>OY979716.1:31488229-32188229 GCA_963855995.1 Muricea muricata
ATACTGTAACAACGTACTTCGTGATGGAAAAGCAAACCATATATAGTTACCCATCTTTTCCTGTTGTATGTTATCCAAAGTTTCCCTGGGTGTCAGGCATTGTGTTCGAGGTAAAAACTTCAAAAATGAATACTTGCTGGTTGCGGTTCGTTTCCCTCTTTTCTGTGTAAAAAACAGAACAGCCAAATATTTATCAATTTATCATAGATAGATAGATAGAATTTTATTATCTTTCCCACAAAAGAGCTTTTCAAAGATAATTAAAAAAGAAGTACAAATAATTTATAAATCTATACAAGAATACGAATACCTAGTTACTATGTTATGTACATGCACATTACTATCATGGTGTTAAAATTTAAGTATCTAAAAAGTCACCGAGAAGATTATTTCGAAGGCTTCTCCTAAAAGTTGCATTATTTCAGAAAAAAATTTTATGGTAAGGTGGTTAAAATGCCAAGAGTTTGTCTGAAATGGTGGAAATATACATGTCAAGACGTTAAAACCTACCTGAATGTGGTTTTGATCTAAAGAGTCTTCAGTTGTTAAAGCTTCAAACGTTTTGTCAGTAGTAATTTCAACAACATACATATCAGTTGTTTTTCTTCTCCAAACATTTCCGCTGTGATCTTTTACAGCTCGTAAGATGACAAGTTTAAACAAGAAATTGTCCAGTCCTTTTACAACCTTAATGAATGTTATAAAATAAGATAAGAATTGTAATGTTTAGGCATGGATTACTATGGTATAGATACTGTGGTTGATATGATGATTTCTGATAATGCTTAATTACTGGAGCAGGATAGTGATTTAAAAATCGACATTCGAATCTAAGGTCATTCTTACGAAATAACTGTTTTTTTAAGTTTCTTTTAACTGAGTCAAATATCGTACGTAGAGAACTTTCGTCAATTTATGATAATAAATCTATAAACTGTTTTTTGTCTCTATATTTTTTAAGAACAATTGAGTTGAACTGAGGGCTTACAAAAAGCAAAGGATCTTGTGGGGAGAGTGGTGAACATCAAAAGATCAACTAATCTATTTGCTTTGACAAATTTTCTACAAGAACTATTAAATTTGATATAAAATCCTGATCAAACCAAGTTTTTCGACGTTTTTCAAAAAATACGGTGATGGCTTGATCTAGAATAAGACGAAGCCTTCATAAACAAAACAAAGGGCATGCAATCGAAAAAACCTTTTTTTGTTCAGTGTTATATGTATTGCAAAACAATGTTCTAGTTTCTGTATAATCTTCTTCTCACCTTACGATTTGTCTTAGATTCAAAATATTTAATTGATTTTATGTATTCTTACTGACAAAGTGCTGTCTGAAATTTGAATCACTAATTGTGGACAGCAGCATGAAATGTCTGTGTATTAAATTTAATATGTTTCGTTATCAAAAATATGTAAATAACTCATTTGACTGTAGCTATATATCGATATTCCGGGTAGAAAAAAAGATTATACATTCGCCTAGACAACTATTTTAAAAAGAGCCATGCAGACACTCAATTTTATAACAGATTTTAAATCAACATTTTACTGTACAGAAAATAATAAAGTATGATGTAGAACTACATTTGGGTAAAACAGGCTTACTGGCAAAAATTTTGCATGTTCTTCAAAGGCTGGTTTTAAGAAGACTAGTTTAAATTAATACAATAATAATAATTTGACAATACGTATACGATGAATTATATAACTGAACTAGTTAAAATACACGTTCTCTGACTAAATATCTTATTGAAAGGGGTTTCTACTACCAAACTGTAGCCTTCGACAGGTTAAAGCAGAATAAACTTTTACAAACCACGCGTTGCGGAAATGCGAAACCAAATGCAGCAGGAAGTAATTAGCGATTAGAATCTTGGCATACTGCTATAATAACAAACTCTGACAATAGTTCTAAGCCGCTTCCCAAACAAAATGCTATGCTTGTTCACAAAAATATGTAATCGCTAATTACTTTCTGCTAGATTTGGTTTCAGTCTAAATAGTCTATTCTGCTTCAACCCGTCAACGTTCACAGTTAGGCAGTCGAAAGCTCCTTTAAAAAATATTCGAGTATTTAATTATCTTAACCTGGCTACGATACGATTGAAAGTGTAAAAAATGTAATTAAAGGAAGAATCACCGTATGCATGTGTTTCTTGTTATAACTTCAACAATGCGAACACTGACAACACTTTATTTAATTTACGCTATACTAACCGCCTGAGACATGTCCAGATGAAAAATTCTTGAAACAGGGATATCTCCTTTGCAAGCATGAGTAAGAAGAGTACGAGTAACACGATCACTATCCACAGAAATCCCATGTACAGGAATAGTGGAACAGAACTCATTCACTAGGTCCTTGCGAAGCTTTTTGTTGTTGGGAAGGTTTGCTAATTGTTCAGCTAAATGCTTCACTACCAAACTTTTCCCCATACCAGCTCTGGAAGACTGAACCACACAAACAGACAACCTTTAAATTTTACAAATATGAAAAAATATGAAAATATATAATGAAGAAACAGTATTTCATGGTTATTCTCATTTTCTAGTTTCTCAAGGATTTCCTCCACGTGGCATACCGGGAGGCGCAAAAATGTTCCCAATCTTTGACGTGCTGTAATTAATGAACTAAAGAAGCTATATTGTCCATATAAAGTTTATTAAACGCACTACTGTCTAATTAAAAATTTTGATGAAAAAAATCTATAAAATATCAACCGACATATAGACGTTTAAACTCGAGGTAGAATGTTTGGAAAAAGCGAAAAATGGCCAAAAATTGTGATTCATTGATTTTATCTAGACCAAATTGCATGAAAGGCATTGCCAAAGATCAAAAATAAAATTAGTTTTTCTTCATTTTTCAGTCTTCAAATTTCTAAAGGTTGGAGGTATTAAGGATAATAATAATGTTTAAAAATGGTGTTTTGTCATTGTAATATAATACAATAGAACATTTTGGCTTTTACCAAAATGCTACCGTGAGTTTAAATTGTTATACCTCGGTTTATACCTATGTTTAAGGCTTTTATCAAAATTTATGTCGGATATTACTGCGTGCAATAAACATTACTGCATGAAATAAAATGGCTTCATTCGTTTTTTTAACATAACAACACAAACAGGGGAAAATTTCTGTAAGCCGAACTACGCATAAGAGATAGAAAACCCTGCTGTATGCCTGTTTAAATTTTCTTTCGAAAAGCATCAAATACCATCTCCACTACTGTTACTTCACTCACTTTTCCACATCAACAGTGGCCGCTGGTTTCCATACAACACCACCCACAGACTTTGCATCTGAAACGACCAACTGCCTTTTGAGATAATTCTGAATACCACTCAAAGATGAAAGAGGAGGAAATTGGCGACGAAATTGATCTAAAGATGCAACCATGTTCGACTTGTCCTCATTTTCAATACTGGAAATCACCACCAAGTTATATTCTAAATAAAAATTAAAAATCACAAATAAAAGCCGCCATAACTGATGTTCATACTTAGATCAAATTCTACCCATCCTTTCAGTTTGGTACTTTTTTCAAAAAATTCACAATGCTTTACATGTCCGCAACATGTACTTACACACTCAGCCAGCTGACACTTTGGTTATGTTATGCAAACAATAAATACATGTCATTTTCCCTTCCTTTAATTTTTTTATGGTTTATCAGGAGAGGGCACATATTCATCTACTGCATTCACGTTCTGCAAATAAATTTCTTTAATTTGAAGTCAAGATTACATTTTCAAATCAGTTGTTTTTAACAGTCGGTGAACGAATATATGATATATGTACCCCCCCCCCCCCCGTTAAAAGTCGAAATATTTGCATACAATGACCAAATTATACGCTTGGGGCCGAATTGATAAATAAAGGTAAAACAACATTAAACTTAAAAAGGTTTATTTGTACTAAAAACACTCCCTAAGAACAAACTTAGTCTAGAGTTGCACATCTCTGTACTGTGGTATAGTTATTATGTGTACCAGACCATGCTTACTTTGACGGCCTTGTGTCAACGTTTCCAAAGATCGAACAGCCTGTTGACTGACATCATAGTCCAATACATCAGCATTAGCAAGACAAAACAACAGACCTCTGTCGTCAACAACTGCACGTCGCCACAGTAGCTCTATCTAAATTTTTGACAGAAATAATGTAAATAAAAGTGAAGCTCATTCTTTGCATCTATTATGCACATTTTACATTATATGTATGGGTTTCTTTTCATATCATTACTTTGGTCTTAATGCACAACGCTGTTAATCTATTTAGTACCTAAAATTGCAGGAGATTTAAATAAATTCGGTACGAAACTAGTTGTTTCAGAAGGTTGACATTTGGAGCAACGATAAATTATTTGACTCATATTTATTCATTGCGCGCTTGCTCCTCGCCAATCAGTCATTTTAAAATGCACGGGTATGTTGGTGAATTGAATCTATTATTATCATAATTATTATCATTATTATTGTCATTATTAGTTTTATTATTATCATTATTATTACTATTATTATTTTGAATAAAAAAGCTACATTACTGGCTAGAAAATATAACTACCAAGACTTGTTAGCTACAAATGACAACATACATACATACAAAGAACACAATCAATGGACCAGTATCATCGCTGAGATTCAGGATAATCATATAGTTTTGCTAATTAGCATATTTATTCATCTTCCCTTTGAATCAATCCAGAGAGCACTTTCCGCAGTGTAGTTTTACTATCCATTAGTACAGTCTTTTGTATTTACTCTGCAGTTTTTTAACCAACTCGTCTTTTTGGAAATTTCTCGAGATATCGCTCATCATCTTCTTTATATCTCCAACTGGGGCTCCAATAATCACTCGCACAAATATTATTTCGTACCCTAAACGTCTCTCTCTCTCATCTCGAATGTCATCTTTTCGTTTCGATGTTATGTTGATGGCACGCCATATCGCATATCCATATTTCCCTCTTCTTCTTCTCCACTAATACAAGATCCGGTCTTCCTGACGTTGTCGTTTTCCGGAGATTAAACTCAACATCCCACACTAATTTCGCGTTGTCATTCTCTATCATTGTCCTCGTTCCCATCGTTCTTTATACCAAACCACGTCCAATGGGTTCGTGTTATCATCAGTTCTCTGTTATGTCTCGTGAGGTATTCAGTATTTGGACCCAGCCACTGTTTTTCTGGGATGTAAAGTTTTAGTATAGCATACTTGCATTCCTCTTCTTGCACCGAAACACTCTGTTCTGTTGTTCCTTGGCTTCATAAGCTTCAACTCTCTTACGTTCCGTACCTTTCTTTAAATTTGACGTCACCTTTCTCCAAATTAATTGAATTCCAATCACTTCATCACCATCGTATTGTTATCAAATCTCACTCGTATAGATTCTACTACACATTTTCCTCTTTGAGAATCTCCCTTCTCCACGCAGCTTGTATCCATCGGTTTGTTGACTAGCAACATGAAACTCGCAATCTGGTCTCTTTGCATGTATCTCTCAACGATTTCAACCCTCTTCCTCCTTTCTCCCTCTTCAAGTATAATTAATCGCTCACCTGCCTTCCCTACATGTTCTTTTGTCTTTATTCTCTCCTTATCACCTGATCCAATTCATTTAACTCAGTAGTACTGAATTTACACCCGTTCATAGCATAAAAAACGTGTCGCTCTTCATGGCGTCTGTCCTGACTGGCGTCTGGTTAGCTCAGGTGTACCGCAAGGTTCTATACTAGGCCCACTACTCTTTCTGGTGTATTGCAATGACGATTCAAGAGCGTTTTGGCCAAAGTCAACACAAATAAACTGTTCAAAATTCCCGACTGGATGCCTAAGTATGTTACCTGATCCCATCAATGAATTTGACCTTAACCCACCAACCAATCAACAAGTCACAAATATAATTCGTAAAATGAAAATATCTGGCTCTCCTTGTCCTCGTGACCAAATTTCTATTATCCGTTTTAAAAGATGTCTCTATCTAAGATCATATTTAACCGAAATAATTCAAGCTGCGTGGGTATCCGGTAATATTCCCAAGGAATGGAAAAAAGCTTGCACAATATTAATTCATAAAAAAGACAACTCCGATTCTCCTTCAAAATTCCGTCCAATAACTCTGCAATCAGTACCGCTTGCAGTATTCACCTCAGGTTTTCTTAATTCAATGTTCACATTCTTACTGGGCAACAACTTAATTGAATACAAAATTCAAAAAGGATTTACCCCTAATATATCGGGAACATTTGAACACACGGCGCAAATGGCTCATATCATAAATCAAGCAAGAACCAAACAGCGATCTCTCGCAATAACCCTTCTTGACCTCAAAAATGCCTGTGGTGAAGTACATCATAATCTAATTCAATCTGCTCTCAGTTATCACCATATACCTGATCATATTAAAATTCTAATTAAAGCCTCTACACGAACTTTAAAACATCAGTTATCACCTAATTTAATACCCCATTTATTCACGTTGGGCACAGAGTCTTGCAAGGTGATTGTCTAAGTCCATTATTATTTAATTTTTTGCTTCAATACTTTCGTTCAGCATATAAAATCCGATAAATATCGTCAATTTGGTTTCCTAAGTTCATTTCTAAACCCATTTCACTGGTTCCAATTCGCCGATCACGCAGCCGTAATTACAGGTCAAGAATTTAAAACTCAACACCTCTTAAACCGCGTTGTAACTTGTGTTAATGGTCAGATATGATCATTCGAGTAGACAAATGCAGTACATTTGGCATCAAGAAAGCGCTCACTAAAATTATACAATATCTGCCTAAGTTAATTATTAATAACAATCTGCTTCCAGCCATTGAACGTGGAAAATCGTTTTGCTATTTATTTGATTTTAAAATGTCCAATAACGGATACAAATCAGAACTAATCTCATATCTAACCAAGCTAATGACGGATATTGATCTCAAACCATTACATTAAAAAAATAGAATTGTTCTTTACAGTCGTTATGTTTTATCAACACTCTCCTGGCACTTAACAATTGCAGATCTTTCCCAAACCTGGATTTCAGAAAACCTTGAGCCAATCGTGAATCAGCACATCCGTAAATGGTTAGAGATCTCAATGTGGGGGTCATTAATCAACGTGTATTTAACTCGTAATAAATTTGGCCTTGATATCATTCCCATAAACTAAATTTGTTCAATGTCAGTCGAAAGTCAACCATTCGAAATGCTCTGAAGTCATCCATAAATCAATCAAAAATCTACCCACAACCACACTAACATGCAACACGGTCAATATAACTCAACAATGGAAGTTCTTAAATCATTTCGTCAAGATCAAGAAGACAAACTTAACAACAAATTGTTCCAACAAGAATCATTCTTCTCAAGTATTTTCAAATTTTCGTTATCTCAAGTCAATAAGATCTGGTCAACTTGCCAATCTAAATTACCGAGGAACATTGTCAACTTCACAATTCGCTATATTAATAATTCCTTACCAACCGAAAAAACTGGCTAAATGGGGGATTTCAACATCATCAGGATGTTCCTTCTGCCTTAATCCTGAAACTTTGCTACATATCGTTGCTGGCTGCAGTTCGTACCTGAATTGATCTACTTAGAAACAGGACTCAATTCTAAACTTTATAGCCAACAACATACTATTACAAAACTTTCAAAACATTTTTGCCGATCTTCCTGAATTTTCTAACCCATCAATAATAACAAGTGATAATTATTATTATTATCATTATTATTATTAAAACATTCAAGCAATATTGATCGTAAATTAATTAGTCATCATCACAGAATTTATATGACAAGTAACTTCCGACAATGATGTCTACGACTGTGGCCGTCAAAACTTAATTGGAAAGCCCAAACACAAAATTAGCATTTTTCTGCAATAAAATGAAAGGATTTATTGGTGGTTTTCGCGTTGCGTTGTTAGAGCCCTGTTGGTGGACGTTAATGTATGGAAGTTCATCAGCGGCGGCTCATCAAGAGACTAAGTGGAAGCTACCAATATGGGATGTGGATGGCCCCAAAGGAATTGTTTAGAATTTTAAGAAGACGCACAGTGATTTTCTAGGGCACTTGTTGGCGAATTTTTGTGAGGGAGATCATATTTTACAGTCACTGGATTTTCATGGCCAGGGTAAGAAATAATATTAAAACAGCATTGTTTCCATAAATTATATTTAGTGTGTTAAATTTTCGCAACTTTATGCTCGTAAATTTTGTTATGGACCAAAATTTACGCAGAACGAGACATGTATCTATAGTTTTTGGCGACAGAAAGAAATCCGCCCAAGTCATTACAGGCTCAAAAAACATGATCTTGAAAAAAAGCCTATAAAAATTCAATGTACTAATCATACATTATATACTAAATAAATCAGTGCTTGTAAAACATTGAACGAAATGTTCGTTCATTTGCTCGTTCCAATACTAAGACTGTGCGGCATTATTCTTTCACACGTTAACCGTCTTTGACATAAATTTTACTGAAGAGAACACCTTACCTCTTCAAGTGTTGTGTTCTCGTCACATACGATCACTTCTTCGTCAGTTGGTAAAGGTTGATCTCTATCACCCATAAAAAGTGACAAGATACAACCAAACACTTCGCCTAAAACCAAGAAAGACATAGTAAGACTTATATTATGGAAGGTTCATTGCCAAAATTATTTCGTGCTATTAGTTGGTGCCGTTAATTATCTTTTTTACTAATGCATTTCACAAGTGCGTTGAAATATTCGCACAAGGTCTGTATGGTTATTAACAACGCCTCGTGCTACGCATTTGCCATTGTAAATACCAATTCAGATCCGTCGCTCGTATTCAACTACTACTTAATATATACCCTTATCCCCACAGTGAGCAACTGTTGAAGGAAAGTTCCTGCAATTTTGGAAATCCATAAAATATGATACAATGTATGTAAACGCACGCGTGCGTGGGGACTATGTCCTAGCCATAGCGTTGCCATGGAAACAGGGTAGAGAACAAAAGAAAATTGTTTTAAAAAGGAACTCTTTAACTTATTATAATAAAACCAATATAAACTGCAGTTTCTACGGCATAAGTTGAGTCCGGGTAATACCACATAATAATTAGAAATTTCCTAACTTTGTACAAAAGAGTTTTAGTGGACAATAGAAAGTTCCACAAAAGCAAAAAATAGCACATTATTGTAAATAACTATATCTTGGAGTCATCAAGATGATATATTTGGGATGTTGGGCATTTTCATTACTGAACTAAATGTTTATAGTAAATTTACACAACAATTTGTTGTATACCTCTTGGAACAAGTAACAAATTTGGTTCACCCTTCTTCAGAATTGATGGCAACTTTCTCTGAATGTGGTCTAACTCTGTGGTAATGAATAAACTCTGTTTTAGTACACAGGGAAGAATGTTATTAGTTTTTATTAGCAATATTTGGATACCAAACAAAATAAGGCTGTTCAATGTATTTTTATTCAGAACGCTTTTTTCAATAAAAGCAACACAAATTCATCCATACTAAAAAATATTGTAGATCAGCAGTATATATCGGTATATGACATATATACAAAACGATTTGCTGCTCAATATGATTTTACCTGATCCTTCAGAAAGTTTTTCTAAAATGTTAGCCAGAACATCCAACGATAAATAAGTATCTGTTTCGTTATGCACGTAGGGTTTATCACATTTCAGCACACGTTTTGGCTTATCAGTTGTTCTATAGAAAAATAAAGAATGCGGCATGCATTAGCATGTGCTTTATATTTTCTGGCAGGATCATCATCTATATGCCAACCACACGTTGCTACCTTTGCCCAAGTACTCCCAGATGGCGTTCACTAAACAAAAGCATTAACGCCCATGTATTTAAATGTTTAAGGCGTCACGTTTTTATATGTAGCTTTATGGTCCATAAAGGAAGTACAGACGTATAAGAAAGTATATATTATATAATGCAAACTGTGGTCCATGCATAAACCCTTGCCATAGATTATGAAATGAATAGATGGCTCACTCCTTTGATGTTTGCGACGCTACCGACACGCGTGACCGGCTTCTGGCTGGTCGCCATTACTCTGGCAAGAACACCGCAGCAAGAACAATAGTAAAATGTATTGCGAAATTGATATTGCCGCTATTAAAACTTAATTTTTTCGCTCTTGGTGTTTTGAATGGAAAAAATTCATCAGAATCAAAAGCAGGAAAGGTAAGAAAACAATTTTGAGGCTTTTATTTGTTAAAAAACATTTTCTTTGACTTGAAAATCATTATTTCTACTAGAAATACATGCATGCAGCAACCTCTCGCCACTAACCAAGCATGCAACTATATTTTCGGAATTACATGAAGTATTTGCATAGGTTATTGTTTTTTATTTATTTTTTTTTATTTTAAAAATTTAGTATAGATACATGTACATATGCTACACTAGGCGGACAAACAATAGGACACGAGGTCCCCTACAAGGTTTGAACACCTATAACTAGACTGACAATAAAATTTAGCCCCCCCCCCCCCCTCTCCACTACAAAACAATTACAAGTAATACAGAGTTAACATGAGCATTAGTTGAGAGTGTTACTATGACGACATTTAGGACAGATCAACTTGTAACTTCTAATATTATCCTGGTCAAATAGAACACGAAGTCTATTGAAAAAGAAGTTCTTTAGTCTACATTTAAATGATGGCAAAGAAGTGCACGACTTGACATCGTCAGGTAGAGCGTTCCACATTTGCACAATACGAGGAAAATAGGAGTCTCTAAATGTTGATGTTTTAGGAATAGACTTGAGACGAAGAGCGACGTGAAGATCCAGTACAGAAAGACATATACTTATCCAGCTTGATAGAACTTTCATCAGATTTGCATTTGAAAAAACATACAAGATCGAGATACTCTAACCAATAACTAAGAGGTAATAAATTAAGCTGGACACGACGGTCCCTATAACTATAGTGATCCGTTTTGGATAACTTACAAATGAACTTAGTGGCTCTACGCTGAACAGATTCAACCAGTAAGATATTTCTAATTACGGATTGAGGAGCCCATATCTGACTACAGTAGCCAAGATGCGATCTAACTAAAGCTAAGTAAAGAACTTTAAGCGAATTGCTTGAAATTTCTTTGGAGCAATTGCGTTTCAGAAAGCCAAGCATTCTATTTGCTTTAGCTGATATGAAGTCAACGTGGCTATTTCAAAGAAGATTGCCAGTCACGATCACACCGAGGTCCTTTTGAGAGTCTACACGTTTGATTTCTACATTATGGTTAATTCTGTAGGTACGGTTAAAGCTGATGCGCTTCCGAGAAATGCGGAGGTTTTCACATTTTAGCTGATGCGCTTCCGAGAAATGCGGAGGTTTTCACATTTTCGTGGCTGAAACTCTAGTTCGTTTAGATTCGCCCAGACACTTAACGCATTCAGATCTTCCTGAAGGGCAGCACAGTCCGTTTCCGAAGTAATACATTTGTAACATTTCGAATCGTCAGCAAACATTGCTATGTGCGAATTTTTCACCTCAACCGGCATGTCGTTTACATAGATCAAAAATAATATGGGACCCGGCATAGCAACACGGCAATTTTTATTCTTTCTCTATGTTTTTTCAAAAGGACAAAATATCAGTTTTTAATCCTTGTTTTAATGACAATTTTTTAAATTGACACAACATTTGTCATCGGTATGTTATTATGCCTAATGTAAGCTTAAATTTGGTACAAAATACGACCTGTTAATTAATACATAAAACGTTTTGAACATAAAATATTTATGAAACTAAATTTTTATGCATAAACTTTGAGTTTGAAACAAAACCGTTTCAAGCCAATTTTATATCTTCGCTCGTGTTCTTTTACATGTATAGTTCGTCAATATTTTGAAATACAGTAATAAGACAGTCTTGCATTTACAAAACATAAGCTTACTAAACTTACTTACATTAAACAGTGAATTGACTGGAGGAGTACGGCTACGCCGGCCTTTATAAAGCATTAAAACACAAGTATAAATACGCATTATCAACAAACTTGCCTTGTGTTTCACGCCATAGTCAATTCTTGGCGCTTCTCTGTATTTTCCCAGAAATAATCTCCCTTCAGGAGTCTTGTGGCAGTCGTTTTCGTCTCAGTTCTCGCCTTTTTGGATGCCTTAAGTGTTCGCTACTCCTGATAGTGCGCCATATACTTGAGATCAGAAATGACCACCCTTCGTTGGTCAGCCATGGCGGCCATACGCCTGGAACTTCAGACTTCGCTAATGCTTTCCTTTTCCCGGGTGTAAATAGCCAGGCGGAATTAGTACCCTCGCCCATTAAGAAATGTTTAATATGATTCGGTGATAAAATATACCTAAATTCTTCACAATTTTGTTTCAAAATTATTCAGTACTCTTTCCGTCTAAGCTCAAACTACTGAAGTGGAAAACTGGTTACTGCACAATGTATTCTTATAGCTATATTATACAAAGCATTTTATACAAAGCATTTCATGAACTGTACATTGTTTTTATTTAAATTCGCATGTCAAATGGTCTCAACTATATTCGACATTAGTCCGTTTTAAGGTGCAAGCATTTCTGTTTTCAACTCTCAATTTATATAGCTCATGTAATTTATAGCCAGTATTTTAAAACTGTATGTATCTTCTATGAGTGCGCAACTTTAATATACTTTTTGCTCTTCGTCTTAGATGGAGATGCCAACTTTCTGGTTTTGCACTAATTGCTTTGTATATAGCTATAAGAATACATTGTGCAGTAAGCAGTTTTCCATTTCAACAGTTTAAGTTTAGACGCAAAGAGTACTGAATTTTGAAACAAGACTGTAAATAATTTTGGTATATTTTATCATCGAATCATATTAAATATTTCTTAATTTGTACTCACTGGAGTCTGTCTGGCCAAATAATTGAAATAATGATTTCGACTCAAAGAAAACGTTTTTTGACAAATAAAAGCCTCAAAATTGTTTTCTTTTTATTTTCCTGCTTTTAATTCTGATCATTTTTTTCCATTCAAAGCACCAATAAAAAATTAGGATTTAATAGCTGCGATGTCGATTACATAATACATTTTATAATTGTTCTTGCTGTGGTGTTCTTGCCAGAGTAATGGCGACCAGCCGGAAGTCACGCGTGTCGGTGTGCCCTTGCCCGTCCATAAGCTCACCAAAAACACAATTTTAAAGTAAATTCCGATAATCAACGACGGCTTAAATTCAGTAATTCTTGCGCCAAAAATCTTGTCAAATCGCAAACTTTCCGATTTCATTAAAAAGTTTTTGGGGTTATGTGCACTTTAAATGAAATGAAACGTGAAACTTCGCAGCTTGAACGACGAACCTAAGTGGCTTCAAAATTGCTGTTACGTCCATAATCATCTAAAAGATATCTTTAAAATAATATGAACTGCTGCTCATATAAATATAGAAACCCTAATTCAATTTTATAGAATCTCTTTTTATACTTTGACACTTGGGAATACTGAATTAAAAATGCGTTATAAGTTATTAAGCAATTCGAATTTTCCATAATCGTTTTTTTGTTATGTCAAACAATTTCTGAAACAAGTAAAAAGGCTGTTTGTGTTCGTGCCACCCAAGATGAGTAATAAAACATATCGAAATTTTAAAACCTACCAAACTGAATATAATAATCGAACTTTATGAACATCTCAAAAATTTATTTTACCATAGTGAAAACAATTTTAAAAAGTGCAAAAGATAAATCCATATTGCTTTGTTTCTAAAGCAAAGGTTACATAAAACCAAGAAATTTCAGATAAATGTAGGGAGCCACCTTAAGAGGCGTTGCCTGTAAGAATCGAACAAAGCTGGAAATCGGCCAAATATTCTAAATTTTGAAACTTTGTCAGAATAACGTCTATCACACGCCTGATCCAAAGACCTATCTTACTTTCTTAAAAAATCGAAATTTTTAACTGGAGGCACGTTTAATTTAATTACCCATTTTAGCATTTCCAAACCGGAAAAAAGCCAGACTTGGAAAATTCGTCAAAAATCACAAAAACCATGAGGGTAAACGATCTTTGGGTATGTTGTCAATCGTTGTAACAACTTTCAGGAAATATGACTTAATAAAAGTTTGGATATATATTCTGGTCAAAAAGTGATGTTCAAATGTTGGCCATTTTCTCACATATTTGCAAAATTCGCAAAGATACTCCTTTGTACCGTTTTTTTCTGGAGTAGCATACTGATTTTGCATTATCTGTTTATATAATTTAAAGGTAGTAAGATTGATGTAGTTTTTAGTATGAACATCTGTGCGGGCAACTGTTTCGGTGTTTACCAGAAAGCGCCTTCGAAATTCCCGAAATGCGAATATTTCTTGAGAGCTCTCTCAGCCACTCGAATAGAGGTTCTTATGGCGAGTCTTAATATTCGAAACAAGGCAATGATACGATATAACAGGAAAAAGAAGTTGACAATATAAGGTTGTTTTCTTGATTTTCTGGTTGGTATGTTAACACGCTTTTAATTTGATTTGTGTTGAATAATGATATGAGAAAACAACTCAGGGAAAACCCACGTACATTTCATTTATAAAAATAGAATGCAAGATAGGCACAAAGTTTTGAACCATTATTAGGTAAACATTAAAGATTAAAGACTATCACTACAATAACGTAAAAATTCTCTTAATGGACAAATGCGGAATAGGGAGGCTTACAAGGACAGAGTGTGGCTCAATTTCCGTTAAAGACACCGAAGTAAGCGAATTTAAATCGCTTAATCAGTGTCAACGCGGCGTAACACGACATTTACAAATGCTGAAGCTCCGCGGGGATGATATCACATCGGAGAAAGAGTTGATCTTGCTAAGGGCAGGTGAGTGCAGTATTAGTGAAGTTTCTCATATAATGACTGTAGTCAAAACGTGTTAGATTAATTAGCTGACCTGCATCTAAGGACATATGGCCTTATTATTACCTCATTAATATATTATCGAGACATAGTATAAGCAAAATCATCAATTGTTACTGGTTGCCGCTGCTGAATTTGCATGCTTTAGGCAAAATACTTCGTTAAATACATCGAATGTAGATCAGCACATGGGTGTCTTCTGTGTATATCGTGTAAAAGCGGGTCTTTTGAAATGATCTTTTACTGATTAATCTAATGAATGCGCAATATTTCTCCTAGGTGGCAAAATAGGAAGAGAAGACGGGTTCTCTACAATACATATAATTATTCAGTTCATAACTATAAATACAGTTGACTATACAAAAGGCCTAGGACCGGCGAAGGTATTTAGTCGCACATTCAATACATATAAACTGAATAATTATATGTATTGTAGAGAACCCGTCTTCTCTTCCTATTTTGCCACCTAGGAGAAATATTGCGCATTTATTAGATTAATCAGTAAAAGATCATTTCAAAAGACCCGCTTTTACACGATATACACAGAAGACACCCATGTGCTGATCTACATTCGATGTATTTAACGAAGTATTTTGCCTAAAGCATGCAAATTCAGCAGCGGCAACCAGTAACAATTGATGATTTTGCTTATACTATGTCTCGATAATATATTAATGAGGTAATAATGAGGCCATATGTCCTTAGATGCAGGTCAACTAATAAATCTAACATGTTTTGACTACAGTCATTATATGAGAAACTTCACTAATACTGCACTCACCTGCCCTTAGCAAGATCAACTCTTTCTCCGATGTGATATCCTCCGCGCGGAGCTTCAGCATTTGTAAATGTCGTGTTATGTCACGTTGACACTGATTAAGCGATTTAAATTCGCTTACTTTGGTGTCTTTAACGGAAATTGAGCCACACTCTGTCCTTGTAAGCCTCCCTATTCCGCATTTGTCCATTAAGAGAATTTTTACGTTATTGTAGTGATAGTCTTTAATCTTTAATGTTTACCTAATAATGGTTCAAAACTTTGTGCCTATCTTGCATTCTATTTTTATAAATGAAATGTACGTGGGTTTTCCCTGAGTTGTTTTCTCATATCATTATTCAACACAAATCAAATTAAAAGCGTGTTAACATACCAACCAGAAAATCAAGAAAACAACCTTATATTGTCAACTTCTTTTTCCTGTTATATCGTATCATTGCCTTGTTTCGAATATTAAGACTCGCCATAAGAACCTCTATTCGAGTGGCTGAGAGAGCTCTCAAGAAATATTCGCATTTCGGGAATTTCGAAGGCGCTTTCTGGTAAACACCGAAACAGTTGCCCGCACAGATGTTCATACTAAAAACTACATCAATCTTACTACCTTTAAATTATATAAACAGATAATGCAAAATCAGTATGCTACTCCAGAAAAAAACGGTACAAAGGAGTATCTTTGCGAATTTGCAAATATGTGAGAAAATGGCCAACATTTGAACATCACTTTTTGACCAGAATATATATCCAAACTTTTATTAAGTCATATTTCCTGAATGTTGTTACAACGATTGACAACATACCCAAAGATCGTTTACTCTCATGGTTTTTGTGATTTTTGACGAATTTTCCAAGTCTGGCTTTTTGAAATGCTAAAATGGGTGATTAAATTAAACGTGCCTCCAGTTAAAAATTTCGATTTTTTAAGAAAGTAAGATAGCTCTTTGGATCAGGCGTGTGATAGACGTTATTCTGACAAAGTTTCAAAATTTAGAATATTTGGCCGATTTCCAGCTTTGTTCGATTCTTACAGGCAACGCCTCTTAATTTTTGTGGCATTATTAACGACAGGTTTTTACAATCAGCGGAAGCTTAAAACAACAATTAAAATGTTAAAATATCAAATGTTAAAATTTTTAGAAACCGGTTGTTTTTAACTTATCAAAACACTAAGCGGAGAAAAGCCACCCTTTCTAGAGGCCCACAGGTTTGTCACCCTTTGCTCTTTTAGCCATAGTGTGGGCATGTTTCTATCTACCCTTCCATCTACGTATCACTATTAACCTTGTAACCATGTCTAGGATAGTTAGCGATGTCATACAGTGTAGAGAAACAAACTTTACCTGTCAAATGTAGTTGTATCATCCTGTATTATTTCTTCATCACTGACGACCTCCCAAGCTACGCCAAAAACATCTTCCAACAGATCTGACACGACTGGGTTTTTCTTAGCCTCTGCACACATTTTCATAACATCTTCCACATCATCTTCACATGATATAACCCATGCAACAAGATCGTCTTCTGATGTACGACGACCACAAACGTGTAAAGCAGCCAGCAGATATTCTTCAGCATAGCCCATTCCCTCAATTGTCTCTTTGGCGCTAGTGAAAGTTTCAATTGAACTCTTCCGTTTTCGTGTGTCTAGCTGAATCATATCTATTTCCTCTTCAACACTTTCAGCTACAATACTTTCAACCACTGTGTCGCTTTCAAAATATTTTTGTCCGTCTTTAAAACCATCTTCTGTCACGAAAACTGAGCTATCTGACAGCATGGCGCTTAAAACATTTGCAAGAATCAAAGGATCAATATTCTCGTGAACACTTTCTAGCAACATAAAGATCTGCAGTGGTAGCTCATCCACCGCCACCTGGCCATTACAAGCTTTTGCTAACTCCTTTCTCAAGTTCAAAATCTGTTTCATCGTAAAATGATTTAAGGAGTAGCACTCATGTCTTTTAAAATTTATGGCTTCCTTCCACTGCTTAAGATGGCCTTCCATTGCTTTACAATTTTCGTCAATATTTGTCAGTAACTCCTCTCTGCAGCCTTCCATTTTACTGCATTTAAATTTTGTTTTCCATGTTAGATAGTTTATTTCACCAACTTCACAAAGCCGCACGTACAATGAGCTTATTCTTAGTATTCCCTCAAACACCTTCAAAATAAAACACAAAACACTGCAAATACTACAATATGTCGTTCCATTTTGATACATTATATGTGATAAGTATAAAAAGGCAAACAAACCTGATTAAACTGGTCAACCTCCTCCTTTCCACTATCTGCTTTTCCAGCAATCAACATTAATTTACTTTGAACATCCTTTATCTCTTCCAAACTATAAACCCTCTCCTCTCTATTCTTATTTTCTTCTTTAGGGACAACAAGATACACCAAATTCTTAAGGCACATTCCCATTCCACTGTTCACATGTTTTCTTTCTGGAGCTATTTCATTATCTGCAATGTAGTAAACACCACACGAATTGATTGCTTCAACTTGAACCAATGTTGTGAGAGCAACGGACCCATGTGACTCCTTAATTTGCTTTAACCACGGTAGGCGTTGCTTAGTTGACACCTTAGATAAAGATTAACTGTTATTATCTATCTAAAATAATAAAGATCATATTGCTTAATCAGTATGAGACAAAAAGTAACTTCTACAAAGCTGTTATGCACACAATTAGTTGCAACTGAGTTCTATTATATACCAACACTTATTACTATTATATTCTTGCTTAATTCTTATTGGTCAATAGCGTATCACGTGATATCAAATTCGGCAGTCTAAGGTACGCAAAACATACTGCTTCCCTCGAGCAAACGTGCACAGGCATTAAAGTGCCCATGAAACAACTCTATGATATTGAAGATGCAAATATCGGTTATAATCACACGGTAACTTCCTTGGTAGGATATCTTTTCCATCATGAGATATTCAATATCAGAGACTTCTCAGATAGGCAACTTATGACATCACTGTGCATAATGGGTATCTTTGCTATCGCTAATTTTGTAGTATATGACAATAAGAAACAACTAAAACTGTGCAGTACGTGTGTAACTACGATTAATTGTTTCGTGTCTGTACATTTGTGCAGAATATATCGATCATGTTGCAATTTACTGATGATTTTTGAAAAGTTATTATGCACTGTGGTGTCATAAGGTGGGTAATTTGCACATCGAATAAAGTTGAATATCTCAAACAACGAAAAAAGAGTTCTATCAAGGATGTTACACTGTGATTTTAAGCGATTTTTGAAAAGCAATCAATGTTGGACAAAATTTCCTTTCATAAGTACTTTAAATGTTGATGTGTGTCAGTTGAGCACATGCTAACAAATTCTTTGAAGATGTTATGTGTTACAACAGACGATAGTAATATGTTTTCGTTTCATCTCCTGATTTGCAATTTTGCAAGCGTGTGTCATATATTTTTATTGCATGCTAGTAAACATGACAGTCATTTTACGAATGTGTATAAAAAACAACAGTCTTCAGCACTGCTGGTTGTCGTACATCTGCTAAAAACGCCTTCACAAAATATTTTACCCTACTTTATTACTAAAACAAACTCAGGCTCAGTGATTATGGTAAATACTCACCTTAACCTCGGGTCTTTTGACTGTAAAATCTTCATAATTAAGAACGCAGGATTTAATTATTTTTGTTTATAAAAGACACTCATTCTCCTATATCTGTGAACTCGTATTTTAACCATAATTTCATTCCTATTTTGTTTATTAGGACATTTTCTCGGTATTTTAACATTAGCCTAGCTCTTCCACTATTGGAATTTTCCAATTATTTATTAATTTCACATAATCGAATTTGCTTATTTGACGTATGATATTTTCATCAAATTGATCGGCTGCTAAAATTTAATAATGAAATTGGGTTTATCATCATAAATTATGGCACTTTTGTGTTACTCACCAATTTTGCATTAATACTCGGATTTGCGTCAACGACCTGCCATACAGGCTCACAAAGTTTCATCAACTCTTTAAAACTAAGATTCTCATGATAACCAAATATCAATGACCCAAAGCCAAGACAACTGGTGTGCATGTGCGAAATTCTGTCAATTTCCATGTCATCTTCTCCAGCTGAAATCATCGCCAAATCAACGAACACTTTCAGCTCCTGCTCATCTAAAATGTAGTGAAAAAGATGGTAAATATTTTGCTAGGAAATATTCAATTATCAATGATAATATTTCCTATAAGACCATCAATATTGGAGGAGAGGTCAATATGAACAGCACGTGTTAAGGCCCGTTTACACGGGCGATTTTGCTTGGAACTTCAGTTGCAATTTTCTCCTTTTCCACGAAGTGAAAGAGCGGAACATATTTCAAAAGGAGAAAATCTCGCTGAAAATCTCAGCAAAAATCGCTCGTGTAAATAGGCCTTTATACATCCCTAATATACGTTCATTACATTTTTTTGTCAAATCCTATGTAGGACTTTCTTATTCAGAAAGTTTTATTTTGCATGACCTATTTTTAAGGTATTGAAAAGTTTAGTAACATCTAGTACAGCGTTACAGTCCACAGAATTGAGAACAATGTCTCTCTCAGAAAAACATGCAGCAACGAGTTTAGAGAAAATGTTAATCATAGCTGGATCATTGGAATTCATTGCGTGTTTCAGTAGTTTCTTTTGTTTTGTGACATTTAAATCAAAATTTTTAAGTATTCGATCTGAGATTTTGTGGTCGATCGTATTTATAGCATGAAAAACTAAGATCAAATTCATCTTTTATTTTGTGAGAGTCACAAAGTTTACAAGTTTTTTCCTCACAAGGGGTATTTTGCTATCTTCCATATTCAATTTCTAATTGCAGTCGCTCTAAATTGGATGAGAAATGAAAAGTAGATATGAGTCAATTTTATACTTCGTTTTAAATGAGGATAGAAATGCTAGTTTTGAGCAGTTGATTTTGTGCTTCCAGACTTCGATATACAGGGTGTATCAAAAAGGTATACAAAACTGAATTCGCTCTCTACTTCACGCAACGCATGAAATAGCAGCTCCTATATGCGTTATGATCCATCAAGTCTCCCGCATAATGGTACACTGGGAAAGCAAAGGCTTATTTCAACTGAACGCAGGCTACTAAAAGATCCAGAATTGGCCGCAAAATAGCAGGGGGTCACCAACAAATATTTGGAGAAAGCATACATCAGACAAGTGCCAAAAGACGAAGCGAAGTCAGAATGTGAGTGATTGTGCGACCGGACAAGAATACAACCAAAGTTAGTTTGCAACATACAATGGGAAAAGCCTAAACACAGAGTCATTGCCTGGTCCAAAATTGCAAAGTGATATTCTTGACATACTGTTGAGAAAAACGTACGCAGGTTTGCTTACTTCCAAACCCACTGTTGCCCCAAGCATTAACCAGAATGGTGGCCAGACGTGGTTGGTCAATGCCACGAATTTCGTTGGCGGTCACAATAAAAAATGTGAAAAAATGTCTAATAAAGGTTTAAAGTGGCATTGGAATCCACCTGTCTCGCCCCACTTAGGGGGTGTTTCCGAACGATTGATTCACTGAGTTAAGTGCTGAAGTGAATGAAGTGAATGATAAAGAGCTTGGAACAGCTACTGTTGGTGTGGAAAGCTTAATGAGACATTGTTGGTGTGGAAAGCTTAATGAGACACTGTCGTTCAAAGTGGCCTCGAAAGATAGATAACGTTGGAGATGTGATATTGGTTATTGATCCGACGACACCTCCACGGCAATGGAAGTTGGGGAAGATTGAAGCAGTTGACCCTGAACTGGATGGAAATGTTCGCGTAGTTGATGTTAAACAAGGATATAAAGTTTGCAAACGGTCGATCGAGCGGATATCGCCACTGTAGTTTGAGAACTGAACTACGGATCCCGTAGTATCAAAGAGGGGGAGATGTCGGAACGGTTTGATATTTTTAAATATTATTAGGAATTAATGTAGCGAAAAAAATGACGGCGACACTGAAAGAGCAGGTTTTGGGAAAGAACTTAGTGTTGACATTTTTTGTTCGGCACAAGTTGCAATTTCTTATTACTCTACCACCCTTCCCTCAGTGTTTTGTAATATACCCAGAATCTAGGTGGCACCTGAAAATCTCCAAAAGGGGCCGTTCCTTCTTTTCACAGAGACCCCTGGTTCGAAATGTTATTGTACATCTGCAATCAACCGCAACTTCGAATACAACAACCACATTCTTATTGTTTCTCAAAATTCAAATGGACAATTTCTACCTTTTATGCTTTCCCTTAACCATGTAACCAATTCAAGACACTCAGTAAAGGTTATTAAGCACTTTCGCCTGTCCAGATTTATAGCCTCCAACCGTTCTCCAGCTTTAAGCAGATCGTCACTCACAGAATTAATAGCTTGACTTCTAAAGTTCCCACTGATAATCTAAAAACACAGAACAAAAATATCCATATATGAATATTTCTGATAGTTATTTGATGACCTTAATTAATACTGTTTTACTAATTCTGCATTCTATCAACCAAAATGCCGACGACAGTGCCGACGACGATCTAGCCTTTCTGAACTTCTTATAGCGTTTAAAAGTAAAACATTGTTTATGCATGCCATTGTTTAACCATGCCAGTCAGACGCTAATTTGGCACACGCTAAATACACCTGTCAGAAATTAAATTTAGAATATGAAAAATTATGCCACAGTAGTGCAGTAAACAAGGGCAAATAATGTTAGCCAATCAGCGCGTTTGTTGACATTTTGCGTAATTGACCAATCAGAATGCATGAAATTCACAATGTGTAAACAAAAGGAGTGGGGAAATAGCACCTTGTTCTATGGCCTCCGTGCCATTCGTTATTGCACTTCTCACTTCAAAAACAACAAATTGTGAGAAAGCGTGATTTATTTTACAGTTTCCTCGGGGGAATTTTTTAAATTTGATCTAGAACGCGAAAGATCAACGTTTCAATAACCGTGTTTTTATGCGCGCAAGAAAGATACCAATCAGCTCTATCGATAGTATACGTAGACGTAGCTCTGTGTTGCCCTACTTCCTTTATGCACACTTTATGCCGGAAATATGTCACCAGGTTTTGCAGGTTATGACTGGCCATCACCGTCATCACGGCTCGACTCCGGCGTTCGCCAATGGCGAATTCTTGGTAACAAAGTGTCAATGTTTATCGTTTCGCTTTGATCGTCGACCAGTTGGTCGTACTCGTCGTCATCATCGTCACTTATTAATTCCTCGTTCTCATCGCTTTCCTCAGCAGCAGAAGGCACGGACACATTTGAAACAGACTTGTTTGCTGTTTGATGAAGCTCTTTAACTTTTGACAATAACGCTGTTTTACAGATCGGGCAATCTCCGATATTTGGGAGGATGCATGCGATGTGGAACGAATGCCCACATCCATGAAAAACCGTCCACATGGAGCTCTGTTTGTTGCAGTTGAGCAAATCGCATTTCCTAAAAGCTTTAAAGTAAGTTTTATATTTTATAATTCATATTATTATAATTTGTCACGACTTAAAATATTAAATGAACTCTATTAAATATGTGAGAAATCATAGGGAGCAATGGGCTGCAGTACCCTGGCAACTTTTCTAAACTGCAACACTATCATTTTACTGTAATAATAAGCACTTATTAACCGAGTGCGAGGTCTGTACGGGAAAGTATTGCCTGAGGTTCTTCGTACAGACCGAGCGACGAAGGAGCGAGGTTTGTGCGATAAGAACCGAAGGCAATACTTTCCCGTACAGACAGAGCAAACGAGGTTAATAAGGGATTTATTATATGGCTTTGTGTTCGATCGCAATTTGTTGTGACTTCGTAGAAAAGACCAAAAAACGCTTTCGCTGCTAAACGTTCAGCCGTATTTATTTGGATCATTTGTTTGTTCAGGATGGTAAAACTCGCTCGGGGAGTGATTTTCGTCGTCATTATACGGCATAATAAGTTTTAATTTACTTTAAAAATTTATTTGTGCAATGTTTACACGAGCGGGCAAGATGAATTTCTTGAGAGGGCAAGATGACTTTTTCCAGACCGCTAATCAACCAATCAGTGTGCGTAATTTGTCTCAGCCATATAATAATAAGTAATATGGACAGGTCTACATTAATTATATTGCAATTCAATTCATTAACATGTGGTAATTAAAGGTTGTCCCAACTCTACCCTCTATTCATCACATGTGCCTTTTTTAATAACATAGAGTGTGTTGTATTTTTCAAAGCATGTGCATGTCCTAAGTGAACCAAGATCTCTTTGAATAGTGAAATGTTAAAGGCTTGGGGTTTTTATTAATTGAGGTATGTAAGAATATTATTCCATTTACCTGGCTGGGTTTGGTTGGTTTTCCACAGACAAGAATCCTAGAGGTAGGACTTGATTGGTAACAATTTTTTGACCAAACAGGTTAGGAAGTTTCCACTTGCTTGTGAGTTTCGGTTGACGGGGTGCCCGAAGTTGTTGAACAGCTTTGTTGGGGTTTGTATAGAGGGTCTCAAACTTGTTGGTTAGAAATTTGGCTGCTTTGGTTTTCAACTTATCAGTCTTATCTATTCTTTTTGTACTGAAATTAAACTTTCTAGGTGGTACAAATACAGATTGGAAGGCATTTAGATCATGTTTGCAGGCATCAATTTCTTTGGCTTTGAGTGCAATGTGATCTGCAGTGTCTGTTTCTTTTGTTCTTCGTCGTAACCCCGAATGAAAATTCTCCACTGGATATTCATCAAAAGCCAACAAGTGTTGATGTAGGGTGTTGAACATGGATGGGATATTTTCTTGCTAGTGGAGGAATGCAGAAAGTGTCACCAGTAGTGCTTTGTTGTAGTGGCTTCAGCAGAACACAACAAACATAACCCAACAGTGGATTAATGATTGATAAAACAGTTCATACTTGTTGCACTTGAAGACTATGGAATAAATACTCAACACCAATGGAATGTAATTGTCAAGGAGATTGACCAGTGTGAGGAACTCAATATCTTTGCACTCGTAAAAGACAGAGAAAATCATATCTCTCACAAGTGTCCACCCTCCATATAATACTTCCAGCAATAAAGATACTCTCCAAGGCTTTGGTTTTTTTGCTAGCTTAGCTTTATTTCCAAAAAAAAGGCGTAGAGATCAGCAAATACCTCATGGAATTGCAACAAAACACATTCTCTGGCATTCAACGAAATTATGTAATGGACTGCTCAACGGGATTACATTCTTCAGGGCCGCAGGTACTGTAGGAATGTTAGAATAAACCAGCTGTCTGTCTAGACATTTACCTCAATCAATTTGTTGCTCCTTTCATTGGTGACTGGCCAATGCAATTTTTTATCAGACAGCTGGTTTATTCTAATATTCCATCTTTTACAAGTGCAAAGATAGTTCCTCACACTGGTCAATCTCCTTGACAATTACATTCCATTGGTGTTGAGTATTTATTCCATAGTCTTCAAGTGCAACAAGTATGAACTGTTTTATCAATCATTAATCCACTGTTGGGTTATGTTTGTTGTGTTCTGCTGAAGCCACTACAACAAAGCACTACTGGTGACACTTTCTGCATTCCTCCACTAGCAAGAAAATATCCCATCCATGTTCAACACCCTACATCAACACTTGTTGGCTTTTGATGAATATCCAGTGGAGAATTTTCATTCGGGGTTACGACGAAGAACAAAAGAAACAGACACTGCAGATCACATTGCACTCAAAGCCAAAGAAATTGATGCCTGCAAACATGATCTAAATGCCTTCCAATCTGTATTTGTACCACCTAGAAAGTTTAATTTCAGTACAAAAAGAATAGATAAGACTGATAAGTTGAAAACCAAAGCAGCCAAATTTCTAACCAACAAGTTTGAGACCCTCTATACAAACCCCAACAAAGCTGTTCAACAACTTCGGGCACCCCGTCAACCTAAACACACAAGCAAGTGGAAACTTCCTAACCTGTTTGGTCAAAAAATTGTTACCAATCAAGTCCTACCTCTAGGATTCTTGTCTGTGGAAAACCAACCAAACCCAGCCAGGTAAATGGAATAATATTCTTACATACCTCAATTAATAAAAACCCCAAGCCTTTAACATTTCACTATTCAAAGAGATCTTGGTTCACTTAGGACATGCACATGCTTTGAAAAACACAACACACTCTATGTTATTAAAAAAGGCACATGTGATGAATAGAGGGTAGAGTTGGGACAACCTTTAATTACCACATGTTAATGAATTGAATTGCAATATAATTAATGTAGACCTGTCCATATTACTTATTATTATATGGCTGAGACAAATTACGCACACTGATTGGTTGATTAGCGGTCTGGAAAAAGTCATCTTGCCGTCTCAAGAAATTCATCTTGCCCGCTCGTGTAAACATTGCACAAATAAATTTTTAAAGTAAATTAAAACTTATTATGCCGTATAATGACGACGAAAATCACTCCCCGAGCGAGTTTTACCATCCTGAACAAACAAATGATCCAAATAAATACGGCTGAACGTTTAGCAGCGAAAGCGTTTTTTGGTCTTTTCTACGAAGTCACAACAAATTGCGATCGAACACAAAGCCATATAATAAATCCCTTATTAACCTCGTTTGCTCTGTCTGTACGGGAAAGTATTGCCTTCGGTTCTTATCGCACAAACCTCGCTCCTTCGTCGCTCGGTCTGTACGAAGAACCTCAGGCAATACTTTCCCGTACAGACCTCGCACTCGGTTAATAAGTGCTTATTATTACAGTAAAATGATAGTGTTGCAGTTTAGAAAAGTTGCCAGGGTACTGCAGCCCATTGCTCCCTATGATTTCTCACATATTTAATAGAGTTCATTTAATATTTTAAGTCGTGACAAATTATAATAATATGAATTATAAAATATAAAACTTACTTTAAAGCTTTTAGGAAATGCGATTTGCTCAACTGCAACAAACAGAGCTCCATGTGGACGGTTTTTCATGGATGTGGGCATTCGTTCCACATCGCATGCATCCTCCCAAATATCGGAGATTGCCCGATCTGTAAAACAGCGTTATTGTCAAAAGTTAAAGAGCTTCATCAAACAGCAAACAAGTCTGTTTCAAATGTGTCCGTGCCTTCTGCTGCTGAGGAAAGCGATGAGAACGAGGAATTAATAAGTGACGATGATGACGACGAGTACGACCAACTGGTCGACGATCAAAGCGAAACGATAAACATTGACACTTTGTTACCAAGAATTCGCCATTGGCGAACGCCGGAGTCGAGCCGTGATGACGGTGATGGCCAGTCATAACCTGCAAAACCTGGTGACATATTTCCGGCATAAAGTGTGCATAAAGGAAGTAAGGCAACACAGAGCTACGTCTACATATACTATCGATAGAGCTGATTGGTATCTTTCTTGCGCGCATAAAAACACGGTTATTGAAACGTTGATCTTTCGCGTTCTAGATCAAATTTAAAAAATACCCCCGAGGAAACTGTAAAAAAAATCACGCTTTCTCACAATTTGTTGTTTTTGAAGTGAGAAGTGCAATAACGAATGGCACGGAGGCCATAGAACAAGGTGCTATTTCCCCACTCCTTTTGTTTACACATTGTGAATTTCATGCATTCTGATTGGTCAATTACGCAAAATGTCAACAAACGCGCTGATTGGCTAACATTATTTGCCCTTGTTGTGCAGTATATTTTATTTCCGATTGTTTGCTCCGCTACTTTGTCAAAATCACCGCCATTACAAAGCCTCGCCCCTGAAAGTGCATTAAAATTACAGAGTCAAATGGTCCTTCTTGTAGAATAGTCCTACAAAAAAAAGTTGTGCGTCTTTTTCTACTCGCGATATGATACCTGTAGCGATAACTACAACAAAATCCATGGATTTATGCAATTGATCGAGTAAATTCAGTAATTTTTAATTCTGCATGGGCTAGTTTGTTGCGGACGAAAAATTGGCCGCACATGCAATATTTCATTTTGGTTGGGCTAATGGCCGACATTTGTAAATCCTATGGTAAATAATAACGACGTGATACGTTTTACAGAGCGAGATGTTGGCTATCAGATATTTGGCTCCTACGGACAGAAATTTTACGTTAATTTTTATAGAAATTATAATAAAATCGCGGCGCATAGTGGTTATAATTTATTCTAGATCCAAAATTTCTGTCCCGTAGGTTATTGTAATGCTACTTTGTGTAAAACTTGGGAAATATACAAAAATATACTCTAACCTTTTTAATTCTGTCAACTTCTGAAAAATCACCTTGAAGATTCAATGCTTTTTGTAAATCAACAATGGCCTGAGCAGCTTGTCGAGCATCAAAAAGTTTCCTGTAGCTTTTCACTTTTTTCATTACCACATCAAGCTTCTTTCTTTCCAAATGTGCTGTTGCGCTATCAAAATAACTCGAAAGCAACGTGAACTCGTCTTCCAACACAGTGTAGTCAGTATTAAACATTTTTACATATTTATCGACCTCCACGAGTTGCATTTCACCATCATGGAATTCTTTGTTTATTGTCATCAGACTCTCACAAATTTGTGACCAAGTCGTGAATAGCTTTTCCATTGTAACCACTTCATCTTTTAACTTTTCACTGTATTCATGCCATAACTTGTTAAAAATTCGACTGCTTTTCATTTCAGGTATTTTTGACACCATCTCGTAGGAATTGCCATTCAGTTTAAAAAATATCACATTACGGTCTTGAGATGTTCCGGGGATGCATAAATCGCATATGGAGAAATCATTATAATCTTGTTCAATTCTTTTACGTAGATCAACAAGTTCCTTATCAACTAAAAAAGTGTGAAAATTGTAAAAATATTACTATTGCATGCCGTGTTGGAGAATGTTGAAGAGTTTATTACCGGCGTTCTTGAATCAAAATGCTTCAGTTATTAATATTGCATCATTTTATCACTGACATTTGCAACATTTTTTTTCTTGTGGGGGGGAGGGGAGGGGTGGGTGCAAAATAAATTTAACATCAGTTGCCACCTGTAATGAAATTCTCAAAAATTTATCTTTGGCGTGAATGACCTTATGCCTTGTGACGTCATTAGTACAGTTGCTGCCAAATTAGGCCAACTAAAAATTGGAAAAAAGAAAAAAAAGCGCAATCCACAGCTATCTTTTACCATAGAGGAGCAATGGAAATTGGAAAGTTAAAATTGAAGTAATGGTACTAATCGAAACCAAATTATCATCCTTATTGCTAAAAAACAATAGATCGTGGCAGTCCCGCTTTTTTAGCAGGCCGCACGGCAACCCCAGTTGCAGAGTGTGAAAGTGCAAGTTTTAATTTGGCTGTCCGGCAGCCAACTGCTTTTTAATTTTATTGTCTAATCAGGTGCGTAGTTTTGAATTAAATTCCATAAAAATTCGTTATTCTGTCACTTTGTTAATGTAAGCAAACTTTCGAACCAAGGTCAGCACAACAAAATATATATGAAGTATTGCCGATTTACTGTCTTCATTTTGTAATTTACCGCGAAAGTGAGACTTGCAGTTTGTTACAAGCCTGACTGTAACAAATTGTAATAACAACGGAAACGTTTCGACACATCAGGCGGCCTAAAAAAATGCAGGGACACCGCGGTCTACTGATTTCAATAATATAATATCTTATTATAGGAAATTAACGATGCACTTTATTACCGCGACAGCTAATTAACGCGAATTCCTTCTAGATCTTTTAAAACATGATTATATTAACGCGAGTCTCGTCTCCTAGTTGTCAAATTAATGAAATTAACGTGAAACGGAAAGTATAAACACAACAACAACAACAAAGGTTTAATGTTAAAGAAAAAATAAACGAGAAATAACAGCGGGCACAATGGTAGATCAAAACATCAATGTCGAAATTTAGGGAAATGTATATAATTATTCAGCTTAGCATCGCATTAAGCAACGGGTCTTAGTGAACCGAAATAAGAGGAACACTGGTGTTTTTAGATAATCTTAATATGCTAGATGCTTAGTATAAAAGAGTTGGTGTTTTAGTACAGGTAATAGTATAATTTCGAGTGCAATTACGGATAAACAAGCACGAGTGAGTTTTAAAAAACTGCAAAATAGCGCGAGTCCGAAGGACGAGCGCTATTTGCGGTTTTTAAAAACTCACGAGTGCTTGTTTTCCGTAATTGCACGAGAAATTATACTATTACTTATTAATAATATAAAAAGGAAATGTTCAAACAAGCATTTTGTACTTACAACTTCGCATTATGCAAGTGCACTCATTCTCGAATTTCTTCGCTTAAAAAAATCATGTTTACAAAAGCCATGGCTAAAAGTTTTACGTACAAAGTTCCAGCATACTTTAGAGTTTGTTTTGTGATCATAATTGCCAGAGAAGAATCCCAAATTGTGTTGAAATTTCGACGAAATCTTTAAGCAAACGTGAAAATTCGGCCGCCATATTTTTGGTTTTTCAGCGAGTAAATCCCATCGCTCAAAGAGCTTATTACAGATTTTTGCACTGTTGTTACAGATTTTTGCACTGTTGTTACAGATTTTTGCACTGTTGTTACAGATTTTTGCACTGTGTTACAGATTTTTGCACTGTTCTGGGTGATGTTTGGGATTAACTGCACTCGAATCAACCAATCACAGCCCAGAAACATTTCCTTGTATATTATTATAAAACTAATCAATGTCTTTTTAATTACCGATTAATAAAAATTATATACTTAAAATTAACGATGGCGTAAAATAACATCAACTAAATTAACGCGTTTTTTTAAATCCGAGTTTATGTGCTTCGTTAATTTCCTATAAGGTATTCATATCTTTAAAAATTGTGGTCACAAATGAGTACGAACGACGATAACATCTTTCCTGTTAAATAGTGCATCTTCAAAACGGAAACATTACATTTGATAGACTTATTACAATGTACTATAGGTCAGTAGCACTGTATACATCAATTTTGTGTTTCCTAAGTGGTTCATCACCATCCCTTGACGACTGCACGCGTGGATCGAGGCTGGTCTACTTGGCGAATTTTTTTTAAACTTTTTATATACTGTACCTGAAGTAAAGATGTTGCTGAAGTTGATGAAACATTCCAGGTTGTCTCTTAATGTGAAAAAAGCTTTCTTCTCTGAACGTCGTTGTAGATAAGAATCCTTTACTGGTACAGGAACTTTCTTGTTTTTCTGGTGTATCTCGCCAAGCTTCAAGAACTGACTGCTGTGTTTTTCTAAGAGTTGGAGCGTCGCAATTGTAACTGTTCCATTCTCGACGGAGTTTATTAGAGTATCAAGAAACGATTCTGCTGTGGCTATGATCATTTCACAGTCGTCATGTCTTGTTAATTCCTGCTTACTAGCGGAGTTGCTCCCTTAAAAAATACAGTGAAGTTTAAGTACTAAAATTTAAGATTTTCAAGTTACGCTTAAAGTTTAAAGTATTTACGAAAGCCAAGCCGTGTTGGAGTTGGCACCAATGATTTCAAAACAACCGAAAAATCTACATGAGCATAAAGATGAATGAATGTGTCTATTTAAAATTCAGGGTTGCTCTGTCAGGAGCAATTTCGTATCAATCGTGGTTATTGTCGGATTTAAGGATTCTGAAAGTATTTAACGTATTGTGGATTTAGCAGCAGTAGCTTCCCGGATTATAGATTCACTTAGATAGGAACACCTTGGAATTTTTTGTAAAACATGGAAATCGTTGGGTATTTTGGGATCTGCGAATGCGGATTTTACCATGAGCCATATGAGAACACGCCATGTGCGTATTTCTATAAAATATTACATACAGGCCAGGGGATGAAAAACAAGAGATAAAAAACTCTTGATGTATTGGGCGATTGTTGTTAATCCACAATTTCTAGCGAAACCGGAAAGAAAGTATGTATGTTTTAGAGATGTTCGCGAACACAGAAAAATAAAAGTGATAATATACAAAATACCAATTTAAGTTCGAGTGGGATTAGTGAGTGAAATAGATTTAGTGAAATAAAGGAAATGTTATGACTAAGGATAGGTTTTAATTTGGAAATGAGGAGACTTTTACGCATCTCAAGATCAAACTTATACAGTTGCCTGACGTTAGTATAGTAAAGTCAAAGTCAGAAATGTTATGTCTAGAGTGATGATGGTGAGTCAGAACACCCGACATTTGCAACACTGAAAGCTTATTTCCAGTTTTGGACGAAACTCCCATATGTTCTGAGATTCGCGTGTGTATATTGTTTATGTATATGTTTTACAAATACGCACACAACTTTACAGATTACTATCATCTGCTTACCCACATTTTACCATTCAAGGACCGAATTCCTTTTGCAATGAGATCGCATGTTGTGTATAAATATAAGTGTCAATGCTGTGGCGCATTGTATGTTGGTCAAACACGGCGACATATACACACGTGAATCTCAGAACATATATGGGAGTTTCGTCCAGAACTGGAAATGAGCTTTCAGTCTCGCAAATGTCGGCTGTTCGGACTGACCATCATCTCTCTGGACATAACATTTCTGACTCTGACTTTATTATACTAACGTCAGGCAACTCTAAGTTTGGTCTTGAAATGCGTGAATGTCTCCTCATTTCTAAATTAAAACCTATCATTAATAATAATATTTCTTTTATTGCACTAAATCTATTTTAATCACTAATCCCACTCGAACTTGACTTATAATTTGATATACCGGTAATATCTAATGACTCAATTCTTACTTTGACATATTGTTTTTCTAACTCTTTTACTATTCGTCCCCTCTTTTTAAATTTTTACCGTTTGTAATATAATACTTAGTTATCATGTATATATAGATACAAATTATGTTTATTCATTATATATAGCTCTGATGATGTTGCAATGTAACGACGAAACGTTAGCAAATTAAATTTAATATAAACTTGGTGTATGCTTTTAAAATTACTTGCTGGGCATCAATTATCAGAATTGTTGAAAGATTTTTTTAAACAAGAAAAATACAGCTCTAACTGAGGTAACTACAGGGACCGCAGAGCGGGGTGGCTGGCTGGGCTAAAGCCCCACCAATAATTTTTGTTCAATACATATGTTTGCATTAAAAATATAAGAATCGAGGCAAAAACTATATGCCACTTCATGATGATTGTTGAAATTAGAAGTGTTTCCAGGTATCTCAGGGCTCTCGATTTCAAAATTTTCCCCTCTAGATATCTCGCACCTTCCGTGCTCGATTAGCCCCACCAATAAAAAACCGCTCCGCGGTCCCTGAACTAAGATTAAAGATTGGGCAAACGAAAATACAATGATCATACACATCTTCAAAACATGGGAAATGTTACTGAGTAAAGCAGTTCTAAAACAACTTCCTCAAATTGATGGAATTAAACGCAAGGAATGGCCCAAACTTCTTGGAGAAAAATTTTACGAAGACGTGAACATAATTTTATTCTTTCGCAAGTCAAGACTGAGAGATTTAAGCGAAGTTATGTAAATAGATGCCTTTTTAATAATTTTAACTAACTAATTGGTGTAATATAAATGTAAATAATATGATATTTTAATTCCATTCATGTAAAGTCACACGTATGATGTGTCTGTATATTCTTTAATAAAGACTTAATTAAAAAATTTATTTTATTAATTTTTAATAAATATACATAAATAAAATATACAATACGTACTGGCCGACGAATTTCTTTCGAAATCAATTGTTTTTATAGTTTCTGTTTAGTTATGGCAGGACTATATTTAATATGCAAGTCGTAATCTTTTAGAGTTTACTTCAAAAGGTTAATTGCAATAAACGCTCTAGTTACGGCCTTGGGCAACTATAACAGCGTTGCGAAAAATACTGTTCAGTTTACTTGTTAACGTACTAACGTTGTGGAATTCATTTGATCAATTCCGCAATACTTTTAAAAAGTTCCTCAAAAAATTCACAGCTTCCTCTTAAAATGCCAATCAAAATTGAATAGATAGATAGACACCTTTATTTAAACAGAGTAGTCCAATCAGCGACAAAAAGCCACTGCTATCAACAGGAGCTCTAATATATAAAGTAATACATAACAGATCTCTTATCTTTATAGATGATATTACACGACAATATTTAAAATCTAATAGTTTTAAGATCAAATTAAAGATCACATGGTAAAAAGTTCTATACTAGTTTAAACAGCATTAATTATGGATAAGTTTATTATATACAATACAACCATTATACTAAAAACTTCGTTTTGCAACCTCTGTTCTAACTGTAGGTAGATGAAGATGATCACTTTGTCTGGTTGCTACTATATCAAAAGTACGATGTTCACGTCTCTTTAGAAGAGTTCCCCGTTTTAAAATGTCCATAGCACAACCACTGTCCTTCGATTTACAGACTCTCTGGGCCGCACGCCTTTGAAGCTTTTCCAGAGAGTTACTATTCATTTCACAACAAAAATTATACACGGAGTCACAGTAATCAAAAACTGGTCAGATTTAATCACATTCATCTCAGTCTACATTATGTACGTACGCACTCGCCAGCCATGCATTAATCTCTATTTATCCGTCACGGATGGACCGATCAGACGAATAGTACCGATCGAGAAATCTTTTAAAACCTACCAAGAGTCTTAACTTGGCAATTATCAGTGACTATTGACCAATCTTGCCATCCCTCACCGATGGACCGATTGGACGAATAGCACCGATGGAGAAATCTTTTGAGGCCTACCAAGAGTCTTCTTACACTAGGCAAGTGTCAATGCTTATTCACCAATCTTGCCATTCGTCACGGATAGACAGATCGGACGAATAGCACCGGTCGACAAGTCATTTTCGCGTGTATGTGCATTCTTTAAAGGGTTGACGAAGTATGCATGCGGGTACGCTGTATATCAAGTTACGAATATGCCGATTGGCACGGATGGAGTATAAGGTCGACAGTATGTGACATGTATTAAATGCCAGAGCTTGGTCTTTTATGTAGTCCTTTGTCGGGTAATTTTCCACTACGGACCTCTCCCTCGGTTATTATGTAGCATGTATTTTCAAATATTTGGATATTTTGTTTTCAGATCAGCCTATGAAATTTGCATATTGCAAATAAAAATCCCCTATGTAATGAGTTTCATACTTTACGTTCCTTGGAATGTTCCGAGATGGTTATATAGAAGCAGATCAAAACGAGGCAAAATACTTGATATTGATTACGCCTAAATTCATGGTATTTTAGAGAGTTTGGCTTGAGAGGTATCAACCCTTGTTACAACGCGACCTAAAAAGCATGTTTTGAAAGCATGTTTTTCGCAACAAACAAATGATACTCGCTTGCAGAAGAACATAAGATTAGTTCTATCTCGCAAATTAAATTTACCAACTGCAAGCATACCAAAAGATTAATTTCTCCGTGACTACTCCCCAAATTAATTGACACATTAAGCATTGTTAGAAAAAAGTTTTAATTTTCTTACCAATGAACTTCAAGAACCCTTGCCATGTTGACCAATTAAGAAGATGTTTGAGCAAAATCACATCTTTTTCTGTTTCGTCCAATTTCTCGTCTTTTAATTCCGACGGCCATGCTTTATGCAGCATCGCGCTCAACAATTTTATAGCATTTATGTTTTGAGTACTGTTTTGAGTCAACTGGTTAAAAACATGTTGGTCACCATCACCTCCCTACAAAGGTAATATTATAAAATTATATGACCTTTCATAAAGCTTTGACTATTTTACATGAGAACTGGGTTCGAGTCGCAATGGGAAGCCACTCATTAAGAATCGAACCCTCAGACTTAGACGTAAAAACATAAAAATGCTTCACTAAGACACTTCGTATGGCCACAGAAACGTTATCACTGATGGGCTAAAGTCCACGACCTCAATCGCTTGAGGTTCGGGTTTTGCAGCTAAACCGCTATTATAGCATATCTAGCAGTCCACTGTAAAATCACAAATTTTAAACGCCACAAGTCAAACGTCAAGACGAATGGACAGAAAATCATTGAACACCGACCTGCACGTTTCTGCACTCAAACAAGGAGTCTCTGTGCGGGGTAGGGACTTCTGAGAGCCGGCGGTCACGAGGATCGCGAACTCAAAATAGTGAGAAAAACGTTTGGAAAACAATGTGTTTCGAGATCGTGAGAAATTTTCATATCAAAGAAAAATAAACAAATGTTTGTTGAGTAAAATTAAAAATTTCTGACAGCGGCATTTTCGGTCACTTCAATCGTATAAGTAAAATATCTTTTATCACAAACTAAGTGGCTGAGGTTAGCCGTTTGCAATCGTCATGTTTGCAACGATTACTGAATTTTGACACCACTGTATGGCTCTGTTTCAAAACTCAAGCATATTATAATTTATCTATCTATACTACCAAATACATTAGGAGTCCTATAGAACTTATTATTGGTTCAAAATACAGTCATCGTCCACGCAAACAAAATGCGCATAGGTCAACTAGATATGGTGCAGCCTAGCTGCGGGTTCGCCATGCATGCAAAATCCTGATATGCAAGCAAGTGGCGAGCAAAAAGCGCCTTAATCATTGTTAATAGGCTAAACTTACACAAGATTTAAAAGCCTAAAATCTGTAGATATTATAACCTTATTTTGGTACACATGTATATAAGCTTGCATGGAAAAGATCGTCAAATAGAGAAAAAGGTTTTAATTTCAAGGTACAAATGTTCAAAATGTTTCGAAATCTTAGCTTTTAGCTCAGTCGCTAAAACCCTAAGAATTTTAATGATTTTAATGATTTCATAATTTAATGAATTCATAATTTCAAAAGTAGCTGCTAAGTAATGCTGCTATGTAAGTCAACTAAAACAGTGGCATTTTTATACTAACTTTCCTAATAGTAGTATAACTTCATATACACTTACTTTTACAGCTTTTTCCAACGCTTCAAAAGCGGCATCACTTAGACATGTTAAAACATCCGGATGGCACTTTTGGTCCTCGGACAGGCAAAACAACTCAATCTGACGCAGTAGGGGCACCTAAAGTTGATGCATTTATGGTGAACACCTTTGATCCTTTGATTATTATGCACGGTGTATAAAAAAAAGTAGATAATTTTGAAACGGCTCTCAACCTCGCGAAGCGGCTTGAAGTATTAAGTTTTTTATTAATATACATTGCTTGGGTACTTACGGTGTAGAATAAATGAAAATATTCTGAAATTTAAATGTTTCAACCCAGGGGTGTGCGTATTTTGAAACTCATTAAAAATGGCCGGCGCACGAAATTTAAAAGCTTAAAGCCTGGTCCTCACTAGTGACATAAGCATAGGCACAATATAAAACAAAAGACAAAACAAAGAAATCCACTGAATTCTTTATATTTATAACTATTAATTCTTTATACCTTGCGTATCCTTTCATCAAATTTGTTGATATATTTATCGCGCCACGGCAGATAAAAGAATTCCGGGGCTGACAGTGATAGCAATTTAGTCCAAGCCTACACAAAAGATAAGTTTCAAAAGGTCATCCATACTATATATCTTCTTGGAATTTGACTAATAAGATTGACAGTATTTAATCATGTAATCGCACCCCTAATAGCAGGAACGTAACTAGAGCGCTAGTTAGGGGGGGAGGGTCTGTCACTCATTAGAGTTGATTTCAAGGTGGAACACGAATATATGAATATACACACCCCCCCCTAATTAACGCTCCACAGAGTGAGTTTGAAAACTCATGCTCTTTCATATTCAAATCAGCCGCATGGCAACTGTAATTTGACAGAAGTTGGCTAAATACAATTAATGGTTACTTATTTCATGACTTATACTGTAAACCCATTAGATATACCATGGCAACTCCTGTCAGATTACAGTCACTTGGGCTAATTTCAATATGAAAGGGCATCAGTTTTTTTACTCACCTGTAGTCACGTGCCGATATAATAGACTATGTTGGACTTTAAATTTAATTGAGCAATGCTCCATGTAATATGATGGATTATTCATGCATACCACGTTGGCGGCTATGCCTATGCGTCCCGCTTAACTGCTGTACTTATAGTATAAGCATTGTTGAATCATTTACATAATCATTACTGTATGCAATTGTTAACTAATTTTAGAAAAGACAATCGACTTCATAAAAGACAAGCAAGTAAAAGAAGTAATTGCTGTTCGCTTTGTGATAAAAACGCCACCATATTTACCAATTGATATAGCGATGACTGTTGGATATTAATTCTTCTCAAGTAAAAACGCTGCCCCCAATCATTCAGAAATTAATTTAGTTTTATGTTGACAATGTTTCGGCAATTGAAATTCTACATTGATTTTAAAAATGGCATAAGAATCTCATTATCGGTTTTCCTGAGCCTAAAATGCATCATTGGTCTTTAATTTACGTATCAGTAAGTAACCAGCTGATGTGACCGTGAATAAAAGGCCTGGAACTAGCTACCGGAAAAAATCCATTTTGCTGTTTTTAATCACTTGTATCTTTTATTTTCCTTCGTGAAACTTTTTAATCATGTTCAGTAATGAAAGTTAAAAGTTCACCAGAAATACAGAACCGAAGTAAATTATACTTAATGAGAAATTTGCTTGTTTGGATTCAAAAAATGGATTTTTATTTCACAATTAGTGCTGGACTGGTACTTTTCCGTCATTTCAGATCACTTAGAAGGCACTCGTTAATGTGTGGGACGAACATTTAGTGGGGAAGGCGCGAAAAAGGGGAAAGGTATTCGAGACTTCCCGCCTTCAGACACGAGTTTTTGAAATAAATAAATTAAATCTCATTTTTGCAATATCATGTAACATGGCACACATGCATGCACAAGTCTGAATGTCGATTATCACGCAAGAATGTACCACTGCTTGCCACCTTTAGTGAAAGCACTATTTTTCTTCTTTTCTTTTTCTGAATGTTAGAATGTGATTCGCAAGTTTTAACAGCAATTTGAGCTTATGCTTAACACGTTTTAACATATTTTTCCCTTTATACTTGGTACATCGTTATAATTGTTATCAGAATAGCCAGTTTTGTTTGCAATTAACGTGCTTTTTGTAGGAATATTGTTAAACTTATTTTTCCGGTTCACGCCGGTGGAACTGTAACGAAAAATACCAACATAAAGTCAAGTAAGTGCACATATTTCATTAGTTTTTGTTTTCGCAAAACCTTTACCAATTTATGGCTAATCCATCCAGCACAAATATCAGTAATTGTATATTTCACGTTCGTCAACGTTTTGAAACTGAAAATCGTCGATGTGATAAAATCCTGTTTTTTATTTAAAAAATTTCCCCAAGTTTTACCGATCGTATTGTGAAAATTAGTTAAAATCACACTATAACTTCTTTCATAGAATTTTTTGTAACTGCCTTACATGGCGAGATGTTCAATCTTATTCAAGCGATTCCGAATCATGACTTTGCTAAAAGCTTAATTTTATACATAAAAAGTAGTTAAAATAGTTAATCATAACATACACACATGCAAGTGCAGTTTTAGTTATGCGACGTTCTTATATGTTACGAAATAAGCAATCTCATTGACACTCATTATACACATATGACGTATTAATTTGCATCCAATAAAGTTGAATATCTCCACAAGAAAAAAAGTTAGGAAAATTCTAACAAAGAGTTATATTGTCATATATTTCACTGATCTTTGCAATGCAATCATAAAAAATGTTAAACAGTATTTCGTCTCATAAACTGTTTAACGACGCAGTTCTTGTCTTACGTTTTAACCATCGGGAAAAGAAAAGAAGAAAAATAGTGCTTTTGCATAAATATACCTAGTTTCCATATCTCGCGAAGGCGTGCTTGCTAAGTTTCGCAATGAGCCCATTCAACAAACATTTTGGACTTTACAAGAACATTTTGATTTCATTGAAATATGACAACTATTTTTCGTTACTTATTAATATCTTCGCGTAGATTTGGGCGTCTACGTCCCTATGTTTACACCTAATAGAATACTCAGTCTAAATGGGATCACATTGAAATTTGTACCAAGTAAGAAACTTATTGTATCATTGTACCCTAGTACTTTTGATATGCATGATATTTTATTTATTAAGCCTAAGTCTTGGTGTAATATCATACAGCATATGGTGCCAGCAACCATGCAGCTGTTAATAGCAATACCAGCTTGATACTAATAATTATACACTTTCGATATTTTTCCAATATCAAAACCAATTTTCGACAGTTTTCAAAATCAATACATTGTAGGTAATAAATGTACTAAAGTTCAAAATTTGAGGAAATTTTTAAATAGGGCTAAACTCACGATTTCCTTTCAAGGAATGTGTGTAAACTTTGAATAAATACTCAATATAAAAATACTTTTGGTGACTTAAATAACGCGATAGTATTCTTCAAAACAACTAGCCAATTATTCGCCCCAAAAAAGCAGTTTAGAAGAGATAAATTGAGGTCATAATAAGGTATTTAAAGGAACTATCTACTTATAGGACTACATCACACTCATAACAACAAAAACTCATTTATTAATTTGTTATCCGCCAACAGTAAAAAAAAATTAATGTATAAACATGCAGCATTAAATTTTACCAATATTAACACTGATTGCTATGTATCTCAACAATTTCGCATGCAACAAGCGAGCGCTACCAATTAATTGGGATACATAACTGTCGGCCTGTCATCACACCACCACTTTTAAAGTAAGAATTCCGACGTCACTTAGAATGTTTGTATATCTCACCAGATACTCACCTGCAATTCAACGTGCCATTCATTCTTGCTGCTGTCCTTGAGAAAATAGCGAAGATTCTGCGTTAAAAATTTATCAACTAATTCACTCTGCTTTTTGCGAAGAGACGACATTTCTTTCGGAATGTCATCTAACGATTCAAAGGGCATGGAAATGCTGTCATGAGAACTATTTCCATTTCTAGATTCATCTTGAAAACCAATTCCTTTCATTTGAAGTACAATACCAGTAATCAAACACTCCACCAAGTGACAAAGTATGTCTACTTGATTCAGTTTAAGATTTTGTTTCACGTTTTCAACAAGCACCACAAAGTTGTTAAGTAAAACCACAGTTTCTGGTTGTCGTTCTTTTGGATATTGTACAGGACTACAACAAAAACAAAAATTTGCAAAATTTCATAGCCTATGGTAATTGATACCGTATATTATTTCCTAGTGCGTTAGTATTTCCAAACAAGTGAATGTATTAGACTATTATAAGCTTTAAAAAGCAAATTGGTAAGTATGAAATAAAATACAAAAGATCTTTGCCATGCACGAAAAAATGTGGGTTTTTTATATAAAGATACCCCATGTAGCTACTACAATGCATTTTAAGAACTGTAAAAATCTAATTCCGAATGTAAGATTTCGTACGATAGAGTAAAGAATTCATTTTTTATATTTCTTCAAAGAAACTTATAGAAACTAAGCATGTTAGGGGGCAAGCCCGTTCTTTGTTTTCTTTCTCTCTAGATCCCTCTCGATGCTCCACTGGAATATACGCGAAGTAAAGCTTGATCTATGAAAGACTTTCTCAAATTAACCAGTCACTTTTCAGATTGTGCACACAATCATTGATTGCAGCGAAAACGTTCACCAGGCATGCTAAATAGGCATGCTTATACATCCTGCATCATACAATCCTGACAGCTGTCTGTATATAATCAGATAAACATTTGACTTGAGTGTACGCACGCACTTGGTGAAAATGACAGTGGTAAATAGTTTTATGTATACCTCTTGGACGACAAAGTTTGGTTTATCTCCTTGAAAAATAAGGCAAGGTACATTACCTAAAAATAAATCAAGAGCATCCGTTATTATACCTTACAAGTTTACTCGAGTTGTCAACTTTTAGCTTCTCCATTCCAAAGAAAGATAAATCATCTTCAATCGCTGGGCTTTTTGGGTATACTGAGCCGTGTAGTGAACTGCATGAGCGAGTCTTTAAACAGCGAAACGCCTTTTACTATATGCATAGGATTCCCAAAAATTAAATTCAATTATTTAAAACAGCAAGTAAATATGATTTTAACTTCAATAAAAACATTGTACTACCGCGAAAATGCTGAGAAACTGTGTATATGTAAATATAGGGGAAACGATTAAATTTTGTTCCTGAAGTAACATGCTCGCAGTGCATGCATGGCGTGTATCTCGGTAATATTTAGAAAGGGAAGAAACTCTTTTAATCGTAGCGCAATATACAACATATTCAACCATAAAACTTCCCCTCAAAATCCACGCAAAACATAAAAAAATAGCTCAATGGTATGACAATCAATTAAAAATGTTCTCGCGAAAATATTCCAAAAACAAAAAGTAGAGTAGAAAAATGTTATATATTGAGGAAGGAATCTGATTGGTCGAAAAAATAAGCAAACTTGTTCGCACTTTCGTGAATCTGGGGATATGAAATTTTAAAATAAGGTACAAAGACCAGCGAAAATATAAAAAGGCGAAAACTTTTTAAATGTGAGCTGAAGAATTTTTAAAAGTTGTTAAATAATAGTTAGTTCAAAAAAGAAAGAAAAATGCAAGAAAACACTTTCTCCTGTTCAGATTAAATTTCACATCGCCCCCTATTCCCCGGTTCAAGCAAGTTTATTGATCTTTTCGACCAATCAGATTCGTTCCCCAAAATTGCGAATACAGCCAGCATAGTCCCACCAAATATCTCGGCAATTAGGCAAACATTTTGCACATTTTTTCCGCTTTATTGTTTGTTTTCTTTAAAGGCCTTATGCATCGAAATTTCACATGAGATTTTTTATATAGCAACGCATTCTCGTACCCATAACCATGCGCTCACTCAAAGGACTGGTAGCAGCTGCTTGAGCGTCATTTCTGGTTGGCTAATAACTACCGGCCCAATACGCATTGCAACCACAAAATTAGAATAAATATATTACAATCTCGTATAAAATTTACAATAATGAGTTGATGACTCATTGCCTATAATTATATTATGTACAGTTGCTACGGCACTTTCGTGGTAATACAATAAATTTTCACTGAATTTCAGGTTAAAATCATTTTCAGTTGTTTATTTAAATAATAAAATTTGATTCTTGGGATCCATCATGGCCTATACGTAGCTCTTACCAGGAGGAAGAAAGGTACAATACTTACAAAACTCTCTGTATATGAATTGCTGTTTTTATCAGGCAGTAGTTTTCTCATCGTGACGCACAACTCCAGACAGGAAAAGCATCCCGTCTTTAAAAGATCTCCGTATATCTCCACAGGACATAGCAGCAAGAACGTACGCTTCAACAGCTGATCCATATCAAACACGTTTTTCAGACCGGGTAGCATTGCGAAAGCTTCACTGCATATACAAAATAATGACAAGGATTTATTACATCAGACAAACTGTCTGGAAAGTACATCTCTCAAATTAATGATTTGCAGACAATACGAAATTTTGTTGAGATCACGCCCTTACCCCAGAGTTATCGAATTTTCGCCGGAAAAGTTTAATATCACAAACCTCAATATATATTTGTGACTTTATAAAATTTTAAGGGAAAAATTTCTCAAGACATCAGTAGAGCGCGACAAAAAACGACAATATAGCTTCTATGTCACTCTGTTTCATAGTTACAACAATCGTAGAATATAAATAGCGTTTTTTATGCAATCTGTTCACTCTCTCTTTTGTCCTGATTATTATCCCAAAAACAACTTTAAGAAGTCTTGATGTGTTTTTTTTCTCTAAACACACTAATTTTCTTAAAATAAGAAAAAAAAACTTGCATTGAGGTTTTATACAAATATATTGAAACAAACCTTGCAGTGATATTGCTTCGAATTTTCCTGCACTCTAACTGATCTAAACCCCACCACTTCCAGTTTCCGACGTCAACAGGTTTGTCACAGATTACGTCTTCAAATGGCTTCGATTCTCCTCGAAGAAAATGTAAAACAGGCAAGGCAGGCACGCAGTTAACAACAAGAGACTTCTTTACTGATTGTCGTTGGTAAAACTGAAGAATTACCTTGTTGAAGAGACTAAAAATATAAGAGGCTGATTACACAAGCGAACTATCCGTGTTACGCGAGTAGATTCGCTTTGTCGAATAACGGTTTCAAGATTTTGATTACAGGTCAAACCGTTTGTTTGCTTAGGCGGGATCCTGGTCACTTGCCGAGTAGCCACTCTTTAGGCCTGATGGAAATTCCCATGAAATCGGATTTTGCATACCCGTGCAGTTGTCACGGGAGAGCGGACCGGATTTAAAAATCACAAACGCTTTTAACGTAAAAAAAAAGGTATACGAAAACTCTACTAAGAGGTTGATTTCATTTTTAAATACATTCTTTTAAGTTCAGCTCGTCTACTTTTACAATTACTAAGCTAGAAACTGATGTCGAAAACTTTCTATTGCTGTGAGAGCTTTAAGCTAATTTAAACAATAAACGCCGACAATTATTTAACATTAGAAAATTTAGTTTTAGACATTGGACCGGTTAGTTAAGTTAGCTTTGTACATTAATCGGAATTTAACCGTCAACTCAGTCCATGCATGTAACAATGCACCTACGATGGCTACTGGTTTTTTACCCCTGGTGCAGTATGACCAGATCTGGTAAAATTGTTAACAGATTCAGGTGAATGCACGTATAATACAAGATTTAGAACAGCACGAGGCAGTCCGAGAAGATCCAGTAAGCGGTTTTGGTAAAAAAAGGCAAATACGGTTACAGGAGGGTATAGTAATTCCGCAGATAGCCAGCAAATATTTGTAATCACTGAGCCGTGAAAACAATAATTTTCTAGACTTTCTTAGGGAACTTAATTAGAGAGGTTCAGATTTGGCTTCCAATACCTCTACCGCTACCTTAATCTTTCTTTCAGCCAATCAGATGCGCGGACCTACCAGGTTAACCAATGAAATTGTCTAAAAATCGGGAAAAGGTAGCGGTAGTGGTAGAGGAAGTCAAATCTGAACCTCTCTATTATACGCTACAAGACGGCAACGCGACGACGACGGTCAATCGGCTGCAATACAATGTACTCAACGTCTCAGGAGAGATGTTGTCTAAGGACAACACCAAAACTTTTATACGTCGTGTCTACAGGGTCGGCATTCCAAGCCGCGGGAATCGTAGAGTAAGCAAACTTAATTGGCTAGTGAATAAATTGGAATTTCTCGAAACAAGAAAACACCGGATTTTATCATCTTGAGCGCATTTAATTCATATTATCAATAACAAACCGCAAGTTTTTTTATACGAAAAACTATTTGAGTCAGTTTGTTTTTGCTGCAGGCTTTGCGTTGAGGCCATACAGCTTCTCATCACCGACAGTCATTTGTTTTCGCATGCAGGTCATGATAATTATTAAAATTTAGTACTCATGCCATATGCATTCTTGATGATTCTGATTAGTCATTTTCCTCGCAGCAAGCTTGCGAGTAATTTCATCCAATCACAATGCCAGAAAGTGTATTTTAATTAGATGCAAGCACTCGCTGCAAGGAGCTTCCTGAGAGCACTGAAAATCTGCCTTTAAAATCATTTTAAAGCTCTAATATGTGCAGAGAATATTGTACTCAACTGTAGCAAACGTTTACCCTCGTTTGTGTTTTAATTTGTTAAAATCAAAAACCCAAAGCCGACGTGACGGGAGTTAACTTATTTGAAATTCCAGCGAACTCCGAAGGAAGTGAGGATAGGGCACAGCCGCTGAAGTCAAATGTTAAATTTACAGTTTAATTTAAAAAAATATGCCTGTAAACAGGAGGGAGTGAAAGCTTTAAAATCGCAGTCGCTTGTTGTGGTCAGTGGTAAATCTGTGACGTCAAATGACACGTTTTACATCATGCGGCAGCTATGTTTTTGACATCGCTTTTTGAATGACGAAAGTATAGACCCATTGTACTCATTGACCCGTAGCAAAACTTTGCAAATAATGAAAGAATCTGAAGGATATTAATTCACATTCTGTTGAGCGGTTTGTTTCAAGTTGTCCTCCAGATTTCATGCATGATCCCATTTGAAGGTCAACTGAAATGGGTCTATATGAGCGCAGTCTCCTGATATATAAATAGAGCTCAGTGGTCTAATTGATATTACACAAGAGACTTTTTGTTAGTTAAATAGAAACATCAATACATGTGAAACAGTCGCCGGGCTAAATATATATCGATAAGCCAATATTAAAATTGCACTATTAAAATTGCACTGTTAAAATCGCAATTTGTTGTCATGCCCATGTGCGTCTAATTATTTTATGACAGCTCTAAATACTTGGACTATTCTAATTTAAAAGCACTTGAGCACATGGGAAATCAATACAATATTAACGTTAAAATCGTGTACAAGACCTTGCGCGGTTTTGTGAATCGTTACACGTGTATTACTGTATATTGTATATACACTTATAATTAAGTTCCCGTGCGAGAGCTGTAAAAGACACAACCTCCCGGGTTTTGAAGCTTTACTTTTATCATTTCTGTTTATTCTCCATTATATATAAGCACCCAAAGAATCCATTTCACTAAAAAAATCGAAAATTGAGGCGTTTCACGAAGTAGAGAGCGATTTCAGATTTGTTCAGTTTTGTTTAATTACAACCTGCCCCTGTATAAGCAATATTAGTTAGGATTTGTCACATATAAAACAACTACGCGCGATGCCAAGGAGTTCATTAATTATATCAACAGTTGCAACTTACCTCAAAGTCTTGTCGTCAAAATCGTTAATAATCTTCACAAATTCGGAACATACTTTCTTATCAGAAGGTAGCCTCAGACATTTCAACAGAATTTCATAATTCTCGAGTTTCAAATGTTCATGATACTTCGTAAACACATAAGCAATCACTACAGAAGACACCACCGCGTGAACTTTATCTTTAACACCCTTCGCGTGACTCTCCAAAATCTTCAAGTTGCTCTGAAGTTTTGGCATTAAAATCGCTTCAAGCACCTAATATACAACAATAAAAATTGAATCTTACATATAACATTAACATGTAATCCGTGGCAAAATGCGTTCGTCTTAATCCACAAATTAAGGTCAAGTGTGTATATGTTTGTGGGGTGTAAAAAAAACGATTCAAAATACAGTACACTGCAAACGTTTTAGGTTATAACACAAGCAATATCTAACTCAAAATTGAACTAATTACAATGAAACTTGTGCAACCGTGCAAAACGTTATCTACAGCTAACTACGTTGAAAAAAAATTGCAAACTGGAAGTTCGGCTATAACTGGACGTGTCGTTTACTGCGTTTACTAAATTTGTATTTTATAATGTACAGTTCATGAAAAATTAATCTTTTGCACAGCAACATTACACATTAAACCATTGTAGAAAAATTGTAAACTTATTATGCAAAATGCAGTTTTCAGTTTAAAAAAATCTAGTCGTCTTAAAAAAGAGCCACTCTCAATCCCTTGTGCTACTCTATTTTAAACTATTTTTCTGAAACTCTTTAGCATGCGGACATAGTACGGAGCAGAGGCGGATTTAGCATGAAATCTGACCAAGTCTTGACGAAAGACCCTATATTTCTTGGCGCAGCGACATGCCCCCCCCCCCCCCAAACACACACACACACACACACACACACACACACACACACACACACACACACACACACACACACACACACACACACACACACACACACACACACACACACACACACACACACACACACACACACACACACACACACACACACACACACACACACACACACAACACACACACACACACACACACACACACACACACAAAAGAAAATTAAACCGGCTTGGAAATCACATTTCATGCAATCAAAGCAGGAAACAAAATTACCCTTTCTTAGGGCTTTGTTGAAGCAAAAACTGTTGAAACAAAGCACTTATAATGGGACATATTAGTAAACATATAATATACTCATGATAGTATTTTCTAGCAAATAAAAAACGTATAGTATCACTTCACTGACTTACACGATCTTTTTACCTAGAGCTGCAGTCCCTCTACTCTATTATACGTCTACAAGTTTAACACATGTACAAGCATACTTTATTTGTTAAAAAGAATAGCAGTGCCAATGTCAATCAAGCCACCAAGCTGTTCAGTGCATGCCCATTCAGTAAGCTTACATTGTGTCAGTTCAGGGGAAAAGTTAGAAGTGTTAATTGTGTGTGTATGTGAGGGGGGGAGGGGTTATATTCATATACTTGTTTCTTCTCGACAAATTTTCAATGAAATCAAAGAAATTAGGCAGGCAGAACCCTCCCACCCAAATTAACACTCTAGCTTGACCTCATTGACTTCATCATTCCACTCTGTCTTACAATTGATGTCATAGAAAGATCCCTGAATCTTTGAGGATATCTTGTATGTACCCAGTCATATTTATGTTAAATCATCAAATTACTATGTACAAGATGAGTCGTACAATTTTCACTGTCTAATACAAGAAGATACTAGGTCATTGCTGGAGTGTTCATGGTTTTTACAAGCCGAGCATCAATATCTGCGAGCTGGCTCAAATATGTAATGGTCTGAAATCAGTTATATTTACTTAGCTATTTGGCAGCTGGAACAACAAAAAGCTTGAAAACCTCATGTTTTTATCTTTTAGTGATGTAGTTAGTTGAGAGGGTTGGGGTTGGGTGGTTCCTAACAGAGAGAAATTTTATAATCTACAATCCTGGACAAAAATCCTTGGCACACGTAGGGAGAAATCACACATTCATTAGCTTGTATTTAAAGCAACGCACATATACGCCTTCGCTGTTTTCAAAGCATGATGTTTAGACCCCCCTTCCCCCCCCCCCAACACAATGTTGTGGTAGCGACTTAGCATTCGCCCAAATCATGTGCAACATTGAATGGGGGGAGGGGGAAGTCAATATCTTTAAAACCTGGGGTAATAGAGAGTCTATGTCTTCATATTTGAGATGTACTATTATTTTTGTCCAGGATTCAATCCTGGACAATAATCCTTGGCACACGTAGGGAAAAATCACACATTCATTAGCTTGTATTTAAAGCAACGCACATATACGCCTTCGTTACTTTCAAAGCATGATGTTTAGACCCCCCTTCCCCCCACACAATGTTCTGGTAGCGACTTAGCATTCACCCAAATCATGTGCAACATTGAATGGGGGCAGGGGGGAGTCAATATCTTTAAAACCTGGGGTAATAGAGAGTCTATGTCTTCATATTTGAGGTGTACTATTATTTTTGTCCAGGATTGTCTGAATTAATATATCCATAATTATATGTATTTTTCTTCATTATTTTTACTCAGAATTTGTCAAATCATTATTACATGCTGTTCCTACTTATAGGCGGGGATTTAAGTATACGTTAGAATGATTCTAGATTAAATACAGGGTGTGCGGAAGAATTTTCTTGATTGTGACGTCATCGTTAATGTGCGGTGATGTAAGTCACGCGTTCCGTGAATATAAAATAGGGCTACAAGACAAATTTCAAAAGTATATAGATTCTTGAAATATTGCAATGCTCAATTATGGCTTACACGAGAAAAATATCTGAACAGCAAAAGGCCATGGCGTTGTATTATAGGAGGGAGTTACACCACTCCTATAGACAAATAGCAAAAAAATGTAACATGAGTGCATCGTCTGTAGCAAGGATTTGTAACCGTGAACGAAAAGACAAACGTTCTGTTGGAGTAAAAAACAAGAGAAGACGGTCTAGAAAACTTATTAACTACATAAACCATCATTTACTTGTAGATCACAGATCACAATGAAGTGCACAGGCCATATGTTAAATATATCGTATATAACGAAGTGTTTGAGTATGTTATGATGGATTGATATAAATACAATCAGTAAATTACCTCGACTTCACTTTGACATTATTGACAGTATTTAATGGCATTCTACGGCCTTAGAGAATGTATTATATATTTATACCGCTTTAAGAGAAAGGTTTTGAGATCTTTCTGTCAGTTTTCGGGTGATTTTGCTGAGGTTATGATAAAACATTGGTGTTGGTGATAAAATTTGAAACATAACAAATAAAGTGTGCAAATACTGGCACTTATAACTAATCTTTTTGTCGCGATCGCCGAACACATTAATATCTCAAAAATGTGTCTCGAGCCATACTCGATACTCCCTAGATCCGCCCATGAGGAGCAAAAAAGTTTAATGTTCTGAAGAATATCAATAACTGTTTTCTTAAGCTGATTCAATATTGATCGAATCTGCAATCACATTTTGTATTAGAGGTTTTATTTATTTCTGAAACATTATAACCACTTTGCAACAGAATGACGATGAAAAAATTAACAATCATATTAATTTGTGTGATTTATTTTTGAATTTGTAGAAAAGTAGTTGTATATACATTTACTAATACCGAACTTCCAGTTTGCAATATCCATTTTCTCAACGGAGCAAGTTGCAAACAACGTTTAGCTCGATCTCGTGTAAAATTATTCACATAATGTTTAAAGTTATTTATACGTAAGTAACAAATAAAAGTTAAAATGCTTAAAGTCAATGCATGATATAAAAGATCAAGTAAAAAAGGAGTTTGTGGTTCATTGTGGTCATGGTCACTGCTTGTCAATATTAAAATTATGCGTGACCCCTCTTGTGACGCAAGATATACTTATTATATCGCTTTGACGTAAGATATACTTATTAAAAAACTAGATTCATATTAATCTGCAGTGTCAAATTAATATGAATCTAGTTTTTCATATCTCTGAGGATGGTTTTAAAATACACTTATTATATCGCTTACTATATTGCTTTGCTGCATTCTGATTGGTCGACGTGTGGTCCGTAAAAAACCTTATTTGGACCGTGGTCCGTAAATTTCCGTATTCGGGCTGGGCTTTTTCCCAGTGTTTTTAATTGCATTTTTTCTGCTTGCAATATACATATTAATGAAATTAATGTTTTACTGATATGTTTAAAAACCTTATGCGTAAAAAATAAAGTTTTGTCATGTTCAATTTTTTGTATTCTAATTAACGAAACCACGATCGACGTCATTTAAATACAAAATGTTACATTAACTCTGAAAATGACTACGAGCCATATAATAAACAGTTTATTGACCTCGCTTGTTTGGTCTGTACCGTGAACTATCGGTCTTCGGTTTTTTTAGACCTCAGTCCGACATTTCACGGTAAAGACCTCACGCTCGGTCAATAATCTTTAATATTCTGTATAATCAAGATAGGGAACTCTTCAAATGTTTGTACCAGAATATTTCATGAGTCAATCGAGAAATGCAAAAAGGATTTATTGTTTATTTAAGGAAATTGACAAACTAATTTAATGGTTCTGTTTCGTTTGGGATACCCTGTAAACTTGTTCTAATTTTCAATTACTCGATATAAAGATTAAAATGATTATATATGACGTGAATGCCAGTGAGAATGAAAAATACAACAGGGTATGTACAGGGGGTTGCCAGCAAAAGAGCCCCCTTCAAAAATGGCTTACCTGGTTTTAAATTACTATAAGTAAGGAGAATGTTAGCAAAAGTTGTGTTTTTGTACTTGCATAGGTACCTGTGTGTGAGAACAAGCATTAATTGTAATTCTTACTTAAATATTTATCAACAGATCCATTTATTGAGTTTTAAACCAAATTAAAGATGGCGATTTTGAGCCTAAAATTCAGCAATATGATAAAGTCTTTGTTATAAAAATATGTTTAAATATTTAAGTTCGCATATAAACAACTACATTTGGTGTTTGAATTTGAACCATTTCTATACACGTTCAACATATACTTGCCTCCCAAATTTTAAGTTCAGAATCAGGAAGACGATGACAAAATGGATTACCAGAAGTAGATGTCCAAACATTTGAAGTGTTTTCTACCAAACAAGCAAGGTTTTGTAGTGCTTCCACTGGTTTAATGTTCTCATCAAAAGAATCCACAATAAATCCGCTCCACTTCGGAAAAGAAAATCGAAAGAATGTTCTCCTGTCATGAAATTGCACCTGACCCAATACCATGTGAACTCTGTCCAATGAAAATGTACCTGGTTCGGGATATATATACCCATCATGCTTGTTAAAAATTTCTAGAACAAAAAAAAAGTAGGTATGTAAGTAATATTGTATGTAAGAACTATTGATTAGTGCGTGTTTAATCTCACAAGTGACAAGACACTGTCCTTTTATTAAAAATATTTTCACCAAAATTTAGCATATAATTATCTATTTAATTAGTCAGTAACTTACTATTTTTTGTAACATACTCTTCCTTTATTACAAGACATCGATCTACGACTCCTCCTCTCCACGGCCGGAATTCAACAAGTTCTTCGTAGGTACTACCCTTCTTATTCAATAATACATACTTGTACCCGCATTTGTAAGACGATACCCACTTTGAAATCATCAATACACCTTTCACGCGCATCTGGTTGTGAACATTTCTGAATAAAAAATATTTTAATACTAAGCGTAGAATTTAAGTGTTTAAATAAGTAGGCGTGATGGCAAAAAACTGCCCTATTCATGGGAACCAATTTGTATCATAATCACGCCAGTGGTTTCACCCCGAGCATAATTCAGTCACTGAACAGCTAAAACACTCCACTGACCAACCGACCCACCAGCACAACCAGTACCACCGACCGACCGAAAGTAACGACCGTGACAAACCCATTTGCACACTATTCCTGTAACAATTGGCTTATAGCTAAATTAGCTGGAGCAGAGAAGTTGGCAGGCCAAATACTCCCTAGCCAATGACGCCAAATACGGAAAATTAAAATGTTACATAAATTTCTATTAGCTTAACATTTTTCCGAGCCAGTCAAATTTCAAGTACATTATCTCACATCCAAATCCACCCATGTCCTTAACATATGCAACTACCAAACAAAGTATATAACATCTATAGTTAAACACAACATACATTGATAAACGTTACGCTACCAGTGCAAAAAAATTCAGAGATAAACCTGTGTGATACTTTAACATTTCTACATGTTTCCAGCCCCCACAGTATATTTTGTTTGAATATACATCCGTATACGAAGTACCTACCTTACAGTGACGAGAGCAACACCGCCTTTGTCCCAGCCTTCAAAAATTGGTCCCTGTCCACGAATAACAATCTTTGTCCCATCATCTAATTTGCCAAATTTTTCAGATAATATTGCATGAAAAACAACGGTTATAGTTTCCTCTTGAACATCCTTCTGTCGTACATTCCTAAACATGTAGAGCCAAATATTACTGTGTAATTCATATAGAGAATCTGCTGAATATCCTTCTCAAACGCCTGAATTCAGGGCATAAATGATGGCACGTAAACGACGACAGGCGATGGCAATTAAACTTTAAATGACGGCGCAGATTTCTTACAGCAGACCTAAACCGTTGCGATACATGCCTTTTAAGGCAAACTGTCATCTCCAAGGATATGACTTAGTCATCGTGAGCAACGGCATAGCCAGCACGACAGTTTAGTAGTAATATACAAGGAAATGTTTCTCGACTCTGATTGGTCAATTTCAGTAAAGTTAATCTCAATCAGGAGTGCAAAAAAGTCAGTCACAACAGTGCAAAAATCTGTAACAATACACAAGTGCAATCACCAAGAACCAATCAAATTTATGACAGTCAAAACAAACAAATATGGCGGGTATTATACTTATTTCAACGAATTTGATTAATTTTAACAAAATATCTCAAGATTGAGAAGTTCCACCTAATTACAAATATTAACATATATCAACAGGCTATGGGCGTAAATTTAAAGTTTTAAAAGGAAAAAGTGAATGGAGCCCAGGGAGAGCGATCGCGATATACTGTAATTACAGACAGCTTTATGGCCAGTATTAATGTATCAGAATTTTTTTATATTATTAACAAGTAAAACTATCGTTTCTCGTGCAATCTGGAAATAACATGTACTCGGGAGTTTTTCAATGATGCTAAATTTCACTCGTCCTGCGGACTCGTGCAATTTGGGCATCATTGAAAAACTGACTCGATCGTGCATATTTCAAAATTGCACTCGAAATCATACTATTACATATACAAGAAGAATAATTTCACAGTCAGTAAGCTTTCCATGTTTCAATAGTCAGCCTGTGTACGCCAAAGATCGTGAGAGTGTGACCACCACTGAAATTACATGTTTGTTGTAGCAACGATGATATAAATAACATCACTCAGGAGGTCGGAATGTGCACTTAATAAAGGAATATTTGTAACCCTGATTCTGGAAAATCCGTATATTAATAACAATCAGTCATAAAACATTCAACTGGAAACGTGACGTTCACTGCTTGAACTATAAAACAATTATGTTATGTTCGATTTTGTCAGGGTTGTTACGGTTATGTTCGATACCTCTGGTTTTGTTTGGCGGGAAAATATGTGAATTTAAATAAGTTTGCAAAGTTTTTAACACAAACGTTTGTCGATATAAGTGTTTTTCTTGGTTTGATGCTGCTGTACTTGTCCTCCAGCTAAAACATGTTTTGGTTTCTTTCCACCATGATTTAGCATTTAGCATTTAGCTAAATATTTAAAAATTATATTTTAGGTAGGAGTGTAAAAATTTAGGTACTAGAAATACTAAAACAAAAATTAATAATACTGTAAATACTTTATTAGAATAATTGTAAATTTAAAATTGACATGGCGGAGGGTACTAGCACATCACTTGAGGCAGGCAATAATGAAATTCCAGAATTGAAAAGATGGACAAAAGACTTAAATGGGTAAAAAACCAATATTTACACATCAGCTGTTAACAAAACATCTAACTGTTGGTTCTAAGAAACACAAGAAATTAGGTTATCAAATGCTTAAAGATAAATACTTTGGAAAAGGTAAAGAGGTTAAAACAAATTTTGTCAAGGGTGAAATGTTATGGTTCTTGGTTAAAGGAAGTGTAAATGCTGCCATGAAAATAAATATACATATACTGTATATGTTCATTTAAACCAAGCGAATGGCGAAGTTGTATACAGAAATTCTACTTGCGCAGTTGGTAAAGGGGGACATTTTAAGCACATTGTAGCTCTATTATTTCAAATAATTGAGTACAAGCAATTAGACTTGACTAATATACCAGATCACCACACCTGCACACAACTATTGCAACAATGGCATGTGCCAGGAAAGGACGAGTCTGATGAACCTGTTTTGTATGAGAATCAGTTTATGAGAAAAATACCAAGGGTAAAAAATATACCAAGGGGAAAAATTGTCAGTTTTTTTGACCCCAAGAATTACCTGGGTAAGTTATTAGAATCGAATGAATGTCAACCAGTGCATTGTAATAGTCTACTTCAAGATCTTCCATCGAAAAAGAGGCATCAATTAACCTAGTTAATACTGGGTTATATTATCAAAAAAAAAAGGAATATGTTGACGAAAGGCAAAAAAACAACAACAAATGGCTGCAGAAGAAAGAGCGATAAAAGCCAAAGAACGTTTAAAACGTAAAATTCAACGGCAAGAAATTTCTGACACACAAAAATGTTTAATTCAAGTGGTGATCGTGTCGCTCAGATAAAATTCTCTGAAGAAGCTGGCAGCCGTGACAAAATGAACCTTGAAGGCATGAGCCAGAAAGGCCAAGCTCCAAAGAACGTACACAAGTTGTTTTGTAATGCTCAAGCTGAAAATGTTAAATTTGTTACTGAACAATCAGAGGAATCTAGGCCTACTATGCATGTAAATGCAGAAATTCAAACTGATGAGTTTGATTACATGTTTCGTAAAGAAATCTATACACCTTCAAACAGAGATTACTTAAGATCAGACGACAAGGTACGTTTTTATACTCGGCTATCGTTTAAAGTTCTCAATGCATTATTTTTTTACTGCACCGCATGTGTCTTGTAAAATCCAGACACTATATCAGTTTCAAGAGTTGGTTATGGTTGTGATTAAGCTTAAACTTAATGTACCATTCAAGATCTCGCTTTCCCGTTCATGGTTTCCCTATCTACAAATCTATTGGCAAGAGCACAGACTTCCTCATCCTATAAGCACCACAACACTATAAAAATATTAAATGGTCTTACCCCTCAAGGTTCTATTTCAATATATATCAACGGCATGGGGAGGTCCAACCTCTGACAAGTATCTCATAGAAAACTGTGGTTTAAAAATTCTTTTTGAAAAATATCACGGATTCTTTTTTAAAAATATCCATGATATAGCATAGGTACCCACTGCAAACAGTCGTGCTAAAAATATTTTAAACGTTACTTACATGTAGATGAATTGATCTAGGTACATTATATTGTACACAAGTACATTATATTGCTGTACTCAAAATCGATCCGGCGAGATGCTTGCATTTCAAGTTGTATAGGCTTTTTCAGAAACATGGAATTATTAGACACTTTAAACTTACTTATCTTTGCGCTGGTCTTTCTTGTTTTTCCTTCCACTTTTCTCTTCCGGAAGATCAGGTTTCTTGTAATAATGGCCTGATTTCTCATTTTCCTATTGATCATAAATAATCTAATTCAGAAAATGTAAACGAAACGGCAGACAAATTTGGAGAGCTGAATAAAAATGATATTAAAATTTTACTTGATAAATATGTTTTTGGTTGATTACTTATAGTAAACTTTATCTAAATATCATGCAATGACAAAGCAGTGCATGCTGAGTCCGCCTAGCCTGCTTCATGTGGAGCAAATACCTCGATCATCAAATCTGGCCAGACCCTGCTAAACATTTTCATTTTTCATCGGAGATCGCGATATTACCCTGATAGACCCCTCTTCCCCCATTTAAATTTAAATATCTAACATTTAAATATCCCCCATTTTATTATATTTGTGAAAGTATTATGCACAGATCTTTTATATTTTAGGTCATAGTGGAGCTGTACATAATTATTAAAATATACAATTTCACAAGCTGACATATTTAAATTTATAATAAAATCAGAGGCGAGGAGTCATTGCATGTAATGATGCATTGTATTTCTAGTATAAAGCCTTATTCACACTTGTCGTACAAATGGTGGTTCTTTTGTCATCCTTCTCACGTAATAAACTAAAGTATAGGACAAATATTAGATTGCTTTTGCAATGATACAGAATGTACTCAATCATATCGCTAGAAGTCATCCCTGATCTTTACGACAAGTGTGAACCAAGCTTAACTCGACACTTTCATTAGTCAGCTCGTATACAATTTGTTGAATCATGCGAATCTAACTTTTTACCAATCACTAATTACGAATCGATTATTTCATTGGCAAATTGTCGCCCCGACATTTTTAGCATGTTTATTTATCGTCGGGCAGAACACAAATATCTGAATGCCCCCCCCCCTCTCTCAATTAACAAACTAGTTACGTCCCTGCTTGTAATTACCTCGCCTTTCGCGAGAAATTGCTAAAAATAGTTAAAAAGAGGGTTAGACTAAATTAAAGACGAAATGCAATATATTTTAGATAAAATAGATAGAAACGTCACCTTTATGTTTTTTTTGCTGTTAACGTTGTTAGAACTGACATCGTTTAAGCAATGGCAAATTAGTTTTCTTTTGTTTCTTGTTCAAAATCGACTTAAATGACGTTAGTTTTGGTAACTCTAACAGCAAAAACATCATAAAGATGACGTTTTTGTCTAAACAAATATATTTAAGCTTATCTTGCGATGTGCTAAATATCACGTATACCGTAAGGTGTTCGTCACTGCACATGTGGTACCGCGCACGACCGCTATGTTCCTAGCCAGTGCCCTAAACACAGGAAGTCACACCCCCTCCCCCTCCTGAAATATTAACGAGGGATCTAAGGATAGTCTAATGTTTCAGAAGTTATAGTTCTGTAGAATAGACCCCTAACCTTAACAGGAGTAAACTATAAACATAGTAGGTAAGACTAAAGTGGCAAAAACGGGAGACGAAACCTGCTTTAGAAGTAGATTGGCAATTTTCTCATTGAGGGCCAGCATTTTTAACAATGTAACGCTCCAAATTTTCTTTGACAAGGATGTCATAAGATATCTTGTTTTCGAAGCAATCTAGATCACACACCATAAATCTTACCCTCTATCGTTGGAAAAAAATACGTTTCATCCCCTAAAGCTTTTTTCCAAGGTACGCCCCTGTTACTATCAGTTTTATAATCAGGTATATTACAATCTGTATGAAAATATAGTCAAAATAGTGCTTGCGAAAAAGGTTCGCTAGGACATTTTAAATTAATGAATAAAAAATCATCAAGCAGCACATTCAAGCAGCTGGTGGCAAATTGGTTTAAATTTTATTTTGTAATTCCAGATGCCTGCCACAGTAGTCCAATACGTTCACCGGTTCCGCTTTCAACAAAGATATACTATCATTGAATTTTGTTCTACATATGTACACCCCCGCCCTCATGAAAATCAGCATCTTGTGGCTAGAGCCTAGAGGGTGGCTTTATGTAAGCATGTACATAATTTTTTTTAACTGTTACCGTCATATTTACACAATACACTCCATATTATAATAAAAATTGTGTAACGCACATAATAGTACAACATGTCATGGTTGTGAGCCCCATACACTATGAAAAACATAAATTTAATGTTTCACAGTTACTAGGTGGCTATCTGGTAATTGTCAAAGAAACATGATTGCATCACTGAAGTACAATTCACAATCTTACATTGTGCTGCTGGTTTTCTATGAGATAAATGAGATATATATATTTCCACTTGTATCTTCACTGTCACACTATGTATTTTATATTTGTACTTTGCATTTTGCGTTCCAAATATGAGTTTCTGTAAAGAAAATACAGCAGATAAAAACTAAGAACCTATGTCCAGAAGCCTGAGTAAGATACTGTACCTTCGCAAAATGCCAGAAAAATAACAAAAATAGAAGACGTACACTACGAATACAATACGATAACACATTCGCTACACTGAGCCATATTTATACTATCTAGAAATCGCGCTCCAATACCTCAAACGCCAGTCAAGAAAGTGTCCGCAAATACATGGCGATTTGTGACGCGTCTTACGTCAAGACCTTCCTATTTTTTATGGCAAACACCAATGGCGTAATAGTATAACAACGGGGAAACACATCTTCAACCCCCTTTCCTTTTATTCACTAAAGTAGTTAACTTTGCCATCTTTCTTCAAAGTTAAAGTAAATTTTCACTCGATTGGATTTGTAAATAATAATAGTTAATACCCTGGAGCCAGTTGTTGAAAGCAGTCTTAGCAAGAATCCTAAGTTAAAATTTATCCCACTGTTCTAGTTTGTGTATTTCAATGAAGGGCTGCCCAGAAGAGGGGGCAACTTGCCCCAGAGCCCTACTTGTGGGGGGGGGGGGGGGCACAAGCATAAATTATAGTAACATCCCAGACACTGTACGAATCAGTTAGAAGTCAGTACTTTTAGGTTTGAAGGGGGGAGGGGTACCGAAAATTTTGAACCCCGGTCCGCAAACTTGTCTGGGCGGACCTGTTTCAATGTATCCCTTACTTTCAAAACTTGAGAAAAGAGAGAAATATTATGAGAGAAATATTTTCAAGTTTACTACAAATAAGCGGTTGGAAAATTTGCAAGAAATTTGGTGTTAACCCAGGGTGAAGCTAACCTGGTTTTGCACAAATGACCCCAACATTTTATTAGTGAGCAAACATATTTTCAGTGGCAAAGCCAGCCCGACATTTAGTCATGCAAATGCAATTTTTTCTGTGTTTATAGACCGTATAAGAAATCAATTTCTAAAGAAATGAATTATGATAATGTTAAATTTATATAGCATAACCAAATTGTCGGGCTGGCTTCGCTACTGCATATTTTAGTTAGGCCAAACCATCTCGCTCAACTCTTAATACCACATAATACTACAAATTTATAAGTACATATTTAGACAGTAAAATGACACTGAATAAAATTACGAAACAGCGATAGCAACACGAGTATCAAGTAATATTGCTTCATTTTTATTCGCATTAAAATTAAACTTCAATATAAAATTATTAAGAAAGTCACCAGTCGCCACTCTTTAACACGCTTATTGTTTCATTTTAATGACCAGTTAATTCCGCATTTATACATGTTTAGGGACCGACATATTAGACTACAGGGTGAGTAAAAAAAAAACTGATGCTCTTTCAAATTCAAATAAGCTGCGAATGTAGCTACGGTGTATTCCCATGGGTATACAGAGAACAGATCGTGATTTAGTACACAGTACGTAAACCAATTCTGACAGTTCTTGCACGGCTAAAATTATGCATTTTAACTTCCCTGGGAATTAGATTTTGTTTTAGGTCAACGTCTGTCAAATTGCAACAATGCAATGCTGCTAGTTTGAATTTCAATAGTATCAGTTTTTTCCTCATCCTGTACTGTGTACTTAGTCACGATCTGTTCTCTGTATACCTATGGGAATACTTAAAGTTTTGTAATGAAATACGCGGCTAATTTGAATTTGAACACAGTACAGGATGAGTAAAGCCTTGTCCTCACTAGTGACATAGTAAGCATAAGCACAAGATAAAACAAAAGACAAAACAAAGAAATCCACTGAAGCGTATGACACAAGCATCGACACAAGCATAAGCACAAGCATAAGACTACGAGCATAAGCTATGGCAGAACAAAAGCAAATTCAAAAGAAAATTCGCTTTGCGTTGTCTTCGCAAACCTCAAAGGAAAATTTGTCCTTTGTTATTTTGCTTCTGCTTATCTCGCTAGTGAGACCAGGCTTCAAAAAACTGATACTAGCGAGCTGGCATCACTAGTTGAATTGGTTTACGTACTTGTGTACTAAATGACGATCTGTTCTCTGTATACCCATGGGAATACACCGTATCATTACGGTGTATTCCCATGGGTATTCGCAGCTAATTTGAATTTGAAAGGGCATCAGTTTTTTTTTACTCACCCTGTATAAGCGCCGCACGCAATTTTCACGTGCTTGGTTGAATAATCAAAATTCCAGGGATGTTTGACAACAATGTTTATGTAAATATACAATACAACTATTAGTGTCATTGGATGCCATGGTGCTTATTTACCTTTCCATACTAACGAAGAACAGCATATACTGGACGTGAAACTTAATTTTAGTAACCGACCGACCGACTGACTTCGCCTCTCATCACAATCACAACTCATAACAAAGAAACGTTGCACTAAAAATGCACTACAATACTGAGGGGAAAATACTTCTGTTTAGGGCACTGGCTAAGAACATTGAGCCTATTCTTAGTTTGCAATCAACCTCTCGGGATGCGGCAGACAATGTCAGCCACTCACGCTGGCTTGATCCAACAATAGAACTAACAACATATTCTTTTGTGTTATACCTCCAACATGGCCGCCTTGACGTTAAATGCAAAAAAACAATTACGAATATTCAATACGCGTCCTCTTGCGGAAATATTTTAAAGATGGCTACTATTACCGGGGGGCATAGTTTTTTTTAAGGCACTGGCTAACAAATCGCGTCCATGACGTATCAGTGTCGAATCACTTTATGCTATTTTGATTGAGCATTTCTCTCTTTGCAGTCTCTACTCTTTGCCCAAATTGTGCATGTGCACTTTAACTATACCTTGGCATCAGGGACTTCCTCTGGTGATAATGGATGCTGCTTCTGAGATTTTGCCAAAAGTTTTTCTTTTTCCTGTTGTGGAGCTCCACTCTGTTTTTCATACAAAAGAAACAGTAAAATCATATTACTAATGTCATGATTCAATGAAAGCAAAATAAACATATTTGATTGTGTCTGAGCAAAAGGAATCTCGTTTGATGTTCGCCTAAAATAATTATTTCATTATGCAGCTTTTATTACACAAGAAAGCTAAATGAAAAGCATTTTGATTGAACATTTCTCTCTTTGTAGTCTCCACTCTTTGCCCAAATTGTGCATGTACACTTTAGCTATACCTTGGCATCAGGTATTTTCTCCGGTGATGATGGGCGATCAAGTTGCTTCTGAGATTTTGCCAAAAGTGTTTCTTTTTCCTGTTGTGGAGGAAACAATAAAATCATATTACTAATGTCAGGATTCAATGAAAGCAAAAATAACATATTTGATTGTGTCTCAGCGAAAGGAATTCGTTTGATATTCGCTTAAAATGTTTACAAGTCTATGACAAGTTTTTTTTACATCTTCAGAAGATATACACCAAAGGCCTAAATTTAGGGGCTATTAACAAAGGACGTCGGGTACAATGTTAGATTTTTTAACCCCTCTTCCCTCCCCTTCTTCGCTATTGCCCATATTTGGTGCCTCTCCCTCCTCCCATAGACATCCAGCATGAATTGCATGCAGTTTTACCTTTGTCGTCATTATAATTACACTAATCATCCTTAAAACACATTTGGTTAACTTTAATAACCTCAATAAAACTATTATTAACAACCAGGTCTTTGTCATGGAGGGTCATAACTCCGGGGTACGTTACCCTGTCTTAAACGAGTTACGAAATTTATATTGTTTGGCAACATTTCGGAATACATCACTTTTGTAAAAAACAAAACATACCGTGCATGTTTCTACTATTTGATATTTATTTATTCTAATGTTAATATTTGCTTTATTCCACACAAAAAAGTGTTTTGTGGTTGCTTTTTAAACTTAGACGTCCGGTTTGTTAAGTAAGTCCCCCCCCCCCCTTCCTCGCTATGTCCGACTTTGTTCGGATTTCTGCAAACCGTGTCCGACACTCGCATCAGACGTCCTCTGTGTATAGCCACTTAGGTTGCCATAGCACAGCAAGTTTTCTTCTTAACTATGACGAGCTATATATCAGATGCAAGTTATTAATCCCAAATTTTTTTTGTATAGTGTAAAAGTAATAAGTTTGTCAACAAATAACGATATATGTAAGGTAACACTTGTAAACCATATTAAAGATGAGAAAAAGGGATGTTTTAACAATACCAATTGACAAGCAAGGATGCTTATCAAAGTTAACAATACATAAAAATTGCGGCTCAAATTGCCCGTCCCACCAGGGCGCGCGGGACAAATTGAATCTCCATTTGATCTCGAACTTGTTTAGTTCGCTATGGAACTTTTCATCTTTCATAGCTTGGTTTAACCATGTCGCTGCTGCTTGAAACGTTTTCGCATGGTCCGAGTAAATGAGAGATGGACGACCTCTTCTAGCGATCAATCGTTTGAGACTCCCAAGGAAGGATGCTGTCTCAAGACTTTCCAAAACTTCTAAGTAAACTCCCTGAGTCAAGATGCACGCAAACAGGACTAAATACGCTTTCCCTTCTTTGTTTCTTTTAACCCGGTATTTGATTGGGCCGGCGAAGTCGATCCCAATGACTTTATAGGGAGTTGTTCCTTCTGTGCGCGTTGTTGGTAATTGAGCTGGTATTGGAGCCGGATAAGATTTGGCCTTAAATTTCTTGCATCTCGTACATCCCTTTCGCGACTTTTTCACCAATCGACGCAGACGAGGTGCCCAAAAATTTTCGCGAATCTTCGCCATCGTCAGGATAACTCCTACTGAAGTGTCGCTATATGGGCTTCTTCGAACAGTTTTACGCTAAACAATGAACTGTCCGGCAGGTAAATAGGGAGCTTTCCTTGCACTCGTCCCCTGCAATTTAGAATGCCATTCGTGTCAGCATGTATGTTCAGTTGGACTGAATCATTTGCAAACTTTGGGTCTCCTTTCGCCTTTGCTTGTACTCTGCCAATCCACCATTGGCGTTGCTGATCAATCTCGTCTGTTGTCAACGGACCGTGTCGTCCGCCCTGCGATGTTTTCACTCGACTATTATCCAGAAATCTTTTCACCCAAGCACCAATCCTTAGGGTTTTCGCTAATGGATATTTCTTCAGAACGGCCTCCATAATTGTTGACTGCTCATCTTCTATGCTCGTGTTGAGAATTTCTCGCGTTGCTTTCGATTCACTTTGAGAATCAACAGAAGGTTTGACTACGAGGCGCGGTGGCCAATTACTACGATTTGACAGCCAGATAGGACCCTTCAACCATAGCGTTGTGAGTTGACCACCTCTACTTCCGAGGTCTGCCGGATTTTCCGTGGTCGGTACATGACGCCACTCGATTCCTTCTGCTCTTTGGATCTTTGCCACTCGGTTCGTCGCGAACTGCTTGTATTGACCTTGACCTTGAATCCACCATAAGGCTACCGTGCTGTCAGTCCAACAGTGTTTCTCGTGCGGAATATGACTAAGGGCTCTGCTGGTATTAGTGATTAAATTTGTAGCCATATGACATGCGACGAGTTCCAACCTTGGTATGGTTAGTCCCTTCTTTGCAAGTCTAGCCTTCGCAGCTAGCAGCTCTTGGGTAACCCCGGATGATTGTCGCGTTACTGTATACACCGCTGCACAGAGTCCCTCACCGCTGGCATCGCCGAATCCATGAATTTCCAAACTTTGTACCGGCTCTTGGAAATGGCAATAGGTCTTGGTACAGTCACTTCGCTTCCCAAATTTCCCATCGCTGTTTAATCGTCCCCTTCAGTTTCGTATCTCATGGCCGTTTGACATCACATACTTCTCGATAGATTTGTTTACCTTGCAACGTCAGAGGTGAGGCAATTCCTAACGGATCATAAACCTTGGCTAAACGACTAAGGATGCTGCGTTTGGTAGAGTTTTCACTTCGGGATCCTGTTAGTACGCTAAACGTGTCACTCGTTTTGTTCCAGCTAGTGCCCAGCATCTTTGATTCGGTCTGTTTCACACCGAGCTGTTGTTTGGCTGCTGTTTGTTCCTCACCATCATCTTTGCCCTCACTTTCACCATGCAACTCACCCACACTGGATCCCCAATTGTGTAAACTGAAAGTTGCATCACCGAGTATGTCAGTAGCTTCCGATTTACGCTGCTTCGCTTCATGTACTGTGTTACCGCCAGAAACAATGTCATCGACATAAAGACTTTTCTTAAGAGCGTCCACTGCTTCTGTTGCTTTGCTTTTCCAGTGATCCAGACGGGGTTCCAAAACTCCCCCAAGCAAGAATGGCGACGACACCAAACCAAACAACACCCTGGTAAATCGCAATACTTCAACATCAGCTAGTGGATTAGCCCGCCAATGAAATCTTAGCGCATCTCTTTCACATTCTTTTATACGGATTTGAAGAAACGCGTTTTCTATGTTGCCCGTAATTGCAACTGGAAAACTTCGAGCTCTCACTAGTATTTCCCAAAGTTTGTTCTGAAGTGACGGCCCCGCGTAAAGACAGTCATTCAAGGATGGGCTATCAGGAGAAGCCTTTGCCGACGCATCATATACGACTCGCAGCTTCGTCGACTGAGATGACTCACGTACATCTTCCTTATGAGGAATAAATACTCCTTTCCGATAGGTTTATCGTTGGCTGGTTCCACGATACCTTGCTCGCGTTGCTGCTCGATGACGGCGTCGTAATCGTAGGTTAGATTTTTCCGTTTTAGACGTCGCACCAGTGATTCCAATCGATGAATGCTTCCAACTTCGCTCGATGGTAAAGGTGCATGGTTTCCACGACAAGGAAGACCCGTCTCATACCATCCGGAAGGTGATCTAGACAGCTGTTTTTTGAATTCACAGTATACCGCGGATTGATCAGGTTCGGCAGTGTCTGCTAATTTCAATATAACCAGATGACACAGGTCTTCGTAATCTTTCTGGGACGTTTGTGTAAGAAGCATCGTGTTATGGTCCAGTTACACTCCTGGACTCATTGCGAACCATCCCAGTTTGGTCTTTTCAGCGATCGGTTGTCCTTCGGTCCCTACGAGTGGATTCGTTCGAGTTTTTATCCGCGCGTACTCGCCACTTCCCAGAACGACATGTACTGGTAATTGGGGTTTTTGGTCGACATCGATGAAGTTGGCTTGTTTAAGATGGTCAAACTCTTCTTGGAGCTTGTTGTAATGAGGATTGTCAACTGTGAGCAATTCTCCCTTCTCCACTTTGATCAGTTTGACATCCATCGCATAGTCACCGACCTTCGACTCAACGGTTGCTTCATAGATTTCCAGCCTCGTTGTTTTGGATGTCAAAAGCATGTCTATTTTCGATCTCTTTGTCTCAACAGTTTTACATTGAGCAAGGCAGCAAGTTTGGCAGATATGTAGGAGCTACCAGCCCCAGAATCTATCAGTAATCAACATGTTATTCCATTCACCTTCACCACCACGACTACGAAAATTTCTTCTGTGGCGCTCCCACTTACAGTTAACACTTTGTTGCCAGCATTGGTACCATCATCTTGATTTCGATCCTTGGCATCACATATACTTGTGTGGTGACGTTTGTTACACTTTCTGCATGTTGATTTACTGAAACAAGCATTTGCACGATGTTGCCAAGCTGAACAATTGAAGCAGAGTTTCTTTTTTGCAAAAATTTCTCTTCGTTTGTTGACACTGGTGACTACTTCACACTCCCCGGCTTTATGCTCACCGTCACAGTAGACACATACCTTTGTAGCTTTCGCTTGGTAAACTTAACTGGACTTCCCAAATTTCCCTGATGGAGAATCTAATTCCTTCTGATAAACAGGATTGCGTTTGGCCCACTGTCTGACTGCCTCGGCAAGTTTTGCAAAATCCCAGCTCTTCCAGTCTGGGTCATTTCGGACCAGGTCACCCCGTATTGCTGGAAGCTTATCCAGTGTTATGGAAACATTCCCTTGTACGTCCTTAAGTTTGTTTGGTGTCTCAAGGGTTTGAACACTATGATTTAACTTCTCACTGAATTCTGGAATTTTCTTTGGATTGGCTCCCGTGATGTGTGCCAAATCCATTATTTCCTTCACAAAAGCTTAAACTACTTCGGAATTTTTCCCATATTGATCTTTCAAAATTGACTTTGCTCGGTTATACCCCTCTGTAGTAAATGGTAATGATTCGACACGAAGTTTGACTTTAGGGCTCAGAAACCCACACAAATATGTAAACTTGTTGATAGCAGCTATATTTGACGTATCCACCGTCTCTGTGAATTGGTTCCAGAATCTGGGCCAGTCCATATGTGACCCAACAAATTGCGCGATATTTATCTTTGGTAATCGAACTGACGTACCTTTTGCGTCCTTCCCCGTGATAGTTTCAGACGCGCCATGACCCCCCGGATTTTCTTGCTGAGCTTTTGCTTGCATTTGTAGCTTCGTTTCCTCCAGTTTCACTTCGAATTTAAGTTTCTCATCTCGAGCGTAGTTTTCTTCTTCCATCTTTTTACCATCGAGCCATTGCTGGAGTCGATCTACTTCGTCCTCCGCTTTGCCTATTTTGGTTTCCATTTCCGCATTCCAGTCGCTAATTTCTGTTAAGTCTTGTTTATCACAGATTTTTCTCGCCTCGACTGTACGTTTGCATTGATCCGTCTCGCTTACTATCGCTTGTAGTGCCTTTAAATGTCTTTCGATAGCTCCTTGCTTGCTATCATCAAGTATTTTCCCGGTTCTTTCCGCCGCCAATTTCATTTGAGTTAGCTTTATCTCTAGTTTCGTTTTCTCGCTCGCCATATTAATTCCCGAATTATTGTTGAAATGTATCGAAATATCTCACAAATATCTTCGTCGGTAGGTGCAACGTATTCCGAACTTTCGCCCCCGTGCCAGAATACGAAAATTTGTTTGTATTCTTTTAATTAAACAATAACATATTTCTCACAAATCGCTATAATATCGTCAACACTGTGATTTTTTTTCTCTCTCTCCTCGCACGTGTTCGTATGTCCCTCTTATTCTTCATGTTCCTAAATGTTCTACGTAATACACATATATACTTATTTCGCCATAGTGCTATCTACTAAACCATAAAAGCTATGGTTATTCTTAGGTGCTTATGTGGTTCAGAGATGGTGCTTGTTGGGGTGGTCATTTGTAAGTGTCAAATGTCTAGCACTCATATTTCACAAGAAAATGAGCATGCAATACTGGGGTCAAATGTCAATTTATGTCTTACACCTTCAGATAAACAGCAGTGGAATAGAATTACATTTTTTTAAGTCTTTTCGATAGAAACGTAATTATGACTTATTTTAAATATATATTTATTGTTTTGTGTACAAAAGTTAATATTTTGTGACCGACATAATCATTTGAAATGAACATACCTCATGCAAATTGCAGCTCAGATATGATGGTATTAGGCACATTCCCAACGGGTTTTAACTACGTTTCAAGTAGATCATAGCTGTTTAACCATGACGGGGTAAAACTTCAACTTTGTCCAAATTTGGCGCCATTGTGTTGTCCGGCATCGGTTGTCAACAATTCGACCTTATTATAATTTCATCCAAGCCATTTTAATTGTACTATTGACAAACTTAACCCTTCGTTAATTAAGGATATCAAACTAAAATTATGAATAAAAAATACAAGGTGCGGTAGTAAACCATCCTGTACAATGTTGCTCATTCCTCTATGCTCTAAAAAACATTCCGCACAAATCTCGTGCGGACAACTCGGGGGGAGGGGGGGGGGAGGTGGAAGGGGAGAATTTCAATGTCATTCTAGCTGACAAAACATTGAGAAATGTCGCTAGGTTATTTGCCAATAACAATGTCAATGAAGATTTCATCACGATTGTACAATAATATAATTTTTTGTTAATTTATACCTGCTATTACTTCCATTTCATTAATTCTTCTTGTGTTCTGTTGTCACACGCAGTGTTCTAACTTCGTGAAGACATTCAACCGCCCCCCCCCCCCCTCTCACAGTCCTGTCACTTTGTCCGCGCGAGCTTTGTACGGAATGTTTTTAAAGGCTCATGAGCAACATTTTCCGGGATGGTTTAATACCGCATTTTGTACCTTTTATTCATAATTTTAGTTTGATATCGTTATTGCAATTAAATTGGCTTGGATGGAATTATAAAAGGGCCGAACTGTTGACAACCGATACCGGACAACACAATGGCGCCGAATTTGGACAAAATTGAGGTTTTACCCCATCGATGGTTAAACAGCTATCATCTACTTGAAACTTAGTTAAAACATGTTTAGAATGTGCCTAATACCATCACGTCTGAGCTGAATCAAGTATTCGGAAGGATTTCAACGAGCATCGGTGTAAACAGCGGAGCAAAGTAGCGAATTTGGGAAAATACGTCAATTTGCATGAGGTATGTACATTTCAAATTATTATTTCAGTCACAAAATATTAACTATTGTACACAAAAAAATAAATATATATTTAAATAAGACTTAACCACATAAGCACCTCAGAATAACCATAGCTTTTATGGTTTAGTAGATAGCGCTATGGCGAAAGCATTGTTTTGGGATGTGGTCAGTTTGGGATGTTTCGCCCTGGATTGGTGTTCAAGCAGCGTTACCTTAAAACAGTTGCCTGTCCTAAATGAAATGCATACAAACTAATATACAGGTCCTAGACTATAGTTATAAGGATACATATACTTATATTTAGAGACATGCGTAAGTGTACATTAACTAATTAAATATAATGGGTTATTTTGAAGCTTTAGCTCCATGTTTCATTTCGGGCGTAAACAATCGTATGGCAAAAGCAGTAAAGACCATTCTGCAGACTTGTCGATAATCTTAAGAGTTGTTTAGAATAAACTCCGGTAGTATGCAAGTAATGGTAGACTTATTTTCCTGGTAGGGCATAAATTCCAATCCAAAGACTCCAACCCATAGATTTGACATGTTCAATGTGTTCCCAGTTTATGATGTGACTGAAAATTTGCGATTTATTTTCCTGTGAGTGTTCCTTTAATCCAATGTTCAGACATCGATTAGTTTTTCAAATATATCAACTGTTACATCTAGAGCACATAAACTCGTATACAGTTGAGCTTTCGTATCTCATTGAGGTTTTATCTTTGTTTTCCACAGAATAACGAAAATGCTTTTTATCTTTAGTAAAAGGGTTTTTCTATTTGTAAATGAGTGTGTTAGTCCAGTGTCATATTTACCAAGGTAGAGCAAATGAATGGTTTTAATGTATGGTTTAAACACGAGCTGAACCACGGAAATATTTAACTAGTTAATGTACACTTACGCATGCTTCCAAATATAAGTATACGTACATGTATGATGTAACTTTATATTATGTATCCAATTACGTTATAATCTTCACAATATAAGAATCACTGTTATGTAACTAGCGTCATTCCTGATGATGACTAAAATATATAGATAGCTAGAATAAATTTAACGCGTGAAATTGTTCCCATGGGTAATAGAACAATAAAATGATTTTTTTACAAGAACCGTAAATGCTGTAATTAGCGCCCTATCTTAAACAAGAGCCGCTTTCTCTAATAAGTTTGTCTGAAAATCTTAATGAAATACTGTAACTTTTATCCTAGTATTAAGTTGAACAACTACCATAATTTTAATTTATTATCGAGGAAAACTCAAATTCTAAATATTGTAAAGCGCCATTGGTTTACCAGGAGTAATTGCACTATAAAATGATCAGTGGCGTAGCCAGCACGACAATTTAGTCCCGCTATGCAAATTTCAGACAATTTATATACGATATAAACTACAGTTAATGGGGCAATGCTTAGAACTTTGACAGGTGATGGTAACACTTACACAATCACATTATTTTCTGTGCGTTGTTCAAAGTTCACTTTGATTACATGTTCTAAAAGATCAAAGGTCATATTTCGATCCATCATGCGTGCACATGCACATGCACATGCACAGGTTCGACATGGTTCCCAACAGCCAATGAAATTGCGAGATTTCCATAAATACGATACAATAGATATTGCATGCTCGAAAAAGGTCACTTTGTCTCAAAGTTCCAACGAGAAGGCTACTACAAACGACGCAAAATTCTTTACCCACCCACCCACTTCCCCTGTCGATGGCCCCTAGATGATCTCGAACGAAATCATTGGAACACTTGGGATAAACATTGCAAACATTGGTGAACATTGTAACCCTGCAAATTTTGCGCACATGGTATAGTAAAGTATACATGGTGAGTAAAAAAAAAACTGATGCCCTTCCAAGTTCAAATATGCCGCGAAATTCATTACGGAGCTTTAAGTATTCCCATAGGTATACAGAGAACAGATCGTGCATCACTAGTTGAATTGGTTTACGTACTGTGTACTAAATGACGATCTGTTCTCTGTATACCCATGGGAATACACCGTAGCTACATTCGCAGCTAATTTGAATTTGAAAGAGCATCAGTTTTTTTTTACTCACCTTGTATTGCGTATTATTTATGTTACATGTATTTGTTCAATTTTTAACAATAAATAGAATGGTCCTGCGGTTGAAGTGCTCCCAAATGGTCACCTTCAGGCCCATAGACTCGGATTATTTTGTAAATAAGCATAGTCGAATCGTAAGAACTGTCCAAAGGGATTATCACCCTTTGGTTCAGGTTAATGTCGGAGGGAATTATCACCCTTCTGGCACGGCCCTACTCGGGGATTATCACCCCTAGGGCCGCCCTACTCGGGGATTACCACCCCTAGGGCATTCAATCTCTTCTAGCGGGTCTTATATATACTCTGCTAGATGAAAACATAAGGCCGTACGAGTCTCTTGGGTTAGACCACAATTACAACAGTTTATGTAACAATGTATAACTGGAGTACTTCAGCCCCACAATTACTCTGTGTGTCCGCGTTTGATATTATTTTCAGTTCAAAAAGTAATTGAAACATTAAAAGTCATTTTCAAGTTATTATCATTATTCATTTCTTTAGAAATTCATTGTTTTCACAGTCAATGAACATGAAAAAATTGGCATAGCAGGACTAAATCCTCGGGCTGGCTACGCTACTGTAAATGATTAAATTATTTTTATGATTATTAAAAGTTTGTATTAGCATAGTTAATAGAGTAGATGGTTTGGAAACTTATTAGAATAACAATATAACTCATTATCTATGTTCGTCAACGTTTATTCCAAAATATGGTTCTTCATCGTCACGTGGGTATTGTGTTTTCGCCAAATCCACCAATAGGAATTCTTAAATTACTCTATTGTTCAAGTCGCGGATGGCTAAATTTCCTAAAACGTTGCTATTGGTTAGTTCAGTGAAAATACAATACGTACGTGACGACGAAGGACCTCATTCCTGCATAAACCAGAACAAAAACATAGATAATGACTTATATTGTAGTTCTAATGAGTTTCCAAACCATCTAGCTCTATTAACTATGGTATTAGTCACCTCTCTCTTGAACCACCCCCCCCCCCCCCCGGATGACCTAGATGACGACGAAGATATTGACATGGATCTATGAGGGACAAAATGTTTTATATTATTACCACAATAAGTGGGATATCAATTGGGTTCAGAAACTACGCATGTATTCTTAGCAAAATACGTGTCTTAGTTTTGTTTTGTTTTGTTTGCTTTTACATTAAAATTATAGAAATAAAATAACCGCATATCTATTAAACGCCCTCTCTACAACCGTTAGTTTTATTAGAGCATTTACGGTACATTAAAATATTTGCAAGCTGATCTTTATGGAAATTGATATCAGCTGCTCATAATTTAACTAGCACTTATCAAACGCATTAGACAAGGCGGTTGCTTTCTTTTCGCTTATGTCATGGTTTTTTGTAAAAAAGGAAAACGAATGACCAGCTTGTACTATTCAAAGCCCTTCACTAGTCCCCTAAAGGGCTATGTCACTATATATAATGGTTGAACAAGTGCTGAACAGGCATCAACCCGCCCCCTCCCGTTAAATATACCTGTACAAGCAATACGACTAGAAATATAAAGCATATTTTGTGAACTAACAACATTTTACAACACCTTGCAGAAAAAAATGCTGGGTGCTCCCAGTCATGTCACTCTGAAGTCAATTTCTTAAAAAAGACCCTGTGTATTTATTTCCTTGCGATATTAAAACACTCAGATTAGAAAAAACATACCTTCTCATTTTTTTTCAAATTTTTACTTGTGGATCTGGTGGCATCAGATTCTTCACATTTGATTTTGTCTTTATTTTCTTTGCAAGTTTCCTGAGTGTTGTTCATATTGCCTTGTGCATTTAGTGCGGTTGCCGTTCCGCCTTCACTGTTTCCCTTTACAGTTTGTCGTTCATTGCTAGATGTTTTCGCTTGTAATTTTCCTCCTGAAATTTCATCAACATTACCTCCTTCAACACTAGTATTAGGTCTACCAAGATTCTTATTGGTCTCTTTACTTTCCTCCTTCTCTTCCTCTTCTAACTGCTGAACAAATTTTTGCCAAAGTTCTTCAAAGACAACGTTTTCCGTCCTGGCCGTTCTTTCAGGACCTTCTAGAATTCCATCAAATTGAGCTGAAACGTCAATTTGGTTATTTAAAACAGGTATTTCTGAGTGACCTGTGTCAGCGTTTGTCATCAAGTCTTCAGTTTGCGCCCGTACTGTATTATCTGTCACACCGCCTCCACTGCTATTTCCTTGACAGTCAACAGCGGAATTCTTTTCATGCAAAGTAGAGGGATCTTCTACAATTTCTATCCCTGTCTTTGTAACAACCGTTTGTTGTACCACAACACGTTTTATTTCCTCAGTTTCTTTAGTGACCTCTGGAGTTTCTGGGGTAGTGTGCCCAGCATGACATAAATTTAAATCATTTCCATTTCCTCCCGGAGTAGCTACTTTAACATTCTCGTTTTCGTTTGCTGACGTCATTTCCGACACGGCAACACGTTGTTGGGAACTTTGAGCAACTGCATCTTCACACGCGCCTTGTGTTTCTTCTAAAATCTGTTTTCTCTTATCCCTAATATTGCTTGCCAAAAGTGTTTCTTTTTCCTGTTGTGGAGCTTCACTCTGTTTTTCATACACAAGAAACAGTAAAATCATATTACTAATGTCATGATTCAATGAAAGCAAAACAAACATATTTGATTATGTCTGAGCGAAAGGAATCTCGTTTGACATTCGCTTAAAATGTTTACAAGTTTATGACAAGTTTTTTCACATCTTCAAAAGATATACACCAATGGCCTAAATTTAGGGGCTATTAACAAAGGACGTCGGGTACAATGTTAGATTTTTTAACCCCTCTTCCCTCCCCTTCTTCGCTATTGTCCATATTTGGTGGCCCTCCCCCCTCCCATAGACATCCAGCATAAATTGCATGCAGTTTTACCTTTGCCGTCATTACAATTACACTAATCATCCTTAAAAAACGTTAGGTTAACTTTTAATAACCTCAATAAAACTATTATTAACAACCAGGTCTTTGTTATGGAGGGTCGTAATTCCGGGTTTCGATACCCTGTCTTAAACGAGTTGTGAAATTTATATTGTTTGCAACATTTCTGAATACATCACTTTTGTAAAAAACAAAACATACCGTACATGTTTCTACTATTTGATATTTATTTCATTTTAATGTTGATATTTGCTTTATTCGACACCAAAAATATATGTTTTGTGGTTGCTTTTTAAACGTAGACGTCCGGTTTATTGAGTAAGCCCCCCCCCCCCTTCCTCGCTATGTCCGACTTTGCATGTTTGGATTTCTGCTAACCCCGTCCGACACTCGCCTCAGACGTCCTCTGCGAATGGCCACTTAGGTTGCCATAGCACAGTTTCTTCTTAACTATGACGAGCTATATATAAGATGGAAGTTATTAAACGTAAAAACTTAATGTATATTGTAAAAGTAATAAGTTTATTAACAAATCACGATACGGTATTTAGGTCACATGCGCACACTTGTAAACCACATTATTAATGTGGACTTGTCAGAAATTAACAGGGGGGAGGGGGGGGGGGCTGGAAACGTGGAGAGGGTCATAGCTTTTTAAGATCCTAAAAAAGTGAAGAAAAAATGAGCTGCTTTTAAGGGGAGGGTTACTCAAATTTATTCTTATGCTCGTACAGTTATTAGTACACAGTATAAATAGATTAGAAAAAAATTTCCCTATGTTTAGTTCAAATATTATATTAAAACCACAACAACAATGTCAAAGACACATATTTTAGAATGAAAATGTATTGAGTTTTATAGTGTAAACGTTTTATGTGTGTGTGTAACTAAACTGAACTTTTATATTAAATCACCTGATGATAGAGGGGAGGGTCATGGTGTTTCATGCTAGGCACAAGGGGAGGGTAAGGAAATTTCGTTCCTATTGCTTAGATGGGTCACCTCATTTCCAACCTTAAGTTTAATATTTCCACCACCCCCCCCCCCCTCCCCCCTGTTAATTTCTGACAAGTGCCTAAAGATCAGAAAAAGGGATGTTTATGAAAGCTAACATTACTAATTGAGAAGCAAGGATGTTTATCAAAGTCATCAATGCTAAAAATTGCGGCAACCACTGGGTATTTTTAAAATACCAAAAAACGGGAACTCCGAAAATAGACATTTTGAATTTATTCTAGCTTTCAACTTTATTTTAGTCATCATCAGGAATGACACGAGTTACATAACAGTGATACTTATATAGTGAAGATCATAACGTAATTGGATACATGAGTAAGTGTACATTAACTAATTAATATAATGAGTTCTTTTGAACCTATAGCTCCATGTTTCAGTTTGGGATTAAACCATCGTGTGACAAGTGATTCTTTAAAAAAGCAGTAAAGACCAGGGATTTGCAGATTTGTCGATAATCTTAGAGTTGTTTAGAATAAACTCCGGTAGTATGCAAGTAATAGTAGACTTATTTTCCTGGTACGGGGTAAGATCCAATACATTGATACCAATCCATAAATTTGTGAAAATTTCCGATTCATTTTCCTGTGAGTGTTCCTTAAATCTACTGTACAGACATCGATCAGTTTTGCACATATATCAACTGTTACACCCAGAGCACGTAAACTCGTATACAGTTGAGCTTTGGTATCTCATTGGGGTTTTATGTTTGTTTTGCAGAGAACAGCGAAATTGCTTTTTATCTTTAGTAAAGGGGTTATTCTATTTGTAAATGAGTGTGTTAGTCCAGTGTCATATTTATTAAGGTAGAGCAAATGTATGGTTTAATGTATGGTTTAATGTATGGTTTAAACACGAGCTGAACTATGGAACTATAGCTTCAAAAGAACCCATTATATTTAACTAGTTAATGTACACTTACACCTGTTTCTAAATATAAGTATATGTAACATTATATTATGTATCCAATTATGTTATAATCTTCACTATATAAGTATCACTGTTATGTAACTAGCGTCATTCCTGATGATGACTAAAATAAAATCGAAAGCCAGATCACATTCAAAATTTACCGTTGAAAGAAATTAATTATTTTCCCAGCACCGTAAATGCTCTAATTAGCGCTGCATACTAAATAAGCGCCCTTCCAATAAGTTTGTCTTAAGACTTAATTAAATACTGCCACTTTAATCCTAGTATTAAGTTCAACAACTAACATACTGTAATTCTAAACTCTCCCTAGTAAACGCGCCATGTCTAATAGACGAACCCATCCAACCACCCCCTTCATCCCCGATGGCCTGGATGACGACAAAGATATTGACATGAATCTATACCCCCCGGTTAGGGCAAGATATGGATGGATGCATAAAGAGTGCAAGGATATTATTAAGCTCAGCGCGTGCGCTTCGCGTAGTTACCTCCACTTCAGTCAATTAATCGCAGGAAAGACCACCATGTACGTGCACAGGTTGAAACAGTGCACGAGCATCGCACACGCGTAGTATCGACTCCTTGATTTTCGTAACTTTACCCGTTTCAGACTATTCAGGGCCTTGCCTGAGAGACATCGACCCGCCCCCTCCCCGTTAAATATACCTGTACAAGCAATGCGACCAGAACGCGAAAAAAATGGCGGGGCTCCAATATTAAAACACTTAGATTAGAACCGTTTAGATCAGAAAAACATACCTTGTCATTTTTTTTCAAGTTTTCACTTGTAGATCTGGTGGCATCAGATTCTTCACATTTGATTTCGTCTTTATTTTCTTTGCAAGCTTCCTGAGTGTTGTTCATATTGCCTTGTGCATTTAGTGCGGTTGCCGTTCCACTTTCACTGTTTCCCTTTACAGTTTGTCGTTCATTGCTTGATGTGTTCGCTTCTAATTTTCCTCCTGAAATTTCATCAACATTACCTCCTTCAACAATAGTATCAGGTCTACCAAGATTCTTATTGGTCTCTTTACTTTCCTCCTTCGCTTCCTCTTCTACCTGCTGAAAAAATTTTTGCCAACGTTCTTCAAAGACAACGTTTTCCGTCCTGGCCGTTCTTTCCAGATCTTCCAGAATTTCATCAAATTGACCTGAAACGTCAATTTGGTTATTTAATACAGGTATTTCTGAGTGACCTGTGTCAGCGTTTGTGATCAAATCTTCAGCTACCGCCTGTATTGTATTATATCCATCTGTTACACCGCCTCCACTGCTATTTCCTTGACCGTCAAAAGCGGAGTTCTTTTCATGCAAAGTAGAGGAGTCTTCTACAATTTCTGTCCCTGTCTTTGTAACAACCGCTCGTTTTATTTCCTCAGTTTCTTTAGTGACCTCAGGAGTGTCCGGGGTAGTGTGCCCAGCATGAGATAAATTTAAATCATTTCCATTTCCCCCCGGTGTAGCTTCTTTAACATTCTCGTTTTCGTTTGCTGACGTCATTTCCGACACGGCAACACCTTGTTGGGAACTTTGAGCAACTGCATCTTCACACGCGCCTTGTGTATCTTCTAAAATCTGTTTTCTCTCATCCCTAATATTGCTTGCGACAACAGTCACTGTTTGTGTAGAGGTGTCCGAATCGCCAACTTCAGCGCGAGGAAGAACGGTTTCTAAAAATGAATACAATCCACACATTGAAAAATTAGCATTCACTAATATGTAGCTCTCAAGATTCCTGCAATCTGATTCATCAATTTGAGGTCCTGATTTTCCCGTGATGTCCCTTGACGGGGCATTACGAAATACACCACAGTGAGTATGACGACGAACATTCAGAGGGCGAATTTTACCATGAGGATACAGATTTAACATGTTTACACAACGAATTAAAACATTTATGCAAATAAACAAATCTAGGTTTACAACGTTACATCTCCACTTTAATTGCCTCCCCCCCCCCCCCCTACTCAATGTTGTTCGTTGTAAATTGTTTATGACATTATCGACCAACAATTTTCCTGATATTCAACATTGACTTTATGGGAAGAAAGGGGGTGGATGGATCTTTAACGCAGTGGCAACAAGATTCGTGTAAATTGAGTTACATGCACTAGAAGATAAGAATAAAAATCTGTACTTCTTAAATCTGTACATGTGCATGCAATCAGTCGGGCCTTCAAATGCTCATTAATATTTCATAAGATTTTTGGCAATACATGTCAACTATAATGGGTGATGTGAAGTTGCTTTATACCTGATAAAGTGCTGATTAGGATGACGCATTACATACGGTAACTGCACTGGCTGCGCCACGCGTTTTAAATATGATAAAACTACTTACTTTATTGCGAGCATTTTCAAGGCTTATTCAACTTGTGACGTCAAAAATTTACCCAAGATGGCGGACAGCTCAAATGTTTGAGTCCAAATATCTCACCAATCAAGCAAGATATGAAAAAGCCGTAGCCGGCTTAAGTTTGTAACTAATTTCAAAGACTAGCTAGCCTGCGTGCAGGCCCACGGAGGAGAGGGAGGCTTGCAAGGAAGACGGTGTTTTTTGTACTGGCCGCGTTCGCACACGAACGCAGCATTCTGATTGGCTGTTTGCTGTTGGACACCATAATTAGAAAATTTTCAAGATAAATTCAAACAATATACATTTATTGCAGAGGCTCGTAATTAGCTTAAAATTGAATCTTGTCATTTTTTTATCAAAAACTGAGCAAGAATAGACTGTTTACTTTAATGTGCCGTTATATTTGATAAAATCGTTAAACTTACAAAAGTATGGTAGTGTTGATGGATTTATAATCGCTAGAGCCGATCGCGATACACATCAGATTGTGTTTGACGAGGTGTTTACTCAGCCTTGCACGTTCCAAATCAGACATTTACCGAAATGTATAAAAACTGGTCATGAAAATTAAACAGTGCGTTCGAATTGCTCGTTTTGGAATTGCCTATAGCTTGATTTTTCACAGTTTAAATGCAATAAACCCAAGGTATGACATTCTGCAACAGTGTGTAACACTGTAAAACGACAGGCATCAATCTCTAATGTTGAGTTGCAAGATGTAACATTTTAACATTGTTACAAATGTTATAAAGCATGCTATATATTTACCATGGATAACAGTGTAAAGACGTGTAATTTAAAAGTAGTTATGATCACTTAAGCTACAGTGTATTTGATACAAATATTAAACCATTTGCTGCAGTACTTCTTTTTGACCTTGTGCAAATGCAACATGGGTGATTGCACTGCAAGCTAATCCAAGATGTATTTGAGAGAAATAATGAAATATTCAATGTTGAGGATATCGTGTAATCATCTCCTATATTCACAAAGCGTAATCTGCTCTGCTAGGTTTCGATCCCTGAGACGGCACAACAGAAGACGCCAACCAGACGGTATTAAATTGTCCTTTGCATTCCCCTTCTTTTGTCGAGTTCTTACCAAATCAGTTAAATCAAACGACTTAAGTTCAACATATTTCGTACTTTCCGCCCGCACGAATTTCACAATCTGATAGCGAGACGATTTATCTATAACGCCAACAGAATACACATAATATGCTATGAGGTATCCGACGACTTCCTCGGCAGTTGATGTTTGAAAGGCAGGTTTTCTAATAAAATTCGTCCCAATTTGCCGGTTCTGAATTTTGTCGAAAATCGATGAGCAATTATTCGTCGTTTCGAGCTAATCCAGCTATTGTTTTCATTCAGAATAAGCAGAGCAAACCCCGCAACATTTTGATGCGTGTTTGTTTAATCTTTGGGTTGCTGTAATTGGTTCTTTTTTTACAATTGACGTGTGAACGTTATAAAAGGGGGCGTTTTACAAAGCACACCGTCTTCCTTGCAGGCCAACTATTCCCTCTCCGTGGGCCTGCTCGCAGGCTATTCAAAGACTCTTTCAAATAACCGAAAAATATTTTTTGTTGCCGGCCATTACCCATTAAATTATAGTTTTTGTATACTTTAAGATAAAATCACTGCCTCTCATATGGCTTCTGAGTTTTTCGTTTAAAGTCTACGATAAACTTTGTTTATGCATTCCACTTTGTTTATTCCCTTCACAGGTATAATTTCATCGATTTTATCGAAATTAGGGTTTGTCTTTTCTTTGTTTTAAACATTTCAGTATGTTTTGTATTGGTTAATATGTAATAGATATGACACACTTTGTTGAAAGTTGGAGGTCACGCAAACGTAATCAAATTCTAACCTCAGATACTGTATTAATAGGCGTAGGGAACGAAAAAATTTATTAATCTTTCTTTACCTTGTTTTCTCTTCACACTAGAAACAATTTTTCGTACAGGCTTTCCACACTCATGGCAGAATTTGTGTTGAAGATTGAGTTCAGTGTTACAGTTTGTGCACAGCTGTATTCCTTTGTTGTCTACAAACAGAAGCAGAGCAAGTTATTACAACAAAAATTTAATCAATTTGAAAGCAGAGAAGCAAAATACGAAATTTCAAATGCTTAGTATAGGCACCCAGTCAATATTTTGCAATATTTACACTCAGCCTAGTGCCTGTCACGGTCTCAACGTTCCTGTGACGTATGTGAATACACGCGATTTTGAATAATAATCAATCCCACGCACCACGCGTGTGAACATGTGAGAGAGCGGACTGGAATAGTAATACAAACAAGTTAAGACGGCATTGTTCTCGAAAAATAACTGTCATTGTAGATTTATAGACACAAATAAAACTTTGAAAACCTTCCTCACGTAGTTCGCTACTTACTCGGGTAACATTTGGAGCCTTCGGAGAGATATTTTTGGATAACGTTGCCTTAGTAAGTGTGTCGAAATTGGAACCGGCGGCGGAACAATATTTGGAACAACAAAGCGATAGATTGAGAGTTTAAACGTGTCTATATGGCGGATCTTGAGGAGCTACAGCTGGAGATTGAAGGCAAGCTACTTTCTTTGTCGAGTACTGAACTGATTGGACTTGGAAAGGGACTTAAACTTGATGAAACAAATCTTGCTAATAAAAGGAAATTGGAATTGTTAAAACTCGTACGGGAAGCTATCGATGGAGGTGTGGAAGCACTAGAAGAAAATGATGCTAAAATGAAGTATTTGGCCGAAGTTAAAGAGCAGTTGAAAGACGAGCCGCCGCCATTGGAAATATCGGAACCCGATACGAGCAACGAAGAAAATGTGGACAATTTAACAGCTGAGATACCCGAAGACAGCAAGAAAGTCGAGGTTGAACAAAGTAAGTTTACTGTTTATCGACGTGATTTTAAAATAATTGGTGTAATTGGCCCTGATACTCAGAAGGATAGACTCTCATTTGTCAGTTTAATACGACAAATTGACTCGGGTAAAGCAAAAGGATATAGTGAAGCTGAAATTATTGAAGCGGTTATACGTGCTATAAGTCCGACCCTGAAACTTCGTTCATATGTTGAAACTATTGAGAGTTTGAAGCTTTGCAAACTGTTACAAGTGTTGAAAGCCCATTATAAGCAGAAAAGTGCAGCAGAGCTTTATCAAGAGCTGACTGTCACATGCCAGGGTCCAAAGGAAACCGAAGAGGACTTTCTCATACGTGTGTTAGAGTTAAGACAACAAGTGTTGTTTACTTCTCGAGTTATGGAAGATGGCATTAAGTACTCTGCAGACCTCGTTCAAGCTGTATTCTTAAGAACACTAGAGACTGGATTCAACGACGAGGTTGTTCGGGCCAAGCTTAGGCCATTATTAAAGAACCCGGCAACAACAGATGAAGAACTCATAAAGCAGACTAGCCATGCAGTTTCTGAAGAAACAGAGAGGGCAAGTAAGTTGTCAGTCTCCACTAGAAGACAGCAAGTGAAAGTTAGTTGTACAACCTGTGAATGTAATCACCAAGACGGAAAAGAACAGAATAAACAACACCCCCCTAAAACAGAACCCCAGCAACAGATTGCAGATGGAAAGCACCAATCACTTGTCAATGCCCTGGAAGCTCTCAGACTAGATGTGGCAAGCCTGAAGGGCTCCATAAAATCAGGCAATGATTGCCAAAATAATGCAAGGGGGGCTGGAAACGACACCAGAAGGCGTCCAAAGAAACCTGCCTGTGTATCATGCCAAGAACAAGGGAAAAACGATTGTTATCATTGCTATATTTGTGGGTCCGATGAACATTACGCTAGAGGATGCTAGAAGAGATCATCGGGAAACGACAGGGGACTACATCCGAGGGACAGGAGGTAGTCCATGACACAACCAAAGAGTCCCATTTATGTGCAAGTTGTGGAAAAAAACAATGTACTGTGACAATACAAATATGCTCAAGGTGTAAGACTGTTTGCTATTGTACGAAGAAATGTCAGAAAGAACACTGGAAGTCTCATCAACCCCTATGTGATGCAATTGTCGGTATGATTGCCAGGGAAACTGAGGAGGAGAGACAGTGGTTCGACAAAGGTCAGTACACTTGTCATCTTACGCCTAACCAGCATGATACTGTTGTGAACCTTGTTGGTAACAGATGTGTAGTAAAGTGTTTGGTGAATGATATACCAACCACAGCATTATGGGACACTGGGGCGCAAGTGTCTATTACTTCGCATGAATGGGTTAAAGAAAATCTAGGGGATATTACAATTAACTCACTAGAAGAACTAATTGGTAGTAATTTAGAGTTGAAGGCAGCGAATGGTACAACAATACCTTATTTGGGTTGGATAGAGATTAGGTTTAGACTTGATCATTCAAGGCCGGACAGACACGTTGTTGTACCTATACTGGTAGCTCGGGACAGCCTAGAACACCTAATTATTGGCTATAATGTTATAGAAGAAGTTATTAAAGACCAAAATGATAGTACTAGTGTCCTGGAACACACAATAACATCCATGAAATCAAGTTTCCCAACCGTTAAGCAAGAGAACATTACAGCTTTAGTACAGTTCATACAGACAACAACAGATAGCGATATCTGCTCTGTCAAAACCACGAAACGTGATGTCGTTATCCCAAGTGGAGAGACGGTTAAAATCACTTGTAGAGCGAACACCAGATCCAGCAGAGGCAATAAAATACCAGTTCTTTTTGAGCCCGACCCAGAACAGTCTTGGCCTACAGGTTTGGATATACCTGAGAACCTGACGAGTATTGCCGGTGGTAGTTCATCCCGTGTCAATATCCAAGTTAAGAACATAACTGATCACAAGATTGTGTTGCCTGGAAGGACTGCACTTGGGCACTTACAACAGGTCAAGTCAGTCACCCCGATGGAAGTTCAAAAAAACCAAAAAAAGTCCGTAAGTGAAGAAATACAGGAAAACAACAAAGGCAAGAACACTCCCAAAGTCGACGGGTGGCTACCGGACGTTGATTTAGACGGACTGGATGAATCACAACAGGAGATAGCCAAACAAATGCTTATGGAAGAATCTGACAGTTTTGCACGGAACGATGATGATGTAGGGTGTATTGATGAACTACAAATGAGAATTAATTTGTCTGACGATACTCCTGTTCAAAAAACCTACAGGCCCATTGCAAAACCGTTATACCCAGAGGTCAAGCAGTACGTTGAAGATCTCCTCAATCGCAGATGGATACGAAAATCAAAATCTGCGTATTCCTCGCCGGTCGTGTGTGTCCGTAAAAAGGATGGGACTTTGCGCTTATGTATTGACTACCGCGAATTAAACCAACGAACTGCCACTGATCGCCATCCACTACCCAGAGTTCAGACAACATTAGAAAACCTAGGGGGAAACGCTTGGTTTTCTCTCCTTGATCAGGGCAAAGCCTATCATCAAGGTTTCATACACCCAAAAGACCAATACAAGACTGCATTTATCACCCCATGGGGTCTTTATGAATGGGTCCGGGTGCCCTTCGGCCTCAAGAACGCCCCCGCAGAGTTCCAGCGTTTTATGGAGGATTGCCTGGAAGGGATCCGCGATGACATTTGCATTCCCTACCTCGATGATGTAATAGTCTTCAGCCGAACCTTCGAGGAACATGTAGAACACGTCCGAACTGTAATAAGACGGCTTCGACAACATGGCGTGAAACTCAAAGCAAAGAAATGCAAGTTGTTCAAACGTGAAGTGCATTGTCTAGGCCGTATCGTTTCGGAGCAAGGCTACAAGATGGACCCCTCGAACATACAGGCAGTATTATCATTGAGAGAAAAACAACCCCGAACTGTTGGTGAGGTTCGTCAACTCTTGGGCCTACTAGGATACTATCGGAGATATATACCGGATTTCGCCCGACTCGCAAGACCACTATTTGACCTCCTCCAGTCGAATGAGCCCAAAGCGAAGAAATCGCCACAAGTACCATCTAAACAGCATGTAACCTGGTGCGAAGAACACAAAATAGCCCTTGCGAAACTGTTGGACTTTTTGATAAGTGCTCCCATTTTAGCCTACCCCGATTATGACGTTCCATTTATACTCCACACTGATGCTTCCAAGGATGGTCTGGGGGCCGTCCTCTATCAGGAACAAGGAGGACAAGCGCGTGTCATCGGCTACGGGTCTAGGAGTTTAACACCTGCCGAGAAGAATTATCACCTACATTCGGGGAAACTAGAGTTTTTGGCGTTGAAATGGGCGGTTTGCGAACAATTTCGGGACTATCTGTATTACGCTAGATCTTTCACCGTATATACGGACAACAATCCACTCACATATATACTGTCCACCGCTAAACTCAACGCGACTGGCCACCGATGGGTAGCAGAACTCGCCGACTTCACATTCACGATCAAGTATAGACCAGGCAAGACTAACCAAGATGCCGATACGCTATCGAGGATGCCGTTAAACATTGAAGAATATATGCGTTCGTGTACGGCAGAGACGTCTCAAGAAACTATCAAAGCATCCATTACGGGAATACAAGCTCAGCAGGAAAACGAGACCGCTTGGATAACAGCCCTAGTTCGCGATGCAGACGAAACATACTTTCCTGAATTTGTGCCAGAGTTGGGTGGGTTGAAGAAACTTGACTCTTCCGATATTGTTCTTGCACAGAAAGAAGATCCTTGCATCGGGAGAGTGCGGGAACTGAAGCTGCGAAACCATTATCCCCAGGGTGACGAGATCAGGCGAGAAGCGTCCAACACCAAAGCGTTGCTTCGGGAGTGGAAGAAACTTCGGATAGGAGATGACGGAATTTTAAGGAGACAGAGAGGCCCGACGACACAGTTAGTGCTACCAAAAAGCTATCGCTCACATGTATATAAAGAACTCCATCAAGAAATGGGTCATCTTGGTGCCGAACGTGTAATAGAACTAGCACGCGAACGTTTCTTCTGGCCGTACATGCAGAGGGACATAACACATTTTGTACGAAATGTGTGTAACTGCTTAAAACAACGACGACCTAATATTCAGACGTTTGCCCCCCTGAAGAACATAGTCACGTACGCCCCGTTGGAGTTAGTTTCGATGGATTTTCTACACCTGGAAAAGAGTACAGGCGGCTACGAGTACGTGTTAGTAATAGTTGACCATTTTACACGCTTTGCACAGGCATACCCGACGAAAAACAAAGAAGCACGCACCGCAGCCGACAAACTATACAACGATTTCATCCTAAAGTACGGTTTTCCGACACGGATACTCCATGATCAGGGACGCGAGTTCGAAAACAGACTTTTCAACCAACTAGAGAAACTATGCGGGATAGTGCGATCACGAACAACCCCATACCATCCGCAAGGAAATGGTAAGGCGGAGAGATTCAATAAGACACTTTTGTCCATGTTGCGTACCCTACCGGAAAATCATAAAAGTCGATGGAATCAGTACCTACCAAAATTAGTCCACGCCTACAATTGTACCCGAAGTGACGCCACCGGATTCTCGCCATTTTATCTTCTTTTTGGTCGCTCCCCTAGGCTTCCAATCGACCTTATGTTTGGTTCAACTAAACCAGAGAAAACTGGATACAAAGAGTACGTAAAAAGATGGAGTGGCGACATGAGGCATGCATACAATCTGGCAAGTAAACACAGCGAGTCCACGAGCGCGAAAGGAAAGAAACAACATGACAAGAAGGCTTCGTATTCCACACTAGAAGCAGGAGATCGAGTCTTGGTAAGAAACCTAACGGAACGCGGTGGTCCCGGAAAACTGCGGTCTCATTGGGAAGACATAGTGCACGTTGTTGTGAACCGTAAACCAGACAGCCCTGTTTATGAAATCAAGCCCGAAACAGGGAAAGGACGACACCGAGTTTTACACAGGAACTTGTTGCTCCCATGCGACTTCCTCCCTCTGACACCACCCCAATGGAGAAACAGACAGGCGAAGAAACGGAGGAAGACTGAGCACTACAACACACGACCCGTGCAGGAAGAAGACACCTCAGACAGCGAGGACGGGGAAATTCCGACGTATACACTGCGAGAAAGATACCGGGACGCAATTCCAGGGCAAAAAGAAACGACCAAAAAGTCAGAGGCTGAATATAACGATCCAAATGTCCAACCGGAAATACCAGAAACGAACGATCACGGAGCCCCAAGTCAAGACCAACCGGAACCCTCTTCACCCAACGACCATTCTGAACCCTCGCTAACCAACGACCAATCTAAGTCCCCACCTGTAAACCAATTTGAAATGCCACCGGAAACTCGTAGGAGCACGCGGACACGCCGACCACCCGAAACCCTCAACTATTACGACTTCGGGAACCCCGGATACATACCAACGGGTATATCGACAGTACAAGCAAACCCAACACTCGCATTGTACCCTCCTCCATCCTGGACAGCACCGCCAACAGTGCCATTTCACTGGTTCCCTCCACCTCCTACGTTTTACCCTCAACATCCCGTGTTTACACCACCACCTGTAGTTTACCCACCCTTTTGGAACATAAACCCTCATCAATTTTACTGAAACTTGGTATTGCTATCTAAAACATTTTTATTGTTTTTGAAAGTTACTTTGGCAGTTTGGTAAACATTTACTATACTCGTGTGGACACGAAGATTTAATGTTACATTTTACTAATATGATAGTTAAAGTAAGAGTCAAGGTCTGGCCAGTCAACACTTATCAGTACTTTGAATAGAAACATTACATGTCGTGGAAGACACTTCATTTTAGCGGGGAAGTGTGTGACGTATGTGAATACACGCGATTTTGAATAATAATCAATCCCACGCACCACGCGTGTGAACATGTGAGAGAGCGGACTGGAATAGTAATACAAACAAGTTAAGACGGCATTGTTCTCGAAAAATAACTGTCATTGTAGATTTATAGACACAAATAAAACTTTGAAAACCTTCCTCACGTAGTTCGCTACTTACTCGGGTAACATTCCCCCAGTCTGAGAATTCCCCCTGAGTCAACTGCGCATGCGCGTAAATAGCGGAACGCTGGGCACGTGGCTTGGCGAACTGAATGTTCCCCCCAGTCTGAGTTTTCCCCTAGGTAAATGAAATTCTAACAATGCGTGCTTTCATTAGTTTTTGGGTTTTTTGGGACACCCTATATGTACCCACAGTCAGTACAATGGATGGTTTGGAGGCGAACAAACTATGACGTCAAATCTGTACATGTATGTTAGGTTCAGTGAACTGTAATACAACTGGAACGCCAACTCAATACAAAAGTTCAGTTAATGGCTGAAGCCAAGTCAGTTTTTCTGAGTTTTTAGACGAAATACTTAATGCCAAAGATCGGACCGTATATCAAACTGAAGCTATTAAAAAGTTACGTTTAATATAAAAAATTCAAGACTTTAGACAAAAAAGAAATGCCTAAAAAATACGAAAACAACGATAATTTTGAAAAATACGGCAAATTTCCCCTCAAAGTTTAAGGTGTTTGTTCTTCACCTAAAGCCTCAAAATTCATACACCAAATACAACTCTCTAATAGCTTTCATTTGATATATTCCATCAAAGATATCCATATATTCCACCAAAACTCAGAAAAACCGAATCAAATTGGCTTCAATGTTCCCTCCTCACTTATCGTTCCAGTTTACTTATAGTTCAATGGTTAGGTTTCGTTCTTTGTTCAAAAAAATTGTTACCAACTTGTCACGTGTGTATTGTATTTTTACTTCGAGTCAGCTTACAGTACTTGTCGGGACAACCGAGTTCAACAATTAGTCATTGGTTGTTTACGCAAAAATACGATAGCCACGTGATGAGATAGGCACCGAATTTCGCATAAACCTGGAGCCGGTTGTATAAAAGGCGTTTAAACGGTAGATAAGTCGAAAATATCAAGCAAGCCTATGAACTATTGACTGAAAGCAAACTAAACTTTTCGGTCGGAACATAACAACTACCCATAGGCATAGAACTACATATTCAGTTGATAAAATTTAAGTTCAAGTATTTACAAGATGAATAGGAGCGCTTTTAGATTTTTGCTTATCCACCGTTTGAGCTAAACGCCTTTTATACAACCGACCCCAGGGCGATAACATTGATAATGAGTTCCACTGTTTTGAAAGAAAGCCATATTTTACAGATCTATCATATAACAGAATATATAGATAACAGAAACTCGATATAGAAAATGCAAGGGATCAGTATTGGAAACCACAATTTTTTTTAATTAAGATTCCTAATTGTTAAAAACGAAATATCATTTGCAGTTAAATTTTGTAAAATGTAATGAACAATAACCCATGATGATAATCTGTCTATTTCTGTTATAATCGGCCACAATTAAGTATAAATTATCGACTAGAATTTTCTAGCACTTCACTTGATGTTGCTTAATTTCTGGAGGGAAAATGTGTCATAATATGCTCTACCTTAATGTTCACTGAAAACCTCAAAATCATAATTGATTTCCCCTGAACACATTGGAAGGGTAATTGCATGTCAAACGGTGAAATATTCGATTTGGTTCAATCTGAATTGTTTTGCGTGTTTGATCACGGTACCAAAGCACGAAAAAGCAATGAATCTCGAGGGGCTACCGTCATCAAACACTCGGACTCGTTGTTGAAATAAACAATTGTTGTGTGCTAATGAACAATCGTCGTGTGCTAATGACCATTGCTCTATGCTAATAAACAATCGTTTCTTGTAATTTAAAATAAATGAAACACTACTGTAGTGTGTGATAATCAAACACTAGTGTTTAATGCAGTGAGAGTATTAGTATTACCGTGTTTGAAAGTCTATTATTATGACAGAATGAAATGATCTTATTGTCATGAATTTGAAAAATCATGGTAAGATACAATATGATAAAGTGATCAGACAGCAGGAGATATGACCCGCTCAAAAATGTTGCAATGTCAAACTTTCATTTGTTTTAAGTTAAATTGCAATACTGGCATGACAAACCAATGATATTGTACTACATGTGGTCAACTACAAAATGAACTTCACATTTGTCTTATAATAAAGGCTGTTCATTAATGTTTATTTTGACCAAGTATATGATCAGTTGTTCACGAACACTGTTAGAGCTGTAGCAATGGTGCGGTAAACTGTAGCTGATGCATTTTTGTAAAGATTGCTTTGAGTGTCATCAACCCCTGTCAAATTGTCAAATATCAAACCAATGCAACCAAGAGTGTGTTTTGTGCACCAAATGTTTTTACAACACTTTGAGAACATGACACATGTTGGGGGGGGGGGGGGGAGGGAGGCTTATTGCCACGGTAGTTTTTGACCAAAATGTCCTGGACCCAAATTAGTCAAGGAATCACACCTCTGACAGTTTGTGGGACAATTTATCATAACATTCAAAATGGACCTTTATTATATATAAGACCAAATGCACATATATAGAGGAAATTCATTAGTAGTTGTCACATGCACTAATCATAGATGGGACATTGGTGCGCCAAGTTAATAGTGGCATTGCAACATACAAATTTTTGTTAATATTTTTGGATTTTCCATCATTGTAAATGGTAAACAATAAACACAAACTTTCATCTCAGAGCCGGTGACTTTCTCTTTTTGGAAAAAATGCTGATGTAAGCTTAACTGTATAGTCTATATCTAACTGCAGTCTAATCACAAAACAAGCAAAATTTTGACATTTTACTAATATATAGTTCATTGTAGTAATTGAGGCAAATCCAAGACATACACGTCATGATGATTTGACATGGAATTATTGATGATTTGACAGGCAATAAAATATGGCTCTATACACTAAATTACACTGTCTGTCTTGCTCTTGTGTTACATTAACATTATTTTCAATCATAGAATTTGAAATCATAGTAATTTTTAAAAATTTAGAAGCCTGTGCACAGGTGTGCGATCGATGTCTCTGGTCTGACCACTTTGCCACAATGATCTGACAAGATCAAGCGTAATTTGAAGTGGTAATTCCTAGTGGTGATGTGTTTAAGGAGTGGTAATGCCTGTGAATAAATTGAGGGTAAATCAGCACATCAGGCTTTGTGCAACTTCACTTAATGCAACTAAATATAAAATGAAATAACATTCTTGACTTATATGTTGATCATTTGGTGATATAACACAAAAGAAATATATTTTCAATAATATACTGAAGCACCATTCAGCATGCACAGGTCAGCGAAAATGGACAATGTATCCTTTGAGTTTGATTTCAAGTAAATTGCTATTATAATAGCCTTCTCTTACTTATTCTCTAAAACTCTGTAAACCTCAGTATCAATAACATGTATTGCACACATGTACAAACAATCCTTCAAGGATTAGTACAGCAAAGGTGCATCTCATCATATTAAATATATATACAGTAGTTCCAAGACTTACTGGTATAGTTACAAAAAAATATAACTCATTACCTACGTTATTGTTCAGGTTTATGCAAAAATCAATATGTATGTATCGGTAAGTATTTTTGTAAATGACCAATAACTGAATGTTGAACTTGGATGCATGTTCATGCTTGACAGGAACAATAGGTGAAGTTAGGCATTTACTATTGGTTCATTCAAAGTAAATACAATACACACATGACATTAAAATATGATGCATATTTTTAGATATATATTAGATATATATTAAATGAAATTATTATATATCTAATATATATATATAATAAATGATAGATATATAATATATAATAAATATCTAATATATATATATAATAAATGATAATATATATCTAATATATATATATAATAAATGATAGATATATAGATATATAATAAATGAAATTGTATTTTTCTGAGTCCACAAACTATACATTTTATCAACTGTAATCAATGGTGCAGAACTAAGAACTGTACCGATTAATCTTTTATCCGCATAGTGTGCCGGTAATAGGAAATTATACTTGTCGTCGAAGTTTTAATGAAAAATCACACTAATGTGTTTGGTGAAATATTTATAACACCGCTTGTGCTTCCCACTCGCGGTATTATAAACACTTCGCCAAACACGTGTCTGATTTTTTAACCAATGCTTCTCGGACCGCGTAATTTCCTATATATACAAATTAATTTTACAGAACACAAATATATGAATATGGGTCCCCAAATTATCAAACTGACTTCAACCTTGAATGAGATTTCATGAAGTGCTTTTTAGTTTTAATTCAAAGGTCATGCAACTATTTAAATGTTGCAATATAAAAATTCAAATATTTAAATATGAACAAGGTTAATATAATGTAGATCAGTACATGTTATGTCAGCTGCCATGGCTAAAGCTGATAAAAACAATACCCTTATTGAAATCATGCAGGGTTTAGCTGTTTCAAAGCTGATACGTTTGTCAAAATTTAATGATACACTTTCAAGAAACATTTTCAACAGCTAAATCACTTTCAGACAACTTGTTGTTTCAACAATTCTACAGCAATTCAAATGTACAAGAACTTCATTAAATATTCAGAGTCAAACCTGCAACATATCAGCATGATTCGATAGGAATTCATTTAAGATTTCACTTCGGCAATGTTTCAATTTTACAAGTAGCAATTCAATAATTAAAAAATCTGACCCGACAAGACATTTTAAAATCTAAATCTAAAACGAAAGTGCAACTGCCAAGCCCCTCTACATTTTGCCATTCTGGAACTGAATCGAAGTGTGCTTATCAAGTTTTATGGTACTCTAAATTATAATACATACCATCAGAAGTTTCCTTGATTTGTGTCGGTTTCTCAGAGCTGCTAGCTTTACCGCTCGACGCAAATGTCGCTGAAGATTGCTGTTCACACGCTTGTTGTGAAATATCTTGATGACCATCGCTAGAACTCGCGCTACCAACTGAATTGATGTTGTCTTCGTCTTGGCCAGCGTAAACAGGAGTTCTCCCGTTATCGCTTTCCATGGCAGCAAAACTTTGACAAATGTAGTCTACATTCCAACAATTATGTTAAATATTAGTTATAGCTCGCAACTTCCTTACTTCTCTTGAAACGAATCAAATCGAAACTGGATAAACACAAATACCCGGAAACCAAGGCTTTCCCAGAACCTTTCCCGGAAGCGGGTCGCGTGCGATGACCTCTATCACACTGGATCCTTAAGTAATATTTTTGCAAAATACAACTAGGATACCTAAAATGTAGTAAATGCTGCCGTAAAAGGCTACCACAAAAAGCAATATATTGATCAGCACACAAGGTTTTCTTGGGCGACATATGCTTGCGCATAATATGCATGCATCAAGCAGCGTAAACGGAGCCGGAAAGATGCATGCAGGTTTATGATATACGACACCTTCAATGTATTCATGAACAATGTAAAGCCTGATTCTGTTCCCTAAAAAGCTGTGACAAAAGTTTTAATTAGAAAAGTTTTAATAATAAATAATTATTCATTTGGTGATGGAGATTTCAGTGCTCACGATTCAATCAATCTTAACTTCGTTAGAAATATCAAAGCACAGACAACAGCTTTAAATAGAGCCATAACATAACTGAACAAAACAAATTTTTGAAAAATATTTAATGAAGCTAACGTTTCGTTGCTATAATAAGCATAAGTATATAAGTATAAGTATAAGTATAAGTATAAGTATAAGTATATAAGTATAAGTGTAAGTGTAAGTGTAAGTGTAAGTGTAAGTGTAAGTGTAAGTGTAAGTGTAAGTGTAAGTGTAAGTGTAAGTGTAAGTGTAAGTGTAAGTGTAAGTGTAAGTGTAAGTGTAAGTGTAAGTGTAAGTGTAAGTGTAAGTGTAAGTGTAAGTGTAAGTATAAGTATAAATATATAAGTATAGCAACGAAACGTTAGCTTCATTAAATATTTTTCAACAAATTTGTTTTGTTCAGTTATGTTATGGCTCTATTTAAAGCTGTTGTCTGGGCTTTGATATTTCTAACGAAGTTATGATTTCCGCCCGGAGTATCTATTGCTATTGCTTACAATAAATCTTTTATATAGTAAATACTGCCGTAAAGGCCTGAAAGGCCACTGTACATCTTTCCCAAACTTAACACTTTTACTTTGCTTGCGTGACATATGCTTGCGCGACATAAGCATGTGTTAACAGAGGGTGGTAAAGGGTTTTTTCGTGAGCCGTGAATTGCCAATATTTGTTGTTGTGAAATGAGATTTGACGAATTTTTGTGTCGTGAAATGTGATTTACATGCCTGTTCCTGAACCGTGATTGACAGCTGGACGAGTAAGGAAAAGTGCTAAAGAACAAAGTACAATGCATTGGTTACAACAATTTTACTAAATGTATTTATTTTGTTCATTTTTTCTACATATATTGGCTGTTTTTACAGAAATTCGTCCGAATTTGAGCTTTCAATAGTGCTTTTTACTTTCTACAGCGTAAAAATAGGCTGACGGGTTAAGAAAGGGGTTAAATTTACACAGTTAAAAACGAGTTCATTAAATTTCGTGAAATTACTAATTTTTTACCTGTGAAATGTGAAATGGCTGTTTTTCCTCTCGTGAAACGTGATCCGAACCCCCCCCCCTTTACCACCCTCTTAACAGGGAAACAAAGACGAAAAGATACCAGGTTTATGATATGCAACATGCTATGTTTACGACATTATCGCTGTATTTTCCCACAATCATAAAGCACCAGCAGCCGACCGACACAACTTATTTGACTGTGTATTTAATTAAACAAATACAGTTAGAAAACGTGTTCAGTGAAGTTCGCTTAAATAGCCGCGCGTTACATGTTGGTAAAATGACTTCTAACCAACGTGCTTTCGGCTCAGGCAAGATTGAGACTATAAGTAGCTGTACGAAATTAGTATGCTGCCTCGCTCGCTTGCTTAATGCTCGCTTGTTGCGGCAGCAAATATAGCCTTCCTCGCATCTTTGTTGGGTAGCAAAAATCATGAAATTAGAGTCATTTGTCGTTTTTTAGCAAACCACTGACTGCTGCGATTACGGTCAGGGCTATTTCAGAGCTCCTTAATCAGGTGGAGGTAAGACATCAGTCGTTATATAGTGCTAATCGATTTTTTGTAAATAGTTTAAAAAACAAGGAATGTGTTACAAAACGGAAAAATCTTGAAGAAAAACTTTGGAGAAAAAAAAACCCAACGTTTTACTGAGAAAAATGTCACTCCAAGGGCTGAAAACTAGAGCATCGTGCAAGTAAGACAACGCCCTAGACCACTGCACTATCGAAGCCAGCTGAAAATTCATCATTTACATGTAAAGTTTACGTTTAAAGTAGTAAACGTAAGATAAAAGTACTGGTTACTAGGTACTCTAACAGATCTGATATACTGTAGCACTAACCTCCTGTTAGTTGCTAACACAAACTTTTGAATTCGTAAAATCAATTAGCACAGCTAGAAAGAGCATGCTGAATTTCATACAATTGTCACGTTTGGTTCCAAAATGTTGTAAAATGTGGAAAATATAATTCTGTAAAGTTGGCGAATTTGGTATGCTTTTGTATTACGAACGGAAAAGCGTTATCACTGTGTGGAAATGTGGTAACGCCCCCCCCCCCTCCCCCCTCCCCCGCAATACAAAAGTATGCAAAATTCGCAAACTTAAAATTACTATATTTTCGACATTTTATAATATTTTACAACCAAACTTCGCAATTTCAATTAATTTAGAATGTTTTTTTCCAACTGTGCTAAAATTGTTTCCGAATTCAACAGATTTTTTACAATTCAAAACAGGTTTTTTACAAGATTGACGACCCAAAACTAATTTGTGTCAAAGGCGTTTAGCTTAAACGGTGGATAAGTGAAATTTAAATTAAAAATCACTTTTACACCTAGTACGGAACAGACATTATGCGTTTAATAGAATAAATATTTAGTTTTATATATAATTGTTCTTCTCACTGGTCAAATAACTTTAGCTGGTTTGTTTGTTTAGCTGGTTTGTTTTTATATTTTTGACTTATCCACCATTTAAGCTAAACGCCTTTGATACAACTGGCCCCAGGCTCCGAAAGTCCCGCGTTCTTTAGGTTCCGTGGTCTGCAGTTCCGCTCATACTCATACCCGTCACAACTAAGCAGGAGACGAAATGGAATTTCCCGTTTGATATTAGGGGGACCTTTAGCATGCGAAGTTTTCTGTGCGACGGCGACGGCTGTGGCCGCGAAGGGTCTGAAAGTCAGGCAACGCCGTCCCGCCGAATTTCAAATACTTTAGCAAACAAAGTGTTATGAATTTCTTTTATTTATTTCTACGCGAGGTAGGAGATCTTTACAGGTATTAATTCTACAGTTCAGTAGTCTTCTTCTTCTGAGTTTGTTGGTCTGTCTTGTCTTGTCTTGTCTTGTCTTTTCGTTTGAGTAGAGTTTTCGCTTCTTGGCTACTCTGCAACTACTGCTCGGGATTCAGCTGGGGCGGTCTTTTATACTAACGGTCGTAGGAGTTTTGTGCATGTGAACAGAATAGTGGGCTGATGTGGGCTTAGCCAATCAGGTTCTGGGTTTTTGATTTCTGAACTCTCGTACCAGCTCTTTTCCTCTATTTAGTTAAGGCGTTGTCGCACTGTCTCAGTCGGTCGTATGCTCCATCAATATTATTTAAAAAATGTTTACAACTTAACTCATTTCGTTGATTTCCTTAGTAAAACTTAATATCTCTATATATATGAACTCAACTTCAATGTTTGACTTTTACTTTACCACAATTTTACAATACTACATTTTTATGACGTAACACTTTTATGACCTGACTGCGCGAAATATCTATTCAAATGATTGACAGTAATGCCTCAAACCTGTGCACGTGCAAGTACAAAGTTTGAGTTACATTGGAATTTTCCTTATTTACAGCAAAACAGTATTTCCCTTCTATCAAACATTGACCCGTTCAAGTATCATTACTTATACTGTGACGCAAACGGAAGAGATAACTGACATGTTTGCGCAAGATACCAATTTATCCTTTGTGTACCTTGAAAATCAAACATGCCCATCATCTTTCCTGCTGACGTATGTAGTGTTTACCTTGCCTGGAGAATATAATTTGACTATTTTTATGCTATTAAACTGCTTCGTAACAAAAGTCGACGGTGTAATTGTCAAAACGTCTCGACAGCCATGTTCAAACTAACAAATATAGAACAAAACCGAATATTTTGGTGAAAATAACACTTACACAAACTTTATAAAAGATATTACTAGATATATTTATTATTTTAGTTCCCTTAGCTGATAAATTTGAGGAGAAATACAGAAATACATACTCACATTTTCAGACAACCCCAAAACACTCTCTTTCACGTCAGCGTGTAAAAGGCGATTGCAGATTCCAAATTCAACGCATGCGCACGTTGTTACAAGCAGTTTAGTTTTACTTCCGGGTCACGTTGCCGTTGTCGTTTAACGCCATGCTAATTAAGGTCCCTAGTTACAGCGTAGTTGCAACGCCATACATGAAGACAAGCTAAAATAATGGGACAAAAAATCAGTGCCTTGCCAGAAACAGTGGCAAAAAGTGTTGACATTCTTGGCAAACTTTGCAGTGCTTTTATGCCCCCGCATGAAGCAGCAGCAAAACTGAAAGAATGCGAAGACCAAATCAAACAATTTAGATTCAAGAAATTCAACGAGGACTTTCGCTTCAAAGCCAAGAAAGGATATTCGAACAAACAATTTCAGGATTTGGTGGCAAAAATGCAGAAAACGTTTGGGCTGAGTGAGAATGAAGTACAATCATTGCTTGATGGATTACACACCGACGAAAGCAAAAATATTTTGGAATCCTCTAAGTTTGAAGACGGCAAAGGGAAAATTTATCGCGGGCGGTTTGTTACTGCGCATAAAAAAAAGAAAATTGATGTAGCTTATGCGATCTACACCTTGGATTTTGAGTTGCCCGAAAAAGACGACCCTAATGGTTTGTGGAGTTGGCTCACAAGATCATTGTTTCGCTACAACGCGGAAGCACAAGCGTTGACCTCAGATCAGAAAGATAAATTAAATGAATGGTGCGAAGCGAAAATGCATCATGTCGCTGGGGAACGGTTAAGCAATCAAAACGTCAAACGGTAACTTATTTTAATAAGTAGTAAACTCGGATATGTGTTTTAACTTTTAAGAACACGCCATTACGAATAAATGCAATTAATAACGAAATACAACACTCAGCTACTGAACTGAACAGAACTGCACTGTTAGTAAAATCGTTCTTCTAGATCTTGTTTACAGCGGATCAAATCTTAGTCGTTAGTCATGGTTTCGAATAATTTTTCGTCAGTATATTAAAATATGTTAGTCTTGCAATATATTGATAACCGCTTAAAGCCTAACACCTTGTAATAACAGTGTGTCTGTAAGAATATAGAACGTCGGGTTTCTGACCTGACTTGAAATAGCTGAGTGGCCACTTTTTTTGTCTTTAAAGATGTGTAAATCTTTTCTGCTCTAATTTTATTTGACCTCAAGCTTGTGTATATGTAATGGTAACTAAAAGAATAAACTTGTGTTGTCAAATGTGTGGTTTAGATTCGGTCAGTCGACCGGCATAGACATGTCATGTATTAATAAACATGGAAGACATGGAACGGTAGCAAATGATGAGAAATTACAATAGATGTCTATTATTTTGCTAACTTTGCCAGGAAGAAATGTTTAAAATCCCTGACGACCGTTTCGTTTCAGAATTTACATTTCAGACATGACGATTACATTCAAGGAAAAGTTTGAAAATATTTATATAGTATTTGACATAGCGTTCCAAGTATTGGAGTTCCCTTGGCGACCAGAAACCGAAAGCGTTGGCGATTAGACGGAAGTCTTTGAACTCGTCACTTGGCTCTTGCGCGGTCAAATTCAATATGGTGGCGTTCCGCGCTTCTTAGTCCGCGAACAGATACCATTAGAAGCCAACTATCTAAATAGGAAACGTTTGCATATTAGAAGCGGCGTGGGTCGTTACGAGTACTTGAGTATAAGCCGAATTATATGTAGGCGTTCTTAGCCCTTTAGTTTGCTTCTATTGGCAAAAGTTGACTCCTCGTAGCAATTGCTATTCTGAGCAATAAAAAAAAGAACTTATTCTATTTTGAAGTAAATCTCATATTCAAAATTCAATGTATACCCGGTGCCAAAGCTATGTGCGTGTGGCATTTACATGTATGCTTGTTTCGAAGCAGTTTGTCTTATCGGGATTGTAAGGAGCTCAAAGGCAGTCTTTTATATTAACTGTTTGGACAGTCTTCCATAATTGTCATAATTCACGGTTCTTGCGTTAACAAAGGTGAGTTCAGTAAGATAAATGACTCACTCAACAACTATCATCGAACATCCGCTTGCCAGTATTGGCAATTGGAATCCTTAGTCGGTCCCAACTGCCAGCCGTTTCCCAGCCGCTTAGTATATCAACATGGGGGACTCGGGTGCATTCCTCTATTCAGCTGCAAGCGCAATATGCGTAGTAAAAAACCAATTTAAAAAAATCAAAGATAGGGAATACTGTGGAGCAATATAGCGATTTACATAAATGTTGCACAGTAAATAACAAGACTTTAGCGCCATGTTCCCCGAGTTCAAAAAGATAGAAAAAGTTTAATTATTACTCACCTAGACTATCACAATTAACTGCTTAAATTTCACGTTGGACACCCGTTCTACGCCACATTACTTTCGGACTCTGTTACAACAATTACGGGATTTATGAACTCTCAAATGAGACTGAGAATGCTATGGTACTTGATAATGACACTATCAAACGAATGAATGACTTGGGAATACAAGACCTACAAACTCTCACTGAATCTTTTCAACGTCAGGTATGTGGCATTTCAAATACGTTTGTACATTAAAATGAATTTCATAAACGAATACAAGGCTTGAATGAATAATTTGACGAGTTTTACAATGATCTACAAACGCTCTTTAATAAGTGTCAATACAAGTGACATTTACTGTACATGGCATTTTTACATGACACAAATGTCATGTAAAGACAGAATTCTCCCTATTCTTGAAACATTCGTTTGTCGATGAACATTGATTTAGTTCCGTAATCTACATAGCTACATCGTGTACTTAAACGTTTGAAAATACAGTCATCGAGGTATAACAGGTATAAGGAGCCATGATACGCAAAAGAGTCAACTGTGTATTGAAGACCTTATACCCTTGATAAAGGAAAGCAATATATTGTAACGGAAAACTATTCGGACAAACCTCTATCCTTTGATCTTTAAAATGTCAGTACAAGTTTAGTCGTAATACTCCAACAACAACGTGGCTTACGCTACCATCTAGCGCCATTTGCGCCCGCGTGCATACTAACTTATCATACTTCATGTCCGCGCCTACGTTTGCTAATGTTCGTTACAATTCTCTCCTTGTTAAAAGAAAGCTATCCTCAACTTTTGGATTTGACAACAAAAACAATGTAAAACAGTTCGCTACAAGTCTTTCGTTGTTAAAAGAAAGCATGCTGTTCGTGTCTTGGTGACTAGAACAATATAAAAAGGCAGTTCATGATAAATCATAACAAGTAATGTCTAAATGTTAAGTAACAGCCAAAAGTTACTTGTCTGAAAGGCTTTGGCAAAGAGTTCTTGGAATATGACCCGATTTAGTAAGTTGAATTTTTCGCCGTATTCAATCCTTCGAGATAATGGCCGACACGGCTTGGTAACGAGGTAGAGGGCGGTTGGTGAAAAGCTTTCCATCCTTGGGATTGACATAGGCGGGTTTATAACTACGGCGGTGAAGGGCGGCGGTAGTGTTGTACGTTCGAAGGAAATAATGGACAGTAACTTAATCGGAGTCGCGAGTCGTTTCTATGGCCTCAGCCAGGTGCCACTTTGAGCTGTCGTCGGAGTCATTCACTATATATCATATAATCGCCCACGTCGCATTGTAGGGGTGGTGGAAGGGCATTATCAGGTTCTGGTTGAACAGGTTGCGATGTGTCCGTGGAAGAAGTATCGGCGTACGGGAAGTAACGTGCAAGACGTTGAACGTGCACGGATTGAGGAGCATAAGTGTTCAGATCTTCGATAACATATAACTCGTTGTGCACGCGTTGAACAACTCTAAACGGACCAGTGCGTGAGAAGCTTGGTAGCGAGGCCGACCTGCCGGGAGGGTTTGTAAAGCAGAACAAGGTCATTCTCTTGAAGAATAGAGGGATGCTAATGGGAGTCATAGTAGGTATGGTGCAGGTATAGAACACTTACGTCAGCATTTTTTCAGGAGCTCTTACCCGTGTCAGTTAGTTACCAGGCTATGATGTGTATACCGTGGCGCGCGCATGTTGACCGGAAATACGTGTAAAACTAGAAAAAAACTTGTCTAACTGCTTTTTAATGCAATACTATAAAAAAGAGGCCGTCGACGAACGAGATAATCAGAATTATGGAGTGTCTACATGGAAAGCCGGCGTCCTCTTCCAAAACTGAAAATGGTTTATTTTTCTACTGTGGGCAAAAGCCTAGCTGTAATTTCTTTTGTCCCCAGAATGATTGCAGTTATTTTGAAAATGCTATTACAATGTGGAGAAATTCGAACTCGTTACAGCCAAGATGCCACGATCACAAGAAATTGGCTAAAATGCGAGTCGTGAAGGACATTTCTAAACCTAGTTTTGGTCGTTCATTTTTCGTTTGCTCAGATAAAGAAAAACCATGTTCATTTTGGCAATGGGGCGACGTGATCAGACCCCTATGTTATCATGGTGAGCAATGCTCGACGAGAAAAGTTAAAAAAGAGGGAATCAATCATGGCCGGTTGTTCTACGTTTGTTCGAAAGGTAAAGAGGAGTCGTGTGGTTACTTCGAATGGCGAGATACGGAGAGAAATGAAGATCCTTTTGATCCAATTTGCAAGGTAAATTTTAGCATGCCGCCGTCATACGTGTATACGGTTAAAGAAACGGGCGAGCAATTCAAGAGTCATCATGAAAACCGCGAACAAGCTTACACAGAATACTTGTCAATCAAAAATCTGGAAAACTGGTAAAACATGTTATGTAAATTTTAAAACTGTTAGAAATTGACATTGGTATGAACTTTATCAGTCTTGCATTAACTGTTGAACTGCCAAGTTGTGTTTTAAAATGGCTGCGCGTAAAAGTCTGTCGAAGCTTACTTTACCTACTGATATCGGTAATGAAGAGAGATTTCTTAGTCACCGGCAGAGTCTCATACAAGAAAAGCTTTTAAAGTGTTATGCAGAAGAAATAGCATGTGCCATTTCAGTTCTGGTGGTTGAAAACTGCAATGGATGTATCATTGATCACCCTTCTCAGAGACAACACCCTTGTCTTATGATGGAGAACGAGGAAAGGTTGTTAATGTACTTTGACATTGCGTGTTCGAGGGTATCTGAAGCAAGTGTTATGGAAAAATTTATGAACAGTTTGGGTGATATCAAACCGACGGTGAATGGGTTAGAGTTGTTGAAGTATACCTGTGATGACTGGAGAACTTTATTTTGTACAAATGAGAGACGGGTGCTTAAACAGGAGACTTTAAAGCTTTTGTAATTTAAATTTTTCTTTAATAAATTCTTTTCTTGTATTATTTATGACGTATATCAATAAGCATGTTTGTTCATATTCATACATTTGAAAAACTGGTTTTTCTGGTTTACATGACTTAAAAGAGACGAGATCATCATGATCACGTTAGTCTATTTAGTAAGTGTGTTTGTGAACAGTTGGTCTAAAGAACGTGAAGAGAATTATGGCACACCTGTTTAAACAAATGTATGAGTGTGAAATTGACTTTGATGCCTTGACTGTTGAGAAACTGATAGATTTTGTGTTCACGGAGATGGTCTATCGTAAGATTCAACAATTGGAAGAAGAAGCTGCACAGGCCAAACAAGATGACGATTACGGTAGACCGTGGACACGGTTTCGAAAGCGCATTGAGGCCCTCGATGATGAGGAACGCTGGATATACTATGCTGAGCGAGCTCTTGATCTGCTAGACCATGATGTTATGTGGAAAGGTGTCGTTGAAGCTTGCAAGATTTTGAAGTATCCTGAACCGTCAGAGATCCATAGAGATTACTTCGAGGCACTATTCGATATGACATGTTTCGCTTGGTTTCAGAGGTATTCTGAATTCGAGAGAACAACATTTATCAACAATCTAATTGACTATGTTCTATGCGTGTGTAAATTAAAATATAACTACACAGTGTAATCTACGAAAGAAATAAATGATTTTAAAACGTACTGTTTTGTTGTTTTTCTTCATTTTATTCTGTCTGCTTGCAAGAGGTAACATGGGAACTTGTCATAGTAAGAGTGATAAAGTCAAAAGAGACAAAAATCATAACAGACAGAAAATGTTTAAATTTGGTGTAAGTTTTGGCCGTAACGATTTAAATTTGGAAGGTCACTTGCAAATGGGGTACAACAGTAAAACAGTTAAAAACTACGGCCCTGTTGGCAAGCAGTTAGACCTACCAGAAAATACAACTTCGGTGGTAACTGAACCGAATGATCAATCTACCGAGACAGAAAACTAATTTTTATAACACTGGTACACAATTCCTTTGTTTCATTTAAAAAGAAGACATGGCCCAAGCAACAGTTGATGAGTATTTGGAGAGTGTTTATTATAATCCAAAGCGTCCCGGGAGTTTCGGAGGGGTTGAGAACTTATATCGTGATGTGAAACAAGAGGGAACGTTTAAACTAAGTCGAAAAAAAATTTCAGACTGGTTAATGGGTCAAGATACCTACACTTTACATAAACCAGCTCGTGGAAACTTTAAAAGAAATCGTGTTATTGTGGGAGGTATAGACGAACAGTGGCAAATGGATTTAGCAGACATGCAGTCTTTGGAACAGTATAATGACGGTTATCGATACTTGCTTGTCTGTATAGATGTATTCTCAAAGTATGCATGGATAGTTCCAATAAAGTCAAAAACTGGACCTACCTTAGTTGAAGCATTCAAAGTGATTTTATCTTCTGGTAGAAAGCCGCACAAGATTATGACGGATCAAGGAACCGAATTTTTTAACAAATCATTTCAAACACTATTAAAAAATGAAGATATTCAACTGTTTAATACGTTTAACGAAACAAAGGCCTCCATTGTCGAGAGAGTAATTCGCACGTTTAAGACAAAGATGTGGCGTTATTTTACTGCAAAGAAAACGATGAGATACCTTGATATGTTACCTGACTTGGTGTATTCTTATAACCATAGTGAACACCGCAGCATAGGAAGACCACCTGCCCTTGTCAATTCGGAAAATGAAGACGAGGTGTTTCGTACTTTATATCGTAATGTTTTAGATAATGTACAATCTGTAAAATATAAGTTCAAGATCGGCGATCAGGTTAGAATAAGTAAAATTAAACGAAAGTTTGAAAAAGGATATTTGCCAAACTTTTCAAAAGAAATATTCACTGTAAGCAAAAAAGTACCTCGAAATCCAGCAGTATATAAACTCAAAGATTATGACGGCGAAGAGCTTAAAGGAACATTTTATGACAAGGAGCTTCAAAAGGTTATCAAACATGATGACATGTATGAGGTTGAGAAAATTCTTAAAAAGAGGGGAAAGGGGAAAAATGTACAATATCTTGTAAAATGGTCTGGTTACCCAGACAAATTCAATTCATGGGTGCCTGCATCAGAAATAAATAAAGTCTAAAAACAACGTTTGAGCTGTTTTCGTTTTATTTGTTGTGTTATAGTCGTCATGAGTGGAACACATTTTTATCTCACGCTACCTAGTAATGCATCCTTGAATGAGTTTCCCAATAATAAGACGACAAGTTATCGCGTGAAATTGCCGCAAAGTATTGATTTGGAGGGGGTCTGGGAAGTTGGTTTGTACTCCATTTCCTATCCAAACACCTGGTACACATTACAAAAAGGTGTGGATACGCACCTCTTTTATGGGGATCGAACCGGTTTGTTTCAGCAAGCCATTATGGATTATGGTTACTACCAGTCCATGCAGGAGCTTATCAAAGCTGCGAATAAAGCGTTATCCAGAAACGTTAGCGATAACATCAAGTTGACGTACAATGCTTTCACAGGAAAAGTGACCGTTCAAATAAAGAACGGGTTTCAGTTTGCTGCAATAAAACCGTTATCGATCATACTTGGTTTTGGAGGAAAAGACGTTATATTAAAAAAAACGACAGAAAGTCCTTACGTGGCAGACTTAACGACCGTATCAACCATCTACGTGTACTGCGACATTGTGCAACCCCAAATCGTTGGAGATACGAGTGCTCAGTTACTCAAAAGCATTCCTGCCGAGGGAACATTTGGTGACATCATTACTAAAACGTTCACAAACATTCAGTATGTACCTATCCAAAGAAAATTATTCGAGGACGTGGAAATTCTTTTAAGGAGTGACACAGGCGATCCTGTGCCATTTGAACGTGGAAAGGTGGTGACAACACTACATTTCAGACAGCACAGTTATTTTTCATAAAGATGAATAATCCATACGTACGTTATTATCTTGATCAACAAGGTCACGGTATGACTGTGTTCAGAGGTAGTCCATGGCAATTAGGTCATGGTCAAATGGGGTATGGACTGGGTGGTCTGTTTCGTAGCATTGCCAGAACGGTCATGCCTATGGTAAAAAGTGGGGCTAAAGCTCTTGGGAATATTGCTCTGAACAGTGGTGCAAACTTTATTGGAGATGTTCTCGCTGGGAAAAATGTCAAGGAGGCTGCAAAAGCACGCACCAGGGAAGCCGCTGATGCGACGAAACAGAAAGCTGTGCAGCGACTGCAAACGTATGCTCAAACAGGAAGTGGAAAACGACGTAAAAAAACCACAGAAAAGAAGAGAGCTAAAAAGAGAAAGACATCTACGCCTACTACCAGAAGCAATCCGACCAAGAAACGGAAAACAACTCCTGCAGACATATTTGGTTAAACATGAGTTTTGTACATGCTAAATCACAAGAGTGCACCAAGAGTGAACTTGATTTATTTTCTGTACCACCAACACAAGTGAGTTTAGAAAAGGGACATTGGGTAGACCACTTGCCGGTGTCCAGTGTTTCAAATGGCGGACCTATCACGTTCCTCTGTCCGGGAACGGAGGACTATGTAGATTTGGCAAAAACCATCCTGGTGGTTCGAGCAAAAGTAACAAAGGCAAACGGAGATGATCTTGACCAGGGCGAAAAAGTAGGCATCGTCAACAATTTCCTACATAGCTTATTCAAACAAGTGGATGTGTTTTTGAAGGGGAAACAGGTCACCCAGGCCACGGGGACCTATGCATATCGTGCCTATTTGGAAACGCTCCTCAACTATGGTCCAGCCGCAAAACGGTCTCAATTGACGGCCGCAATGTTCTACAAAGACACGAGCACTAAAATGGATACCTCTGATCCAACACTCGCTGGAGACCATGCTGATGTCAACCTTGGCCTCAAGAAAAGGTACGAGTTTAGCAAAGGAAGCGGTATCATCGAAATGGCTGGACCTATATTTTGCGATGTGTTTATGAGCGAACGGCTTCTTTTGAGCTATGTGGATCTCAAGATACTTATGAATCGAAACGTGGACGAGTTTTGTTTGATGGCCTCAGAGGCGGACGCCGATTATAGGGTGAAATTGACGGAGGTTTATCTCAAGATACGTAAAGTGAAAGTCAATGCAAGCATATCCATAGCCCACGAGCTGGCATTGAAGAAAGGACCTGCCATTTATCCTGTGAGACGTGTGGAGTGCAAATCTTTCATCATTCCTGCTGGAAATCCATCATTGAGAAAAGATAATCTCTACAACGGACTTGTGCCGAAAACGATTATCTTTGGAATGGTCGATAGCGCAGCATTCAACGGTGCCTACAAGAAGAATCCCTTCAACTTTCAGAATTTTACAACATCCTTCTTAGCAATCAGCGTCAACGGAGAAGAAGTACCCTTCAAACCATTACAGCTTTCCTATACTGCAGCAACCCGCAGATACATCGAAGCCTTCCTTACCTTGTTCTCGGGTACTAGAAAGATGTTTTATGATGTCGGTAACGATATTTCACGTGATGAATTTGTTAATGGGTTTAACCTCTATAGTGCTGACCTCAGTCCTGACATGTGCGGGTCCTCCGCCCATTTTAACGTGGTCCAACGCGGAAATCTTGCAGTCGACATCAAGTTCTCTACTGCACCTGCAGTAGCTGTGAGTCTCGTGTGCTACGGTGAATTCGAAAACACTATTCATATTGATTCTGAAAGAAACGTCATCTACGATTACGCTGGTTAGATGAATACTGCACAAATCACTCATGCACTAGAAGAAGATCCTATAACGAAAAAAACGTTTTGTGGTGTATTTCCCTGTGATAAACTACCTCAAACGATCGACAAGTATCCTTGCGGATTTGTCGCGAACACAGATCCGAGTAGCAAGCCTGGAACTCACTGGATTTCAATTTGGATCGGTCCAAGTGATGCTCGGGGGGACCACAACAAGATTCTGGGGGAATATTTTGACAGCTACGGGACTGATGTACCATTGGTGTTTAGAAACTATTTGGAAAAACACACTGATAAATGGAAATATAACAAACGTAAATTGCAAAGTATTTGGTCCGACGTATGCGGTGATTACTGTATATTCTACCTAAGCCATAGAGCACGTGGTTATAGCATGAACAAAATCGTACAGTTGTTTGATGACAATACTATGTTAAATGACGCGAAAGTGTCTCATTTTGTTAAGACTCACTTTAGAGTTAGTGCAAATCATCCTAATGTTAATCTTATGCAGTTTAGTAAAAAGATGGTTCAATAAACATTGTAGTTAAAATGAAGTGTGTGTGTGTGTGTGTGTGTGTTTTCATTTGCCCTAACCCCTTGTATAACACAACACTAAGAACGTATTTTAAAAACAATTTATTAAGTAAACAATTACAAGATTAATATTTAAGCCAACGTTCCTGAGTTTGTTTTGGCTTGCTTGTTTTTTCATCACGTCTTTTTAGAAGCTTTTGAAAATACAACGACGAGGTCGAAGCCCCTGGACTGTCTAAGGGACTCCCTTCTTCAGAAAAACTGCGGTCCATTCGGGACTCTTTCCATCGTTCTTCATTCCTCACCAAATCTTTAGGCACATTTATCTTGGATAAAACACGAAAAAATTCCTTTGAACCAGTAGGATTGAAATTTTTTCTCGCCCTCAGAGCATCTGAGATCAAGTCCGAGATGTTTGATTGTGGAATGTTTTCACCCTCGAGCTTCACTTCTCCAGTTTTGTCCCATGTGATAATGTCCGGTCTTTCTTTCAATCGGTTTAAGATAGCTGTCGCCCTGGACTGCATTGTTTTAGGTATATGTTTAACAATGACTTCGTCAGATAATTGTTCATTTTTTGGGTGGGTGGGTTCTTCTTCATTTTCAGCATTAGGCGCTATCCGAATAGTTGGTGTTTCGCTGTCCTTTTGCTGCCTGAGATTAAGGTATCTTTCCAGGTTGGCATAGTACATTTTTTGCTTTTCTGTATCATCAACACCCGTGCGTTGGAGAATATTTGTCATGTCTGTGTCCGCATTTATCATGTTTTTTATGATCGGTGAAGTCTCAAGCTTTTGCTTTTGCTCAAATCTGGCATAAGCGTCTTCTGGTACCAAAATCATTCGCTTCATTTTGTTAGTAAACTTCCTAGGACAGTTAAAACAGGTGGTAACAAAGCAGTTAGGAGATTACCACCTTTCTGATTAAGAAACTGTTTCTTTTTCTTTCGCGATACTTTTTTATTTGCAAGTCCACGGAGATGTGTCTTATACCGTGCTAAGCGACGTTTCTGACGAGGTGTGAGTGGAATAACACCTTTTAGTAGATTCAGGGCACACTCGCAAATGGAAGTAACCAGAGACACTGGCCCATGTTCAATAAGTAATTTACGTAGTTTCGGTTTGCATTTAGCCAGAACTTGTAGATAAGGAAGATTGTCCTTCATATGCTTTGACATGTTGCAAATAAGATGTCTTGAGCTGAAACCGTTGTTTAAGTGCTACGTTTAACATAAACAATTTGCTTCCCGCCAGGTAAAATGTTTGTTCTCAATCGCATATTGTCTGGAGTAAGTTGATGTAGATCTAATAGCAGGTAACCGTATGGTTTTGCTGTGGCATCTTGAAAAGACTTTAAAAGGAAATTTGTATTGTGTGGGTACATTTGACGTGCCAAAGTTGCAATACCTAGCGAATCTCTCGGGTTTTTAAACACAATCATGTAATGCGAGTTTAAGCTTATAGTTCTTGACTGTTTACCAGGTGGGAATAAATTCTGGGTCAAATACATAACGGATATTCCTCGATGATGGGAACCTCGTGTAAACAAATCGGTCATACGCAGATCCTTGGAACACTCGGACATGAGATCATCAATTATAACTAATGAGTTTGTGTAACCTTCAAGAATGTCGTACAAATTGTCAGGAAATCCTTCGATAAAACTAATATTGGGTAATGTTTCAACCATACTGTCAAATTCAGACTGATGCTCACCATAACAATAAAGTATTTTTGACGGTACGGGATCAAAAAGCTCGTTGCAATTGTAAAGCATTTGTCTGACCAAGTGAGATTTTCCCGATTGACTTTTACCACAAATATAAAAGTTAGCTGGTGTCTTAAATCGCACGTCCATACTGATTTCAAGCAATGTCTAAAATGACAAAACTGTTAATTGTATATGAAGCTATATACAGGTGTGTGACTGATTTGTTTACATTAACATAAAGTGCAAAGTGTATGCTTTGACCGAAAAAGGTATATACACAATCACAGACACAACAGAGTTACTTTTGTTCCTGTCAACTACATATTTTACTCTTTTGTATGGCATATCCATACAAATTTGATTTTCATGTTTTTTTTTCTTTTTTGTCTGGCCGCATGCACATCAGGTGGGTGTATCTATGTTAAGGTGATAATGCTTTTAGACTGTTCAAATCAAGGCTTATATTAAACGAAATACCTGTACCAAAGTCCGAACACATAAAAAGTACAAGGTTGCTAAATTTAAGAGAAAACAACACCTCTCAAATTTCATGATGCTAAATATCACAGGTTTGTATTATTTTTTGGTGAACAAATGATTGGAGTTTTTTCGGGGGACCATAGTATACATGATTCTTTAATAATTAACTTTTAATGTTACAATGATAACATCAAACTGTAAAATTACAAGGATGTTAATATTGCTAAAATATTTCATGTTGAAGATTTCACATATGGTTGACTATAATATAGTATCAGGTTTAACATTCACAAATTAGTCCTCCTCGTTAAAATCTTAAGAATGATTAAAACAAAGACTGTCTATAAAATGAAGCGTCATTTTCATCGCTATACATTTCAAAGTCATTAATGAAATCACGATCGGATTCATTTTCTTGTTCATAGTCATTGTCTGTTTCATTATCTGTGTCCATCAAATTAACATCATCAGCAATGTCCTCATTGTAAATTTCAATATCCATCATCTCGACATCATCTTCGGTGCCATCAACCTGCATATGTTCCACGGTGGTCGGTGCTGTAGGATGAACCATAGTAAAAAGAATATGGTCGGGAACAGATTGCATGGTTGGAAGAGCAGGTCCAGTATGAGAAATTGTACCTGGTGACCAGTAATAGCCAAAGGGGATAGTGTCTTCACCTTTACCAATGATTATACGTTTATCGTAGACAACTTGATAAGATTTCACCTCACGCTTGTTGGCAAGTCGCCGGGTCTGTTTTTCTCTTGTTATTTTACATTCATTTATTATATCTAAGCTAGCTTCCTTTTTTTTCTTGTCTACGTCATCTGCAGATGTGTTTAAAAATTTACATATAACGTCTTTCATTGAATCAAAATTAAGAATTTGACTATTCTTAAAATTTAAAGTAAACCCTCGTACTTTACAATGTTTCGTATTATTACTCACAACATATGAATAATTCTTAGCCCCTCCACATGCAAACCTTGTAATATAACTATCTGGCCCATGTTTTGGCGTAATTTCATCTGTTAGTTGCCCTAGGTAATCCCCCAGGACCGGTTCAGGGCTACCCTCTCTAGTTACATAAATACAACTATCCGTGTCTACGTAAAGCACATTTTCTCCTAACAGGTCCATTAGGTTGTAAAGTTCAAGTCTAGCCCATGCTGTGGTAAAAATTCCTATGAATATATTAGTTAATTTATTCTCTGCTTGATACTCATGCTTACGTTTAAATACTATTTCCACTAAATCATTGTTTAAAATAGATAAATCATGCATTTCTACATCTGCACCATTGAGGCGTCTGTAAAAATGAAGAGGATCACTAACAAATTCAGTATTTAACCAGTCATCTCTCTGGCAAAACTTCCCCCATAGACTATTTAAGCATAACTTTGCAATAGCCCTTAGCCCTGGATTGTACTTAATTCTATCTATTCTTAAAGCAATTCCTTCATTTTTATAGTACTCGTTCACGTATTTTGCCTGGTCCTCGGGTGTGCGAACCCATTCTGGAAAACCCGAACTTTCCTGTTTTATCCTAAGAAAATGATTCACATATTCACTAAATAAATCGTTCGACGTTTCCTCGAAGTTCCAAATTTCATAAATTTTTAAAATCCTGTACCCCTTTTCGATCGCTTTTTCAACCTCAACAGTGGTAAATGTGCCCAAAAACGATCTTTCCTCTTCAGAATGCCGGCATTCTGAAGAGTTATCCATGACACACTGCTTACATAGAGGGAAAAACAATTTACCTTTCAGACGTACTGGAAGAACCGGATGATATAAATTAGCTGGCGCCAAAACTTTACACTTTATCAAACCAAAATAATTTGAAATTTCCTCAAAGTTTTCACGGATAATTGTTGGATGTGAAACCGGATATTTTTTTTTTGTTGACGAAAGGATACAATGAAGTGTAGTCAACATATTTGATTTTTTCCCCTTCCTGAATGTCCCGGAATAACTTAAACCCATTAACCCTGCCCCCAAAAAACGCATCACGAGGTTCCAAGTTAGTAACAATATCATATGTGTCTAAAAACTGTTGCATTTCGTGTGTTTCTTTAAGTTTCCGGTAGTCATGTTCCCAGATACTCCTTACTTCGTACCCTAAGTCCCGTAGTCTCTGTTCCCGTTGAACTGTTTCCTCATAAACGTCAACCATTTTACGATGACTATGAAAGGGGTGATCATTCTTACCGTCAAAACATAAAGGACAACCGTGATATACACAACCATAAAATTCAAACACCGTATTAGTTTCCTCGCAAAACCCGTCTACATAGTACGTTTTCCCATTCACATCAGCGATTGCCTTTTCATTCCCGTTACATGCATGCCTAATAGTCAAATTCTTTTGATCTGCTATAAATTCTAACCACTCAATGGAACTTTTAGAGTATGGTTTTTTCACACCACTATACATATTTTTAGGCACTATTCCAATTGTTTTCTCTTTCAAGTATTTTGAACGATAAACAGCCATCACTGCGGCGGCGATGGTGCAATAGCAAAATGGATCAACGTTTGTTTCAGCTAAAAAAGTATCACGGAACTGTACACAACATAAACGTAAAATTGTTACATCTTGTGAGCAATAGGCATGCATTTCTTTTTGAAAATCGAAAACATAATTTGTTTTGGTTAGTTCCTCATGCCACTTAATAAGCTTACTTCGAGCTTTTTCTGATTTAGTGTCTGGACTATAAAATTCTATATTCGGCATAGGCCCGACATAATGTTGGTTTTCCAAAGTGTTGAATTTAAATGGAAAATCGCCTTTTGAATATTTGGACTCATCCAAACCAAAAGTTTCCGGAAACTTCGATAAAGGCATTTGCAAAAAATTCAGCGAGTCAATCAGACGGATTTTATAATCTTTAACTGTAAGTTGCATTATTTTCTGCCCCGAGTGTATAACATGCATTTCAGCAGTAGGTCTGTTTTCAATTAGCCACCTTTCTATAAACACTCCATCGAACGCTTTAGCATTGTGAGCTATCGCTGTGTACCCTTCATGTTTCCTATCAAACAAAAACATGCAAAACTCGCTCAAAGAATCATACCCTTTGAAAATATATTCAGCTCCACAAGCATACTGAGCGACAACATAATTAACAACATGTTCTCCGCTTGAAAAATCTGTCTCAAAATCATAAAAGATTAGTTTATTGTTGAGTGTTTTAGGTTCTTCAGTCTGCATATAGCACAAATGGCCAGACAAGACATGTTCTTTACACACATGGCACACATATTCACCGCAACGATGTACATTTTGTCTCTCTCTGTCAACAGTTACCAGGCATGTTTGACACCGAAACGACTTGTCACATTTGGAGGGCAGGTCAACACCCTTAGACAGTCGACTCTTTTTATGATGATTGTAACAAGCAACCGAACGACAGACTTTGTAACAATCAGCGCATACTTGTTTTTCGCATGAAACCAAACTACAATCTTTACGTAAGCAAGTGTTACATGGATCGGAGCAAGGATGATTGAAATAATTCGAAACGTAAGACTTACATTTTTGACATAAAAACCGTTTTCCGTGGAAAGAAGGGAGTTTTTCAGGATTAATAACATTAAAATGATCTCCATGCTTGTACAAAATAATCTTCTTATTACCCCTGGGACCTTCATATATTACTGAATTCCGTGCATCGAAGTCTATAACTATGATCTGATAGCCCACCAGTACCCCTTGGAATTTGGAAATTTCCCGAAGACCACAAGGTCCAGACAATACGTTCGCTTTTTTGTATAACTTCAAAGCTGCCTGTTTCTGAATCATCCTTCCTAATTTAAACTGTTTTAATTTCGGATGATTATCTGCGAGGGCCTGACCTACGGCTATAGCCCGACCACAACACAACGCATCCTTATTCTTAATGGTAATGATAGATTTTTTAACTATACTATCTTTACTATAATCTAATACTTTAAGAGATGTAGAGTTTTTACCAGACCCTGTTGGCGACTTGATGGCTACCACATCAATGACAAACGACTGGTCAAGGGGAATATTCTCATTACTCTGTAAAACTTTTGTAATCTCGGACATTACTTTAGCAGCTGTCATTTGAAGGGACGGCAACAGTCTTGTACTGATAGGAGCTTTTAACACGTCCGATCTGATCATAACACGAAGCAGGTCTTCCGCAGGCGTTTTCAAGTCACATTGTTTTTTTACCTGCATATGAGAAAAAAGGACTTAATCGAGTAAATTGACATCTATAATTAGGCCTTAAGAACGAAAACATGACAATTGCTTAATAAAGGAATACATTTCACATTATATACCTGGTCAATAGTTTCTGTAAAGACCCCGTCCAATTCTTTCAGGATATCTTTAACTTTGACGGTATCCGTTTCTATTGGTTTTGCCATTGTTGCACGGTAGACACAAGAGGCAGCCCCAAATTTTCTAACAAATTTGAAATGGTTCTCCAGGTTAAAATGGACTGTTTTCTTTTTATGGGAGCTACGCGGCAATTTAATGTTTTCACGTTTCTCCATTAACCTTACTCCATGGTTAAGAAGTCTGGCAGATCTCTTTTGCCAATGTAGTACACGCTTTAAATCAGGTCGTGCCTTTGAAAGTTCCTTAGTCATTTTTTCCAAAAAACGTTTTGCTTTTTTATTTTTAACAAGGGCTTGTTTTGTTAATCGTTCCATTTCTCTTTGAGATTCCATTTTTAAAAAGATAAAAACCGTAAAACAAGAACTTGACTGGTCTGTTCAATGAGAACACCTTTGCGCAATAATAAGGAACTAAGCTACCTCATTTCTATATGTACAGCACACTCACAGCGCACCATTGGTGGTAGTTTTAACAGTATTTAATTAATCAATCATGTTAACATACAATAATATATTACTTAATTGTTCATAACTGTTCGATTCAATGTTCATAATAGGAAACGGTATAAACTTACATATAGGCATAGTTCTAAAATAATGTTTGTAAAAAGTCTTAGTCCTCTTCGTCTGATGATTCCAGTATTTGCACCTTTTTGAACCGTTTTCCTTTCGCCACTTTTTTCAAGTCATTCCTTTTTCTCTTCGTTTTCTTTACGGACTTTACATCAGCCCACTGAAAAAAGTCGCACTTCTCATTTGCATCCGTTTCTTGGCAACGAAAGTACGGGCGATCAGGGTTAGACGACGAATGAGAGACCCATAAACTGGCCACATCCTCACAATTGCACATGGGGAACTTGTTGGGTTTGTACTGTTTTAGCACTTTCGTCTCGAACACGTCCATCAAATTAGTATACTGGTCTGCTGGAGTGAAAAAGGTGCAGGTTTCTTCTCTACATGTCAAAAAAGAGCGATCATCTTTGGACTTGAATTGTTTCACTCCAGCACCACAAAAGCAGGGATACTTCTCCACAGAAACCATATTTTTTTTAGTGGTGATCTATCGAACTAAATCTCAAGTCTGTGGCGCAATGAAACACCCCCCTATTTTTATACGTACGGTTTTCGCGCCAAATTTTCAGGGTACACTAATAATCATAACGCAAACTAACCCGTATAAATTTAATTAGCATTAACACCTGGTCTACAATGAAAAACCGAATGACACCCAACCACGATACACAGCGTGAAAGCAGAATGACTCCAGACTGTTGTATCTTTGTAAATAACACAACCACAGCAAGAAGTAAAGAACAAAATAACCAAGGAATCTACCTATACCCTGTAGGAGTTGAAATAAACTCAGCAATCACAGCAAGAACAAAATAATGCATGACCTACAGAAAGAAAAGAATCTTCCTGACCTTGAAAATGAATCTATTTACTCTATAGGAGTCGAAATAAACTCAACAATCACAGCAAGAACTGAATAACGCATAACCTACGGGCTACGGCAAGAAAGGGACCTACCTATAACCTGAAATATAAACACAATAATCACAGCAAGCATAACCGTAGGACCTACTGAGCAACAATGAAGTTTACCTAGTCTAGAGATAACACGATTAATATAATTCATGACCTCAGTACAAACACAATCAAATAACCTAAGGCTCTCAAAGACTATATAGTAATCAACAACGCACAATAATTCATATTAATTATTTTATTTTTTTGTACTTGTCGTCCTATAAGTCCACTTTCATTTTTTATCTTTTAGACACTTCCCAAATTTTCAGGGTACACTAATAATCATAACGCAAACTAACCCGTATAAATTTAATTAGCATTAACACCTGGTCTACAATGAAAAACGGAACGACACCCAACCACGATCCACAGCGTGAAAGCAGAATGACTCCTGACCTACAGCAAGAAAGGAATCTACCTATACTCTGTAGGAGTTGAAATAAACTCAGCAATCACAGCAAGAACAAAATAATGCATGACCTACAGAAAGAAAAGAATCTTCCTGACCTTGAAAATGGACCTATTTACTCTATAGGAGTCGAAATAAACTCAACAATCACAGCAAGAACTGAATAACGCATAACCTACGGGCTACGGCAAGAAAGGGACCGACCTATAACCAGAAATATAAACATAATAATCACAGCAAGCATAACAGTAGGACCTACTGAGCAGCAATGAAGTTTACCTAGTCTAGAGATAACACGGTTAATATATTCATGACCTCAGTACAAACACAATCAAATAACCTAAGGCTCTGAAAGAGTACATAGTAATCAACAGCGCACAATAATCAACATGGAAAGCCGAATTGGTAAGCATTTAATATCAATTATTCTATTTTTTTGTATTTGTAGTTCTATAAGTCCTCTTTCATTTTTTATCTTTTAGACACTTCATGCAAATGCAGTCATTTGCAATAAACTGTGTATACAACTAACTACATACGTGAACAAATTATTAACATAAATATGGAAAAACGGAAAATATTTATTAACCATAAAGTAAAATCTCATTGTTTTCTCTCATATTTTAGGTACATGTTCCCTGTGTAATGGGTTTATAATAAAACCGGCATGCGGACATGTGCTGCATGCTACCGAAATGGAGCAATTTCTGCTCAATTTTAATGAAGCATTTTCCTGCCCCACATGCAGGCAAGTCTTAGCATATACCTATATTGTTTTATGCATAAGAATAATTAATTTCGCAGCATTATTTTTTAACGTGAAGTCTGACAGTCCATTGTTTTCGTTTTAGAGCTCCTGATCCGGAAACGGATGAATTATTTAAAAACCCCACTTTTTGGCTAAATTTAATGACGTATGTATTTCCTTAATAAACTATATCATCTCTTACAAGCTTGAAATATTAACATTATTTACTTGTCTTTTACAGAGTAATTGGTGAAGCCTTATTCAGTTAGTTTATGTACCGTAAAATGTCCTTAATTTATATATTTTTATATATATATATATATGTGTATGTGTGTGTGCGTAATCATTTTGTAAAAGTATAGCTGTATAAAATAAAACTGATAACTACAATAGTTCCCGAGTTTTAGTTTTAAGTTTTTTTCGTTCTCTTGAACAAAGTTCTTTCCTCCAGTCTTGACATGTGTACTTCAAAAGTTCAAGCCCATTTACTGTTGGTTTCATATCTTGTAAACTGTTCATAAAATTTTGAACAATTGCCGCTTCAGACACAGAATTCACTGCTTCATCAAAATATAAACACATCCGTTCATCCACTTCCATCATCAAACAATCATGCTGACGTTGCGAAGGATGATCAATAAGACAACCATTGCAGTATTCCGTTACTAAGACCATGACACGGGATGCAGTTTCCTCTGCGTAACACTTCAACAATTTTTCTTCAATCATTATTTGACGATTACTTAAAAAATTTTCGAAGTGACTTATGTCCATTGGTGCTATCTTCTTAAGGTTATCACTTTGAAAAGTCATTTTGCAAGCAAAAAACACGTCTACACGGTAGCAATTGCTAAATTAGACTAAAGAGTAAACGAATAACAGATCACCTTGAAAAGCCATTTTGCAAGCAAAAACTTTAAAACCTGATGCATAGCGCAGGTATTTCCGGTCAACATGCGCGCGCCACGGTATACACATCATAGCCTGGTAACTAACTGACACGGGTAAGAGCTCCTGAAAAAATGCTGACGTAAGTGTTCTATACCTGCACCATACCTACTAGTCATAGAGATCACGTTGAGTCCGGCGAACTTCCCGCCGTGCAACTTTAAGATGCTCAAAAGTGGTCGTCATACGTTGGGCCGAGTCAGTGGCATACTCATTGTGACCTTGGGGAAGGGTTGCGGGTAGACCAAAAAGAATATCTTCCGGAACTTTCGGTTCGGGTCCATGCATAAGATAAAATGGGCTGTAGTCGAGACCATCGATTTTACTGCTCCGGAAGGCGAAGGCACAGGTTGGAAGGTATTGGTCCCAATCTTCTTGGAGTTTACTGACAAAGATTTTCAGGGTAGCGGAAATGATACGATGGATGCGTTCAGTTTGTCCATTGTTTTGAGGGTGATATCCGCTTGTGCATACTTGTTTGATATCTAGTAGCCAACAGACTTCCTTGATTAGGTTCGACAAGAACTGAGAACCACGGTCGGACAACAAACGTTTTGGACAACTATGACGGCAAATGATGTTTTCCAAAGAAGCACGGGCGATGGTTTTTGCAGTAGCATCGGGAATTGCAATAAATTCAGGCCTGTGTGTGAATTTTCGTTAAGTTTTCCTCGACAATGTTCGATCGTAAAATCATATTCGCCTAATTTCAGAGCCCATCGTTCCAAGCGGGTCCGGCAAAGTTCCCATTGATTGCAAATGACAGGTGATTAGAATGCTGGGAATTGCCAGGTTGGACAGGGAGAGGGGGGTTCGGAGGTTGGAAATTATCAGTGATCTGGCTAACTTGCGTTGGAGGTTGTGCGTGGGAAAAAAATTTCTGGTGGAACTAACAGCAGCCGACTGAGCATGACGCATAGTGGGTGAATTAATGGGCAAGGAGGGTACTGGATTAAGTCGCTTGCGGCGGGATGGACAGTTTCGACCATGGTGGCCAAACCCCTGGCATTCGTAGCAAATAAAACTTTGATTACCGGGTTGTAGGTTTACGTATGGGGACGGACATTCTCGAGCCATATGACCAAATCCATTGCATTGGGGGTGTAGGCTAGGAAAATGTGCTGTGTGCATGTAGGGGTGCAAAATTGTTCTGGGAAGGTAGATCACGTTTTGGGGTCATTCTCTGCAAATCTGACTGAAAAATTTTGTTCCTGATAAGGTTGATGGAATTAAAGGCAGGTTACAGTGGGGCAGGACTCTCGGGTGAAGTTCTCTCATGAAATTGCCTATCTGCTTTTTCAAAGCCTCTGCTGCTGCAACTGCCTCTTTGAAAGTAGAAACTTGACGGACAGAGCTACGCAAATGACGCTGTATATCAGCTTTAAGGCCCTGTTCAAAAGTTGTAAGTTCATCCATGTGACTTACAGTGTACCCATAGCGTTCAAGATTTACAACAACAGACTGCATACGACGAGAGTACTCTTTTTTACTCTCATCACTCCCTTGTTGTAAAGACCATAATTGCTGCATATAATACCGCACTGGTTCGTATTTTTGAAATTCCCTTTTCAAGTGATCGCTTACCTTGCCGAAAATTTCAGCATGCTCTTTCGCACTTGAAAGTTCCTTCGTTTCTCTAGTTGCCAGCTATCGTTCCAAAACTATCCGGGCATACCCAGTAACATACACCTTTAGCATGTCAATTTTATCGGCACCATCGATTTTTGAGATAGACAACGTAGTTTCGAAACGTTGCAGCCATTCAATAATATCTTCGCCACTACCCCCGAAAAATGTGATAACGCCGGGAGAGTTAAACGAGCAGGCGAGCTCCTTATATTTTCGTTCGAATTAACAATTACATGCCGCTCGGCATTTGAGGGCTCTAAAATTTGCCTAATTTCCGTTATGTCCTTCTGAACTTCTAAATCTTTCGACTCTTCAATATGAGCTTTTAATTTTTCAATCTCTACAAGTAGTTCCTGTTCCTTCGACTGTTCTAACTTTTTCCTCAATGAAGCAATCTCCGCAAACAATTCGCCTCTTTCGATGTCTCTACTCGGCTTACAGTTATTTAAGTTGATCAAGGGCTCCTGTGTCCTCTGATGTCTCTATCAAAACCATCACCATTCCCAGTGTTGGCAAGCACTACTCAACTGATTTTATAATTAGTAATTACAACTGGAAGCAAAAATGCATGATTCACGTCTGTCTCTAACAATAACCGTGTGGGTTATGATTGCCTGTTTTGACACCTCTGAGTGGTCATACAATCTTGAATGTGGTTCTATAAAGACCACTGGAGGTCATACCCTGGATGTCAAAGCCCAAGTTCTACTTAAGATTCCATGGCCGATCCAGAGAATCCTACCATTTCTGCAGAACAGTGGTTCTATATTGTTCATAGTGAAGATGGTATTATCCTTGGTTCCCTGCCTGTCAAGCACTTGGTGAGATTAATGATGACTTTCCTATTTGCACACTTATTTAAACCCTGAACCACGTAACACATGTGCATGTGCTTGATGCCTTAGAAATCAAAGCACAGGTATGCAAGACCAATCAATCGAAGTTGACCCTCTGGTCCCGAACCCTTCCACGACTGATGATGAACTCTTATCTGATTTGTCTTGGAAACATGAAGATACATTTCCTCTTTCTAAACCATCGGCAAATTCTTTTCTGTTGTTGCAAAAGGACAGAACATGACTTGTACTGAGGACAAAAATTTCACCCCACTTCTTAAAACAGAGTGTATTTTATTGTTACGGAAATTCACTGAAATTTATGACCTTGGTAAAGAAGCCACTGCACCGACTGTGATCAAACAGCTCACTCAATTTCTTGCACGATTTGGTGAGCCTGTTGGAGTCGTATCGGACAGTAGTCCACAATTTATGGGCTAGGCCTGTGCAAAGTTTAACGATAATTGGAATTTTACCCAAACTGTCTCAGTCTAATGGCAAAGCCAAAAATGCCGTAAGGAATGTCAAAAAGCTCCTAAAAAGGTGTGGTGCTATGAACGACCAATTTTGGAAAGACATGTTGGCAATTCCAAATACTCTTCTCTTATGTGGCCAGAGCCCTGCAGAACTGATGCTTAGCAGAACACTCCACGATTCCCTCCCTCGTTATCCTAGTCCAGACTCCAGCCACATTAGATAATGCGACGAAGGAGAAAATCCGTGATCTCAAGACGAAAGGAAAAGATACCTACGATCAACACACTGATCTCAAAACTAAAGAAAAAGATACCTACGATCAACACACTTCTGCCTTGCCTCCTCTCCAGACTGGTGACTGTGTTGCTATTTACTCTCGCGTGGATCCCGATTAATCACTTCTTGGAACAATTACTAAAATCAGACCTCATCGCACCTACAAAGTTTTAACCGACCGAGGATCAGTCCTTGCTCGCAATCGAAGATATCTACGACTCATGCTTTCAGCTTCTGGTTATCATCCATCTAAAGCGACGAATGAGCTGAGCCCAAGGGGGGGGGGGGGGGGCATGTGGGATTACGAGATCCCTATATTTAAGAAACAAACATCTTAAAAACTGAATTTGCTAACAAATCTGCATTTATAGAACTGTGTGTTAACTTTATATTGTTACTGCTAATTGAGGTAAAAGATTGAAGGAAATTAATGTTGTATTAAATATATAACTTTGTGCAAGATAGGAAGGGAGATGTGGTATTATTGCTTTACATTGTAGTACATGAAGTGTTGGTAAGCTTGTACATAATAGGAATAATGTAAATAATTATAGATTGATTATAATAAATTATTCTAAAATACAACAGTTGCTAGGAAAGATATTGTAAAAACGAACAAAGTCGAAGAAGAACAAAGTCGACTATTTTTATTTAAATCTAAGAATTATATAGCTTGAATTTGTGCTCAGATTTTTCGTACAATATCAAAAGTACAACCTTTAAAAATCTCTCCGGTATCCTAAGCCAAAGTTTATAACACTTTTTTATTTTTATTTTCGTCGTTGATATATAATCCATCTTTATTTTTCTTGACTTTTGACTTCGGTTTTTTGAGAAAATATAAGCTCCTAGGTAAAACTTTCCAAACAAAAACAGCAAGATGGTCATGTAGAACACAGCAACAGTTGCCATCCATGACGGATATATAGAACTGCAATCACTTGTTATGATGTAGATCGAGTGGATAAAAATTGAGCAGAATTGGGTCTATATTAGAAAAACGTTTCTTGTTATACTACTACGTAAAAATTGTACAGTACTGTAGTTCATTTGTTAAATTACTGCTTTATATATCTCTCGTAATTTTATTACAGGAATTATGTAGTAGCGTACCGAGACAATGTTGCATGTGGGATAAGGTGTTTTCTGCAGGACTGTAAATAGCGCTTCAAGTGACCTGTTTTCCAGTGAATTCTAAGCATACAGGAATGATAACTCAGGGGGGGATTTGAAGCCGTGCTCTGTTTCTGTTGTTTATTTCAAACCACATGTGTTTCACATGTAGGTATATGCTGTTTATTCCAAACCAAATGTGTTTTTCATGTGGCTCACATGTCCCCAGATGTGACTCACATTTGGCCACATGTGATTAACATGTTGTTCAAATGTTATGCACACGTAAGGATATGATTATATCCATGGTTATATAAGTCATATCATGCACATACATAGACGTATATTGAATGAATGGAAGCTTTAGTCAGCGGACCATAATACTCATTTGTCTTTCACGATATCTACTATTCGCTTTTTAGTAGAATCATACTAGCATACTAATGCAATGTTGTAATTTAATTGGCTACTCTACTCGCTGTCTATTGCTCGATAGATAATGAATAGAAAAACAATAATTTTTCTGGTGTATTTTTTCATTTCAAAAAGAACTTGTAATAGTTTTTTAGAAAAATTTTTGAAAATTAATTATTCATCTCAGATTCTACTAAACCAATTAGATTACTTGCTCTCAATTTCAACGCGTTGATAGTCACCGCATAGAAATCTCGAGCTCGTAATATAGTTGTTACATAGTAATATTGTTGGGATAAGAATTTACACTCTTAGAATAAGTACATAACAATTACTGATTTATGCCAGATGTAATTTTATTTATTCTACTGTAGAATTTCTACACTATTTTACAACATTGGTACAGTCACTTATAAAGACCAGTGGTAGTACTCCGCGCGCAAGGCTTATTGGGAAGCGCTATCGCATGTGGCAGCTATATTTGATATTTTTTCATTCTTTCAAAGATGGTCCTGTTATAATTTTAAACATGTGATTTCGACGAGGAAAACAAATGGAATAACTCCTTTTACACCAGGAAGACAGCGCAATACTCAGGTGAGCATGTTGTTACACTTTTAATGTGGATAAAGTTATTTTGAAAGGGTGATACTTTGTGCTCTGCGTTTCATCGTTTAGCTGTGCTATCTTGATGTCATGTTGATCAAAACAAACAACGAGTCATCGCTACACTTTATTATAAAAAGGCTTCAAAATGTTTGTCAAGCATACTATCAACGGTATTGCTCGGACGTGACAAAATGTCTCTTCACGGCGAACTTCGAGAGGTGATCATTTGGAAATGGTTTGGATGCAGCAACGTGGCTTAATCGCAAGCCAGAAAAGTTGCAGAAGCTCAAAGGTTGTAAAACAGCTATTTCTGTCCGAGACGGCTCGTTTATCGAAACGTCTAAATTGCCTATGAGTAAATTGCTTCATTGCGGTACAAGCAATCCAGCTTTGGGGTTCATGCAGATTGTCGATCGTCGAAATGCTGAAACGCTGCTGCCAATAATACAGCGCCATATTCTTCCCGGCTCCGTTGTGTATTCAGACTAGTGGGCCGCTTAATCGCCCTTCCCAATCGCGTGGGAAACATCGACGGCCTTATGCACCCCACAGTAAATCACAGGCTGCATTTCGTAGATCCTGTGACGGATGGAATAGATGCAAGACAAAGATACCTGTAAAGGCTATGAAAAACGTTCGGAGGGATATATGTTCCCTGGCTATCTGGATGAATTCATGTGGCGACAGCGAGCCGGTCCAGACAAATTCGACGCAATTTTAAATGCAATTGCCGTTGAATATCCTGTAGCGTAAAGAAGAAAAGATTGAAAAACCGGTTCTTATGGGAACCAATAATTATATAAAAGATATTTAAACGAATTTTCAATATTGCTGATGTTGCTTTACCTTTTTATTTTACTCAGAGGGGGGAGACATATTAAAATGACATTTTAATATACGCCACCCCATGCATACAGGGGGGGGGATAGATTCAATTGATCCAAGGAACATTAGTAAACAAACATTAGAAAACAAACCAGTTAGAACAACAATTTCATATTGACAACAAACGCATACGTATTCTTAGGTCTTTAAATACCAAATTGGCAATCCTTAACCAACTAAATTCAAACGCATTCCCGATACTTGACTTCTTCTAGACTTTCATCTTTACAGGCTTAACTACGCAAACGTTTAAACCGGGGTGAGATTAGAGACCTTTAGATTGGCGGATTTTTTCTCGAACGGCTGACCGCAAACTGCTAGTGACCTCGTGACCATGGACTGCCGTCACCTTTGGCGTATTTTGTTGAAGTTTCCAACGTGGGGAGCATCGTCCACATGCAGGTAAGCCTTATACCTCAAGCTTTTAAGGAATAATTGTTTCATAACCAAACGTTTAGGGGCTATATTACGGTCATTCAATATGTTAGCTTTGCACCCAGATACATCATTTATTTTCTTCCTCTCCATAATGCCAGACAACTCCAAGGAACTAAATTAATGTGTTATGAGCAACATCTTACTGATTGAATACATTCAAAATTGTTTAGATTTGTGCAGAAAGAAAAAAAAGATTGACTCATCTGTTGATACATGTACTTCATCAGATGACACAGAAAATGATGGAGAAGGCCACCAAGCCCCAAGAAAGGTAGTCGTTTTGATTGTTATGCTGTATATATATTTCAGACTTACTTTTAATTTGTTTGTTCTTGCTGGGTGGTAAATAAAAGAAAACGATTTTCAAAACTTTCAGCTATTGAAATGTTGGACAAAAAAAATGCGAAAAGGGCTGACTGGAAAGAGAAAGAATTGGAACTAAGAAGAAGTGCGTTAGAATTTAACAGAATAAAATTTGAAGCTGAAAATGGAGAGAAAAAAGAAAGATTAAAGATTGAGCTAGAGGAAAGGAAAACAATGCTTGAACTTCTCAAAAAGCATCTTTAGCAGTGTAACTTAATGGACAAAATACTTGCTACATTATTTAAAACTGTTGATATTTAATTTGTTGTTGTAAAGTTTACTCTCCTGGGGCTGGTTAGCATAACGTTTGGTTAACATCAAATTCAAAGTACACATTTTTTTCATCATTTTTTCTGAAACATTTAAAGTTAATTTTCTGAATTAATGGTAAAGACACTTACAGATATACAAACCCATATAATAGGTTACATTTCACCCACAGTTAACACTAATCACGCTTTGAAGAATTGGTACCTAGTATATTAAACATTGTGGACTGTGCATTTGATAGTGCTTACGTGTTGGTAAGATAGTTTTCCAACATCGGTGGTTCAATACCAAAGGAGTTGGTTGTTACTGACCCATATAAACATGTATGGCAATTCACTAAAATGGAAGCTACTATGTAATATTTTCCAACTGGCTGAAGGAGAATCTTTAGGTTTTTCTTAAAGTCAAGAAATGAAAATATTGGCATATTTTTCCAAAGCCCCATCCCACGCTTGTACGGACCTTGCTCATTCTTGTGTTGAACTGTTTTTGTCTACCAGACAAATCAGCACCCCTGAATGGAGCCAAAACTGTTTGCGATAAACCGTACGCTGGGTCCCCATACAATACATAGGGCTCACCATTTGGCTTGGTTATGTGGACCAACTTCTCTTGTAAACCACTGACTGCCAACATAAAAGCATCATGTCTCCTCCCTTCAATAGGCCCAAACATGTGAGCTATCAGGCCATTGGGTGTTTCTACAGACTACAAGTTAAAAAAATTAAGCAATAAGCAAAATGAAAATAATTTCAACCTTTTCACTGGTAATGTGACTGGATATGCCCTTCTTCATAATTTTACCCTGTAAATGGCCCACAGTTTTACCTAATAGCTGGAGAGTTCAACCATTCATTGGCTTACTACCAGTCAAAGGTACTACACTTTATACCTGAAATTTTAAGCAGCGAATCCGCTTGTGACCACTGAACATAATTCGTTGGTTTCTTATGGGTCCAGCAATTGGTCTCGCTGTACCATCTATAAACCCCCAACATTGGTTTAAAGGGGCACCTTTGCTGTGTATGACCTGAGAAAAGAGTTGTGGGTCAAGCCATGCAAGTTCCAGGGATGTCATGAGGTGATTGTATCTGGTGTAAATATCATTCACAATCTGAAAAGTATTAGAAAGAGACTAACAAAGAAAAGATAAGAACAATATTAAAGAATGATGTTTGCAATTTTTCAAGTAACTTACCTCTGAGAAAATCAAGCTAAGTTCCTCCTCAGACCTACCAAACAGGGGTACAAGGTCACACCACCTGTTTGGATAAGGTAGCCTTCTCAATAGGACCATCAATGCTTCCATGCCTGATGCACTTGTCCCTTGAGTGCATGTGTATTTGCGTGGTAAATTTAATGCATCACAGAGACGTTGAATGTCACCCTTCTTAAACCTTCAGTATGAATAAGCAAACAAAACAGATTTTAAACGATGGCTAGTGTGTATAGTGGATGATGACAAGCAGAAAATGTAACATAACCTAGATAGTGATTTGATCCTTTGATACATTTGCAAACCAAATAGACTAATCTTTTACAAAACATGAATGGATGAACTGCACGTTTGGAACATTGTTTATTATTTACATATTTCATGTCACATGGACAGCTTGGTAGCAACGTGTACACAATAGTTGCTGTAACTAAACAAATTCCTACATGCACATTACCTAAGCCTAGTCCAAAAACGTCTTTCTACAAAACAGGAATCACCAGGGATACAAATCTGTGCACACTTTGTATCTGGTTTAAAATACTGTACATATACTGGCCTAAACCATGCACTGTTCGCAGGCTGTTTCTTCCACATCTAAGAGGTTCAAATTCGGTCCAAGTTCATGCATTGGGGAAAAAAGAGAATCCAAAAGCAAAAATTCAAGATCATCATCACTCTCACTTTCACATTGATCAGAGCAGCTGTCAGTGTCATGAAACAACATTGATGTCAAAATATCGTCGACATCTTTCCTATTATTATATGCAATCAACAAATATGTCACTTTAGCCCATATACAAGCTCATAGAATTTCACGTCTGTTAAATACGACCTTCAAAGGATAAAATAATTTGCAAAATCTTTCATTGCCGAGAACATGTAAAACAACATTTCGATTACAAACCTTGCAGTCGCCATCTTAATTTTTTATTGTTTACACCATAGATATAGGAGGTATAAATTCATCCGATATGTATGATTTTTAGTTTTATATATACGGATCAATAATTTTCGACACCAATCTTAATGTGTGACCTGTGCGACCTGTGCGGTTAGGGCTATTTCAGATCCGTCAGAGCACCTAGTCACCTGGTCACCTAAACTCAGGTTAGGATTAGGGATGGGGTTAGCCTTTCAGCGAGCATCCTTGGCGCAGTGGGTAGAGGCGTTGTGACACATAGTTAGAGCAGCGCTGGTTCGAGAACCCGTTGAGTCGCTTTTTTATTTATGGTTTTTTCAATTTTTTTTCAAAGTTTTTCTCGTCCTTAAAATTTTTTCTCGTTCATAAAATATTACTCATCCTTAAACACATTTCAAAAATATTCAAAACGAAAAAAGCCGTTGAAATAGTTGTTACTAGTCAATATACAATTAGCCTGCGGGCAGGAGGTTCTCTGACGGATCTGAAATAACCCTGACCGTGCATTTAACGTTGCGCCGAACGGCAAACCGGGGACGCCAAACTGCAGTCAGCGGTTAGCGGTAAATGAAATTTACGTCAATCTAAAGGTCTCTATTTCTGAATACGAACATAAAAACTTGCGACCCACTTTCGTACATTTCGGCAGAGTGTATGGTCTACCTAAAACAAACAAGACTTTTCCATCTATCCCTTAGTTTCGGCCAATTATCGATAACACGAATACACCACACTATAATGTTGGTAAATCTCTTGCCGGCCTGCTCAATCCACTGACACTTAATCAGTATTCTTTGCGTGATTCCTTTGATGCTGCCGATGCCATCCAATCAGTTGTTTTTTGATATTGAATCTTTCTTTACAAATGTTCCTTTATACAGGACTATAAATAACGTTTAAACCGTATTTATCACAAAAAACCTTATCGATACTAGCTTCCGGAAACATACTTTAAAAAAACTCATCCTTGATTCGTGCACCAAAACTATATTTTCCTGCAACGGTACTCTTTATGAACAATTAGACTTCGTTTCTATGGGTTCTTCATTAGAACCAGTTTTAGCGAACATAATTTTGTCTGAGTTTGAAAATATCATCGTAACAGAACCAGTAAACTTCATAAAATTCTACACAAAGTATGTTGATGACACTTTACTCCTAATCAGGCGTAGCGATATCCAATTTGTGTTAGATAAATTTAACAGTTTTGACAAGAAATTTAAGTTTACCTTCGATGATTTTCCTGACGGCAATGTGCACTTTTTAGATTTAAAAATTACTAAGGACGGCATTAATATTTTCCACTCACACCGGCCAGTGCACCATTTTTTCTAGCTTCGAACCTTTCAGCCGTAACGTTTCTTGGATAAATTCTTTGTTTTTCGCGCTTTTAAGATTTGTTCTAACGCTACGCTATTTAATCGAATCAACAAGATTAAACATTTTATGTCCTGGAATGGTTTTCCCACTAAAGTAAGAAATTTCCTCATCATGAAACTCAAAGCGAAACTCTGGAATGATACAACATCGCATCAAATGGAAAAAAAGAAAATAATGATGATTCGGCACCCAAAATTTGGCCAAAACTACCGTATTTTGGAAGACAAGGTGAATTCCCAGTGAAAAATCTTATCCAGAAAGTACGCCGAAGTCTTAAATTAATGTCAAAATTATTGTAGTTTGTCAAACAAAAAGATACCTTTCTTTCTACTTAACAAAGATGAAATTCGGGATTCTTGTAAGACTAATGTGGTTTACGAAATTTCGTGCCCTACAGGCGGTCATTCTTATATAGACAAAACTGAACGCTTTTTTGAAAAGAGACTTTCTGAACATGCTACAACATGTATCAATTCTTACAAAATTAGCGCAATCACACAACACTTAACTGTCCCGACGCTCTCTACCTGGCCAACCTAAACAGCGACATTTCCGGATCTTGACAGCTCTGAAGAGTTTTTCGACAAAATGCATTGTCCTACTTCCTTGGTCTACACCAATTCTAAAATCTTGTTTAATTCAAGTAAATATAACAATCGTAATCAGTTGCTTATACTAGAAGTGCTATTCATAAAACGTAAAATGCCAGAGTTAAATTGTTTCTTAAATCTAATTGTTTCTTATATGTGGATATATTTTCTCTGCCATTCTTACTCTTTTGCGGAAGTGGCAACATTTTCCTGTCCAGTCCAGTCAATTACATGATAGTATTTAAACTTCAAGATTACGTGTGTAACTATGTGTTTTTTATGAATACATATGTAACTATGGAGTTTTTATGTACTACTTTAATTTTTGGTCAAAACACATTCTTGTTTTTTTGATAAAAGATGAAAATTTCTTTGCGGTTGATACAAACAGAGCTATTTTGAAAACAAGAAATTACAGGTGGAAAAATTGTGATGTTGAAAATATCTCGCTTTGTATCTTCAGTAGCTTACTGTCCACTACATCATAAATTTAGGCATCATTTATTTAAAATTCTCTTCGTTCCTGATTGGTTAACAGCAAACTGTGAAATTGTCATATCAATTCAAAACCTAGTAACCAAATATTGAAAATGCTGTATGAAAAAAAATCGAGAATCATTTTGACTCGCTCACGCCTTTGTTATGACGAATGCTAAAGTTACAAAGTGGAAGCACTACAAACACGAACAAAAACAAAATGTCGTAATAGAGCGACTATTCGCACATTTTTTTTAGAAAATTTTTAAACAAAACGACCAATAAATAAATAAAAACACAGACCAAAACCCTTGGCTGCAATAAAAGAAGTCTCATCCAAAATGAGGCGCAGAATTGGATGATTTGGCATCGTGTCCTAGAAGACGTTTTTGTACGCAGGGGAACTGGGCATGTATGATGCCCTCTCCAACATTAATGTAGGGGCTATTAGCTAGCCAACAAGACTGTAAGTAGCTGAACAAAGACTGTGTAGATAGCGCTAAATGCCCGTGTGGCTGCCTTATTCCTATTGTAGATCTTTTTGGGCGTTGGCTTGTTACCATGGCAACCATTTTGTAAAGAATAGCTACCAAAGGCAATATTTTTCTATGTGTAAAAGATATTCAACAATATGCAATATTCAAAAAGCTATCGTTTTGGCGAGACTAATTCACAGAAACATTTCTCGATGCTAGTCAACGACGAAGTAAGACCCAATACCAATACATCAACAACAAATGGTGACACATACTTGCAAAACTGATAAACGTTGTTTTAACTTGCATGTTTTGTAAAAATGTGCAATCTTGTTTGCTTTCCGACCTTATCTTTTTTGTTTTTCCATGCTTGAAAAAATTAACAGCTTCATGCCTGTTTGAAAAAATTTGAGCATGTAACCGACACCGTTCAAAAGTCGAGTATAAGCTGTCCCTAGCCATTGTTTACTATATGTAATTTTAGTGTTTAAACCACCGATGGGAGACTTTAGTGAGCTTACCTTAAGCTTCACGTTCCTGGGCAACGGCAAACGGCAAGGCCAAACTCTCTTGGCAGAATTTTCGTTGAATTTGTATTTTTTCATAACTTTGATTATACGATGAAATTTTTAAAAGTCGATTATTATAATTGCTTTTTGCCTCCAAGTAACTTTTTTGTTTGCCCGGCGTTTTTAAGCTCACTTTTAAGATGACCTGTACGGGCAAACGGATAACCTCAGATAATTCGTTTGCAAAAAAATTTTTTGATTATGGCGAATTTTACTTCCTCGATATATTAGGAAGTAACCAAAAATGCCGTACAGAAAGAGATGTTTCATGCAGAAACCTGCAGGTTGATGCTCAATGATTTCCTATCCGCACAGCCTGAGGTTTGTATTAATTCTAAACTTACAGTATTTAAAAACTGTAACCATTAGCATGAAAATACCTTGATTTTTAAGGGGCCGTTTGGTAGAATGTTACAGTATTATGTACCCACGTGTTTACTGTAACACTACAATATTACAATAATGTATACACACTTACAATGTACACACTTATTTTAACTATCAAATATACACTAAATAACTACGGCGAAGTTTTAAAAACTTTAAAAGCTGTGCTGGCTACCAAGAATATCAATTTTAAATTGATTAATCGTCAAATTTTAAAAACAGGCGTTTGATGTTTGCGGTTTGGCTAAACGTCAACTCGAACGTGAAGCGATGGAGGCCCTGGACTACTGCCCATGAGTCAAAATGTTTCTGTGTCCCTACAAAGTTTTTTATTGAAGCATTTTCGATCCTTTTAATTGATTTCGATTTTATCATAAGTGAATTTCCCCAGGTTAGCGTAATCTTAAGGTCTCTATTAATTACCCGACAAACGCAGTTAAGTGTAGTTAAGTAGTCATATTTAAGGAGTTAACCAGAATGATTGTCGCTAATCATGATTGAAGTTAACTACGTTTTTACACTGCCAACCCCAGCAGGTTGTCATTAGCGCCTTAATTCCATCGGACATTGCTTGGGTGTGGGGTATATATATATTCTTGCATATGTTTGTATCCCGCTGACTGTCAAACATATTTCCAATTGAAAAGAAATTAGTCGCGCAAAACACGCTGAAGTCACTTCGCTGCATATTTGTGATCTTACTGGCTAATGAATTACCCAGGCGGTAATCTGTTTCCCTAAGGTATGTAGATATAATTTACATTGAGTAGAGTTAAAATAGTAATTAAAGCGCCTGTGCAACAAAATTTCTGAAATTAAACTAATATCATAAAAGTGATACTAAAAACGTTTCGTCCTGAAAAATTCAGAAATATTAGTTAAAAGCACGTAATATTTTTTGGCGTTTGAGAACACTGGACCTGGTCCGAAATGTTGAGACACTGCTCTCCGCTAAATCGAGATACCACTGTGTGACGTCATTAGTTGTGTTGCGCGAGGGAGCAAAGCAAATCTCATTCACAGTCCAGTTCACGAGTCCAATCCATGTTTTGTTCTATGCCTTTTTAAAAAAGTTCACACTCGCGTGCATTACGCAACAACATTGTTTACATTGCTATGTTAATCTATTATAAGATAAAGGTATTGCTGACATTAATGACATGAGTCAGTGCACAAATTGTAAGTGTGTAAAATTAACGCTCCTACTGGTTGCAATTAATCCAACAAATTATACATAAACCGTACTTGCATTTTTGGATCAGTATAGTTCAGTGTTCACCATCATCAAATACATCGTTTAGTGTCTACGAGGTTGGTATATCAATAATGCGTTTATTTAGAATGTACTTTGCACGATATTATTAGCCGGTATTCACTCACTCACACACACACTCGTATACTAAATTACTATGGTAGGCATAGCTATAACAACGGCACAACATAACATGGATTTAGTAAACGGTATGACCCTTAAATCGTTTTCTGTCTATGGGTTTTGTTATGTTAACCTAAAACAGTAAGTCAGATAGACACACATGTTCTAAATTTATCTGCCATTGTTGTTAGTTGATTGGGTTTCACGCGGGAATTATATACACACTGGAAGATTATATATCTTTACATCTGAAGCCGGTTGCTCATGGGGGGCAGCAGGTCAAACACCCGCCGGCGGACCCACAGTTCTTACAGAAATTTCTCAACGTTTTCCTGGTTATCATTTTCGCTTGTAACTCGATCTGTCATCCAATCTCCGGCTAATATCGTTCGTCAATCCAAGTGTGTGAAGTGAAGTGTTCAGCTTGTAAGCATCATTTTTAATCACCTAAACTGGCTAAAGTCATGTATCTTCAAAACTCGACTTCTATAATTAAAGTTTCTGTTTATCAATCGCTGATTTTACATCACACCGCTGAATTGCTCATATACTAGATAAACTTTTCAATATTTCAACAACAAAAGTAAACAAATGCTCGTTGACCCACTTTATCATTCCACGTATTCGTCGAATTGTACTATCACATATTTTACTCGTTGATTTTATCACTCGAATTTCGCTAACTTTCCCTTTGCCCAGTTTTCTGAACTTCGTTGCGACGCTTGCAATTAGTTTTGATAATTGAACTAAAATACATAGTCCCAATATATAGTCCCAATAACATTTCATTATTTTAATTTGGATACCAAAATTCAAATTATTTTGACATTTAAAGATTAGGCTTGGCTTGTAGAGTTAGCTACATGTTACATCGAATAATAATCTATTTAACCCTGTAGTAATTTAAACACTCCTTTTGTACAAATGCAACGGTACGTTTTGTTTACTATTCTGTCCAGTGTTAAATTATTTACATCGGGGTTGATCAAACAAGATTAATAAAGGGGAGTGGAGTGTGATATGGAGCAGCAATTGCCTTGACATAAAGTCATAGTTTAATACTGCATAGTCGCGCGACCTTCGCGTAGTCTTATCGATAAGATAAAGGCGTGGGATAAAACACGGATACGGATGAAAGTGTAAAACGCGGACGGGCGCACGGACGAGAAGGTAAAACACGGATATGAGGATAAAACGCGGATGAGAGCGTAAAACGCGGATGAGAGGTTAAAACGCGGATACCAAGGTAAAACGCGGATGAGAGGGTAATAAGTTAGTTTGCGGTAATCATTGGTGTAGGCCTTTTATTTGTGTCTGTTAATCATCTTATTTCCGTAGACTGCGAGAATTGGAAATTTATTGACTTTGGCCTATGGCAATGTATTTAGTCTCAAGTATTAGGAAATGATTTCGCATACCTTGACTTGCGAATCTCATATGTCAATGTTGTTTAATATGTGGTTGTCTTACATTTTGCCGGTATATCGTATCCCCAGTATTTTTCAAGTTGACCTGAGGAAAAAATTACTGGGGATACGATATACAAAATGCAAGACAACCACATATTAAACAACAGTGACATATGGGATTCACAAATACATAGCGTTTCTAAGACCATGGTTAGTTAACATATTAGGCAATAGCCAGGAATCAAACATACGGCTCATGACTCTTATATTCGCCCACATCTCTAAATATCGAAAAAAATGACAAAAATTCGATCCGAATATACAAGCACTCAGGGACGCCGGAACGAGGCAAGAGCAAGGGGAGGCAAACTTTTGTTGAAGGGCACCGACAAGATTTGACTTTGTTAAAATCCATACCCTGGAATCCTTCAGTGCAATTCTTACTTATCACATTCTTGGCTTTGCATCTGCGATCATATTAGGTTTGATATGAATCAGATTTTATCAATGTGTGGTGCCATCTATTTTCACTAAGCCACTAACTGTTAAAAAACGAAAAGAAAAAAGCTCAAACTCTATTGCATTCTTTATACTTGGGCACTTTTGCTGCCCGTTGGACATCACCCCTAGCAAAAGCCTGGGTGGGGGGAGGGTTGGGGTTGCAGCAGTCTCTCTTGCTTCCCCCCCCCCCATTTCCGGCCTACCTTCAAGCATAACGAAAAATTTTCTCAGAACGGCCGACTAACTCTATTCAGCGCAAAATTACTGAACGCGGAGGGGTATAAACGAGTTATATCTCTCCTATTTCTTTTTACAAATGAAAGGCATACAAGTGATGAAAATTTCTGGTAATGCTGTTTGCCATTAAATAGCAATTATAGCTTCATGTAGCTGCGAAGCCTTATTTTTCTATGTACAACCTTTTTGTTTTAGGTTCACGTGATGGAGAAAATTATATTGAATGTACAAAATTTTATTGAGCGTGCTGAAAACGCTAGCGGTAAGATGATAGTATAAAATATCAAAAAATATTAAATGGTGATAAAAGATATGCCTCTTTCTGAAAACAAATATAACTAGCATTATCGGCATGCACGTGGGGTGCATTTAAAAGCCTTATTCTATTTTAAACCCTGAATCATATTAAACCTTAATTTTACGAGGACCCTAATAAGATTACTTGTTAATCATATACATATAGGGAAAAAATATAAAATTTCATTTAAACATAATCCGCTAACTACAAAGGTGCACGAATTCTTTGCTTAGAATATGAATTTTACGTTTACATTGGACAAGCAAGTAATTGTAAGAAATATAAATAGTCAGGCAGATAGAAGGAAAAAAGTTACGGTATTATAGTGCAATTCAAATTGTGCTTTGTCAATCCTATCAAGTGCATTTCTGAATTTTGACCATGCTTAATTTGCTTGTGTGTTTCTGCCAACACGTTTTTCTTCAATATCCTTCTAGTAAAAACTCTTATGTTGTGAAAAAGGTAAAATTCTGTGTTCATTTTTTCAAAAAATACCCAACTTATGGGTAGTAATGCGGGTCTGTTTGGCGCCAGAAGTAAATAGTATGCAAGATGGCGGTGGAGGGTGACGTCATCATGAGGAGGGGGGCATTGGCGCCGGAAGTGATGAGTATGCGGACGATGACGTCATCAGGTGTATGGTTTACGAGGCGAACCTAACGTTATTGATAACGTTATCGTCTAACACGTTATCATCTGACGCGAGATATGACGAATACGAAATCGTACTGATTTTGGAGCAAAACATTAGAGTGTTTCTTGGTTTGCATAAATTACCACACGGATTAACGTTTGGAATAATTTATTTTTGTAAGTATTACGGACAGTAGAGCTACATGTTGTTAGTGTCGTACAAGTTTATGCGGTGAGCAGATGAGCATCTGCTCATAACTGCTCATAACTGCTCATGAGCATATGCTCGTACGCATGAGCTCATGCTCATTCACTCATAGGTCCCGATGTGGCCCGCCAGGTTAGTATAGCTATATTTTGTTAGTCTCCTACAATTTTACGCGATGAGCAGATGAGCAGATGAGCAGGTGCTCATAACTGCTCATGGGCACATGCTCACATGCTCATAAAAATACAGTGCTGCTCAATGACAAGGCATTTCTACACAGTCAGTTCTAGTGCAATGAGCTGTAAATTTTGCGCGAAAGCATTTATTCGTGGTTTCAATCTACGTCGACACGAAAACGAGTATTGTCTGCTGAAAAGCGAAGAGAGAGAAATGTCAGAAACAGAAAATCAGAGCTCAGAAGATGATGCTTCGAGCGTTGCAACTGATGGGCCTCAGAGTTCGATGACAGGAGACTCGGAAACTGAGGAGGAAAAAGCGGGTCCTTGTATGCCTATGGTAGAAGAAGCGATGAAAAGCATATGGCGGCTTTTCAGGAAATAAAGATGAATTTGACTCAAAGTGGTCTGGATGAGGAAACCGCGCTGGGGAAACAGCTTACTCTAATATTCTGCCTGAGCTCCAAAAGGAATTGGAAAGTATCTATTTGCAGCGTCTTCAAAGGATACAACAACTACAGAAAGATCCAGTGCATAAGAAAATAATGCAAACAAAGGATGCGCTCGTGAACGATGATGATTTTGATCCAGAGGAGGCTATGGAAGCAGCTGTCAATAAGAGAAAATTTCTAATTAAAAGACATTTAAAAGACTACAGTTTCACTGAGGACAGTGATGATGAAGAAAGTTATTAACTATATAAATATTTCTTATATTGTTCTCAATAAAATTTTATATACATATCCGAGTTTGGTATTATTTTAATATATGGAAGGGTTATACCTGTCGAGCCACATCGGGCCTTATGAGAGTACGAGCATGTGCTCATGAGCAGTTATGAGCACCTGCTCATCTGCTCATCGCGTAAAATTGTACGAGACTAACAAAATATAGTTATACTAACCTGGCGAGCCACATCGGGACCTATGAGCGTACAAGCATGTGCTCATGCATACGAGCATATGCTCATGAACAGTTATGAGCAGGTGCTCATCTGCTCACCGCATAAACTTGTACGACACTAACAATATTTAGTATAAAATTCCAGGTGACTACTGATTTTCCTGCATTCTGATTGGTCAAGATTCGCTGTCTCTGAAGTGATAGTCACTGACCAGTGACTATAGCTTTTTGATTTTTGCTTTTCTATACAGTAATAAATTTGAAGTGAATTTTTGTAAAGTTTAGTTGATTGTTATTTGTAAACACCTGGAAACCTATACTAAAACAATTAGTCGCCTCAGGCTCAGTGAATATAGGCTTGTAATCACCACGCCTTTGGTCACTAATTGTTAAATAGCTCGACTGTCCGTAGTACTTACAAAAATAAATTATTCCAAACGCTCATCCGTGTGTTAATTTATGCAAACCAAGAAGCACTCTAATATTTTGCTCCAAAATCAGTACAATTTCGATACTCCTTTTTTCGCCCTTTTGAACTTTAGTCTCACGCTAACGTTATCGACTAACGGCCGAAATCTCAAATCTCGCGTCAGACGATAACGTGTTAGACGATAACGTTATCGATAACGTTATCATCGTTAGATTCACCTCGCAAACCATACACCTGATGACGTCATCATCCGCATACTCATTACTTCCGGCACCAATGGCCCCCTCCTCATGATGACGTCACCCTCCACATACCATCGATCCCTAAGGGACCTCCTGATGATGACGTCACCCTCCACTGCCATCTTGCTTGCTAATTACTTCCGGCGCCAAACAGACCCGCATTACTACTCTTATGCCATCAGAGATGAAAAAGCTACATTATGACAATTAAATACTTAGCTTGATTTTTCAAGAAGTTTGTGAGTTATTGTTGCTTTAATCTGAATATATTTTTCAAAAGCTCTTAACTTGACAAAGACTTGAAGCATCAACATAACTGTTTAATTGTCCTATGTGTAGCTTTTTATTTACTTGCAAATAAACCTGAGAGTATCAAGAGTATTGAATAAGATCTTGTTGGGAGAAGTCCACAAGAAATTTTAACGCATCAGACATCGCATTTGTTAGGCCTAAAGGTACAAGTAAAAGCCAAAATAGAATTGCCACATAAGACGATAATTATTTTGTCGCAAATCGCTAAACGATCAATAAAACACTGCAAACAAAACCAAGATGAGGTACAGTTTATGTAAAGAATTATCTTTGTCGTAAATATTATTCGCCGAATCCTTAAGTCTATGTTTTTGATATTTTGTTCTAATTAACAAGATGAAATGTCTCAGCCAATCAAGGTCAAGTAATTTTTACTTAAAATTAAGAAAAATTCTCTCCCCGTTAGCCACTCATTATGGTAATCGCTAGGATTTCAAATTATGGCTCATGCAATTATTGCTCTAGTTATATGCCTTTGACATTGTTAGCATAGTGAATTTCATTGCACAGTGTAAAGATAGCAGAGCCACTGAAGTTAAGTTTGTGCATGTTTGCGCATATCGCATTACGCACGTCACTACCATTATCCCAGACAGTCAGTTGTATTTTCTGGCCAATAAGAACATTGATATAAATTGTCGCAGGTAGTATACTAGCTGCATAAAAATAGTACGGTACTTTGCACTGCTCAGTGGCGCTACTGCATGTCTAGTTGCTATACAGTGTTTCATACGTTTATCCACAGTAGTTTATCCTTGTCATTAGACTCCCAGAGTGGAATATTCAGGGCACACAGTGCTGCAAATATTATGTAAAATATTCATTTTTTAATTTAAGATCCTCGAGTGAAAGACTGGCCACTTGTCCAAAGTGTTTGGAATCCAATTCTTGCCGTTTTCTGTTATGTCTCAGTAGTCATACTTGGACCAAAGATTATGAAAAATCGCCATCCATTTGAATCGAAACTCGTTATGGCTTTATTTAACATTTGTGCAATCACTCTTAGTACGTACATGTTTACTAAGGTTAGTATTTAGAATGGCTTCCTACATTTTTTTAAAATATTAAAATTAGTAAAATGGCGCTTGAATAATTATTATTTTTAATGGCAATTCCAGTGTATTATACATTATATTTTAACATTTCTTTAACATTTAAAGTTTTACACATTGTTTCCATTTTAAGCTTATAGTTTATGTTATCCGAGCAAATTACAGTTTCTTGTGTCAACCTGTTGATTTTTCGTTTGACAACCCATTAGAAATGGAGGTGAGTGTCGTTATAACATCATTTATTTGACTCAAAAATATATGTTTCTCTCAAGTCTCAAAATGCATGACAGCAAGTAGCCAGGGATCTCAGTTTGCTGACCACTATAGATCAATGAAGTAGTCGTTTTCAAACGTTTTGACAGCATATCGCATATTTCTACGGGCATACTCAACAAAATAATTGAACTGTACAGCTTTGTTGGCTTTTAAAGATTGTAGCATTTTTGAACACAGAGTGAAAAAAACCCAATCACGATGGTAGTTTTTATGACTTATGGATGTGAATGACAATATTTTGAACAACAAAACTAAAAACGTCGATTGAAAAACACCCATCTCAAAATCATTAAATACAACGTGTAATGGAGTTCACTACCAAAAATATTATCGCTTGATACTTTTAACTGTTCGAAACGAAGTGTTAAATCTCGTATCCAACTCTTTTTATGTTATCGTGTGATAACTTGTGTGATAAGTGTGAAAACTAGTTTGTGAGAAGTAATGGATTAGTTTTAAGAAAACAATGGTCTTTAAACTCAACTTTAATGAGTTATTCAATTGTCTATAGTTTCACAAACGTTTTCGATTCTGTCATAAACATTTTCGATTCCGCTTAATATTTAAGCAGCACTTGTGATGTTAAATCCCATATCACACTACTGAACATTATCCGATACGCAATTACAACATACATTTTGGCGTCACACCAAATAGTGCCTTTTCAAAAAAGCACTGTGATTTGAAGTATTTAAAGCATTTGCATGATTTAAAATATTCATTTTGTACAAATATGGAACTTTGCTAAGTAATTATTGTAGTTGCCTTATGTGCATAGAAGTGCAGTAATAAGTACTTCTGCGCGGACGAAGCAACCTCATATAGAGACACTTGTTCCGTCAAAAATTATCTTTATTCTTATAAAAACGAGGAGAGATAAAAAATGTCTCGAAAAACGTTGTTTGCAAGTCCAAAAAGTCGTTTTACAGGCACTTTAACGAATATCATTTAGACTTTTAAAGTAAATGAAGTCACTTTTATTATTTTCGCTTAAAATCCAGCCAATTAGTTTTCCTTCTGTTCCAGCTGTCCATTATTTTTAATAGTGGACTCTTACCTTCAACAACTGTCCAATAAGTTGACAATGCGTTATATTCACAAATGATTATTCACACAATGTTACTGCACTATTATTGCATATTCCGAAAAAATACACAAGTACTTTTAGTACTAAACATCACGAGCGCAACTAATCCTGAATTGTACGAGTAACGTCGCATGATTATTTGTTTCTTATGATCATGACGAAATACACACATCAAATGTTCAGCGTTTGAAAAGCTTTTGAAGAACTTTACCTGGCTCCTGTGAAAGACAATTCTCAATAGCAACACTGCATTTCCTCTTTAAACTAAAATTTTGGAGCTTTTTTCGTATTTTATCTTGTACTTTTCCCTTAATTGCTCTGGAGAAGTTCCGTTTGTTGAAATAGATTTCCGTCATAATTTGTTTGCCTTGAAACTCATTCTGTGCAATTGATAAAAAATGTACGCCTCTTAACCAACCAGCATCCAATACTTTTGTCATGGCAATAATATTAAAAATAACCAGGAAGCTGGATTTTAAGCAGGATATCACCCTTATAATCAGTTTCTTATTTGAGGAAATGAACGGTGCCTGGTCCTGAAGGCTTATACATTTTAATAAAGTTGACTTTTATTAATATCTTCGTTGTAGATCGCAAAAGTGGTTTGGTTGCATTATATATCTAAATACTTTGAAATGATCGATACCGTAAGAAAATTGTCATTTTACTTCTCACTTTATATTATTTTAATGTTTCTGAATTTTGTTTTTGTTTTCTGCTATCTTTCTTTTGTTCTAAGTATTTTTATCTGATGTGTGCAACACTATCGGCACACTATACACAATAAAATGTAGGTTGAGTTCTGTTTATATTTGCTAATATATCCTCTGGTGAAATCCACTCTGCCAAGTTTTGATTCAATGCTATTCTTATAATATATTGGATAATAATATAATGTATTATTAATACCTATTATATTTTTTGTAGTTTATTTTCATATTACGTAAAAAAGAGAGCCAAGTTACGTTTCTTCACGTTTATCACCATTCCTCAGTGGTTATATTGTGGTGGATAGGTACAAAGTGGATTAGCGGAGGAACATGTACGTACCCCCCGCTCTTGTTCGGTGAAATTTATACCGGAAGATATACAAAAAGTTGTACATTTCAGGCAATTACTCGTTATACTGAATAGCCAATCAGGTCTCTCCCCTTCTTTTGGTCAGCAATCCTAGAAACGAGGAAGGGAAAGACTCTGGGAACAAGAATGTAGCGCGTTTGAATGGTAATTTGCCCTTGCTAGGGACTTGAGTTCAACTATCGATTTTTCCTGCTATAATACCTACCTGCTAACTAGACAGCACAAAATTTAATGTGGAAGTCAAGTGCGTTCAGCGCACCTGTTGTGTGCATAACATTGCGTGGACTTAATTGTTTACACATTTCCTTCAAACTGTAGATAACTAATGTCCTCTTTCCACATAGCCCGCAGTTGTATCTATCTATCTGCATCCCACGTTTAAAGTAGACAAAAAAGGGTAAGGTGGTTCCGAAGTTTGTGTTACGTGGAAAGAAGGCTTTCAATGCAAAAATGGCGCTGCTTTCTAGTGTTGCAGATTGATGTTATGTTGTTTGATTTAAATCTCATTGTTTATAAATATAAACGGCTCTGTTTTACAAAGATGCAACTTCTTCTCCATAGCTTTACCATAACTTTAAGCATCGCATAAAACTGGAGAAAAGTTACTAAATATCATAAAAACATGCACTTAAGACAATTGTCACATGTCTTGCCTGTACACCTTTAATTTTGACATATTTAACTTCCAATTACTATGCATGATTTTTTATATTTCAGCTTTCGTGCCAGCTATAATAAATTCTTTCGTTCACATTGTTATGTACACCTACTATGGACTAAGTATGTTTCCTTCATTGCGAAAATATCTTTGGTGGAAAAAGTATTTAACTCAACTGCAAATGGTATGTTCTTCGTAAGTGTTTTTTTATTTTTTATTTAGCTTTGTAACAGTTCTATGCATGTGCAAGATAAACAGGTATTCGGAGAAAACTTGCCACTTATATTCTCTTGTCATGTAAGGACTACAGCACGTTTGATTCACATGGATAAGCCTGAGAACAAACCTGCGGCCCTAGAACTGAGAAACAAGTTCGATTCCTGTCAGTGGCGGATCTAGCGTAAGTCAAAATAAATTACCACAGCTCATTCTAGGATATATTTACATTTTAAAATACCTGCAAAGCAACTTCATTGGTTAGATTTTATTCTTTTGAAATTCGTAACCTATGTCATTGTTATAAAGTTGTTTTGAATTTAAAATTGAGCTGCTATAATTTATTTTGACTTGCCCTGGATCCGCCACTGATTCCTGTCAGAAGATCTGTATAGTTCATGATATTATTTTTGAACTTCGACATGTCTCAACCTATTCGCAGGCATTACCACCCTGAATCTACATAAACTACGCTTGCATTTGCCAACCACTTTTGTAGTTTAATGGTCAAAGCATCACATGGGCATTGCACAGCCGTAGGTTCAATTTCTGCTGGAGGACCTTGTTGATTTTACTTAACTGTGTATGGTTGCAGTTTCAACATGTGTATGATTTGCATCTAAGATCCTTTATAATTTGTAGAAAACGACGCTTTAATTAGGGGTGGCGGTAAATATTCATGCATTAGAGTTTTGTCTAGCCAATTTGTTTGGAAATAAATTAAATTTCAAAAGAAATTCGTCGAACAGGACATCCGTATATGGATATTCACCCTCTAACATGCTTTTTCAACAATAGCGACGCCATCTTGAATTTTCAGCAGCAATATACTGTGTTCTGTCCAGGATAATTCAACTTTTTCGAGCCGTTACAAATAAAATGTAAGGAAGAGAACCGTCATTATTATCATTATGAATAACAAAACAAATGCTCATCCGACTAATAAAATTATCAAATCCCTAGGAAAAAATAAGTCGGAAAAAATAAGTCGGAAAAAATAAGTCGGAATAAAATGTGTCAATTAAAATCCATCACATCTTACATATACAATTATGTCAATTATGGATGTGAAACAAAAGTGATTTACAAAAGGGATTGACATACAATATGTCCTTTTGTAAAATGGCGATAGGCACTTGTAGTACGTATTCCATATAAGGTAAGTGATTGCACAATATGCACGAGCACACACGCGACGCTGAAGAGCATATACACGACGCTGAAGAGCATATACATAACGCCCGAAAATAACAACATGGCGCATACAGAGGGAGGCTCAGTGTTGTAAATCAGTAAACTACACTCAAATTTTGCTTTTTTGATCGATATTTTTGTCTATATTCGTCTACACTCTTTGAACAAAAAAATTACAAAATGTACGAAATGTTCTTCCAAAGTACATGTTTTCTCCACGCGTGGGTCACACGAAGTCCCCACGATTACGTCATTCAGTACATACTCCCGCCTTGATAGACGGGCTAAAGTCTATCAACACAACTCGTAATTTGAACTTCAACACTTAATTAATAACAGCTAAATGTTTTAAATGTTCTCTTGCTTGGCTTCTTCCACGAATGTGATCGGAAATTCAGCTATCTGTTCGTTTGATTTCTCAGACTGTAACTCAATCGGATATAATTTCTGCAGAGGTCTTCTAAGACGCGTTATCTTCCCAGCTTTGTCCATAATTCTCACTACTGCTGCTCGAGTTTTACCGTCTTTTCCCCTGATCAATTCATCCACTAATGCCATTTGCCAGTTCAATCGTTTAGCATTATCCTCTTGAACCGACACGACATCTCCAACGTTGACGACAGGACCATGCTTTTGACTTGGCTTCCAGTGTTCACGTAATTGGGTTAGATATTCCGAACTCCATCTCTTCCAAAAATGTTCAAGTACTGTTTTCAGGTATTTGTCTCGCTTAATAGCATCTTTTCCCGTTTGCGTTTCTCCATTATCTTGAGACTCTGGTGGTACAGAAAGTATTCGTCGTCCAATGACTAAATGTAAAGGCGTTAGTGTTTCGTCTCCTTCTTGGCTGACGTACGTTAGCGGTCGAGAATTGTGTACACCTTCTATCTGAATCAATAGTGTTAACAACTCTTCGTAAGTTAAACGGGCGTTGCTCAATACTTTCTTTAGGCATCGTTTGACGCACCTGACCATTCTTTCATAGAATCCCCCCCACCAGGGGGATTTTTCAATGATAAAATGCCATTTTATCTTCTTGAGTGCAATGAAATTCCTTAGTTCCGGACCTTTAAATGTCTTCCCGTTGTCGGAAATCACGAATGACGGCGTTCCTCTTCTTCCAATAAAGCGTTTGAAGCTTTTAACGAATGACTGGGTCGTGTTATCAGGTACCAAATCCAGGTGGATTGCTCGACTGCTAGCACAAGTATATAAGGCTATATATGACTTATGCATGTCCTTGGATTGCGAATAAATATCCTTAACATAGAGAGGACCCGCGTAGTCTACTCCAACCCTCGTGAAAGCAAAATCATTACTTAAGCGAAAATCTGGTAAGGCTGGAGCTGCTGGAACTCCGTAACTCTTCCCTTCTAATTTCCTACAGGATGTACATTTCGATATGATTTTCTTGACAACTTGACGTCCCTTTGTGATCCAGAATCTTGATCTTAGTTGCGTCAATGTCTCTCGTTCACCGTTGTGTATCACGTCCTCATGGCACTGCATGACGATCAGTCGCGTGATGTGATGGTCGCTGGGTAAAAGGGTTGGAAACTTGGTATCGTATGGTAAGGGTGATGCTTCGATACGGCCATGACAACGTATTATTTTGTCGGAATCTTCAAATAACGATAGCGACTCTTTCACTTTCTTGTAATCTTTCATTTTTGGTAATGAAACTTGTATTTGCCGGATCCACATCTTCTCTGCCAGATTTATTTCTTCTGTCGTAATCGGACCTTTAATTGGCTTCGACTTCCGGTGGCGACTTTGTAGATTGCGAACAAATCTCAATATGTAAGCAGTAACTCGTAGGATTGTTCCAATCTTGCTATATCTAGATGGATCGATTAACTGTTCAAGGTCGAATTCTGGTTTAATTCCAACACTCACTAACGTGGCAGTTCGCTTTGGTATATTTGACTTTAGTTCTTCACAGTAATCAGGACTATTCTCAGATTCCTTGATCGGCAGAACAGGCCACAACTCTTCTGGATTCTGCAAAAAACTTGGTCCATGCCACCAGTTTTCATCATTGATTAGCTGCAGAGCCAATGCTCCACGAGATGCTACATCCGCAGGATTAAATTGCGTGGGACAATAACGCCAGGTTTCTGTTGATGTTAACTTCCTTATCTCTGTTACCCTGTTCTGTACCCAAACCTTGTACTCCTTTTCGGTATTTCTAACCCAATGCAAGGCTGTCGTTGAATCAGTCCACATCGTCTCTGATTCAATTGTCAATATTTCGCTGATTGCTTCTTTCACACTGGCGAGTAATCGAGCTGCTACTAGACATGATAACAGTTCTAAACGCGGTATTGTTTGGTTTGTCATCGGCGCAACTCGCGTCTTTGCCGCGACGAGGTTACAATGTACGTCAGATTCGTGCTCACAACGCAAGTACACACACGCTCCGTACGACGATTCCGAGGCGTCACCAAATGCATGTAATTGCACGGACTTAACTTCGTCTAAGAACAATTCTTTGCAATAACATCTATTCAGGAAAATCTCGCCTGCATCCTTCAAACTGTTGATTATTATCTGCCATCTCCGGGTCATGTCTTCATTAACAATCTCGTCCCAACTCAAGTCCGACTTGCATAATTGTTGAAAAAGTAGTTTGAACATCAGTACAATTGGAGAGATAAGTCCTAAAGGATCGTAGAACTTCGCTGCTGTACTGAGAATAATTCTCTTCGTCACGTTGCTGTGATTTACACCATCTAAGATCTTCGTCAGATCAATCTTAAGTTGATCGGTGGATGTGTTCCAGATCTGACCGAGTACACGAGGGTTAGATTCGGGTATTGGTTGGTTACCATTAGTCACCTTCAATGTAGTGGATGTAGAATTATCTGTGTTGATCGATTGCTCCGATTTGGAAAACGTTGGGTTCTTCTGAAGTTCTTCCATTAATTCTTGTGAGTTACTCGTCCATTTCCTCATGTTAAATCCTCCGTCTGTTAACCGGGTTTTCACCTTTGTCGAAAGTTGCAAAGCTGATTTCACATCTCGCGAACCAGACGCAAAATCATCGACATAAAGTGATCGCAAAACTTCGTTCACAAAGTCTGGGTCAACGTTTGCATACTGAGTAACATGATGTTTTAAAGTGGCGTTCAGAATGAATGGGCTAGACGTAAATCCAAAAACGACTCTCGTAAATCGTAGCACTTGAATATGGGGGGCTTCACTCGATGGATCATTGATCCACAGAAATCTCAGATAATCACGATGTTCAGGCGAAATTGCGACGTTTAAGAAGGCTTTTTCTATGTCCGCCGTCACAGCAACAGGATGAATGCGAAATCGAATGAGTATATTGAATATCAATGGGGTTAGAGGAGGGCCAGCGTAAAGGCAGTCATTTAAGCTCGGTCCATTGTTCCTTGCTGATGCATCGTAAACGACTCTGAGTTTGGTCGTGTCTTTGTCATTCCTCACGACTTCCTTATGTGGCAAATAATGAACCTGTCCGGGACATTTTACATCAGTTTCATTGACTGGCTCGACGACTCCATTTTTAATTTGATCTTCAATTACATTGTGATATTCTTGTAAAATGGTTGGTGATGCTCGAAGCCGTTTAATCAAGGATCCCAGTCGCTTAACACAGACAGTATAGTTATCTGGAATGAGGGGGTGCTCTTCCTTGAAAGGCAGTTTGGCTTCGTACCGGTTACCATTGAACTTCACTTCTTGTGTGAACTTGTCATACACGGATGGTTCTTGTTCTTTAATCCCTAATGTTTCCAGATCCCAAAATCTTGCAAGTTCGTGGTTCAGCTTTGGTGCACTCTCTGGTTGTATGGTGGAGGTTTCAACTCGTAAGACGTGGGTAGAACTCAAATTCACAGTCGTACGATCATGGTTGTCAGAGCTGCTAGTAATGACAGGCCCAGATAGAACCCATCCAAGCTTAGTCCAGATGGCCACTGGTCCAGGACTACGTCCTTTTCTAATAATGTTGGTGACGAAGTTCCAATAATAGTCGGCTCCCAGAAGAACATCAACCTCGACTTCATTGGTGGAATAAGATTTCTCAGCCAGGCACAAGCCTTGAAGATGTGGATACTTCTCAACAGCTGCCTCAATGGTTTGACTACATATGGGATTACAGATGGTTGGGACAACATACCCTTTTGCATAAAGTTCCAACCCATCAATTGCTTTTATGGAAAACTGTACTTGCTCGTACTCACTTTGGGTTGGTTCTGCATCTCCAAATGCTGTAATCTTCAGGGTATCACTTGCAGCTGGACGTAGACTGAGTCTGTCTTTTAAACGCTGTGTGACATAGGTACGTTGACTGCAGGAGTCGAATACAATTCTTGCTTTAACTTCATGCCCAGAACCTGGTTGGCCAACATAAGCTTGTGCTGTTTGCAATAACACGGCTGTGTTACTGTTCACACACATAGTTGAAGTTCCAACGTTCTTAGTCTCAGTGGGCCCCTTGGGGTTGTTTTCTTCTTCACAGATTGAAGTATGGTGTCGCTTGCTGCACTTGTGACAGCTGAATTTCGATGGGCAATTTTTAGCTAGATGACCTGATTTTAAGCATGAAAAGCATTTCCCTTTCCTTCTTAAAATGGCACGACGGGCATCGGGTTTGGTGACAACATTGCATTTAAGGGCTGAATGTTGCTGATTACAATATGCACAGGTAGGGATGTAAGGTCGGTCTTTACCAGCATACAAGGTAGAGGAAGTATATGGCAATTTACCCTTATTCCGACTAGCTCCGTCCTTTTTCACTGTGGAATGTGAATTATTAATCATGCAACATCTCTCCCTTGCTTCTAATTCTGTTTTGAACTCTTTCATAAACTGTTCTACGTCCCATTTGCCTTTCTCTAACTTCCGACTAATAACAAGTTGCAATTCTTCAGGCAATTTGTTGACAATAACAGGGATCAATAGACTACCGTAGGATTCTGACGAGGTACCCAAATTTTCTAGACTTCTCACATGGGTTTCAATTTTATCATATAGACCACGTATTCCATGCAAGTCATTAATATCAGTCACAGCAGTTAACTTCAGTAAGGCATCCATATGGCTTGACACAATAATTTGAGTATTGGCAAATCTATCTTTCAGTAATTTAATTGCAGCCTCATAGTTCTCTTTTGTCAGTGAAAATCCTTCTATCGCTGATGCTGCTACACCATCCAATAAGCTTCTTAAATAGTTAAATTTGTCAACCTGGGATACATCATCATTTTCATGAACTGCTGCTGAAAAACTGTCCCAGAATGCATGCCATTGAGTGGGATCCCCCGAAAATCGTTTTAATGTCAGTTTTGGCAACTTTGACTTGACCGTTGCCTCTGAACCAGGTACTGCTTTACTGAAATCACCACTTACTTCACTACTAGCGACAGTACTACTTAATACTATATCAATTTTAACAATCGCTCTGCAGATCGACTCACCAAATTCACTGCTATTCATTACGTCGCTGTCAATATCCTCGTCTTTATCTAACTGTTCAATTACTGCATCATCTTGTTGTTGTAAAACGCTCTTCTTGTCAGTTAGAGTTGCCTTGTAGCCCTTTAGTTTCTCTTTCTCCAATAACGATCCACTGTACGACAGGCAAACTTCATTTACGCTTTGAATTGTTTTTGTCACGAAGGCGCGATGGCCTCTTCGCACTCTCTTTAGCTTGTCCAAGGACATCTTGTTTTCACGAAATTCGAACCAACTATCCGGCTCGTCGAAGGACCATGTTGTAAATCAGTAAACTACACTCAAATTTTGCTTTTTTGATCGATATTTTTGTCTATATTCGTCTACACTCTTTGAACAAAAAAATTACAAAATGTACGAAATGTTCTTCCAAAGCACATGTTTTCTCCACGCGTGGGTCACACGAAGTCCCCACGATTACGTCATTCAGTACATTCAGCCTTACTCGCCCTTCGGGCTCGCGCTTTAGCTAAATTTGGTGAAGTAGATACAGTCCCAGTGAGGGAAAATAACCCTTTTAAAATTGAGAAAAAATATAAGAATATAAGAAAAAAAAGTATTCGTGTGTTAAGAAGGGAAAAAAAAGCATAAAAGAAAAGCACGTAACCGTGCTCGAACCCGAAACAAACTGGGCTAAAGCGCACGACCTAGACCACTGAGCTAATGCGGCGAATCGTAAGTTTACCGTTAAAAACTAAATTTATACTGCTTATGTAACCTATTATGTTTGAAACGTCGTGTATATGCTTTTCAGTGTCGTGTATATGCTTTTCAGTGTCGTGTATATGCTGTTCAGCGTCGTGTATATGCTCTTGCATATTAAGTATATATTAGTCCATATATGGAATACGTACGGTAACTACATATGAAAATGGCGTTCGTCCCATGTTTTCGCCATGGTGTATTCCTCCGGCGTTAGGGGCTTTTAAATAATGTTTTCACCCTTGGTCGATAACAATGCATTACGATTCAAGATGGCGTCGCTATTGAGAAACAGGTCACTTGAAGCGCTATTTACGGTCCTGCAGAAAACACCTTATCCCACATGCAATATTGTCTCGGTACGCTACTACATAATTCCTGCAATAAAATTACGAGAGATATAAAAAGCAGTAATTTAACAAATAAATTACAGTACTGTACAGTTATTACGTAATAGTGTAACAAGAATCGTTTTTCTAATATAGACCCAGTTCTGTTCAATTTTCATCCACTCGATCTACATCATAACAAGTGATTGCAGTTCTATATATCCGCCATGGATGGCAACTGTTGCTGTGTTCTACATGACCACCTTGCTGTTTCTATTTGGAAAGTTTTACCTAGGAGCTTATATTTTCTCAAAAAACTTGAAGTCAAAAGACAAGAAAAATAAAGATGGATTATATATCAACGACGAAAATAAAAATAAAAAGGTGTTATAAACTTTAGCCCGGGATACCGAAGAAATTTTTAAAGGTTGTACATTTGATATTGTGCGAACAATCTGGACACAAATTCAAGTTATCTAATTCTTCGATTTAAATAAAATTAGGCGACTTTGTTCTTCCAGTTTTTACGATATTTTTTCCCACAACTGTTTTAGAATAATTTATTATAATCAATCTATAATTATTTACATTAGTCTTATTATGTACAAGTTTACCAATACTTGATGTGCTACAATATAAAACAATAATACCTCATCTCCCTTCCTGTCTTGCACAAAGCTATCAAACGTTAATTTCCTTCAATCTTTTACTCAATTAACAGTAACAATATAAAGTTAACACTTCACACACAGTAATATAAATGCAAATTTAGTTTTTAAGACGTTTGTTTCTTAAATAAACGGATCTCGTTATCCCACATGCAAGCAAGGACTGATTCCCGGTTGTGCAGGTGCGATGAGGTCTGATTTCTGCAATTGTTCCAAGAAGTGACCAATCGGAGTTCACGCGAGAGTAAATAGCAACACGGTTACCAGTCTGGAGAGGAGGCAAGGCAGCAGTGTGTTGATCGTAGGTATCTTTTTTTCGTCTTGAGATCACGGATTTTCTCCTTCGTCGCATTATCTAATGTGGCTGGAGTCTGAACTAGGATAACGAGGGAGGGAATCGTGGAGTTTTCTGCCAAGCATCAGTTCTGCAGGGCTCTTGCCACATAAGAGAAGAGTATTTGGAATTGCCAACATGCCTTTCCAAAATTGGTCGTTCATAGCGCCACACTTTTTTAGGAGCTTTTTGACATTCTTTACGGCACCTTTGGCTTTGCCATTAGACTGAGCGTGAGTAGGAGAAGATGCAGTGTGGGTAAAATTCCAATTATTGTGAAACGTTTCAAAGGCCTTGCATATAAATTGTGGAGTACCGTCCAATACGACTGCGACAGGCTGACCAAATCATGCAAGCAATTGAGTTAGATCACAGCCGGTGCAGTGGCTTCTTTATCAAGGTTTTAATTTTCAGTGAATGACGAGAAATAGTCCGTAACAAGAAGGTACACTCTGTTTTTAAGAAGTGGGGTGAAATTTTTTACCCTCAGTATAAGTCATGTTCTGTCCTTTTGCAGCAATAGGAGAGAATTCGCAGATGGTTTAGAAAGAGGGAATGTATCTTCATGTTTCCAAGACAAATCAGACAAGAATCAGATCATCAGTCATGAGAGGGGGCTTGGGACCAGAGGTCAACTTCGATTGATTGGTCGTTGCATACCTGTGCGTTGATTTCTAAGGCATCAAGCACATGCACAAATACTATTTCTGCAGAAATAGTAGGATTATCTGGGGGCCATAAAATCTTAAGTAGAACTTGGGCTTCGACATCCAGGCTATCCAGCGGTCTTTATAGAACCACATTCAAGATTGTGTGACCACTTAGAGGTGTGAAAGCAGGTAAACCAATCATAACCGACACAGTTAATGTTAGAGCCAGGGTAAATCATGCATTTTTGCTTCCAGTTGTAATTACCAATTATAAAATCAGTTATATTGTGCTTGCCAACACTGCAAATGGTGATGGTTTTGATAGAGACATCAGAGCATACAGGAAGTCCTTGACCAGCTGAAATGACTGTAAGAGTAGGTTAACTGGTGGAATTAGGCCTAGGAGATTTATCAGTAACTTTCCTGTCATGGTCAACAGGGTTATTGGTTGACTTAAATAACTTGGGCATGACCAATATCTTTTTTTTGACAATCCTTACGAACAGAGTACTTAACAGGCAAAAATCTTTCTTGAATACATGCTACTTCATACAAAACTTGCATTAGCTAGAATTTATCTTTAACAGGTGGAGAGTGGTCCCTTTTTTCAGTGCTATGGGGGTATTTATTATGTCCGGTGTAGGTAGAGGCTACAGTCTTGTTAACTTCAGTTAAAAACATATCATCTTGGGAAGAGGTGGCTTCATCTACTTGAATATATTGTATTGCTTTATCAAGGGTAAATAAGGTCTTGAGTGCAGAGTAGACGTACGCTTTCGCATATTTTGAGAACTTCTATCTGTTATACGTCGATGACTGTATTTTCAAACTTTTAATTACAAGATCTATGTAGATTACAGAACTAAATCAATGTTCAACGACAAACCAATGTTTCAAGAAAAGAGCGCCTTACTGTTCCTTGCTTACAGAGCTATAACGCAAGCCTAATTTAAACAATCATACGTCACAATAACAACCACAAGACGTGCCAAGAGAATTCTGTCTTTACATGACTTTTGTGCCATATAAAAATGCCATGTAAATGTCTCTTGTATTGACATTTATTCAAGAGCGTTTGTAGATCATTGTAAAACTCGTCGAATGATTGATTCGAGCCTTGTTCTCGTCTGTGAAATTCATTTTCATGTACAAACGTATTTGAACTGTCACATACCTGACGTTGAAAAGATTCAATGAGAGTTTGTACGTCTTGTAGTCGCAAGTTGTTCATTCGTTTGATAGTGTCATCACTAAGTATGAGAGCTTTCTCAGTCTCATTTGAGAGTTCATAAAACCGGGTAATCGTTGTAACAGTGTCCCATCATTGCTTCTATATCTCAAATCCTTCAGGAAAACAGCTGTTAATATCAAGCTTAGTAAGTTTAACCATTTCCAATTTAAAAACGAATCTCGTATACAACTTTAGCAATACATCAATAAAAACTCAGTTAAATTTAATTAAAACCCCAAAGCTGTTATTTAGACTTGGTAAAACCAGTGAACACAAATGAAACCGCGAAAATGTATAATCTTTTTAATTGTATTTGCCGCCAAATATTGCGTGTCCACAAGCTAAATTTTTATCCTGGTCGGCAGTTGTAGGATTATTTAGCATTAATTATTGAATATAGTGGGCTGCAAGAGAGAGAAAGGACGTCTTTACAAAACGATTTTGGTTGATTTTTGTCGAGCAAAGGAGCGTCCACGAGTATTGACATTAGTACATAATCAATGATCAAGCCGTGCACATATGTATTTCGCACAATAGTTTTATATATAAATGTGCAAATAAAAAACACTCTCACAAGGTAATGAAACCTGGTACAACAGAACTGGATGTGGAGAACACGTCTGCCGACTTGTATACTCGCAATATACTGGATCAAAAATCATCAATATTTGAACCTAAAGGGAAAGTAATGTGGCGTAGAACATGTATATCAACAGCTAATTGTGATATTCTTGGTGTGTAATAAATAAAATATTTTCTATGTTTTTGGACACGGGGAACACGTCTTGTTATTTACTGCGCATAACATTTATGTAAATCCCTATATTGCCTCCATTGAACTCGATATAACTGGAAGGCTACCTCCTATGAAACATACTTGAACTTGCCTGAAGCCAAATTTTACCTCCAGACACGCGTGTCTGGAGGTAAAGTCCCGCACTTTAGCGTGCTGTCGCGCGAATTGCACGCGTTTTCCTTGAGAGTCACGCGTTATACTGCAGGCGCTATAATCAAACCAAGGCACTAACATTTATTTTAAAGCATATGGTTTGTTTAACTATATGTAGATACTAATTCGTGAAAAATTTGCATGAAATAGGTACATGTAAGTTTACTGTATCGCTGGACGATTGTTGCACCGAGTTTGCTGCACAGTTTAGAGACGGATTTTCGTATAAACCATGAAGAATGACAAATATCTATATTAAGGATATTTTACTAACTTTTTGAAACAAGAAAACATTTATTTGGTTCAAAAACAAGTGGTTATGCAAAAGTATTTCAATGACAGGCATGTTGACATCGGATTTTAACGCAAATTAAATGTTTTTGTTTGGTGGTCGTGCGTGAAAAGGCTGGGTACGAGTGGCTTCAAATTTCCCGCCACAGGTAGCCTTCCAGTTATATTGAGTTCAATGATTGCCCCACAGTATTCCACCATCTTTGATTTCTCAAATTGTTTTTTTATTGCGCATATTTTCTGCTGTGACGTTAGAAATTTCTAACTATGAGTTCGACTAGTCAAATTTTCTAGCTGCTTTTGGTAGAGAGAAGGCACAAGAAAGACATAAACTTTCAATATGAAAATTGTTCAAGAACTATACTTGGCGTTAAATCTAGAAATTGCACGCTTGCAGCTAAATAGAGGAATGCACCCGAACCCGCCATGTTGATTTACTCAGCGGCTGGGAAACGGCTGGGGTTGGTACCGACTAAGGATTCCAATTTCCAATACTGGCAAGCGGATGTTCGATGACAGTTGTTGAGTGAGTTAATATCTTACTGAACTCCCTTTTTTAACGCAGCAACCGTGAATTATGACAATTATGGAAGACTGTCCAAACAGTTAATATAAAAGACTGCCTTTGAGCTCCTTATACAAGCTGGAGCTTGTATAAGGAGCTCAATATACAAGCTGGAGCTTACGACCAGGTAGGCTAAGGAGCTCCTTATACAAGCTGGAGCTTGTATAAGGATGAGCTCCTTATCCTTACCTGGAAGCCTCATATTAGTCATGTCTGTAAAAAGATTTCTAAGTCTATCGGCATAATTTATCGAGCCCGTTTTTATCTGTTAGCTAGTACTAAATTGTCCCTGTATTATACATTAATCTATCCATACCTCTCCTATTGTAACACTGCTTGGTCCTCGACCTATGTTTCCAATTTAAGTCGTATATTTCTATTACAGAAGCGAATTGTCAGAGTATTGACCAATTCAAATTATCGGGCGCATACTGCTCCACTATTTAGTAAATTAAAAATACTCAGCATATATCAGCTTAATGCTTTCCATATTGGCAAATTTATGTTCTCTTACCATAGTCAGCTACTACCACCTTCTTTTCGTAATCTTTTTACAACCAACATTGAAATCCATGATTATAATACTAGAAATGCGAGTTCATACCGAGCTCATGCATGTAGAACTAATATAAAGCAGTTCACCATTTTATTTCAAGGTCCCAAATTGTGGAATTCTCTCCCAGAGTTTGTTAGAGGTGCACAGACGATAAATTGCTTCAGGAATAGAATTTTAAAATATTTGCTAAATCTTTAAATATTTTTTTTCTGACCGCTTTTAAACTAATTTAACTTTTATGATTCATATTATTTTCCGCTGCTACTGCTAGAAGGAGACATCCTACTTACAAGCCCTATGGTTTCTGGATGCCTCCTTGCCATCGATATCTACTTAATGATACGCACATATTTACTATATTTATTATTCAAATTAACAATATTACTATTATATAAACATCTTGTATATAAAATTGATATCTGTGGCAAAATTAAATTATTATCCTTATCCTTATTATTATCCTTAAATTTCTTCGAAACAAGCATACATGTAAATGCCACACGCACATAGCCTTAGTACCGAGCATATATTGAATTTTGATTATGAGATTTAAACGAGGAGTTTAAACTTTTGCCACCAGAAGCAGACTAAAGGGCTATACGAACGCCTGGATCTAATTCGGCTGTTCCTCAAGTACTCGCAACGACTTACGCTTCCCCCAAATATGTAAACGCTCCCTGTTTAGATAGTTGGGTTCAAATGGTATCTGCTAGCAGACTATGAGGCGCGGAAAGCCACAATTATAGTGAATTTGACCGCGCAAAGTCCCAGTACCGAGTTCAAAGACTTCCGTCTAATCGCCAACGCTTCCGGTCTCTGGTCGCCAAAGGATCTCCAAAAATAAGAGCGCCATGTCAAATACTATATAAATATTTTCAAACTATTTCATTGAATGTAATCGTCATGTCTGAAATTTAAATTCTGAAATTAAATATTTTAAAAACTGATTTTAAATATTTCTTACTAACGAAGTTGGAACAATAATAGACATCTATTGTAATTTCTCATTATTTGATACCGTGGCATTTTTAATACATGTCTATGCCGGTCGAATGACCGAATCTAAACGTTAAAACCACACATTTGACACCACAAGTTTATCCTTTAGTAACCATCACATATACACAAGCTGGAGGTCAAATAAAATGATAGCACAAAAGATTTACGAATCTTTAAAGACAAAAAAAGTGGTCAACAATTTCAAGTCAGAAACCCGACGTTCTATATTCTTACAGACATACACTGTTATTACAAGATGTTAGGCTTTAAGCGGTTATTAATAAATCAAAAGACAAACATATTTTAATATACTGACAAAAAATTATTCGAAATAACGACTAACGACTAAATTTTGACCCGCTGTAAACAAGAACGATTTTACTAACAGTTCAGTTCTATTCAGTTCAGTAGCTGAGTGTTGTATTTCGTTAATAATTACATTTATTCGTAATGGCGTGTTCTTAAAAGTTAAAACACATATCCGAGTTCACTACCAATTAAAATTAGTTACCGTTTCACATTTCTGATACTTTCGACCATGTCTCAGCGACTTTTGCTTCGCCCCATTTACTTAATGTATCTTCCAGATTTGAGATCAACGCTTGTGCTTCCGTCTTGTGGCCAAACTGGCTATAGCTGTGAGCCCAATCTTTTTCAGACAACTTAAAATTCGCGTTGTAGATCGCATAAGCTACATCAATTTTTTCGTTTTTCTTCGCAGTAAGATACTGCCCGTAGAAAATTTTCCCTTTGCCCTCGTCAAACTTAAAGGATTTCAGAGCACCTTTGTTTTCGTCGGTGTCTAATCCATCAAGCAATGATTGTGCTGCTTTCTCACTCAGCCCAAACGCGTTTTGCGTTCTTGCCACAAAATCTTGAAATTTTTTTATCGAAATTCCTTTCATGTCTTTTGCCTCACACTCGCCGTTGAATTCCTTGAATCTAAATTGTTCCATTTGATCATCGCATTCTTTCGGTTTCATTGCTGCTTCATGCGAGGGCATGAGAGCATTCCAAAGTTTGCCAAGAATGTCACCCCCTACTGACATTGTGTTAACAACATATCGAACAGTTTCTAGCTCGGGTATCATTTCAGCTTGTTTTCATGTATAGTGTTGCAATTACGCGGTAAATATGTTCTATAGCACTCAAACGGGAAATTCCCTTTCGTCTCCTGTTTGGTCTTGACGGGTATGAGTATTAGCGGAACTGCAGACCACGGAACCTAAAGAACGCGGTACTTGCGGAACTCGGGGAACTCAATAATTCAGCCTCTTCCAGATTGTAATTCATTACCGCTTCAAATTATTTTTGTGACCGACTTTGTTCAATCTCGTCAAAAACCTGTTTTGTGAATAAAAAATATTGCGATAATGCAGGGGTAATATGCTGTGCTTACTGCAGCATACAATGTCATTCTGTCGACTGCCTGCAAAAATTGCAATATATCAAATTAAATTACACCAATTCGATTCGGCAAGAGTGAGAGGAGGTTGGACAGCTGTCACGTGACTTTCTCGACCAATGAAATTGCGTCATTTTAGCATTGTTTTTGCAAGAATTTTTGACATAAAAATTTACGTATCGTACAAAAATACTCGAATTTTGTGTATTGGACTTTCGATTTCTGAAATATTAAATCTGTCTAATTTCTGCTTTATTTTTTATGACCAATGCTCGTAGTGTTGTTTCAACTTGACAACCTAGTTTTGCTTCTGTTTACAATTTTCAAAATAAAAAATCTCGAGTTTCTGTGTCTCGATTTTTTTATTGTTTCGTGTATAACATGACCATTGTATAATCTTCAAATTGACAGGTAAGGCCCCAAAAGGCCCCTCTCCGTAAGGTAGATATTTCGCCCCCAAGCACATGCACATAGGCCAGTCATTATTAATCTCACCAAGTGCTTGGCAGGCAGGGAACCAAGGATAATACCATCTTAAGCATGAACAATATAGAACCACTGTTCTGCTGAAATGGTAGGATTTTCTGGATGCCATGAAATCTTAAAGTGCTTATAAGTCCAAAATGGGTTATTGGTGATTCAGATAGAGCTAAAAAAGTTAGTTAGTAAGTTATTATTTAGTTTTTTCGTTGAGCGTTTAGTTACGGAGATAACCGGGCTCAAAGAAGCCAGCTCGTTGAAAAAGTGCGCGCCTGTGGGAGACTGGATCCCAGGAACATGTTTATATTCTGGTACAAGAATATATCGTTTTCCTTGTCTGTAGTATTAGAACACTCGTAAACAACGCATCTTTCAGGCATTTTCGCAATAGAACGCGCCTAGTGACTGTGAAAATTGGTTCCTGGGACCCAGGCCTCTAAGCGTAAAATTTGGATGCGCACTTTTTTCCCAAATGTGGCCAAACTAGCACGTTTGACTGCATTTATCTCCACAACTAAACGCTCAACAAAAAAACTAAATTATAACTTACTAACTAACTTTTTTAGCTCTATTTGGATCATCAAAAACTCATTTTGGGTTTATAAGCACTTTAAGTAGAACTCGGGCTTCGACATCCAGGTTATGACCTCCAGCGCTCTCTATAGAGCCACAGCAATTATAAAATCAGTTGAGCCAACACTGGGAATGGTGTTGGTTTTGAGACATCAGGGGACACAGGAAGTCCTTGATCTACTAAAATGACTGTAAGAGTAGGTTAACTGGTGGAATTAGGCCTAGAAGATTTATCAGTAACATTCCTGTCTTATGTATGTATGACATTGACCTTTTTTTAACAATCCTTACAGACAGAGTACTTATAACAGGGCAAAAATCTTTCTTGAATACACGGTACTTCATACAAAACTTGCATTAGCTAGCTTTTACACCAAAAAGTAAGGAATCAATATATTTTTAAGTAAAAAAAATTGTTCTCCTTTTTTTGTGCAAAACTGTACGTATATGTTATTTGACTGAGCGCGTTAGGGCCTGGTACCTGTGACATAGCGGGAGTAATTTCGCGTGACATGCTAAAATTATCGAAAGCTTATTTATACTTGAGCTGGACACATTTCTACCTCGTTTATTACGTTGTCTGTTTGATTTTACGGCCACCTAAGTATGTCTTCAAAGTCCTCGGATTCCTGATGACTCAGAATTAGCTATATTCCCGGCAATTATTGTGTTATCGAGTCCTAAATATGGCGATGGCGAGAATGGCGCAGACGATAAGAATGACGACACAAGCGCTGTTGAAACTCATGATAATGAGCCATATTCATGCGAACCTACGGCAGACCAACAATGGGTAGCAGAATATAGACAGCGACAAGCGAAAAAAGAGCAAAGGCTGGCAAGTTTGAATAATAGGCTAGCTGGAAGAGAAGAGTTTGGTACTTGTTAAGATAGGACTTAATTTACACTAATTTGTAAATATGCGAATGACACAATAAAACAGGGCCAGCCACAATTTTTATTGAAATATATATGTATTATTATTTTTTTAATAGGTGCTCTTGTGGGAATTATTCTGTTCGATTCCTCCAAAATGCAAACGAGTGCTGTCGTTGCCAGAACATGGAAAAATGTGTGGAGGCATTGTTTGATGAATGGGTGCTTCCAGACTTAGAAAATGCTTCAAAATCATATTCCAGGTGCTCGTATGGTAATTGTTCAATTATATTTCGCCAAGGTGGAAATGAGTGTTCGTGTTGCGAAGAAATGGAGAAATGTACCAGCATAATTTGTTTTGTTACTCAACAATCTGAAGCATCAACTTTATGTATAGCCAAACTTTCAATCTGTGAGTTTTTAAATTTGAGTTATACAATTATGTAAAATATATGCTTTTATGATTCAAAGTTTCAATTGCAAACCGGAATGTTGTTTTGACTGTTACCCACTTTATTATTCACGCACTGCCTAACCTAAAAAACTAGCTGCATATGTACTGCCTGCCCTACACTACATCTCTACCTGCAGGGACCGCGGAGCAATTTTTGGATTGTGGGGGCCGAATGCTTAACTTCCCAGGGGCGGGGAGGGGGCTGCGGCAACAATCAAGTCCCCATTCTTGCTTCGTTCTTTTTCAACTTTTTTCCGTTTTTTTAATTTTTTAAGTTTTTTTTCGTTCTTTATTAGTAAATATAGGAAAAAATATATGTATGTTATTTCGACGCAAATCCTTTTGCTGGATGTCAGAGTGCGTTTTCCCAAAATCCCAGCAAAATGTTAATGAGGTGCTCTTGACCTGAGCTGTAACGTTACTGATTGGAAAAACGTCAAGTAGCACTGGTTATAATCAACCGCCATTCAATCAATCACAGGAAAATTATTGGGGGGGGGGGTGGGCAAGGCCCCCGGGCCACCCTCCTCCGCGGTCCCTGACCTGTAGATGCATTTGGCTGCTCAACTATGTGGCAATGTGCAGCACCCTACATAATCACTTTATTTCGTCAAGACACAAAAGGGGGGGGGGGGGATTCTGTAGTCCTGTAATTTCCATTTAACAAAAGCTTGCTAGGCATACATATTTCTTGGACAGTCTTTAACATTCTTATGCCCTTTCATTGAGTTCTTGCGTGAACGACAATATCTTGCTCTTTTGGGTGCAGGATCAGGATTAGTTGAATTGACTGAGTAACTGAAACAAAAAAAATATATTTTCAGTTTTGAGATGTACAAACAAGAATATATATCTACCAATGTGTCTTTATTATAATAGTACTGATACATATTCTTGTGCAACCATATTACATACATGAGCATGAGATATTTTACAAGACTTGGCAATGTACCGTGAACCTCTTGTACAGCCATGGCTTTTCTCTTTTGGCCATTTCTCTGTTGCCTCATTTGTTGGCTGTTTTTGCAACATTGTGCTCAAGTATGTGCCTAAAAAACCAATACATGCATCAATGCTTCGAGTGAAGTGTTGGATTTTATATTCTAATTAAGGTCAATTGAATATGACAGTACAAAAACTGTAACATGCAAGCACTGCAGCCAAGTGTTAGACACTCAGGTTTTTGACTGGAAAAATCTTGCGTCTACGAAATGGGTCACATATATTACTTTACACATGTATCGCGCAAAACACACATATGTTGACTTACAGTGAACGATTGCTCCAAAGTGTGAGTAAAGGTACCTCCTAAACCAGGTTCTGACAGAAGCGCAACACTTTCAGAAGCTGTTTCCCAAGCTGTTTCCTCGCCGGCCTCATGGCTGGTTTTGGTCACGCTTTCTTTAAGCAGACTCCTTATAACCTATTCAATCAGATATTCACATTTGTCAAATCGAAACATGATAATAGAAGCAATGTCAAGTAAATCTCAAAAAGTCTAACTGAATACAGAAACTGGGAAACACATGTACATATTTGTACAATTTTACTCACGCTGGGATGATCTGTTTGAACGCGAATCGACGCTGTTGTGATTGTCAACATTGCTAGCTTCAGCTTGCTGGCTCGGTATATGGTGGAACAGAATGCTTTTTCAATATCTCGTGACTAACGAACGCCGTCCATAGAAATGTTATGAAAGGGATTTTAAATCGTCTGCTTTAAAATGCTGTGAACAAAGGCGTGATGTGTCTGTTGGAGACCATTTCGCACGTTTTGTCTGCACAAACGCGACCCAAAGCCTCCGTCTTTTCTTTTCCAAATCATTATCTTCAGGAAATTTCATGAAAACCAATACCCTTGGAAGGGTCAGGAACATTTGAAAAACCAGCAGCCACACATCTATTGGACATTTTCTCTCGAAAAGGACGATTATTTCAATAGCGCAATATATAATTTCAATAGCGCAAAATTGCGGCGTAGATGTAAATAGAATTTGCAAATTTTGCAAACACGAGTTACTCCTGCACGTCACTCGCCCCAACTTTCCGGAAAGTCATTTCGCACGGCCACAATGTAACTAGTAAGAAAATATGCGCTATTCTGCAGTTTCAAGGCGAAAAAAAAATACGACAACCAGTTAAAAATGAAAAATCTTCTTGTACAATCCCACTATTTGAAGGCTCTACTTTTCATTGATGAATTAAAAAAATTGGGTGATATGCGCTTTAAATTAATTAAAAACGCAGTCACATAACTTGTGTCGCTCGGCTTTACGATTGTGGAAAATGCGGCGATAAAGTCGTAGACATATATAGCATGTTGCATATGATAAACCTGGTATCTTTCGACTTTGTTTCCCTGTTAACGCATGCACATGTCGCGTAAGCATATGTCGCGCAAGCAAACCAAAAGTGTCAAGTTTCTGAAAGATGTACAAATCAATTTATTGCTTCTTGCGGTGGCCTTCTACGGCAGTATTTACTATAAGAGATTCATTGTTTCTTCAGCACTGACATCTCCATCACCAAATGAATAATTATTCCTTATTAAAACTTTTCTAATTAAACTTTTCCATAGCTTTTTAGGGAACATAATTTGGCTTTACATTTTTCATGATTACATTGAAGGTGTCACATATCATAAAAGTGCATGTATACTTCCAACTTTGTTTATGCTGCATGCATATTATGCGCAAGCATGTGTCGCCCAAGCAAACCCTGTTTACTGATCAACTTATTGCTTCTTGTGGTAGTCTTCTACGGCAGTATTTACTACATTTTAGGTATCCTACTTGTATTTTGCAAAAATATTACTTAAGGATCCAGTGTGGTAGAGGTCATCGTACGCGACCCGCTTCCGGGAGAGGTTCTGGGAAAAGCCTTGGTTTCCAGGTATTCGTGTTGACCACTTTCGATTTGATTCATTTCAAGAGAAGTAAGGAATTGGAGCTATAACTAATATTTAACATAATTGTTGGAATGTAGACTACATTTGTCAAAGTTTTGCTGCCATGGAAAGCGAAAACGGGAGGACTCCTGTTGACGCTAGCCAAGACGAAGAGAACGTCGATTCTGTTGCTGGCGCGAGTTCTAGCGATGACCATGCAGATATTTCTCAACAAGCGTGTGAACAGCCATTTTCAGCGACATCTGCGTCGAGCGGTAAAGCTAGCAGCTCTGAGAAACCGACACAAATCAAAGAAACTTCTGATGGTATGTGTTATAATTTAGAGTACCATAACACTTGATCAGTACACTTCGATTCATTTCCAAAATGGCAAAATGGAAAGGGGCTTGGCATTTGCACTTTCGTTTTAGATTTAGATTTTTTTGCCCGGGCAGATTTTTTAATTATTGAATTGCTACTTGCTAAATTGAAACATTGCCGAAGTGAAATCTTAAATAAATTTCTATCTAATCATGCTGATATGTTGCAGGTTTAATTCTGAATATTTGATGTAGTACATTTGAATTTCTTTGGAATTGTTGAAACAACAAGTTGCCTGAAAGTGTTTAGCTGTTCAAAATGTTTCTTAAAAGTTTATCATCACATTTTGATAAACGTATCAGCTTTGAAACAGCTAGCTTTTAATAAGTAATAAGTATTATTTATTTTATCAGATATAGCATTTGGCAGCTGGCATAACATGTACCGAACTGTTCTACATTGCACTTATTAACTTAGCACCACATGTAAATATACACTTATATCAGGTTTCCAGGTCACCTCACATTTTAGCGTCCTTTGGACTATTATCATTTACCCCTCGAAGGCTATAGTCTGATAGCCAAAAGCTTGTAATAGAAATTATAAATATTTTAAAGTCAGAGATTTCTCAATTTGAATATGGTTAATCGTGGCTATGCGTCATCCATATTTTCTATTATATGTACCTTGTTTATAATTAAATATTTGAATTTTTATATTGCAACATTTAAATAGTTGCATGAGCTTTGTATTAAAACTAAAAAGCACTTCATGAAATCTCATTCAAGGTTGAAGCCAGCTTGATAATTTGGGGGCCCATATTCATATATTTGTGTTCTGTAAAATTAATTTCTTTTAAAATTGACTGTTTTTATGGTGTAAAAAGATGATTATCTAAGTATTAGCCCTCAAGTTATCGAGCTGGCTGCCCCACTGACTACAGTTGATAAAATGTGTAATTAAATTTTGTAGACGCGCAATACCTAGCAAGCCTACAAAACCAGTTCTCTCTACTAAATGACATCCCTCTTCCTTCTGACAATGTGTCCACTCCTATTAAAAATTTAGTTTTCAATAACTTCTGAATCTTGCACTTAACTAGATCTACCAGTTACCATGTCCATGCTTTTCTTGAAGCTTTACTAATTATTAATAAATACAACAATCCACAACTTAACACAGGACTGAAGGCTAGCAAAGAGCTTCAACTCTTCACATGACGCTCCATCTACATTTCCACTACATTACCAGTTGGATCAGTGCTTGTCTATTTGCAAAAATATGCATCATATTTTAATGTCATGTGTGTATTGTATTTACTTTGAATAAACCAATAGTAAATGCCTAACTTCACCTATTGTTCAGGTCAAGCATGATCATGCATCTAAGTCCAAAATTCAGTTATTGGTGATTTACAAAAAAAAATACATTCCAATTTTTGCATAAACCCAAACAATAACATAGATAATGAGTTATATTGTTTTGTAACTACCTGTAAGTCTTCCAACTACTGTATAATTATATATTTAATATGAAGAAATGTACCTTTGCTGTAATAATCCTTCCAGGATTATTTGTACATGTGTGCAAATACATGTTACTGATACTGAGGTTTACAGAGTTTAATTAAGAGAATAAATAAGAGAAGGATATAGCATTGGACGCAATACTGTATTGATATGCCATGCAAATCTCTTTACTTGACCATTTTGCACTGACCTGTGAATGCTGGCTGGTGCACAAATATAATTAAAAGTATTTCTTTTGTGTTATATCACCAAACAGCCAACATACAAGTCAAGAACATTATTTCATTTCATATTTGGTTGCATTAAGTGAAGTTGCACAAAGCCTAATGAGCTGATTTACCCTCAACCTATTCACAGGCATTAGCACTCCTTAAACACATTACCACCAGGCATTATCACTTCAAATTACACTTGATCTTGTCAGATCTTTGTGGCAAAGTAGTCAGACCAGATATCGCACACCTGGGCATAAGCTTTGACATAGCCAGGCTTTATTAACTGCCATATAATAGCAGAACCTAACATCTACTTAGCAATTATAATTATTAATAAGAACTAACATATAAACTGTTGTGTTAAAGAAAGCAGAAATGAAATATTACAAGTAATGAATAATATTTTAGCACAACACTGAATTTTTGAAAAATTACTATGATTTAAATTCCATTAAAACAATGTTAGCACATGTAACACAAGAGCAAGACAGTGTAATTTAGTGTATTTTAGAGTCATATTTTATTGCCTGTCAAATCATGACATGTCTTGGATTTGCCTCAATTACCACAATGAACAAAGTAAAATGTCAAAATTTGCTTGTTTGGGGATCAAACTGCAGTTAGATATGGACTACAGTTAAAAATAGCTTACATCAGCATTCTTCTCTAAAAAGAGAAAGTGACAGGCTCTGAAAAGAAAGTTTGTGTTTATTGTTCACCAATGTCCCATCTATGATTAGTGCATGTGACAACTCCTATAATAATGGTCCATTTTGAGTGTGTATGATAATAAATTGTCCCACAAAACTGTCAGAGGTGTGATTCCTTGACTAATTTTGGTGAAGGACATTTTGGTCAACAACTAGTGTGGCACTAAGACCCCCCCCCCCTCCCAACATGTGTCATGTTCTCAAAGTGTTATAAAAACATGTGGTGCACAAAACACGCCTTTGGTTGCATTGATTTGATATTTGACAATTTGAAAGGGGTTTATGCCACTCAAACCAAACTTTAAAAAAATGCCCCAGCTACAGTTTACCGCACCATTGCTACTACACCTCTAACAGTGTTTGTGAACAATTGATCAAATACTCGATCAAAATAAACATTAATGAACAGCCTTTTTTATAAGACAAATATGAAATTCATTTGGTAGCTGACCACATGTAGTACAAACATTGGTATGTCATATCAGTATTGCAATTTAACTTGAAAACAAATGAAAGTTTGACATTGCAACATTTTTGAGCGGGTCATATCTCCTGCTGTCTGATCACTTTAATATCATACTGTATCTTACCATGATTTCTCAAATTCATGAGTAACTTATAAGATCAGAATAAGATCATTTTATTCTGTCATATGACAGAAGTTTTGAAACACGGTAATGCACCCACTGCAAAATTTGATTATCAAACACTGCTGCAGTAGTGTTCATTTATTTTAATTTTACAAAACACAAGAAGCGATTCCTTGTTAGCATAGAGCAATGGTCATTGGCACACAACGAATGTTGATTAGCACACTACAATTGTGTATTTCAACAACGAGTTCGAGTGTTTGATTTATTGCTTTTGAGATTTATTGTGTTTTGATACCGTGATCAAATACGCAGAACGATTCAGATTCAGCCAAGTCGAAGACACGTGGTTTTACCGTTTGACATGAAATACCCTTGCAATGGGTTAGGGGTAAATCAATTATGATTTTGAAGTTTTCAGTGAGCTACGGTGGTAGATCATATTATGACACATTTACCCTCCAGAAATTAAGCAACATCAAGTGAAGTGCCTGAAAATTCTAGACAATGCAATTATCGTCATACCATTTGGTACTTTTAGGGTTATTGTTCATTACATGTTACATTTGATTGCAAATAGTATTTCGTTTTTAACAAACAGGAATCTTAATCAGGAAACTTTTGTGGTTTCTAATACAGATCTCTTGCTTTTTCCTATATCGAGTTTCTGTTACCATATATATATATTCTGTTATATGACAGATTTGTAAAATAGAATTAATATAAATGGATCGGAAGCTTTCTCACAAAACAATGTCAATGGAACTCAAACATTATCAATGTTATCGCCCAGGTTAATGCGAAAATCAATGCGTATCTCATCACGTAGCTATTGTATTTTTGCGTAAACAACCAATGACTAATTGTTGAACTCGTTTGTTCATAAATAACAGGAACAACTGGCCAAACTAGACAAGTACTGTAAGCTGACTCGAAGTAAAAATACAATACACACGTGACGAGATAGGACCAATATTTTTGAACAAGCGAACCCTAACGTACATGTACAGATTTGACGTCATAGCGTGTTGGTCTCTAAACCATCCATTTTACGACTGTGAGTACACGTAGGATGTCCTAAAAAAACCAAAATGAAAACACGTATTGTTAGAATTTCAGTTGCCCAGTAGTAGGCTGAGTGTAAATATTGTAAAATATCGGACAGGGTGCATATATTAAGTATTTGAGTAGTTTATCCGCTCGTGGGCTCAACTTCAAAAGTGATAGAAATTGAAATTAAAAAAATAGACCATATCCATTTTTTTGGTACAGCCGGTATGCGCATAGTGAAATTTCTAAAAAGAGCCGATTTACGATGTTCTCCCTGATTTGTTTGCATGCATGTCAGGAGTTTCAAATTTATCATTGAAATTTCGTATGTGTGCTTCGCTGCTTTTAAATTGACTACATTTTTGTTGTAATAACTTTTTCTCTGCTTCTGTTTTTAGACAACAAAGGAAAACAGCTGTGCACAAACTGTAACACTGAGCTTGATCGTAAAAACAAATTCTGCCATGAGTGTGGAAAGCCAGTACGAAAAATTGTTTCTAGTGTGGGAAGAAAACAAGGTAGAGAAAGATGAATAATTTTTTTTGTTCCGTACTATGGAAAGCGATTTGGTGCAAAATTCAAGCTAGAAAAAATCTTATCAGTTTCAACAAATGTCGATGAACATCAACCACTTTTTTATAATACATTCAACGAACTAAATCAGCATCAACAATTTATATCTATCAAATTCAACGATTGAAAATATTTCTAAATCAAAGAGAGAGAGAGAGTTTACTTCACCATCAAGAATAGCTTTAGATCCAGCTGCCCTCTTTCAACATCAACCCAAAACATTTATGTCAGACTCGATCAAGGAAGCAAAATTTTAATCAATAAAACCGAAAATGCTGTCAAGAAACCAATTGAGTTGTCAACAAATAATGCTTCCACTTCTTAGTCCTTTATATCAAGAAACCAATTGAGTTGTCAACAAATAATGCTTCCACTTCTTATTCCTTTATGAATATCTAAATTTTTGACGATTTTTAGTTACTACTATGTGTGTGTAATTGTTTTTGCACTACAGTTTTGATATTTTAAATGCGCCCATTATTTGCATACAAAATGTATAGTTTAAACTGCTATTTCTGAGATCACGGAGCGTATTTCATAACAGGACGTAGCCAGCCCTAAAATATTTGGGGGGAGGGGGAAATCACCTGATGACCCAGTACACAGATATCATGTGTATATAAAGATAACATACTGTTCATTTAATGCATATAAAATAATATAAGCGTAGTTTCCATTTACTCGTGAACATCGTCATATTTAAGGGACAGATGTGAGAATATATACGCCAACCTATATGAGTAATATGGCTAATTTGAATAAATTCCGCAGAAGAAAAGGCAGATGTAGACCATATCACGTCGTCGAGCATAACTTTGCTGCGACGGGTACGACTAAACAGATACAATACGGTCCAATTCTAACTGAATAAATTACCAGGTTTTTTGAGATTTGATGACGAGGACACTTGATGTTCTTTTTATGACCTTGTTGCCCAACATACTCATTTCTACCCAGTTTTGAAAGAATTAAAAAACTTGTCCAAAAAAAGTGAGGGGGGGGGGGGGGCGGGTTCAGATCCCCCTCATCTCCCCATGGCCATGCCCCAGTTCCTATTAGAGGATGGCAACCCCTTGAAAATTTTTTTCTGGAAACCCAATGTGCGACATTTTTCCCTCTGGTAATTTTATTCGTGGACACAAACTAAAACACATTATTTGACACTCAGTGACAGCAGAACGGTGATTAAGGGGGCACATATTCATATAGTCATATGCTGCCTAATTAATTTCTTTTGAAATTGATCGTTTTTTACGGTGTGTTAAGTTGTATGTCTAACTTAATTTATGTTTTATGACGTTGGGTATTTAGCAAGTGAAAAAATAATGGGTTTAAGTTTATGTCCAGGAAAAATATTACCAGTGCCGGAAATGTTACACACTGGGTTTCCAGAAAAAAAAAATTAAAGCGGTACCCATCCCTAACTATGAAATATGCTCCGTGGTTTAAGAAACGTTTGAGCATTTGAAGGACAAGTAAGGTCCGACTGACTGCATGTACAAGTTTGAAAAGTACAGATTTCTATTCTTATCTTATGGTGCATGTAGCCAAAATTATTATGGACAATAAATTCATGGCAAAAATTGTTATGAATTTGCACGCATCTTGTTGTCACTTCGATCAAATCCACCCTCCCCCTCTCTTCTCATATAGTCAATGTTGAATATCAGGAAAACTGTTTGTCGATTATGTCAAAAACAAATTACAACGAACAAAATTGAGTAGGGAGAGGGAGGCAATCAAAGTGGAGATGTAACGTTGTAGATGTAACGCTGTTTTTAGAAAGCTTATGATACTGTCTACATAATTTTTTGTTAGGATTGTAGTATGATAAAAGGCATCTCGTGGCACTTGGCGAGAACTAAAAACCTCTATTGTATGCCAGATTTACACTGAATTTGCAAGGTGAAATCTCAGTCATCAAAAATACACTTTGAATACAATTATAGATTTTTATTGTAGCCGCAGTATCACTAGCTTAATGTTATAAACTACAGTACTGCCAAGAAATACGCCCTCAGGCGCGTTCTGCCTGCGTATGGCCCGCTTCTCGACCGCGTCCGGCCCGCGTGTGCCGGCGGTTGCGGGCGGGCGGCGGGCAGTATGCATCGGCTTTTCGCCCGGGGGTTTCCGCGGATAAGAGGGTAATAACAGAGATCTCCGGATATCTTCGGAAATACCGACAGTGCTGTGAAGCTTGGGTACAGTACTACAAAATATGCTAGTACTCCTGTGGCTAGGGAAAGATATACATATATGTATGTATGTATATATCTATATATCTATATATCTATATATCTATATCTATATATATATATATATATATATATATATATATATATATATATATATATATATATATATATATATATATATATATATATATATATATATATATATATATATATATATATATATATATATATATATATATAATTGTGCAAAATGCCTCAAAAACTTACCACTACAGTCTGTTTCATCCAAAGGGAATCTTCAGGTGGTAGACCTGAAGATTCCCTTTGGATGAAACACCAAGATTCCCTTTGGATGAAACAGACTGTAGTGGTAAGTTTTTGAGGTATTTTGCACAATTATACATTTCGCTCTGTCTATATGTCATTGAGCACTCTTTTGTATTTCGCTAACCAAAACTAGCACATTATATATATATATATATATATATATATATATATATATATATATATATATATATATATATATATATATATATATATATATATATATATATATATATATATATATATATATATATATATATATATATATATATATATATGAATATATATATGATTCCCTCTGGATGAAACAGACTTTAGTGGCACAGGGAGCTGAGGAACGCGGTTTGTTTTCAGTTAATTTGAACAAACAGTCGTCTTACCTTAATTGTTATTTAAAAATCATTACTTCTAATGCATATTTAATATCAGCCATGCATCATTCTGCATTGCAGCGATATGGTGTCGGGATTATATTTTATAGTCGGATTACATAGATTACTAAATGAAGTACTTCACGTATACGCCAGGCGCTTATAATTACTGAAGGCTCCCAAACGTGCGACTAATTATATGCACAGTTAAAATAAGACAAGGGAGGAAACTGGCAAGCACCAATATCAAAGCACGACTATTCGCTGAAAATTATACGTTAACACATAATATTACGCACGCAACAAAAGAAAGGTATGGTTTCAATATTCAGTTAAGGAAATATACTTGAATCAATTTAGAAAGTCGAAAATTTTACGATCGAAATGCAGACGTATATTTTGTTATTTTCGTGTAATCTGCACCGCAGCAACCAGTGACGGAAGTGACGTATGCACTGATTTCAAGATACGTATGCAAATACTTCTGGCAAAATTCTTCCCAATTCAAAAACATGCTGCAGGTCGCAGTTTTCTTTTTCGGAACAACTGTTATTAAAGTCTTAAAGAATGTCTTGTAATTTTACAAATGACTTGCTACCGGTATCCGATGACTCTAAGCGGTAGTTTATTGCAAGCCTAAAAATATATTTTTGTCGTACATTGTAAATCTTGATATTAAAAAAACAATATATTCGTACGCAAGTTCAAATTGCTGTTAAATTATGTTAAAACTACTAACCAGTTTGAAACAATAACGTGTTTTTCTCTGTTGTGCAGTTTCGGTTTTTTATTTGGCACGTTTATTTCGCTCTGGGACGTACTATGCAGTTTCCGAATACAGCTGTTCATGTTTATTTAAATTTTCCTCGCGAATTGAAAATAGAATACAGTTTATAATAATTGGCAACGGAATTTAAAATAACGGTTGTTTCCCTCAACAATTTAAAAATAGAATATAATTATCATTTAATTTTAAACGGTTGTACTTTCGGTACGTCGCTTCCGTCACTAGTTGTTGCGGTGCACATGCAACGACAAAACGTTTGAAGTTTCCTCCCTTTCTCTATTTTCTTTTCGTTTCTCCGTATGGTCGGATTGGGTCGGATGCACGTCGTGTGCTGTTCGGGGAATGCACGCCTGCAGTGTATGGGCAGCGGTTACTCTAGCTTTGGAATGTTTTGATTGAATTTTTATTTAAAAATACACAAATACATTGTATTGGTGTTTACTGTTTATACGAGTGGTTTTTATGCGTGGAACAAGAAGAATTAATGAATATTCATGACGAATAACATGCATTACAAATAATGATATTTAAATAACAAGGTAAGACGACTGTTTGTTCATATTAACTGAAAACAAACCGCGTTCTTCAGCTCCCTGTGTAGTGGTAAGTTTTTGAGGTATTTTATACAATTATACATTTCGCTCTGTCTATATGTCATTGAGCACTCTTTTGTATTTCGCTAACCAAAACTAGCTAACTTTATTTTTGTAAATTGTTAATATATATATATACTTTATTTAAGGATAGTTCGGATTTGTACGATGTTGTTCGGTTTCTCGAGTATGCTACAAAGACTGCGTCCAGCAAGACACAGTTTTGTTCGACGCAATACACGGGTCGCCCGCGGGCAGTGTAGTCACAGAACGCGAGTTGCCCACGCGCCAAACATGGATGTTTGTCCTGGCTCATTTGGCTGTCAATTTACATCTTTCAAAAAAACCCGTCTACAAATATTTCTGTACTTCATTGTTTTGTTTGTGTGTTGCTCCGGGGAATTAACTATTTCGTAATGCCCCTCCAACGGGCATTACGGGAAAATCCGGATCTCAAATTGACGAATCAGATTTCAGGATTCTTGAAAGCTAGTATATTAATAATAAATACTAATTTTTCAATGTGTGGATTGTATTCATTTTTAGATGCCGTTCTTCCTCGCGTCCAAGTTGGCGATTCTGGCATCTCTACACAAACAGTGACTGTTCTCGCAAGTAATATTACGATTGAGAGAGAACAAATTTTAGAAGAAACACGAGGCGCGTGTGACGATATAGTTGGTCAAAGTTCGCAACAGCCTGCTGACGTGTCGGATAAGACGTCAGCGAACGAAATCGGGAATGTTAAAGAAGCGCCACCGGGGGGAAATTGTGATGATTCAAATGTATGTGATGCTGAGCATACTACCCCTGATACTCCTGAGGTCACCAAAAAAACTGAGGAAATAAAACTTGTTGTGGTACAACAAACAGTTGTTATAGAGACACGGACAGAAATTGTAGAAAATCCCTCTACTTTGCATGAAAAGAATGACGCTGTTGACGATCGAAACAATAGCAGTGATGGAGGTGTAACAGATGTCGATAATACAGTACAGGCGCCAACTGAAGACTTGATCACAAACGCTGACACAGGTCACTCAGAACTACCTGTATTAGATAACCAAATTGACGTTTCAGTTCAATTTGATGGAATTCTGGAAGACCTTGGAAGAAAGGTCAGGACAGAAAACGTTGTCTTTGAAGAACGTATGCAGAAAATTGTTCAGCAGTTAGAAAAGGAAGAGAAGGAAGGCAATAAAAGTGACTTGAAGATCGACGATGAAGAAACGAATAAGAATTCTGGTATTCCCGATACTGTTGTTGTAGGAAGTTATGTTGATGAGATTGCAAGAGAGAAATTAGAAGCGAAAATATCTGGTAATAAACAGGAAACTGAAAAGGGAAACAGTGAAGGTGGATCGGCAAAAAATCTAAATGTACAAGGCAATATGGATGGCACTCAGAGAACTCTCATGGAAAATAAAGACAAAAAAATCAAATGTGTCGAATCTGATGTCAATAGAATCACCAAGTCCACAAGTGAAGAATTGAAAGCAAATGCTCAGGTATGTTTTTCTATTCTCGAGTTAGACTTGGATGAAGTTTAAAGGAACGAAAAAGCGGCGAACGAGGTGAAAGAGTAGAGGGATGGAGTGACTTGGCTCACCTGAAGTGTTTCGAATCAGATATTTTTTAGCGGGAAAAAAATATCAGTAGACCACACGTTATTTTTAGCAGCAAACCAAACCAAACCAAACATGAAGTCGAAAGACAAAACGCTACACGCTTAGCAAGATATATTATTATTTCCCTTTTATTGCAATATTCGCACAAATTATTATAAATTATTACCGACCGATAAACTTACCCTTTACATTATACAGTAATACATGGTCTGTTAGATCTCGCACGGAATAAAGATCGTTAATAAATTAGCACCAACTTTTGCACTTAAACTGTAGTTATACAGTCAAGGACATAGCGACCAGCGACTAATCAATCGACAAATCGCGTTTATTTGTCTTTAAATAAGATCTTGTAATTATAAGACAGCTAAATTTTTCATCGCAAATTTTCATGAATTGAGCCGTTTCGTAAATGCAACAATGAGATGTGACATACTTCTGATTCGAAATTTGAATTAGCAAGTGCTCATAAATACTTTAACATGCGTGGCTGAATATCGGTCAGACCTCCCACCAGATTGGTCAAAATCGGGAAAATTCACCTGTTTTCATGGAAATAAGCCTCTTAGCCAATCAGAACATTGAATTTTGACTTTTTGACCATTCGACTTTACTTCTGCCAGCTGCTCATTGACTTGAACAGGCTGGTAAGATTTACAACGTGACTGATTGAATAATACTACCAGTTAATAATGCTGCATGATAAAGATACTGCACTGTTGTATCGTTGCTGGTTGCTGCATGATAAAAGATAATTGTCAGAGACGCAGAGGGAATTTTACTTACCTTCTCGAGGGACTAATTCTATTGTTGATAGTCTTGTAGTTTAGATGTCCCTTAATACGAATTCGAATTTTGTTTCGGCAGATTTTATGTGTTTAGTGTGTTTAACATGGTTTTTTGTTTGACTTCAAGACATTCGAAAAACGCCATTTTGTTTTTAATTTTAGTACAAGAAACGAGCCCACAGTATTTTCGATCCGCGAGCCAATTGGAAATTTCAAGAATGCAAATTAAAACGCAAAACATTTATACTTTCGCACGTGTAGTCATAGCGTTAATTATCAAAACACTTGATGTAATTTATAGTTGCTCTGATTCGTGAAACTCACTTCTATTTCCGTTTTTAATTTTCTTGAATGACTCAAACGACCATGAGGCGCAAATATCCAGACGCATCACTGTCACACAGCCATACCTATGCTCATACGTGACTCATTATTATTATTATTATTATTATTATTATTATTTATTATTTAAACATATTTATACACGGTAGCCTTTCAGTTTCCTGATTTTCAAAGGGCCGTGCTTTACATAAATTACAATATATATGAACAAAACTATTGATTACTAATCTACAAAATTCAAAAATTACTTAATTAAACTACATGCATACCTATATACACAAATATTTACAACAATGTTTAAATTTCACACTGTGATGAGTAATGTCATGCTCTACTATCGAGAATTATAGGGTTTGTATTAGCCGTTTAAACGAGTCTTTTGAAAGAAATTGGTATTTTTCCACGACTTTATCAGATAATTTATTCCATGCAAGTGCGCCTCGGTAAGAGAAGCTCTTTTTTAGAAAGTTTGTTTTAGGTTTTGGTAAATGTAGTTTTCGATTATTGCTTCTCAGACCATACGTATCATTCTGACAGGTACTAAATAACTCAGTTAGGTATTTTGGTGTCATTTCTCGTAGTGCCATAAATGTCATTAATTGTTGGCGTCTGTTAAAAATATTTTCAATTGGTTCCCAATGCAGGGTTTTGAAGATGTCAGTACTTCTAACTTCGTAGCTTGAGCCAGTAATAATTCGTGCTGCCCTTTTTTGTAATTTGTAAAGCTTATCCATGTGAGTAGCGTTTCCTTGCTGCCATACTGTTGAGCAGTAAGTGAAATGTGGCAATACAAAGGCATTGTACATAGTAACTAACGCGTCTGTTGTGATATAGTTTTTTGCTCTTCTTAGTAAAGCAATGTTTTTGGAAATTTTTTTGCATTGTGTGTCGACTTGTTCATGCCAATTGAGCTTTTCGTCTACAATTACGCCTAGAAATTCTTTGCGCGCTACTCTCTCTATCGTTTGTTCACCTATGACAATTTCTGGGTTTGAGTGTATTTGGTTTAACCTATTCCTGGATCCTATAATCATATACTCAGTTTTCTCGACATTTAGTGTTAGTTTGTTTGATATCAACCATTTGTGAACGTTCTCAAGGTCTGTGTTGAGTTTCTGCTCGATTTCTACGGATGAGCCTCCACAACAGGAGATATTTGTGTCATCCGCAAACATCGAAGCTTTTGTAGATGTCAAACAGTTTGGTAAGTCGTTTATATAAACTAGGAAGAGTAATGGCCCAAGATTTGACCCTTGCGGCACTCCGCAAGTAATGTTGGCAGTATTTGATATTTCGTTATTAATTTTGCAAACTTGCTTTCTTCCCGAGATATTATTAGGTCATTATAATAATAATAACGGTCATTAGAGGGCACACCGGCTGATACAATTAAAATATGGCATGCTCAACTTTTTATCCTCACCCAAAACTTAAAGGTAGGTTGCAGTCGCTTCTGCGCATGTGCGATAGGTTTGATATGACGAGCCTCCTCATAACAAGTTTCCAGTCCCATGGCGTGAATGAAAACACGCGCGGCCGTCTGAATCGTTCTCTGTTGTATTGCAAGGAGCGATGGCGCATCAAGTCCTGGCATAAAAATTGTTGCTTTGAGAGTTTCAAGATCAAACAATTAATATTGGATTCTGGAAACGCGGCAAATCGCCTCGCCTAAAGGTTTAATTATTCGCGTTCGGTAGCTTTTGCTTCAGATGTTGTGGGTTTCATTCGAGACTTCGAGTCGCACTACAGAATATTCACGAGTCACGACATGCTCACAGGCTCTGTCATATGCAATGCGGTAAGAAATATATTGTATTACTATCGTAGCTGAGTTCTACTAATAATATTAAGGATGTATTTAGAATCCTGAATATTATTAGAAGAACTCAGCTATTGTATCAAACCAGTGTCAAATCTTTTATATTTTGCTAATATGTCTAATTCTGGTTACAATTTTAATATTTTTTAATGTATTTAGAAGTTGACAAGTATGTTTAAAACATGAAACAATGTAGGGAGGAACCTTACATGCAATCACAATTTTGGCAAAGAACCCATTCAATCAAAAGAAAATCACGATACTGTATATCACTCAATGAGTATATTGTGGATATGATCTATAACATAGCTAGCAATACATAGAGGATATTACACGGTGCATGGCGCGAAGATATTTACGAGTGGTGAAAACACGTTCAGGTTGGAACAAGCGAACAGAGAACATATAAATCCCAGGGGAAAACACACGCGTTTTTCAAGCGTTACATATTTTTTCATGTCTTCGCTAGTGAAAATATGGGAGATACGAGTGTTTTAGTTTACGGTGAAACACCCATAAAGCCATAACCATATAATAAATGAGCTTATCCGATGGCTTACATAGATATTGAGTGCAGGCTTCAACCGGTTGTACAAGGTGTGAAATAAATTATACATTTTATATGCGCCCTGTAGAATATGCAATTAAATTGTCGTATTCTCGATTCCATTAACTCTATAGTAACTTTTACAATCCGTTTCCCAAACAAATTCAAAGTAATGAGTGAATTCAAAGCCGCGAAGCGAGATGCGGAAATTGCGAGTTTGAATATCCGGTTATTAAAATTGTCGGTTAATTTTGTGTTTCAAGCATAATAGCCTGGAATATATTTCAAACTGTTATACTGTATACAGTTTTTTACTACATATTATAATCCCCGATTCAATATAATGCAATATAAGCACAATATGTGCTCTCGTCGTGATATCCCAGATTCAATATAATGCAATATAAGCACAATATGTGCTCTCGTCGTGATATTATATCGTATAAACACGATATAATGTCTAGGTGCACGCCATAGATGTGATTTTGGTTGCTTGATCGAGAATTTAGCCTGATGTTTGACGTACAGTAATTGTCGCTCATTTTCTCTTCTGCTGAATCACAACAAAATACGCGTGTGCGAACCGCCCAATTACAGTACTGTCCAGAAATAACCTAACAGTGCGGTTGCGGTGCGGTCGCGGTTCGGTTAGGCTGCGGTTCGGTTGCGGTTCGGTTGCGGTTAGGTTGCGGTTAGGTTGCGGTCGACCGATAAAAACCGCAAACGACCGCAAGAAAATATCACAGTTTAGATTACGATGTTTACCGGTTGTTTCCGATCGGTACGAAGCGCTGTTGCGCTGGTAATGAAAAGTTATCACAAACAGCTATTCATAGTTGCAACTATTCAAATCTTTAAATCCTCAAAACTTATATAGTTTACGGTGTTTAAAAGCGGTTGCTGTTGACCTGTTACATGTACAGCCGTGGTTCATAAACAAAACCATTTGTCCGTCTATTAAAACATAAACCCGCTCTGATACTAGAGACGATAACTTTGTCTCTGACCGCGTCTAATGTAACTACGGTTATTAGATAGACGATAATATCGTCAGACGTCAATAACGTCTTATTACAGTAGTAATATCGCCTCGGACGTTAGAATAAAGTCATCTAAGCTAGTACAAAGAGCCTCAGTTAAGCGAAATCTAATTTTATTCAGGCGATATTTCAGCAGACTTAGACGTTTCGTCTTTATTACGCTACACTGCGACAGTTAACGTCTGAGACGACAATATCATCCACACGATATTAACGTCCGTAGGACCTCTGGTATAAAAACAGCCATGATGATAACAGCTGAGATGATAATATCGTCTCAGACGCGACGTTAATGTCGTGTAGTGTAAAGACGAGATGTCTAACACAGGGTTACAGCCTACCTGCTGAAATACTGGCTGAATAAAATTCGACAGTAGAGCAAAATACATACAATAGTAATAGTCAGTCTACAATATCATACCTTTCTCCTGTGGTATTGAAATGTTTTTTCGTAGTGATCAGCATTCAAGCCAAAATAGCAAGCGAGAAACGCCATTATCCCGATATTTTTACGAGAACACGGTAAAAAACCATATGACATGTAACCAGATGTGTTATATATGCGTTGTATATAGGATAAAAATCCCAACATGATTCGCGCTTTAGACAAAAACCAATTAACGCGCTTTTTTTCGCACATCTATCGTTAAAGTTTGAAAGGCATTCAAATGACTTCTTGTGTATTGTCTTGATGAATTAACTATGGTAACTTTTACAATCCGTTTCCCAAACAAATTCAAATTAATGAGTGATTTTTTACAAAGGACTTGGGTCTGTAACATGCATAGCCAATAATATGCGTTTTAGCTGTGCTATCTTGATGTCATATTGATCAAAACAAACCATGAGTCATCACTACACTTTATTTTCGAGTAGACAAATTGAATCCTGACACTGTCCTTCTTCATATGAATAAGCTAGACTTAATCTACGATGGCAAGAGTTTAAAATGGAACAAAAACTTCGAAGATCTTAAGTTCAATGAGACAACGGTAAATACTAATGACTGCCTAAGAATTTCTGGCGAGAATTAAACAGCGAGCAAAAAGTATCAGTATATCTATTTTTGTAGGTGATGCATTCATTAGAATTCAAAATAATCCGAATATATAAAAACATAGTATAAAAATAGGTACGCATTGCGTACATGCGGGTAGCCGCTAATTAAGTCAACGAAACACTACTAGTTGTTTCAAGGCCGTAGGAAGATGAAAAAAGTTAGGGGGGCTCTTCGAGCGCCGAAGGCGCAAGTGCTGCTAGGGAGTCAAGGGACACGCCCCCCGAATTTTTTTATTTTTAGCACGCTCAAACATGTTTTTCTGCACTTTTGAGGTTAGTTTTACTATAATCATTGGATTAAGACGTGCAAGACTGTAAACTGTTAAAACGTGTATTTACATCAAGGCTCAAAGATCATTTTAGGGGGGGGGGGCTCAGCCCCCTGCCTTTGAAGTTAGGGGGCTCAAGTCCCCCCTGCCCCCGTGGTTCCTACGGCCATGAGTTGTTTGTTTGTTTTAGATTGTTTGCTTTGTTTTGGATTGTTGCGGAAGATCGATTTACTGAAAAAAACCCAAAAAAAGTACATGCAGCAATACCAAAATATGTTTAAGTTTTGCACCATAGACCTTACTTCTTACAATATTGGCATCTCATGGCATTTAACTACTGTGAGTGTGTGACCAGCTCCAGAATGTTAGCAAAGTATGAACAATTACCAGCTTTACTAACGTTTACATTATCCACATATTTTATGATATTTGAATAATAAAAATTGCAAAGAATATAAAAATTGCATTTAACATAACAATTTTTCTAGTACAAAAACAACTTACAACATTTAACAGCATACAGCTGTATTATCCAAAATAATATCAATATTAAAGTGTACAATAAAGTATATAATACCATAGACATGTTTTGTTATAAAATATCAATTAGTGTTCATAATATCAATACGTTTAGTGTTACATCGTTGAAGAGTTCAATACCAATGTCAGTTTAGTAGTGTTCACTGCACTGTATAATGCTGGATACAATCTTGGTGCGATTTACAAAAGTAATTTCCACTGAGGATGGTATAGTCAGAAATTTCTCTACAAGGTTATCCCCACATACCATGATTGTGTTCAGAGTTGTTTGGTTCCAGATATTCACTGATTTGATTTCTTTGTACACAATTGCACTCAATGACATTGCCACACATTGTTTTCCAGCATTCGATCCGAATAAATTGTTACCTTGGTTAAAACTAGCATGAATTGTGTAAGAGCAATCCACAATATCATTAATAGTTGGGCCAGGGTTTTCTTCCACATCATTTGAAAGCTTTAGTAACAACTGTCCAATGTTATAAACATTGTCTGGATACTGTGCATTTTCTTTACATATTGTATCAAACCTGAATTTAATGTTTGGAGGTAGAAGTAAACTAATATAAAATTTTAGCAGCATTTCATTCCAAAATTGACCTTGAAAGTTACTTTTATGGCCTTCCATGAAAATGTGATGAGAACCAATTCGTGATCGATCTATTTCAATTGTCACTCCCATATTTGCAATCTATTGCACAGAAATAAGTATACTTAATAAAATTGAATAGTGTATTCAAAGTTGTTAGTAGCCAAAAAGTTATTGCAATGTCAATACATTTGTATAACGTGCAGTTGGCAGGTAGTCTATATTTTCCAGTAAGACTGGTTCAATATTTCAGCAAAGCTGGCTCAACTTTTCCAGTAAGTCTGGCTCAATATTCCAGCAAGGCTGGCTCAACTTTTCCAGTATAGGGTGCACGAAGAACCACGCCGTGGAACCACGTACACGTGCCTGACAAATCCGTCAGTGCGAGCAAATTTGCTCCAAGATATGTACGCAAAATAATAAATCTCGTCGAAACTTATATTTTTTCCGACAAGAGTCTTGAAATGGCGAGAAAATACAATAATAAAAGCACAAAATGAGAAGAAAATAATGCAAAATTTTGCTTACCTTTACGATTTACACTTTGCGTCCACAAAATATCGAATAACAATGGTCGAACATAAGTGCGATAAATCACATGACACGAACTATGTTGAAATATCTTACACTAAGTAATCATAATGGTTACATTACCGCGGTACAAATTACGTCATAAGAGCGGCTGGTCTTCCACCTGCCACCTGCCATCGTCCGATACGGTAACATAGTGGTTAGCCGCTGACCGCGCGAGCGCGGGCGGCTACCCACAAAAACTGTAAACATTGTCCAGACATATTGTTTTGTAAAAAGTCCTGGCAACATTTTCATGCATTGGCACCTGGATAATTTTATTATTTTACTTATTCTGAAACTTAGGCCTACATGTAGTAGTTTCATACATTGAAATATAACACAAGTGTTATGTAATATTATCGTACTAATCGTAGACCTTCTATACATGCTATGAACGTTTATATACACATACACAGACTACACTTCTAAATGCTTATCAATTCCATTTTGTAAACTAATTTTGTATAGTAAAAATCTAATAAATGTTGTTCATAAATTTTTCACATGAGTTTTTGCTTTCATCACTGCGTTTTCAATTTCATTACTGTGTCTGTGTCCTACTATGCTACCGAATGCGAATAATTAAACCTTTAGGCGAGGTGATTTGCCGCGTTTTCAGAATCCAATATTAATTGTTTGATCTTGAAACTCTCAAAGCAACAATTTTTATGCCAGGACTTGATGCGCCATCGCTCCTTGCAATACAACAGAGAACGATTCAGACGGCCGCGCGTGTTTTCATTTGCGCCATGGTACTGGAAACTTGTTATGAGGAGGCTCCTCATAACAAACCTATCGCACATGCGCAGAAGCGACTGTAACCTACCTTTAAGTGATACATACTTTTTGATATTCCCCCTATGTTACAGGTTTATTTGAGTTTTACTGGAAGCAAGAAATCAAGAATCAGTTTCTTCAAGTATTCTTGTTTTAAATTGTTTCCATACAAAGTATAAATTTTCCATCACCGCCCCTTTTTTCCCTTTACATGAAAATTAGTGAACCCTTTCTCCATCACCCCCCCCTCTTATAATAAATGACTGGTCCACCGCAAACTCGACCACGGCCACTGTGACACCACGACCACTAGTGACATCCACGGATTAGGCCTTCTGTCTTCTCAATAACTCCAAGTTTCTCATCATTCATCAACTGTTCCTCGAGCTTCTTCCGGACGTGAAACGAAACTCGCCGGGGTGACTGGACCACAGGTTGTACATCTTTATCCACGTGCAAATGAGCCTGGAATCCTTTCAACTTTCCGAGTCCTTCAAATAGTTCACTGTAACTTTGGGTGTTCGACAGATTGGACAACTTGAAAAAGGCCAAGTCTTTGTGAGCCCTTCCAGCTTACCAAACAACCAGTTGCGCCTTTAACAACAAAGAACGTTTCCACGCTAAACTTTTCCTCTGTCTCTACTTCGTAATCGCACTTGCCTACGAGCGGTAGTGGCTTGTTCGAGCCGTATGGATATATTTTCTCATTTGTTTTTCTCAACCTGGGCTTTGTTCTCAGCTTAGCAAAACTAACTTCATCTAAAATGTTCACACTTAATGCGCCAATATCCGCCATAACAACAATCGAAGTCCCATTGATTTTGACCCTAAATTCCGGTAGCTTCTGATACGACATAGCACTGACTGTCGACGTTGAAAATACGTACTCGCCTCTGAGCTAGATTCAACCTACCTTTCATTCAAGTTGTTTACCCAACGACTGCGTCTCGAGGGAGATTTTGATTGCTCGCTTCGCTTCTAATAAAATTTTGATTGTTCGTTTCGCCTCGAGAATTTCGATTGTTCGTTTCGCTTCGAGAATTTCGACTGTTTGTTTCGCTTCGACCCTTCTCGTTTCTCGTTGCAACATGCCTTGAAATGATTCCATTCCTGACATCCACGACATTGCTTTCCGTGGGCAGGGCAATTATTTTGGCTAGAGTGCAGTTTAGCGGACACCAACTTGCCGCTGAAAGTGTTTGTAGGGATTGCAGGCTCACGTTAAGTATCTTTTTGCGGGAAAATACAAACTTTATTAAGAATAATATGCTAGAAATGACAATTAAACAAAAATGATGTACATTTTATTTCATTTATTCACTATATATTTATTCACATTATATTTTTAGGTGTTGGGTCAGGGTTAGGGGTTAGGGTTAGGTTCAAGGTTAGGGTTAGGTTCAGGGTCAGGGTTAGGGTTAGGGTTAGGGTTAGGGTTAGGGTTAGGGTTAGGGTTAGGGTTAGGGTTAGGGTTAGGGTTAGGGGTTAGGACAAATTCCACTAAAGTCACCAATAATTTTATTTTGTAGTAGAAAGTCCCTTAAATCGTGCTCATCGCTGCAAATTTTAACTATGTCTTCGAAAACGAGTGGCATTTTAAAGTGGTAACTTAAATTTCCCGCCAAAAATGCCTTAGTGAGCCCACGTTATTTAGAAAACAAAAAGCGGCAAGTTTGTGTCCGCTAAACTGCGCTAGCCCCATTATTTTTGCTTAGCATGTTTATAACCACAAAAGAGTACTTCGATTTCGGTTGGCTTTTTTCCGGTCTTGATTAATTTCATAACAGCTGGTTTTCCTTGTGAGTGGATTTGCGCTTTCAGTACAGTCTGCTTGAACTTCAGACAGCTCCATAGGCTTCGCGATCTGAATAAGTTTCTCCAACGTTATTTCAGGACCGGCCAAGGCTTATCGTCGAAGCATCGAAGCATTCTGAACTATCTGGGTCTTTATTTCCCTTCTAGTAAAGTATGCAGATATGTTTTTCCGGGAGTTGCTTGGCTTGGCGAAATTTGTAGATTTCAAATTTAAGGGTTTTTTGTGGGGTGAAGTAGTTCTGTAATGCCTTTTCTGCTTTCCTGAATGCGTCTTCAGTGTCGTCCGCTTCTTGTACCTCCGAGGTTTCGAATATTTCGTTGACTTCTTCGCCAACGTAATGTAATAACATCGCTTTCTTTCATGGCCAAAAGCATGTTCTCAAATCTAGAAACATACTTTCTCCATTCTCTGCTAAGTTCTTCAGCAGTTCTGTTAAGTCAAAAGCTGGAAATGTCAATAATGCAGCCATCCTCGTCACCAAATGTGATGTTCACGCCAACTCAATAAAAGTTTGACTAACCCCTTATTAAGCATTTTAGTTGTCTTATATACAAAATGTGCTCGTAATTATTCATGCCCAATTATTTATACAAATTATCAAATTATTCATAAGTACAGACTTTACATCACCAAGACAGAAAAAGGAAGAATAACCATCTTTAGACTATTGAACTGTAATTGATCTGGAAAGATACGTCGGGGGGGGGGGAGGGGGGGGGGAAATTAAAGCCGACTTTGTGTTCGGCTTTGCAGGTAGACCCAGTCCTTTTTAAGAATTCCGTTAAAAAATGTCTTTTTTGTATCCGTAAAATTCTTTATTTAAATCTACTGACAGATCTCTAAGATTCATAAAAATATTTAAACAAGGATTATTGAATTTATATAATATTTTACAAAATTTGACAAAAATCGTTTTATCACGGGAAAATGTTAAGCAAAGGCGAAAATTACGAAAAATCCGCCAGATTTTTGCTACTTTTTCTGAGTTTTTGAAAGTTCGAGTAAGAACTAAGACGTAAAACCATAGGAAATATTCCATGCAAAATACATCCGTATGCGAAGTTTTAGGAAGATTGAACGTTTTAGGGTCGAAAAAAATGCATTTAAGTAACATTGTTTACGAAAAACGCATGAAAAACGTTAATTTCTTCATGTTTTGAAAGCGTTAAAACAAGGATTAAAAGTTCAGGATAAAGAAGAGTACCTGGCGTTCACTGCAAAATAAGTTCGGGACTGTCTAAAGCTTTCATTATATATTTTTTATTAGCTCAAGAGCAAAGTTTTCTTTGACGCGTACAAACATTTGTAATTTTTTTAAAATATTAAAGTCAAAATGCCCACTTTTTGCTGCAGATAGGTGTAAGACAGTTGGAACTAAACAGGAAACCTGGTCTGAATCCAAAACAATGATGTCTTTCGACAAAAACAGTGTATTTCTTGCGAATTTTTGCTCGAAATAAAAAATTCTCACTCTTCGAAAACCAAATCCGACCTCTCCTCAGTCTTTTTGAATGTTGATTTTCCAGCTCGTCGGCTTCAGCCAACCATAGGTTCAAAACACTGAAGTTATCGTTCCCGATCTATTACAGTTCAATGCTTTAGACATCACTACAGATGAAAGAGGAAGACGGTAATCTAATATTTTTCTCTATGCATCATCATGCAGGCAGGAACTTGAACTGATTAGTTGATGTATTTAATTTTAGAGCAACTGTTATGTTAGGTTGATAATCTTTTTAATTACACATCACCACTGTAGCAAAACAAACTGATCAGCCAAGTTGACATTTACTATCAGTCATACAAAGAAATTACAAAGGGGGTCTACAAGCGGATGATACCAAGGCAAAATTTATAATTTCAAATATTTCTTAGTGTGCTCCAAATTTGCTAAAATTATGCATCACTTTGGGCGAGGATAAAAAAATTGACCATACCATATTTTAATCACATGTTGGTCTGGATATTTGCGGTTCACAGTTGTAAGAAGTGAATTATATGTATATCACGAATCAGAGCAACTATGAATTACATCAAGTGTTTTTAGAATTAACGCTATGACTGGACGTGCCAAAGCATGAATATTTGGCGGAATAATATGCATACTCAAGAAACAACATTCGAATTGTATTATGGGACATCTAAACTAAAATATTATCAACAAAGAAATTAGTCCCTCGAGAAGGTAACTGTGCATGCATTTATGACGCTCTGCGTCACTGACAATAACTGGAGTACCTGGTCTTTAGTTATTTTCAAACTTTTACGTTAGTCACGTAGTCACGTGACCCCTAGATCCCTCCTGGATAAATTTAAAAATTGGCTTAAGAGCGACGTCACTGGGGAGAGAGGAGAGGGCAAATACGCAAAGTTTACGCGTAGATGTGTATTTTAAGGCCTAATGCCACGACACGACAGCGAAATTTTTCGCGAGAAACTGTTTATACGAAAAACAGATGGTGGCACATGAACAATTCCATGGAATTCAATCTTCGCTCGAGGGAAAACATTCATTTCACCAGTCGTGTTCGCTTAGCCATAAGTGGAAATCAGTTCTACTAGCTGTCAAGAAGAAAACAGCGAGCTAATTCAATCGAATAATTTAAGTGCAACTATTCCGCATGAGCCGTCTTTGTATAAGAATCATAAGAATCTTGTTGTTGTGGAATAGAAATTTATGCATTCATCAATATTTTGCCTAAACGGGTGGAGCTGGGGATGCGGGCGTAACCATGCGAGGACAATTGACATTTACAGTGATTCCTCAGTTTTGCTGTATGCACTTTTCTTGGCATATGTAAAAGCAATTCATTGCATAATGTGAAAAGTAAAGGGTAAAGAAAGTATAAGGACAAAGAAAAAAGACCTCGCATTGATTAAACATGGTTCAGGACTTAATCCTTGAAAGTAAAAAAAAACTGTTCACTAAGTTTGGCTGTGTGACTACCATGCTAAATGCAATTTTTAATATTACTAATATTACAATTATTTAATATACTTCGATTTTTTTAATGACACGTTAGTAGTAATATAGGTACCGATCGAGCCTTTTTTTTGAGGGGGCGCGAGGGTGTAGGAGGGGGCGCACACATATTGAGGGGGCGCACCCTCATTAGAATATCGTGTCCTGATTGGTCAAACTGCGTACGTACACCCCGTGACGTACACAGCGTGACGTACGCTATAGCCGCGCTCTGGTTGGTTAAAACAGCGTACGTATGCCCCGTGACGTACGCTATAGTCGCGCTCTGATTGGTTAAAACAGCGTACGTATACCCCGTGACGTACACACCGTGACGTACGCCATAGCTCTGCTCTGATTGGTTGAACCGCGTTCGTACACCCCGTGACGTACGCTATAGCCGCGCTCTGATTGGTTAAAACAGCGTACGTATGCCCCGTGACGTACGCTATAGCCGCGCTCTGGTTGGTTAAAACAGCGTACGTATGCCCCGTGACGTACGCTATAGTCGCGCTCTGATTGGTTAAAACAGCGTACGTATACCCGGTGACGTACACCCCGTGACGTACGCCATAGCTATGCTCTGATTGGTTAAACCAGCGTACGTGTATTTTGTCTGGTTATTTTGTAGCACTGTATTGTCGCACAGTATTGTTTACGATATCTTCGGATACTATTCAGAATATGTTTAGTACCGTAGTACAAAATTTAAAGAAAGAAATACAGGCGATATTTTGTGAGTAAGAAGAATTTTATTTCGTCATAGAAGTATATACAACATTAGTACGGTTTCTGTCTAACATTTCTAAGGTAATATCGTCCCAGTGTTTTTGGAGTTTGCTTATGTGCTGGTGGCATTTGTACATCAGCCTGCTCCAATTGTTCATCGCCAGAATCACCTTTGTCTGCGACTGATTCGTCATCGCTCACATCTGGAGAATTATTCTCGGTATTTGTGTCGTAAGTGTACCAGTGTTTTATTGGATGCTCAATTGTGTGTGGTGGTGTTACATAGTAAGGTATAGGTGAATGCCCTTCGTGTTCTTCCTCTCCCACGTCTATATTCGAATGCTCTGCTTCGCTCTCACTAGACTGTGCTGCGAGGTCTGGATCACTGTCCTCGGCATCGGCCTGTACTATATCATCTTCATCACTATACTCCACGTCAGCGTGTAGTTGAGAAGACTGTGGTTTGTTCTTGGCCTCCTCAATACTCTTTGTGGCTTTTTTTATGAAACCGGTCAGCTGATCTTCAAGACTTTGAAATTTACTTTGTAACTGATTTTTAAATGTTTGAAATCTATGATATTCATTAGAATAGAGTGTACTTTTCTCATCAGGAGTCATAGACGGGGCGCTTAAGATATTTTCAATTTCCTGTTCCGTATTGTACATGGCGTTAAGTATAGGAGGTTGTCGATACGATTGCTTTCTCATATATCCATTAAGTTGCTGTTGTAAACCATCTCTCTCCCCAGGCAATACATTTGTTTTTAGGCGGTGATGATCATGGGTAGTCGGTTTAAGGTCAAGCATAAGATAACCGTGAGGGTGACTTGTAGCTTTTTCATACGCATGCATGAACTCGGGAACCCGGCCTGGGTTGATTTGTCTTGCCAGGGTTAATACTTGCTGCTTGTCACGAGGAGACTTGAACAATACAATATAATGTGTATTAAGGCTGATGTTTCTTGCTTCCGTTCCTTGATGAAATATATTTTGGACAATGTAGATAACTGATAGATTTCTGTGATGGCTCCCTTTGGTAAATAAGTTGGCTATGCGTTTGTCGCCTCCTGACTGTGCCATAAGATCGTCAAGAACGATTATGTTACGTTTATTAACATCAAGAAAATCACGAGAGTCAATTTCAGAGGGTATGCCTTCGAAAAATTCAATACCCGGTATAGTGTCGATCATTTCTAAATACATGGGTTGCCATTTTCCATAGCACCAGATAATACGTTGAGGAGGCGGCCGTATAGTTTGTTGAGCATTCTCCAAAAGTATTTTTACCCATAGCGTCTTGCCACTTTGCGTACAGCCCGCGACAATACATGTAAAAGGGTGGTGAAGTGCCACTGGTCCGCTGACTAAAGGGGTGGGTTTAGTAAATGGGTCTTGCTTGTGCACATTTCTTTCATGACGTTGCATATTAAATAAAGTCGAGAATTGCATTCCGCAGGTATCACAAACATAAACCGACTTGGAGGAGGAGGAGGAGGAGGAGGAGGAGGAGGAGGAGGAGGAGGAGGAGGAGGAGGAGGAGGAGGAGGTGGTGGTGGTGGTGGTGGTGGTGGTGGTGGTGGTGGTGGTGGTGGTGGTGGTGGTGGTGGTGGTGGTGGTGGTGGTGGTGGTGGTGGTGGTGGTGGTGGTGGTGGTGGTGGTGGTGGTGGTGGTGGTGGTGGTGGTGGTGGTGGTGGTGGTGGTGGTGGTGGTGGTGGTGGTGGTGGTGGTGGTGGTGGTGGTGGTGGTGGTGGTGGTGGTGGTGGTGGTGGTGGTGGTGGTGGTGGTGGTGGTGGTGGTGGTGGTGGTGGTGGTGGTGGTGGTGGTGGTGGTGGTGGTGGTGGTGGTGGTGGTGGTGGTGGTGGTGGTGGTGGTGGTGGTGGTGGTGGTGGTGGTGGTGGTGGTGGTGGTGGTGGTGGTGGTGGTGGTGGTGGTGGTGGTGGTGGTGGTGGTGGTGGTGGTGGTGGTGGTGGTGGTGGTGGTGGTGGTGGTGGTGGTGGTGGTGGTGGTGGTGGTGGTGGTGGTGGTGGTGGTGGTGGTGGTGGTGGTGGTGGTGGTGGTGGTGGTGGTGGTGGTGGTGGTGGTGGTGGTGGTGGTGGTGGTGGTGGTGGTGGTGGTGGTGGTGGTGGTGGTGGTGGTGGTGGTGGTGGTGGTGGTGGTGGTGGTGGTGGTGGTGGTGGTGGTGGTGGTGGTGGTGGTGGTGGTGGTGGTGGTGGTGGTGGTGGTGGTGGTGGTGGTGGTGGTGGTGGTGGTGGTGGTGGTGGTGGTGGTGGTGGTGGTGGTGGTGGTGGTGGTGGTGGTGGTGGTGGTGGTGGTGGTGGTGGTGGTGGTGGTGGTGGTGGTGGTGGTGGTGGTGGTGGTGGTGGTGGTGGTGGTGGTGGTGGTGGTGGTGGTGGTGGTGGTGGTGGTGGTGGTGGTGGTGGTGGTGGTGGTGGTGGTGGTGGTGGTGGTGGTGGTGGTGGTGGTGGTGGTGGTGGTGGTGGTGGTGGTGGTGGTGGTGGTGGTGGTGGTGGTGGTGGTGGTGGTGGTGGTGGTGGTGGTGGTGGTGGTGGTGGTGGTGGTGGTGGTGGTGGTGGTGGTGGTGGTGGTGGTGGTGGTGGTGGTGGTGGTGGTGGTGGTGGTGGTGGTGGTGGTGGTGGTGGTGGTGGTGGTGGTGGTGGTGGTGGTGGTGGTGGTGGTGGTGGTGGTGGTGGTGGTGGTGGTGGTGGTGGTGGTGGTGGTGGTGGTGGTGGTGGTGGTGGTGGTGGTGGTGGTGGTGGTGGTGGTGGTGGTGGTGGTGGTGGTGGTGGTGGTGGTGGTGGTGGTGGTGGTGGTGGTGGTGGTGGTGGTGGTGGTGGTGGTGGTGGTGGTGGTGGTGGTGGTGGTGGTGGTGGTGGTGGTGGTGGTGGTGGTGGTGGTGGTGGTGGTGGTGGTGGTGGTGGTGGTGGTGGTGGTGGTGGTGGTGGTGGTGGTGGTGGTGGTGGTGGTGGTGGTGGTGGTGGTGGTGGTGGTGGTGGTGGTGGTGGTGGTGGTGGTGGTGGTGGTGGTGGTGGTGGTGGTGGTGGTGGTGGTGGTGGTGGTGGTGGTGGTGGTGGTGGTGGTGGTGGTGGTGGTGGTGGTGGTGGTGGTGGTGGTGGTGGTGGTGGTGGTGGTGGTGGTGGTGGTGGTGGTGGTGGTGGTGGTGGTGGTGGTGGTGGTGGTGGTGGTGGTGGTGGTGGTGGTGGTGGTGGTGGTGGTGGTGGTGGTGGTGGTGGTGGTGGTGGTGGTGGTGGTGGTGGTGGTGGTGGTGGTGGTGGTGGTGGTGGTGGTGGTGGTGGTGGTGGTGGTGGTGGTGGTGGTGGTGGTGGTGGTGGTGGTGGTGGTGGTGGTGGTGGTGGTGGTGGTGGTGGTGGTGGTGGTGGTGGTGGTGGTGGTGGTGGTGGTGGTGGTGGTGGTGGTGGTGGTGGTGGTGGTGGTGGTGGTGGTGGTGGTGGTGGTGGTGGTGGTGGTGGTGGTGGTGGTGGTGGTGGTGGTGGTGGTGGTGGTGGTGGTGGTGGTGGTGGTGGTGGTGGTGGTGGTGGTGGTGGTGGTGGTGGTGGTGGTGGTGGTGGTGGTGGTGGTGGTGGTGGTGGTGGTGGTGGTGGTGGTGGTGGTGGTGGTGGTGGTGGTGGTGGTGGTGGTGGTGGTGGTGGTGGTGGTGGTGGTGGTGGTGGTGGTGGTGGTGGTGGTGGTGGTGGTGGTGGTGGTGGTGGTGGTGGTGGTGGTGGTGGTGGTGGTGGTGGTGGTGGTGGTGGTGGTGGTGGTGGTGGTGGTGGTGGTGGTGGTGGTGGTGGTGGTGGTGGTGGTGGTGGTGGTGGTGGTGGTGGTGGTGGTGGTGGTGGTGGTGGTGGTGGTGGTGGTGGTGGTGGTGGTGGTGGTGGTGGTGGTGGTGGTGGTGGTGGTGGTGGTGGTGGTGGTGGTGGTGGTGGTGGTGGTGGTGGTGGTGGTGGTGGTGGTGGTGGTGGTGGTGGTGGTGGTGGTGGTGGTGGTGGTGGTGGTGGTGGTGGTGGTGGTGGTGGTGGTGGTGGTGGTGGTGGTGGTGGTGGTGGTGGTGGTGGTGGTGGTGGTGGTGGTGGTGGTGGTGGTGGTGGTGGTGGTGGTGGTGGTGGTGGTGGTGGTGGTGGTGGTGGTGGTGGTGGTGGTGGTGGTGGTGGTGGTGGTGGTGGTGGTGGTGGTGGTGGTGGTGGTGGTGGTGGTGGTGGTGGTGGTGGTGGTGGTGGTGGTGGTGGTGGTGGTGGTGGTGGTGGTGGTGGTGGTGGTGGTGGTGGTGGTGGTGGTGGTGGTGGTGGTGGTGGTGGTGGTGGTGGTGGTGGTGGTGGTGGTGGTGGTGGTGGTGGTGGTGGTGGTGGTGGTGGTGGTGGTGGTGGTGGTGGTGGTGGTGGTGGTGGTGGTGGTGGTGGTGGTGGTGGTGGTGGTGGTGGTGGTGGTGGTGGTGGTGGTGGTGGTGGTGGTGGTGGTGGTGGTGGTGGTGGTGGTGGTGGTGGTGGTGGTGGTGGTGGTGGTGGTGGTGGTGGTGGTGGTGGTGGTGGTGGTGGTGGTGGTGGTGGTGGTGGTGGTGGTGGTGGTGGTGGTGGTGGTGGTGGTGGTGGTGGTGGTGGTGGTGGTGGTGGTGGTGGTGGTGGTGGTGGTGGTGGTGGTGGTGGTGGTGGTGGTGGTGGTGGTGGTGGTGGTGGTGGTGGTGGTGGTGGTGGTGGTGGTGGTGGTGGTGGTGGTGGTGGTGGTGGTGGTGGTGGTGGTGGTGGTGGTGGTGGTGGTGGTGGTGGTGGTGGTGGTGGTGGTGGTGGTGGTGGTGGTGGTGGTGGTGGTGGTGGTGGTGGTGGTGGTGGTGGTGGTGGTGGTGGTGGTGGTGGTGGTGGTGGTGGTGGTGGTGGTGGTGGTGGTGGTGGTGGTGGTGGTGGTGGTGGTGGTGGTGGTGGTGGTGGTGGTGGTGGTGGTGGTGGTGGTGGTGGTGGTGGTGGTGGTGGTGGTGGTGGTGGTGGTGGTGGTGGTGGTGGTGGTGGTGGTGGTGGTGGTGGTGGTGGTGGTGGTGGTGGTGGTGGTGGTGGTGGTGGTGGTGGTGGTGGTGGTGGTGGTGGTGGTGGTGGTGGTGGTGGTGGTGGTGGTGGTGGTGGTGGTGGTGGTGGTGGTGGTGGTGGTGGTGGTGGTGGTGGTGGTGGTGGTGGTGGTGGTGGTGGTGGTGGTGGTGGTGGTGGTGGTGGTGGTGGTGGTGGTGGTGGTGGTGGTGGTGGTGGTGGTGGTGGTGGTGGTGGTGGTGGTGGTGGTGGTGGTGGTGGTGGTGGTGGTGGTGGTGGTGGTGGTGGTGGTGGTGGTGGTGGTGGTGGTGGTGGTGGTGGTGGTGGTGGTGGTGGTGGTGGTGGTGGTGGTGGTGGTGGTGGTGGTGGTGGTGGTGGTGGTGGTGGTGGTGGTGGTGGTGGTGGTGGTGGTGGTGGTGGTGGTGGTGGTGGTGGTGGTGGTGGTGGTGGTGGTGGTGGTGGTGGTGGTGGTGGTGGTGGTGGTGGTGGTGGTGGTGGTGGTGGTGGTGGTGGTGGTGGTGGTGGTGGTGGTGGTGGTGGTGGTGGTGGTGGTGGTGGTGGTGGTGGTATAACAGCATAAATCTCGGAGGAGGAGATATAACAGGAGGAGGAGATATAACAGCATAAATCTCGGAGGAGGAGATATAACAGGAGGAGATATAACAGCATAAATCTCGGAGGAGGAGATATAACAGGAGGAGATATAACAGCATAAATCTCGGGTGAGACTACAGTCTCCTTTTGGGTCTCACTAAAGAAACATGTCCTATGTTTGTGATACCTGCGGAATGCAATTCTCGACTTTATTTAATATGCAACGTCATGAAAGAAATGTGCACAAGCAAGACCCATTTACTAAACCCACCCCTTTAGTCAGCGGACCAGTGGCACTTCACCACCCTTTTACATGTATTGTCGCGGGCTGTACGCAAAGTGGCAAGACGCTATGGGTAAAAATACTTTTGGAGAATGCTCAACAAACTATACGGCCGCCTCCTCAACGTATTATCTGGTGCTATGGACAATGGCAACCCATGTATTTAGAAATGATCGACACTATACCGGGTATTGAATTTTTCGAAGGCATACCCTCTGAAATTGACTCTCGTGATTTTCTTGATGTTAATAAACGTAACATAATCGTTCTTGACGATCTTATGGCACAGTCAGGAGGCGACAAACGCATAGCCAACTTATTTACCAAAGGGAGCCATCACAGAAATCTATCAGTTATCTACATTGTCCAAAATATATTTCATCAAGGAACGGAAGCAAGAAACATCAGCCTTAATACACATTATATTGTATTGTTCAAGTCTCCTCGTGACAAGCAGCAAGTATTAACCCTGGCAAGACAAATCAACCCAGGCCGGGTTCCCGAGTTCATGCATGCGTATGAAAAAGCTACAAGTCACCCTCACGGTTATCTTATGCTTGACCTTAAACCGACTACCCATGATCATCACCGCCTAAAAACAAATGTATTGCCTGGGGAGAGAGATGGTTTACAACAGCAACTTAATGGATATATGAGAAAGCAATCGTATCGACAACCTCCTATACTTAACGCCATGTACAATACGGAACAGGAAATTGAAAATATCTTAAGCGCCCCGTCTATGACTCCTGATGAGAAAAGTACACTCTATTCTAATGAATATCATAGATTTCAAACATTTAAAAATCAGTTACAAAGTAAATTTCAAAGTCTTGAAGATCAGCTGACCGGTTTCATAAAAAAAGCCACAAAGAGTATTGAGGAGGCCAAGAACAAACCACAGTCTTCTCAACTACACGCTGACGTGGAGTATAGTGATGAAGATGATATAGTACAGGCCGATGCCGAGGACAGTGATCCAGACGTCGCGGCACAGTCTAGTGAGAGCGAAGCAGAGCATTCGAATATAGACGTGGGAGAGGAAGAACACGAAGGGCATTCACCTATGCCTTACTATGTAACACCACCACACACAATTGAGCATCCAATAAAACACCGGTACACTTACGACACAAATACCGAGAATAATTCTCCAGATGTGAGCGATGACGAATCAGTCGCAGACAAAGGTGATTCTGGCGATGAACAATTGGAGCAGGCTGATGTACAAATGCCACCAGCACATAAGCAAACTCCAAAAACACTGGGACGATATTACCTTAGAAATGTTAGACAGAAACCGTACTAATGTTGTATATACTTCTATGACGAAATAAAATTCTTCTTACTCACAAAATATCGCCTGTATTTCTTTCTTTAAATTTTGTACTACGGTACTAAACATATTCTGAATAGTATCCGAAGATATCGTAAACAATACTGTGCGACAATACAGTGCTACAAAATAACCAGACAAAATACACGTACGCTGGTTTAACCAATCAGAGCATAGCTATGGCGTACGTCACGGGGTGTACGTCACCGGGTATACGTACGCTGTTTTAACCAATCAGAGCGCGACTATAGCGTACGTCACGGGGCATACGTACGCTGTTTTAACCAACCAGAGCGCGGCTATAGCGTACGTCACGGTGCATACGTACGCTGTTTTAACCAATCAGAGCGCGGCTATAGCGTACGTCACGGGGTGTACGAACGCGGTTCAACCAATCAGAGCAGAGCTATGGCGTACGTCACGGTGTGTACGTCACGGGGTATACGTACGCTGTTTTAACCAATCAGAGCGCGACTATAGCGTACGTCACGGGGCATACGTACGCTGTTTTAACCAACCAGAGCGCGGCTATAGCGTACGTCACGCTGCGTACGTCACGGGGTGTACGTACGCAGTTTGACCAATCAGGACACGATATTCTAATGAGGGTGCGCCCCCTCAATATGTGTGCGCCCCCTCCTACACCCTCGCGCCCCCTCAAAAAAAAGGCTCGATCGGTACCTATATTACTACTCACATTAGTACCACATACAGTGTAATCTTTATATTTACTCTTTACCTCAGGGTGTTAAAAATGTTTGGGTTAGGGTTAGGTCAGAGAACGTTTAAATTCATTCATTATTGTATGATAACATCGCCCTTTATGGAAGTGGTAAACGCGTTTTTTTAATTCTCTACAGCAGCACAAGCTGGCTATTCGTTTACTTTTTTTACCAACGTGAAAAGAAAATCTTAGCGTCTTGTCTAATACGTTTTTGCACGGTTGAGAAACAATACTGTGAGAACTAGTAAATTCTTCCGGAGGTCATTTTATAAAACAAGTATTGCTCACAGAATGATATGGTAGACGGTGACATGTTACAGTGTATTTGTTGGTTGTATACATTGAATATTCAGAGTCCAGGTTTAATTACTTTCATCTGATATATCGTTCGCCATAACTAAGACAAATTTGCTGTGTTATGACAACCTAAATGAGCTGGTTATGTTTGGATAACCCCCCCCCCCCTGCATTTGAGAACCTTTCGTCAAATGTAATTGACACGTCGCCTATTCAGGTCTTGTAGATGTAGATCATTTGAAGATGAGAATGCAACTTGTCGAAAATTATGAACAGATTTGCAACATCATGTGTAAACTGCGACAACGTTGCCGGATGTTAGTAGAAGTGATATTTGCAAATACTAATACTCCTACTAACTGTAGTCTAAAGTAATTTAAAATTTTAAGAATCAATCTTTTAATTTATTACAGAAGCAAAATGATGACGTTTCAGCAAAATTTGATGAAATCTTGAAAGATCTTGGAAGAATTCAAACGGCCAGAATGGAAAATGTTAACTTTGAACAAACTATGCAAAAACTTGTTAAAGAATTGGAAGAATCGTACAAGAATTCTGATGTACCAGACACGAGCAATAAAGGGACTAAAGTTGGTGAAAGTGGGACAGAAAAATTAGATGAAGAAAAGCCAAAGAATGAACAACGAACGCAAGGCATAGGTAACACTCAGATTACTGTCAAAAACAATAAAGATGAAAGAATCAAACAGGAGAATTCTAACAGCAGGAGATCTACTAGGTCCACGACGACAAATTCGCAATTAAATGACAAGGTACGTGTAGTGCAGTGTAGGTCCTGTGTAGGGTTTTGTATGCGTTTCATTTACCAGAGATAATCCCAACTGTTTTAGGGTAAAATGACCATGTCGGTCAACATGGCATATGTGCCAAAACCTGAATCCGGGACGAAAGTCCTGAAAATGACCCTGCCCTGAAATGGCAGTGTCGACATAGCTCTAACTTCAGACCAATGCAAGCAACAGCCTTTCTGAAGTGCCTATAGTGTTTAGAAGAGTTGCTTATAGGGGTGGTTATTAGAAGCAAAACATTGCCTAACTATGATATTTTCCATGAAAATCACCACTCAAAATGCCAGGTCAGCAGCTAATTATGCATAAAATCACTAAAATTGCTGGCAGAAATTATATTTACATATTTCCTACAAAAAATTATTATAACATAAAAAACCATGTTCAAGTGAATATGCCAAGTAAACATTTCATATTATTCTATTTTCATGTATATTTGCGTATTGCTTTGTTTTAAGCTTTAACTACAAGAAAATCTGATAAACTTATGTATTTTCCCATTTTTATTTAAAGGGCGCTTTTTATTATATCAAAGTAAAACATAACTAAGCATCTAAGCCAATGAAAGCCACTATGAGCCCACTAAGGCTTTAAAATTGAAACGTACGTATCTGCAGTGACATAGCCCTCAAAATAAAAATGGGGGAAATGCATAACTGTCTGATTTTCTTGCAGTTAAAGCTTAAAACAATACGCAAATATAAACAAGCAAACACATTCGTGAAAATATTCACTCCCCCTGTATGGTCACCCACGAGGAATTTTCGTGACGATTGCGCGTGACTTTCAAATTATTTCGAAGCTTAACCTTTGAATCTGACACTCGATTTTATGTGGGTGGATTTTTATATTGAAATTTGATAGAAGTTTACAAAATCACCTTCAGAAATTCAACAGTATAAAGTACTGTTGGATTGCCTAATATAAATACACATGAAGACGAAGAAGCCACATTTATCGGACACAAAAGCGGCAAGACTTCGTAATGGCGGCAATTTTGGCTAATTGTTGAGGATACCGAATCGAAGATAAAGCAGACGGCACAGTCTCAGAACAAGTCAAAAATGTGCTGAGTTGTTCTTTAGTCATCTGTGATTATGGAAAAGTACAAGAATTGTATGAGACTTCGGCTACTCGGCGATAAAAAAGCAAGCAAGACGGAAAATATGGCTGAAATCGTGTTTTTGCGGGGGGTAAGTGAAATACAATGCCTTGTATATCACCAAAATAATGTCGATCCTTTTGAAATCTGCAATAATTGGATTCAATTGAACATGGTTTTTTATGTTATAATAATTTTTTGTAGGAAATATGTAAATATAATTTCTACCAGCAATTTTAGTGATTTTATGCATAATTAGCTGCTGACCTGGTATTTTGAGTGGTGATTTTCATGGAAAATATCATAGTTAGGCAATGTTTTGCTTCTAATAACCACCCCTATAAGCAACTCTTCTAAACACTATAGGCACTTCAGAAAGGCTGTTGCTTGCATTGGTCTGAAGTTAGAGCTATGTCGACACTGCCATTTCAGGGCAGGGTCATTTTCAGGACTTTCGTCCCGGATTCAGGTTTTGGCACATATGCCATGTTGACCGACATGGTCATTTTACCCTAAAACAGTTGAGATTAACTCTGGTAAATGAAACGCATACAAAACCTTATACAGGACCTAGATTAAGTACATTGACGTTTAGTTTATGGTTTCCGTAGTTGAAATACATTACATGCAGTGACCCATCGCATTTCTAAGTCAAAAAGCTTGATAGTACCGTTTTAATACTTTTAATATAACACTAATATAATCCTGCTTAGTAATTGAATTAGTACAAAATTTACTTAAATTAGCACAAAAATCTTACTCGTTTTGTCGTTGTTTTAAAATGATGAAAGTGAATGCACCTACACGATTGAATTATTGTTACAGATATTATATTAAGCTCAGTGGATTACAAAAAATGTCAGCAATATGTATCCACTTGATTCGACGCACAAAAGTCCTTTTATTATTTGCTTCGACTTGAATGTCTTTCCATTGTCCAAAATTATGGTTCCTAGCTAGCATTCCTCTTCGGCTTATGAATCTTTGAAAACTACGAACGAAAGTTTCACTAATTGCATTAATTGAAGGGACCAAATGAACTGCGCGATTCAAAGCGCACGTGTAAAAAACATTGTATGACTTGTACATTGTTTTATCGTTGGAATAGATGTTCTTCACGAGTAAGGGGCCAGCGTAATCAACTCCGAAACTTCTAAATGCGAGATTACTTTCGACACGGCAAAGGTGGTACTGGCGGTACTCCATACGACTTGCTTTCTAATCGCTTGCAAGTTAAACATCCAGCGATGATCTTTTTCACGACTTGTCGACCTCGTACGATCCAAAATTTGGATCTTACCTTCGTGACGCTCTCGCGAACGCCATTATGCATAACGTCGACGTAACATATCAATACTACAAGCTTGGTAAATTCATGATCACTGGGCAACAACACAGGGAACTTCGTTTCGTCGGCAAAATTCGACTTCTCGATTCGGGTAAAACAACGAATAAGTTTCTCACCGTCCACAAATAGGCTTAAAGATCGCTTCATTTTCTCGTATTTCGACAGCCTTGTCATGGACGCTTGCACTTGCCTAATCCAGGATTTCTCTGCCAAAGCTAATTCTTCTGCAGTAGACCCTTGGATGTCTCGTCGCTTTTCAAACTGAGCTTTATATTGACAAAAATTTACCCAGTTTACTGTAACTCGAAGGGTTTAGCAACTTCTCCAAATTGTGTCGGGCTGTACATCAGCACCAACGACTGCTGTTTCTTTAACTCCAGCACATCATCATGGCTGTTCTACACGCGTTGGTTGTTCGGGCCACGACTTCTACGTTAAAGTATAAAAAGGTTGGACCATACCACCACTTGTCATTTGCTACTAGCTTCGATGCCGGTTCTCCTCTCGTCACAATATCTGCAGGATTTTCTTTCGGTGGGTAGTATTTTCAGTCGTTTGGGTCTGACAATCTTCGAATTTGTCTACGAACTGTTTGTACACTTTTTATCCAGCTACGTGCAACCATTGAATCCGACCAGAAGATGTGAGCATGTATATCTAGAACGTCTTGCAGGGCTTTTGGAATACTTTCGACTAATCACACCGGGATTAAACAGCCAAGTAATTCTAGACGTGGTATGGAATGTTTTGTCATTGGCGCCACTCTTGTCTTCGAAGCGACTAAATAGCAACTGACTCCTGCTTCGTGTTCATGTAGGATATAACTTGTAAGACAAAAGTTTAATATGTATATCCCTGCTAGAACCGAGAGATTTAGGTTGAGAGGGATATTTAGGTTGAGATGGTCTTTAATTGAAGACTCCTTTTAACAATTGTGATACCAAAGGGTGGACCCCATCTTAAACGAATCAATCTCAGGTTATAATGCCAATAATGTAGATCTGTACACATTGAGGGTGCGATATGCTTCCCCTTCTTCAAAATGATTCTTCAGAAATTCTAGTACCAAACTTAAAGGTGTTAAAAGGAGATTAATCGACTTGCCGTCGATCACAACAGCCAACACACTTATTCAATGCTGAGGCAGAAGTGCTGGTAGTGTTTTTTTCTTCTCAAGACTGCCAGTAAAATGTTTCGAGTTGCCTCCGAAATATCTGCTGCTTCATAACGCTGGCGGATAACCTCTATCCAGCCAGATGTGAGTTGGTCAGAGAGTGAGGCAGCTTGTAGTAAGAGCGGGTATCAAGGCTGTGCTGGCAACACAGGGGCTACCAGATTTAAAACATCACATTGTGTTTAAAAATTTGCTGCAGATAGCGCCCTACTGTATCAAAGCAAATAGGGGGAATGCATAACCCTAAACGTTTTTCCAATTCATTGAAAATGCATCTGAATGAACTGCTAAGGGGTCTGGTCTCCAACTGACAATTTTGTGGAGCTGGTGAGTCAACCGAGATGCGAAGAGGTCGATCTCTAAGGGTCTCCATTTCGCCTGCAGTGCCTGAGACATCATTGTTTTAAAAGGTCTCTTAACATATGGATACCTTCCATTTTGAAGTGTTCGTATGTTATGAATTGGTCCAATGGTTTTTGGTCTACTACAGGACGATTCCCTTCGTTAGTCCCCTTTTTTGGGACTACAAACAACGAACTTGCGAAGCCCTCTGTCAGCACTGGTTGTTTTACGAAATGAACTTGTTTAACAGTCTTTGAACCTCTTATTGCAACGCTGGAGTCAGTATTGGCATCCTGGCTGGAACCTGCTGAACAGGGGGCTTCATAAACTCGATTTGATATCCCTCTATCACCTGCAAAACCCAGGGATCTTAAATAATTCCTTCCCAAATTGGATGAAAATATTTTAGTCGTCCTGTAAGAGGAGAGCCTTGTTGCTGATTTAAAAGATGAAGGAAATAAAAAAACATACCTTGCGGCAAATTGTTCGGTCCGGATAGATTTACAGTTGGTTGAATCTGATCGACTGAAACCGTTGGTGTGAAATCTCGTAAATGTAGCTCTGGCTCTCGTTCTCCTTTCCCGGTTGAACAGATTTGGTCGACGCGATGTCTGGCGGAATGATTGGAAATGTGGGCATGGGACACCACAAGAGGCCATCCCTCGAAAAAAAGGTTTTCCAACTTTAGTAGCCTGTCCAATAGTTTCAGCTGTCTCCGAGCGCGTCTTGAGGCGCTGTTAAGACCGGGGCCAAATAACTGCTTGTTTGCATCAGTAAAATCCTCATTGGCAGATGAGGACAATAGTGGATTGATCTTTTTCACCACAAGCTCCAGACGGTTTGTAGCAACAAGAGTTTAGAGTAGAAACGTTCCCCACCAGGAGCATTGTACGCTTTATACATGTAGGAAAGGCTGTAATGCTCTCTTTACTTAATTCAATAACCCCATCAATACCACTAGTAGCAGCATAGCCACTAGATTCTCATAGACCGTTCAGAAAGGGCTAAAAAGGTCTAAGATGTTGTCCTGAAGTTCTTTTTATGGTTTATCAGGCGCTGAACCCCTTGGATAAATGGTTTCAGGTATTCGTCATGAGCCGATTTATAAACATTATCTACATTGGGACGAGGATACGACTTGACTAGACCTCTGCGCTCAAATCGACTCAAACGCTTTGCAACTGTTCCCAGGAACTCGGTTAACTCTTCACTAGGCTCCCAACAGGAGTTTGGGGAGAACACCTCATCATCTAAAGTATCATAGGTCGTATTTTCCAGATCGTTTGGCTCTGAAGATAAACATGTGCGCGGTCTTTTAGTTCTATCTCTGCGCCCGTCTGATCCACTTATACTAGAAGGTTAATGAAGCAGAGTTTTCAGTCATACCCGTTTGGTCCACTGACACTCCAGGATTTAGTTGTTCTGCTTGGCCTTCAGGCACTGCAGATTGATTTGAGCCCATTTCGCCTCATAAGCTGAGATTTGGGCCAATATTTGCCCAAATCCCCGACGATATCTTAGCAATAAATTCTCGGTCGGCCACAATAGCCTGAGTGGGATCAGTCGGGGTAGTTTGCCTACCTTTATTACCATCTAACGCGCCGGATGCATCAAGATTTTTGATAATTTCCAATTCAGATGAGACTTCTTTGTCCGCCATGCTTGCAGAGTAAAACAAAAAGATGAAAAGCAGGCGTGGGTCAGCGGTTGATGTAGCGGAATTGGACTTCATTTAGTTTGTTTTATAGATTAGTTATGTATCGTGGTTAGAGATTTGCCAGGCGGGAAACGAATTCTTGCTATAAATATGATGGCCCAACATATAACTTTTAGAAAAGCCATAAAACCAGTAAAAATATAAATAAATTTTTATTAAGTAACGTTTCGTCTTTAACTTAAGACGTCTTCAGACTAAATGGTATAAAATTACAAGGCTAGCGAATATAAGCTAAAATTATTTACAAGGTGTTATGTCACAAAGGTTGTGCTAGTAGATATAGGATAGGAAGGTGTAGGAAGGTACATGACAGGACGAAAAACAAAGGATAGGGCAAAGACAGCAAAGACAGTATTAAAGAAGGTTAAGTGGAATTGAGTTGTCCTGGACATTAAGAGTGGGCTTGAGCTTAGATATCAGAAGGCTTTCGTGAATCATTAATTCACGATCGTCTGAACAAGAGAAAAGGATTTCGAAGTCTTCAAAGTTGGCAGTGTGACTGGTGGCTTTTAGGTGGGAGAATATACTGGACATGACTGGACTGGATGATGGTTTTCCTGTTATAGGAGAAATGCCCAATTGTTCAGATACTCGGGTGTGTAAATGGCGAGTGGTTTGACCCACATACGATGCGGAACAGCATCGACACTTGAATAAGTATACAACACCAGATCTCAAAAACTTGGGAATTCTATCCTTAAAGGGAAAGAAAGAGGAGATACGTGTGGAAGAGCGAAAGACAAAGTAAATCTTGAGATGAGGATAAGCAGCACTACAAAGTCGTGCGAATCTGGAGTGAATGTGAACCAGTGAAAGGAAGGCAAAAATAGACGATTTTCTTAGAACAGTAAGGACAGGAGGTTTGGGTTCGAAAAGTTACAGAAATCCAGGATTGGTCTGAGACGAATCTTTTTCCAGTTCAGATGAAAAGGAAATGTTAGGATGTTGGTAGGAAAGAGAAAGAGGTACATGGTCTGAGGATCTGAAGAGGAGAAAACAATCATCGACGTAACGTCGATACATAAGAGATTTGAAAGAGGAAGGGCAATTATATAGCCATGATTTTTCATGGAAAGACATAAAGATATTGGCGAGACTACCCATTGCCACGCCATCAATTTGCTGATAAATGCAACCATTGAAAATAAAATGATAGTTTTTGACAGAAAGAGGTAAAAGTTTGGTAAACTGTGAGCGGTCAAAGCCTTCGAAGTACATGGAGTTGGCAAATAGGTGATTAGAAATAATATCAATAGTTTCATCAACAGGAGTGTTGGTGAACAACGAAGCAACGTCAAAGCTGGCCATAAAAACGTTATTGGTATTGACGTCAGCGTTCAGGAGTTCTTGAACGAAAGAGAAGGAATCTTTCATGACGAAGAAGCTCATAGAGATAGGAGTGAGGAAAGGGATAAAGAATCTGGCTATCTTATACGACTAGTGACTAATACTGGATAAAATAGGTCTAAATGGAATTGAGGATTTATGAATTTTAGGAAGTCCATATCACTATATCCTTCTCTTTCGTTCAAGAACTCCTGAACGCTGACGTCAATACCAATAACGTATTTATGGCCAGCTTTGACGTTGCTTCGTTGTTCACCAACATTTCTGTTGATGAAACTATTGATATTATTTCCATAGATATAGGAGACCTAGATTGCTGACTCGGCGCAGCAGGCGTGGCAATTTTTTAAAATTCAAAATGGCGGATCAACCGGGCAAAAATCATAGAGCGGTATAGGGAAAAACCATGTTTTTTGCATTTTACGTCGTCCTACAGCTTCCGATCCCGTTCCGACTCATTATTTTGGAAAGAGCTAACCGATGCGAAGGTTTTGAATGTATGTTTGTTATAATTAGTACATTTTGCAATTTATATTTTACATCTTTACAACTGGGCAAAGGTGGGTAAAGATCAAAAGCGTGCGAACCTGTCGGCCTGGTTTCATTTCCTGTGAATTTCTTCGGTTTTTTACGAGATTTTCCAACGTAACTAGATATATATCTAGTTATTCTAAGATCTAGTACTGTTTATTTAGTTCTTTCATCGTTTTTTCGACCAAAATACAGTATTTTCATCTGAAATTTCTGCTGTGGCATTGCATCATTTGCATGCCAAAAATATCTGAATATTTTCCAGTATATATTATGGATAATAAAATATCTATTGCTTTTTAACTACCCATGTATAAGCATGCCTGAATATTGTCCAGCATATACCTATGAACAATAAAATATTGTTCATATATACCTACTATCCATGGTATAACTGCCAGGTCCTTCCATAAGTATTAAGTCTATATAATATTGTACATTTGTACACCATATATCCTTCATATAAAAAGAATAGTTTAAGACAATAAATCATATAAAAAGTATACTTTAAGACAATAAAATAACAAAGCTTTCAATAGCATAAAAACAACTTGTTTTGTAAATACTGTAATGACAACAAAATGTAGTTTTGAGTTTGTTGGCTACATATAATAGCATAATATAAAACTATTTACAGTTTTAATTATGCAAAGAATGTTAGACCAAATAAGATCTTGTTTTGAACATCATGCAACAATTCTGTCAAAGACTTTTTTTCACATTAGTGAACCAATAATACATCTTTCCCTTAAGTTTGCACTATTTTAACTTCTCATAACCAATCCCAGCATGTAACAAATTGAATAACAGCAATGAAATGGGCAGACTGGATGTCAACTAAATATTCAGTCTGGCATGCATGAGAAACACTTTATACCTGACAACTTTATTAATATTACAGGAGAGCAAGTAATAGACCAATCTGAAAAAGATGCCATCCCATCTATTTTTGATTATCCTTTCCACCTTGTTAAGACCATGAACACATTGATATTGTCTTGTCAGAGGTTTTACTCAAACTTTGTTTTGGCAAAGGAAATCCATCCCAGAGGCCAAAGCTGAATAGCTTTATTCTTTTTGGCAATGACTGACTAATCTATATGGCCTGGACTGTAAAAAATCAATCAGGTGTCTTGGGAGGGAACTAAGATACTTTAACAATTTAATGCATAGCTATACTATACACAAATTAGTTAGTTACTCCAAATTAATGCATTGAAAACTTTTTCTGGCATTAGCTCTCAATAAAAACCTGATTGTTTCATCACTTTTCACAGTCTAGGCCACATGGACTTGAGATTCCGTGACACATCTGCACCAGCAAGGTCATAGTAAACAAAGCATCAGAGTTTTCAAACCAGCAGAGTAGTAGACCAGATAAATCAAGCAAAATAGGTTGAAACCTCACAATATTATTCCCTGTTTTATGTTCCAACCTAGACCCTTAAGAAAAAAAGTACCCAAAGAACCCAAACCTTTATTTTCTGCAACAAATTGTCTCGAACATTTCGAACAGCTCAACCGACCAAATGCTATGATCTTCAGAAAACGTTTCGCGATCGATTATTTCGACTTTAATGAACTTAAATTGTACAAATATACATTCAAAACCTTCGCATCAGTTAGCTCTTTCCAAAATAATGTGTTATGACGGGATCGGAAGCTGTAGGACGACGTAAAATGCAAAAAACATGGTTTTCCCCTATACCGCTCTATGATTTTTGCCCGGTTGAGCCGCCATTTTGAATGCTCATAGTTGCCACGCGCGTGCGTTATGAATTCTACCACAGTCAGCAATCTAGGTCTCCTATATCTATGATTATTTCTAATCACCTATTTGCCAACTTTATGTAATTCGAAGGCTCTGACCGCTCACAGTTTTCCAAACTTTTATCTCTTTCTGCGAAAAACTGTCATTTTATTTTCAACGGTCGCATTTATCAGCAAATTGATGGCGTGACTATGGGTAGTCCTTTAGGCCCGTTGTTCGCCAATATCTTTATGTCTTTCCATGAGAAATCATGGATATAAAATTGCCCTTCCTCTTTCAAACCTCTTATGCATCAACGTTACGTCGATGATTGTTTTCTCCTCTTCAGATCCTCAGACCATGTACCTCTTTTTCTTTCCTACCTTAACCTCCAACATCCTAACATTTCCTTTTCATCTAAACTGGAAAAACAGGGTAAACTCCCTTTTCTTGATGTCGAAATAACTCGCTCTAACGGCAGATTTTCCACCTCAGTTTATCGTAAACCTACTTTTTCCGGTCTCTTCACTAACGTTCACAGCTTCGTTCCTTCATTATACAAACGCTCTTTAGTTTGTTGCTTACTTCACCGAATTTTCTACCTCTGCTCTAGCTATGAAAACTTTCATGCCCAACTTGAGGTCGTTAGGAATTGTTCAACTTGAATGGTTTCCCCATTCACATGTTCGATCAAATTGTTCGTCGCTTCCTCAACAATCTTTTCAAACCCAAACCTCCTGTCCTCACTGTTCCTAAGAAAACTGTCTATTTTTGCCTTCTTTTCACCGGTTCACATTCCCTTGAAATTCGCACTCAAATTACACGACTTTGCAGTGCTACTGCTTATCCTCATCTCAACATTTGCTTTGTCTTTCGCTCCTCTACACGTATCTCCTCTTTCTTTCCTTTTAAGGATAGAATTCCCAAGTTTTTGAGATCTAGTGTTGTGTACTTATTCAAGTGTCGATGCTGTTCCGCATCGTATGTGGGTCAAACCACTCGCCATTTACACACCCGAGTATCTGAACACTTGGGCATTTCTCCTATAACAGGAAAACCATCATCCGTCCAGTCATGTCCAGCATATTCTCCCACCTAAAAACCACCGGTCTCACTGCCAACTTTGAAGACTTCGAAATCCTTTGCTCTTGTTCAGACGATCGTGAATTAATGATTCACGAAAGCCTTCTGATATCTAAGCTCAAGCCCACTCTTAATGTCCAGGACAGCTCAATTCCACTTAACCTTCTTTAATACTGTATCCTTTCCTACTTCGTATCCTTTCCTATCCTATATCTACTAGCACAACCTTTGTAACATAGCACCTTGTAAATAATTTTAGCTTATATTCGCTAGCCTTGTAATTTTATACCATGTAGTCTCAAGATGTCTTAAAGACGAAACATTACTTAATAAAAATTTATGTATATTTTTACTGGTTTATGGCTTTGCTAAAAGTTAGATTAGTTATGTTCTTTGAAAGATTCGCTGTATTTTAAAGAGTGAAATAAAGACATTACATTGTTAAATTGAAGTCGAAGATCTCGAAATATAATTAGAAATATGATTTTACTGTTTCTTGTGTAGGGAAAACAGAATGAAGTTACACAACAGGAAGAAGAAACTCTTTTGGCAAAAGCCAAGAAGCACAAAAGTCATCCATTACAGGTAGTTAACTAATGTATTTAATAATTTGTCGCCAGAAGCAAGGTCTTCCTATTACAAGTCTTTATTATATTTATTTTAAAGTATGCGCGATTCGAGCAATCTGATTAGTGCGATTACAGCCCGAATCTCACCATTTTAAAGCTGTAATCGCATCATTTTGAGTTTCACTCACATCAGCTTGAGTTGTAATCGCACTATTTTTTTAACTAGATAGATTATTTGCACTCTAAATTGAAACAACGAATCAGCTTAAAAATAATAAATTAAAATACAAAATTTATCTGTTTTGGACACAAATATTTTTCCCAACAGCAAAAATTTTCATACAAATTGGCATAATTTAAATTGGCATTGAAATACAGTAAAAGTTTTTTAAATATTAGTTTCCGCCCTGGATAAAATTTTAGCCCAGTTGAAAAATACCCGGATTGAAACGCAGCTCTAGCTAAACTTTTCGTTATGTAATTGCTTCAGCCGAGGCCTTTATACAAGCATGCGTAGCAGGGTCTGGCTATGCATGACATTATGAAACTGTTTATGTTTTCAAATTTTCCGCATTATTTTTCGTTTGCTACGACGTTCGACTCGCCAACCTAAATTATAAACCGGATTAAATTAAACTGTCCATGTAATGATGCCCTTCAATTTTTTAAATAACTTTTAAAATAGGAGAATAATTACATTATAGTAATTATAATAATTATAATTACAATTAATGAAGTATTTTAAGTATTCCATTTAAGGTGCTTGTGAAACAAAGACCTTCTAAAACTGTAATACAATACTGTAATACCTTTATACTTTTGCGATTCAATATTTCACTTTGATTTTTGTATCTGCAAATGGAAACATCTTGTTCGTCAAATCCTGTTCGTCAAATCCTGTTCGTCAAATTTCACTTAACCCAATATGGCGACTGTTTTGAAAAGTGAGCAATTACCGAGAAGCGAATTGTTACAGTCAGACAGACAATCAGACAGTCGCCATAGTGTAAACTCCATAGTGTAAAATTAAAAGGTTTTGATCGCAATTATGATCAAAAATGCTAGAATTTTCCAAAATTCAGTTTCACATCAGTATATGCTGTTGTTTGTACGTATGGAAATGTAGGTAAATAAACACTGTGGAATCTAATATGGCACTATTACTTGTATTGCATATTTATGCAAACAGTGTTGTCAAACACCCCCGGAATTTCGGTTATTCAACTAAAAAGCACGTCGTTTATATATTGTGTACGGCCGCTTATAGTCCTAAATATATAATATGTCGGTCTGTAGGCGTGGATCGCGATACGAGTAATATTTCTATGGGTAAAAACACCATTTTAATCGGCGTTGCAAGATATTGCAATACAGGCTAGAACATTATTCGTTACCTATGCATAAAAAGGGATTTTCCCCCTTGAAAAGTACGAAACCTCAGAATATCAGAGTTCTAATGTAAACTGACGAGCATAGCATAAACATTATATATTGATTTACAATAATTTCGCTATGCTACGCATTGTATTCCTCAAAACGCACCAAATGAATCTCGGTGGTTTTGTCTGGCAAAGCTTCCCACAAAAAAACAAAACAAAACACGCGATACAGCGAAATCTGTAACGTATTTATACCCTCTCTACTTCGGTATTGAGCACGATGTTTGTATGATTCTAAACGGGTGTTTATATTTCAAATATTGTAATAGTGCATAAGATTAGTGATAATTTATTTAAATTTAGTCAATATTATAATATACTTAGGATATTTAACAGTTATTCTATGAACTCGAGTCTGATATTGCTAAAAGCTTCAAATTGGTAAAAAATATAAATGTTTTGGACGAAACAAGCGCTTGTTGACCTCAAAATGGAGCAAATTTTTGTTATTATAGCAATTCAAAATAATCATAATCTTTTCCAGCTTTCGGGAGACTTATTCAGTATTAATTGGAAACAAACTGTATTTTATACTTGTTTATGTGACATTTAAATCAAGTACTAACCTTCAAAAACTTTATCTAGGTTTATGTGTTGTACCTGTGCTGACAAAATACTCAAAACAAGATTTTTTGTGATCGAAAAACTTTTAGCCGCCATCTTGGTTTCTCTACTAGTAGGACATGAGTTATTATCCTACTAGTAGAGGAGCCAATCAAATCAGATTACAAAATACTTAATTTCCGTTAAAATAAATATATCCGCTCTAACTGTAATGGTATTGAGCGCTCGAAAATCATTGACAAGTCTTGTACCATTCTGGTACAGTATATCTTGGGATATACACGGTGTTTCATGCCTTTAGGCAATCATCAGACGACTGATTACATTCAATTTTAGGTCTTGTATTTATAGTCTACTACGTGGTTACGTTGGAAGATTGATTATAATGTCATTAAGCGTCATCAAGCGTTAATTGTCCGGGGGGTTTTCTTGGCCTGAAGTCGCTAATAAACAAACGAACATGTATATACAATTCGATATAGTAGACTTCTACCCATCCATCACGAAAGAGCTACTCACAAAGGCCATCAACCACGCCAAACAGCGTACAACCATCTACCACAAAGATCTGGAAGTAATCATGCACGCATGAAAATCCCTCCTGAAACATGGATGAAGAAAGATAACAACTCCACTTTTGATGTCACAATGGGGAGCTACGACGGAGCGGAAGTCTGCAAGCTGGTAGGAATCTATATATTATCAACCCTAAATGAGAAATACAGCGACCACCAAATAGGACTGTACCGAGACGACGGATTAGGAGCCTTCCACAACTTAAATGGCCAAGCCTCGGACAGGATACGGAAAGATATAATCAAGATATTTGATTCCCTCGGACTGAAGACAACCATCCAGGCCAACCTCAAACAAGTTAATTTCCTCGACGTGACCCACGACCTGCACACTGGAGCGTACAAACCTTACAGAAAACACAATGATCACCCACTGTACATCAACACGAATTCCAACCACCCACCTAATATCATTAAGGGGCTTCCACACAACATCAACATAAGAATAAGCGAGATTTAATCAAGCGAAGAGATTTTCAACGAAGCCGCCGTGTACTACAACGACGCTCTCAAATCCAGCGGGTACAATGAGAACATCAAGTATAAACCAATATCAGATCCTGAGCAAAAGCGCCGTATACGAAAGCGGAAGATACCCTGGTTCAACCCCCATTACAGCATGAACGTGAAAACCAACATAGCAAGAAACTTCCTACAGCTGCTAGACAAGCACTTTCCCCCAGGGCACAAGCTGCACAAGATCTTCAACAGGGACAATGCTAAAATCAGTTACTGATGCACCCCTAGCGCAGCCAGTATCATCAAGAGTCACAAGAAAAAGATCCTAGAAATCCAAGCCAGTAACAGGACCGCAGAATGCAATTGCAGAGTAAAAGATTCCTGCCCACTCCAAGGAAAATGCCAGACGGAAAACGTGGTTTATCTAGCTCAAGTGACAAACACAAAAAAACAGCGAAAGAAAATGCTACATAGGACTCACAGAACGAACATTTAAAGACAGGTTGTACAAACATCGCAATTCACTAGGACACCGCAGTAAAGCAAACAGCACAGAACTATCGAAGTATATATGGCACTTAAACGACAAAAGCATCGATGAAATAGATATCTCGTGGTCAATTTTAGACATATCACCGCCCTACAAAAATGGAACAAGAACATGCCAGCTTTGCCTTTCAGAAAAATAGCACATAATTTTCCACGAAGAAGGAAACCTATTGAACAAGAGCGGAAATTCTTTCGAACTGTTGTCATCAAAACAAATTCCTCCTTTGCAATTTTAAAGGAAAACCCCCGGACAATTAACGCTTAATTAATGCTTAGCAGCCGTAATCGGCAGGCATTGCTATGCTAATATATATGATCGTTTATTTCTATTTCTACCACCAAATGAAGCGCTGTCACTTTCTTGACATTTTTGCCAAGTTTCAAACGAAAATACAAAGAATTGAAAAAGATAAAACGAATCATCCGACATCGTGAATAAAGTTTATAAGCGACGGTGCCAACCGGGCCAAAAATAGCCACGTGTGAAGTGTAAATTGGTTGAAATTTGGTTTGTTATCGATTATAGGCTTTGTGCGTTTTATAGACCGGTATTCAGCGAAATTTTTTTACAAAATTTAGATCAAACTGACAAAACTAAAACGCGTACGTGAGTGGGATTACAACAATGTCATGCAAGAAATGTTTTCCATGTTATATAAACTATATGATTAATTTAATTAATAATCATATGTTATATGATTAATTTCAATTGTAATTTACTTTTTAAACCCAGAACACAGTTTTTGGACGTTTTCCCAAAAAAACATCAACTAGATTACTGATTACTGAAACTTAATTTTGTACTATCCTTGGATTCCTAGTTCTGTTTATTCTTCATCATAACTAACCAAACAATGTGCCGTATTTCAATAAAAAAAACTTTGTTCATTGAATTGCTTAACGAAGTAAAGTTGGATTTCAGATCTGTTAATTTTTTGTACACACTGTATGTACACTTCATCTTTGTTTGCAAGTATTGTTTGCATTTTTGTTTTGAATCGTTTTCTTTTACTGCACGAATATTATTTATTTGCTTTCTACACACGCACTCCCCAACGTGTGGTAGTGCCAATTTTTAAGTAATTAAAGGAGCTACCCTGTATTTTAATGAAATACAAAGGAACAGTAAATCTGAATAACATTTTATACGTTGTGATGCATCGACATTTCGACTAGGATCCAGTTCATTGAAACATATAAAGTAAAAAGTTACTCGAAGTTGCTGTTCCTTTGTGTGTTTAAATCAGTAATGTTTAGTTTTTATTGATTATGTATTATCAATAGGACAATGGCGAATCCGGTTATTATTACAAGAAACCAGAGATTAGAGAAGAGGAAGCGAAAAGAGCAGCGAAAAGCGAAAAGAAGCGAAAAGAGCAGCGAAAAAATGAGTAAGTTTGTGTGACTCATAATTCCATGTTTCTGCAAAAAAGCCTACAGGTATAGAATTGAAGTACAGGCATGTGGCGGAATTTAAGAGTGAAACAAACCAAAAAAGGTCGTTGGTCATTATGACGGGTAGTTTGGATAAAAATGATCGAACAGCGGAGTTTTTCAAACTGTAAAAGAGTTTCGCATTTGCATCTGCTTAAATTGTGTGGTAGGTCATTACTTTTAAATATAGTCAACGCAATTATTTTTCATTCTACGCGAAAAGTCATGGGCAAAAATGTGGATAATATTAACCAATGGAAAATTTCCTTGTTCATTCGGTCGAGTAGCTTTCGTAAACAATAAATTTTTCATTACTCGCCTTTGGCCTGCATCTAAAATACTATAATTATTTTTTAGGCATGTAAACTACAATTGTTTCTTTAAGTTCACACTTTCGATGTTTTGCTAAAAATTTTACTCCAAAGGCAGATATGCCTTTTCACCGCCATATTGCGAAATAAACAAGCTCGTAATGCCAAACACCCGATTCATCATGCAAATTTAATTGAGTAAACTTGACGCATGCGCGGACGTTTTCGCGGTGTTCATGCTAATATCAATCACTGATCTGTACTAGGACTGGACAGCGCATCTGGGGTTGAAGTGAAGTGCGAAGTAAATCTGCAAATTGTCGGTTGAGCCCCCAATTTATTACAAATTTATATTACGAAATCATAGTTTTGCGGGATTTTTTCGTTTTACGTGTTACGGATCGGGCTGATTTTTACATCCACTGATAGAGGCACGCGGAGAGTATTTTAAGCAAAAAAAATCAGTTGTTTTGGCCAGACAACTGTAGGAGAGAAAAATTTATCGCTTTCGCATTGCTTCAATGAACATGCACAACCGTATTCTCAAGAGAATGTTGATCTTCAAAATGTCGTTAACGCTATACTGTCACAGCTAAGTAGAGTTAAAACTGAATTGAAACTACAAACGAGCTTGCTTGAAACCGTTACAACAATTTGTATTTATAGTAAAACGTCGTCTAAATGCGATCAGAGCAGTCTAGGAAGAGTTTCGGAAAGCATAAACCATTTACAAAAACGGAATATAGCTGTCACGAACTGTGAGGAGTTAGGATGGAATATAAGCGATAAATTGTCTTTATTTTCGCTTCTAAAATAAAGTGAAGTTACATTTTATCGAAGGTATATGACTACAGAAAGATTTATAATATTAAAAAAGTTAAGAAGACTTCCTATTGGGTGCATGGTTTCTTTCATAGAGTGCTAACATTTTCAAAGCTTTATAGTAGGTACATATAGTAGTTATATCAGTTGTCAAATGTTCGCTTGCCGATTCTACTAAGGGGCTGTTTATACGAGATGAAGTAGCTTAGTTAACCTGCAGGCTGACTAGTTTCTTCTACGCCCTAACAGCATCTTCTAGCCTAGTGTAAAGTAACTTTGAAAAACGTGGCCTGTTTATGATATTGACTGTGAACTTGGCTATTTTCAAATTGTCAAAATGGAAGCCTATCTTGACCAATGAATGTACCATTTTAGATTTCAAAATGTTTCAAGAGGATATATATCAAGCTAAAAATGCTTACAATGGCAAAACTTTTCTGTTGTTGTCCCCGCGTCTTGATATATTGCTGCCCATAATTTCTGGGTATCAGTTGTTACTTTAAAAAGACAAGAGAACTTAAGAGTTCGTCTCTGAAATTTCCGACCACTCAAATTTTGATTCAAAAATAGACCAGCCCTTAAAGACCAGCTCTCTTTTTTGCAGTATAAAATGAAAGTATAGCCATTCCTGTGTAGATTGATACATTTTATGCTGCATTATGCTGTCCGTCTTGTTGTAAATTGCAATTAAAGTGAAACGATCGATTCGAATTACCCGCCATTGCGTTTGACGTCATAGGGAGGACTCGTGTATTGGACATGTATGTATTATTAGTCAAAATTGTAGTAAATGAGTTTGAGGACTGGTCTGTTTTTTAACCGAAATTGAGTGGTTAGAAATTACAGAGACGAGCTCGTAAAGTCTTTGCCACAAATTGAGGATCAAATATGCATGTAACAGCTGTAAAAAAGTTCGTATTAAAGCTCTAAATATAATTTCTTCACGAAAAAAACTCCTCAAAAATCGACAGCTTTAAATTGATCACTTTGAGAACAATTTTAAGCAAATTGTCTTTCTGAATTATCCAGTAATATTTAGCACTACACGTTTAGGAATGTACAAAAGAGAGACGATCAAAAGGAAACTATAACTGTCGTTTTTCATGCAGTATTATCGGATAAGTTTGGAAAATTAGATGGTGGATCAAACATTGTAATTCGTGGAGAAGATCCCATTTTTGAAGGCTGGAACAACGGTGGTGTTGTCCTCGTCAGAGAAAGGTTGGTACATCATATAGATTTTTCAAGGGTAAATGGTGCCTTAATTCGAGTGCAATTGTGAATATATAATGCATTGATTGATTGAATTCTGGCAGGTATCGAACCTGTCCCTTTGCGATGTCGGCGCAAAGCTTTGACCACTTAGTTACGAAGGTAGCTGCTTATACGCTCTTTACCAGCATGACTTATGTGTATTTAGCCTGGTACTGCCTGCGAACAGGTTTAGGCCGTCTAAGCTATAGTTAATGAATTTGTGTACGTGCGATTGTAGATACATAAATGACTTGATACATATATGTCTTATATTACTTAATGTCTGCGCGACTTTGCATAAACGTAAGTATGGCCAATAGTTAGTTAGTTAGTGACATTATTTTACAAGGGTATAGCATGATAGTTTTATGGATACTGATAAACCAGTGGTGGTCGGAAGTGACTTTGATGTTTCGAAATTTATGCATATGCATGCAAATGATTTTAGTTAAAATCGGACAGATAGACAGAGTGTGTGTTGTAAAAACAAAACTTCGTTAAAGAACATCGAGATTAATAAAATTTAAAGTAAAAAAGTAAAATCGTTTCGCCTTCGAACCAAGTGGCCCTCGGTTGTTCTATATACGTTGATTTTTCAGAGAGGCAGGAAAACCAGAGTACCGAAGAAAACCCCTCGAAACACTGGAGAGATATAAAATTCACTCGGAAAACATTTTGCGCCGAACACCTGCTCTCGATATTTGTGGAAAAGGTTCTCCAGTGCAAAGATAACTAAATACATAAATACTGAATACGTGATTATAATTATTTGCGTCAACTCGCTGTCACAGTGCGTGTTAAATGCGTGTTTCGAATAATGCTGGGATCACTGCTGCAAGCGAAACGAGCGGCATTATATTCTTGACGGCACTCGATTTGAAAATATTTATCATTCGAGATGATCTTCTGAATCCGCAATGTATTGGTCAGTAGTGGTGTAGTAATCTTTGTAATACTTGATTTAAGAGGATTTAAGGATATTTTTCATTGCTCAGCAGCGGGCGTTATAAAACTATAGCTACGCGCACACACGAGTTTAAGGTAATGCAACTACTGTACTCTATACCTCGCAGCATTCCCTTTCTATTAGAAATTTCTAGTATAATTATATTCGGTTGCAGGAACAACGCAAATACTGACTCTGATCCTTTACGAAGGGAACTGGAAGTTTGATGATATATATTATATCGCAACAACCTAGTCCCTGCCGTTCTGAAGAAAGGACCACTTTTTGTGACTCAAAATATCACCAAAGAATTGCTGCAGTTTTGTCTACATTTTGGCTAAGTTTCATTCGAAAATGATTAAAAACAAAAAAAGATACAGCGAAGTCGACCAAAGTGTAGCGTGTTAAATTCAAATATTAATTTATTCCAAAATACTTTACCTTTTGACGGCAAAATCGCGTGCATCCCATGACGTATATTCTCCAAAATACCACTGAATGAATCACTATCGTTTTATTAGGTTATCTACCGTTTTTGACGGAGAAATATCAAATATTCGAGCAGCTAGGGCGAATTCTACAATATAGTGAAATGTTTACAACTGTGGTGTTCTTGTTAACCATGCCAGGGACAACTTTTTCAAAATCAGGGACAATTTTACTGAAATCTGCTACGCTCTCTTGCTGCCGCGCTCGGCACAGCACACCCAGGCATATATCAAATAATGGCAGAGAAGGCAGAGAGAGTCTAGGACTAGGCTGAGATCACTTTAATTTGTTTAGCCAAAGAACAGTTTGTCGTGCGTACTGTTAGTCTGTTATACAGGTAGCTATGCCTCCTCGGTAAACTGTGAGTATGACTTTACTAATTTCCCATGAAGAGCATAACATCATGACATGTTTATTTCGAAATTCATACATATGGCAAATTGTATTGACAAATAGATTCAAACCTATAGCCTATACCCTGTAATGGCGAGATATCTACACTGTGTAATAGAAAATGTATATTCATTAGAGGCGCGACGGTCCTGCACCATTATTAACGTGTATACGAAGTAAACAGTGCATCCAGGGCCATAACAGAGCATGCTGGTGTTGGGGATACGCACGTGTATATTATTTATATATATATATATATATATATATATATATATATATATTATATATATATATATATATATTATATATATATATATATATATATATATATATATATATATATATATATATATATATATATATATATATATATATATATATATATATATATATATATATATATATCAAAATCCTACAGAGAAAGAGATGTACACTTTATCTAAAATTTTAGTATTAGAACAAAATAGTCATATATATATATATATATATATATATATATATATATATATATATATATATATATATATATATATATATATATATATATATATACAATTATCAATGTTTTGAGACAACAACATAAGAGCGCTCGATATTGATTTCAATAGAGCGTAAATAAATGAACGAATTAAAGACGAGAAATACTTTTTCTGTCGCTACTCAGAGTTTCACGCGCTTAGGCGATCATCAGGCAACTGACAGATAATATTTTATTATTCACAATAAGTTTGGCTATAGTTAGTGGTTTAAAGTTACATGTCGGCAAGTGTTAAATAAATCTGAGCGTTTGTTAAGCAGTTTCTTCCGGCTTTTTAAGATTAAAAGTTTTTCTTCTAAGCACAGGTAACATTTTTTTGAATTGACAGGAGTTGTGAATTGTTTGATTATTCCCCATTTGACCTCATAGCTTCTACCATTTTCTTTTATCTGCCATATGTGCTTTGATAATTCTGTTTCATTTCGGTATTTGATGTTGTTAATGGATTTGCAGTGGTTTCTGTAGCGTGTCTTGAAGTCGTTGGATGTTACACCTATGTATGTCTTTGTATCGTTGTTGTCAGTTGTCGTTATGTCGGCTTTGTAAACAACATTTGTTTGTAGGCATTTGCCTTCGATGGGACATTGCCTGTTCTGTCTGCAGTTGCAGTCTCGCGTTTCGTTTGTTTTGTTTTGTCTGTCTTGGTTTTTAAGTATCGTTTTGTTGTGTCGTGAAATAAATGTTCGCATGTTTTCATTGCAGCTGTAGCTAACGCGTACTGTGTGTCTGTTAAAAAGCTTGTTGAGTTTATTGTTAGGAGGAAAGTGCTTGTCGATCAGTTGTAAAAAGTTCTGCGCTAAATTTGTCTTGACGTTTTTGCTGTAAGGTGGGTTGTACCAAAGGACGTTGCGTTGTCTGTTGTGTCGTTTTCTAGTGTTGTTTTGTTGTTCGTATTCAAGTTGAACGTTAAAATTGCTTTTTGATAAGGCGTCGCTGTACGTCGGTGCTGATTGGTCGAATGTTTGTCTGTCGCAGGATAATGCGTTGATTCGTTTGTTTATTGATTTTGGCAGTTCTCGTAAGATGTGAGGTGGGTGGTTGGATGAGTGGTTGATGTATAGTGGCTCGTTGTCAGGTTTTCTGTAGGGTTTGTAGGAGTTGTTAGTAAGGTCAAAGGTGACGTCCAGGAAGTTTGTACTTTGTTGGTTGGTAAGCGTAGTGATGTTAAGTCCAAGATCATTGAAAGCACGTGTGAGGTCTTGTCTTGCTTTGTCGCCCAGTCTGCCAGATTTAGTATTCAGCACAGCAAGACCGTCATCCCGGTATAGGCCAACGTCTTTGCCAAAGAGGGTTTGTAGGGAGTTTAAAATAAATAGTCCCACGAGTTCGCATATTTCCGCGCCATCGTAACTTCCCATTGTTACGTCGAAGGTGCTGTTTGAATTGCGTTTTGACCATGTATGGTTCTTGTGGAACAGGAGGGATTTGCGTGCATGCTTTATAATAACGATATCGTTGTCGGATATTTCGGTAAACTGCTTGGCCCATGCGATTGCTTTGTCTAAGAGGTCTTCGGTGATGGAAGGGTAAAAATCTACAACGTCGAATGATATAAATGATTTCCGGTGTTTGTCTTTGATTTCCTTAAACCATGAGATTGCTTCGCTTGTGTTCCGCCACTGCGACAGACAAACATTCGACCAATCAGCACCGACGTACAGCGACGCCTTATCAAAAAGCAATTTTAACGTTCAACTTGAATACGAACAACAAAACAACACTAGAAAACGACACAACAGACAACGCAACGTCCTTTGGTACAACCCACCTTACAGCAAAAACGTCAAGACAAATTTAGCGCAGAACTTTTTACAACTGATCGACAAGCACTTTCCTCCTAACAATAAACTCAACAAGCTTTTTAACAGACACACAGTACGCGTTAGCTACAGCTGCAATGAAAACATGCGAACATTTATTTCACGACACAACAAAACGATACTTAAAAACCAAGACAGACAAAACAAAACAAACGAAACGCGAGACTGCAACTGCAGACAGAACAGGCAATGTCCCATCGAAGGCAAATGCCTACAAACAAATGTTGTTTACAAAGCCGACATAACGACAACTGACAACAACGATACAAAGACATACATAGGTGTAACATCCAACGACTTCAAGACACGCTACAGAAACCACTGCAAATCCATTAACAACATCAAATACCGAAATGAAACAGAATTATCAAAGCACATATGGCAGATAAAAGAAAATGGTAGAAGCTATGAGGTCAAATGGGGAATAATTAAACAATTCACAACTCCTGTCAATTCAAAAAAATGTTACCTGTGCTTAGAAGAAAAACTTTTAATCTTAAAAAGCCGGAAGAAACTGCTTAACAAACGCTCAGATTTATTTAACACTTGCCGACATGTAACTTTAAACCACTAACTATAGCCAAACTTATTGTGAATAATAAAATATTATCTGTCAGTTGCCTGATGATCGCCTAAGCGCGTGAAACTCTGAGTAGCGACAGAAAAAGTATTTCTCGTCTTTAATTCGTTCATTTATATATATATATATATATATATATATATATATATATATATATATATATATATATATATATATAAATGAATGAAGGAAGATGTTGTAAATACGAAGAGCGCTCAATGATAATGAATTAAAAGAGCAAAAATATTTATTTATTCATTCAATATCTTAATAATATTTACAAATCGCTACTCCGAGTTTCACGCTAATGCGATTATCAAGCGATTGTCAACTACAAATTTGTTCGCTGCGCTCACTCGTTCGTTTAGCAATCTGTCACAACAAGTGCATAATATAAATCGTACAAACGAGCCCACCATGCAGAATTTTGTTTATGCCAAACATATAGCGATGATTTTGACACTAGAAACCTGTCAAAGGCGAACAATGTCGAAACAAAATATTGAACTCTCAAAACAGATTCATACCGTTTGTTTCTCCGTTATTTGGCCTAAATAGTGAGTCAAATTTGTAGTTGATAGATGTATTTTCAATCGCTTGATAATCGCATCAGCGTGAAACTCGGAGTAGCGATTTGTAAATATTATTAAGATATTGAATGAGTAAATAAATATATATATATATGTATATATATATATATTTATATATATATGTATTTTCTCGAACACATTCATATATAAATATATGTACATATATATATATATATATATATATATATATATATATATATATATATATATATATATATATATATATATATATATATATATATATATATATATATATATATATATATATATATATATACTGTCAATCCCGAAAAGGTTGTCCAGATGAAATATACTATAATACATATATATCGATCACGTGGTTACTGTAATATATGCGTCAACACGAAGATTTTATCATGCGTGTTAATTGCGCGTTCGATTATAGCGTGGAAATTAAAACCTGTTTGCAGTATATACTGTACACAATGTCGAGACCATATTCGGCGCATGATTTGCGTTGGAGAATGGTTTATCAAAGACTATTTTATCAAAGAAGGTATAAAGAAATAGCATCACAGTTATTTGTTTGCCCGAAAACTGAGTACCGGACGATTACGTTTTTGAATAGCGGTGATGTGAAGCCGTATCGTCTTGGTCTGCTTACTTACTGGAAGCGCGAGTTTATTCGATCATGAAGAGTCTATCCATAATGGATTGTATTCTTCGAACCCCTATACGGCTACATAAAATAGCCAACTACATCACCAGTGCTACTGGCTCTTCATTTCGTCCACAGACATTGTGTCAGGCTGTTCACATGCTTGGAATGACCCGTAAAAATGTAGGTCATTGAACCGATTGAAGTATTTAACATTGGTTGGCTATGGACTAACATTGCAAGTTGTTTTATCGTCAGTGTAACTAAAATATTAAAATACTGCAGATACAACGTATTGCTCTTCAAAGAAATGATGACCTCAAAGAAATGTCTGTAGCACACTGCCTGAAGTCTCCACGATATAATTTGTTGGGAACTTTAGACTAACATATGTATTTCTGGAATTGGAATGCAAAATGTCTCTTACCTTTTATAATTATATGAGATTCCACAAGCAAATAAATCATTTTGCACAAAATGTTAGCATCTCAACATAGGTAGAAATAGAAAACCAAGGAAAGAACTCACAACGCGTTTAGAATTAGGAACACATTTCCTAGACTCATTCCTTAATCATGGAATGATGGAGTCTATCCGAATTTGCCGTTTTAAAACATTTCTGGAGCAATGTTTTGATAAAGAACCTTCCTGTCCCTTGTTGTTAACTATTACATGTTAAAAAAAGTGTTTTGGATACAGATATTTCAGTAGAATTTGCATTTGATTCTTGTGTAGAAATTCCTAAATTTCCTTAAAAGTAGGAATACACCAGAAAATGACGGAAACACGCTCTCAAAACTTCACCGCGACACATCGCTGGAATTTGTCGTTTTAAAACATTTTGCATGATAATCTTTCACGTAAAACCTTCTTGCGGTTTAGATGTTCTAGCATAGATGTTAAAATGCGTGTTTTGTTGACATATTTCGCTAGAAATTGAGTTTAAACGCCGTGTTTAGGTCAGCTCACGCGGCTTGTGCCAGCGGTATCACCCATGAGCGCTGCACCGACTTCTGACACCGAAAAAAAAAGCAGAAACTGGGCGAATTTAAAACTCCGCCTCGCCTACGGCAGGCGGAGTAATTATGCTCTGGATATCCATTGAGCACTCTTTTAAAAGTTTTTATAATATACCAAAGGGGTAAATCTACAGCATTTAAATACAAGTGGAGTTGCGACCAAATTAAAAATATTAGCTGTTTTGTTCAATTGTTTTTAACACTATTTATAATATAGCATTTGTGAATCCTGAACGCTGATTGGTTAAGAGCCGTGTTTACATAACTCAATGCAAACACGGAAAATTTCTCGCCACTTGTAAACGCGGAGATTTTTCGCACCCTTCCTGCTTTTGACATTACCATATTATAAAAAAAATATAAAACATTTTTCCGTTTGATGTATAGAGATTACTGCATGGTTGGCGAGTGCGTACGATTTTTATGCACGAGTTGTGAAAGATTGCTAAACGAACGAGTGAGCGCAGCGAACAAGTGAGTTTAGCAATCTGTCACAACAAGTGCATAATATAAATCGTACAAACGAGCTCGTACACTAGAAACCTGTCAAAGGCTAACAATGTCGAAAACAGATTCATACCATTTGTTTCTCCGTTATTTGGCCTAAATAGTGAGTCAAAGCTGTTCTTCTTTCCGTTTCATGTTTTTTATTGGAGAAACTCTTCTTCTTTTGGACATAAAAGCCAAATGCCCTTCGCTCCTTCCCCGACACGGCGGCCATGTTGTAAGCAAAATGACAATACGATTTTCTTCACTAGTGAGAAAAACCGTATAGCCAATCAAAATGCTGATACGATAATTTTTCACTAGTGGAAAAAATCGTACGGCCAATGAAAACGCTTATTCGCTTCTCTACAGTAAAAAATACGATTTTTTTCGGACGTCGTGTTTCCACACAATTTCTCGTTTTTCAAATTTCCACTCTGTTGATATAACTGTACATCAACACGAAAAAATGTTTTATATTTTGTAATCATTATTATTCGCACATTGTTCTTCGTAAAAAGAGCTTATTTTGTGAAGGGTTTTCGTTTACATAAAGTGTAGTTTGTAGAAACTTTATTTCTCGTCGTTTGTTTTACTGCTAAAGGAAAGTTTGAACAGAAACGACAACTACACTCGTACTCGTAGTCGCAGGCGTATATAGTCGCTGCTAAAGCGCCCTAATAAGTTGTTCTCGGCAGTTTTATTGAACGAAACGAAGCGATATAATATGCAGTTTACGCATGGCCATCATTCATGAATGTCACGTGTTTCACGCAAAGATGGTATCACGTGTCAAACTATAATTTACAAACAGCATGAAAAAATACTTTAAATTTATATTTTACAGCATTTCTTATATAACTTCAAACTTCAGACACAAGTAGCAGATATGACCACTACTTGCTCTAAGCTGAAAGATGTGAAGGTATCAGTTGTTTTTATGCACAAGTCATAAGTCGTAAACGCTAGGCATTGCTCTTCGTTTATTTTTTATAAAGTCTTCCAAACAATATTTTTTTCAAAATTAAAGAAGATTTAAGCTCTTAAAGCCCTCTACGACCCAAACACGCCTTCTTCTAAAGAAAATACAGACAACGAAAGTGTTCATAAAACGACATTGCTCATTCGAGGTCTTATCATGTTGCTCAATATTGCTGTTGCTACAGCTGAAGTGTACACAATTGGTGGTTATTGTTCTAGCGCTCCATTGTGGTACGATGATATATTTGGCAAAAAATTATCTCGGCACTGATGACATGGATATTATTTCCTCACAATTTCTTCAGAGCATAAACTCTGGCTTGCGAAATGTTGGAGATGCACTTAAAAACACCTACACTTATAACCAGATTCGGCTGGTGCTAGCAGTCATGATTGAGGAGAAATATAAACAATTATTGATTATAGTTTACTTTTTGTTTGTTTGTTTTTAAACAAATCTTAAAAAAGATTATACTATCCTAAATATTTGCCTAGAAAGTATCTTTTCAAGAGAAAGGAAAATTATAGAAATGTTTCAGCCATTGTTTTTACTTACTTGAATAAATCAATGTAAAAAGTCTTACCGTGTCTTCATTGATGAATAAATTTGCCCACAGTGTAAGTGCTGTTTTTATGTATGGCAATAGCTTTGAATATAAATCCTCTGCCAAAAACGTTGAATTCAACCGTAGATATGTACAGGGCTCGAAATAGCGAGCTGCCAATGGTCAAAAGCAGGCTATATTTTAGAGATGGCTGGCAAAAATAAAACTGGACTACCAAATTAAAAAAAAATGGCAAGCGAAATTTAATTGATGAGTTTGATGTCTGTTTATTTCATTTGATTACCATAACTTGTGCGAAACAATGACTACTGAGTCAGAAACGTTGAATTTTTAACTCATACCTGAGATGCTCAGTAGAAATCTAGATCGTTTTGCTGTCGAAATATGTTAGTACAGTATGGTATAGTATATTTGAATTTAAATCCAAGATTACTACAGTCAAATAATACCAGTTTAGTCTAGGGCAATAAAACTAAAAATACATCCCAATCATCCCAAACATTCATTTCTACCAAATACGAGACCTCACCTTTTTTGGCAGGTAAAAAATCAAAATGACAGGCTAAATGGTATTTGTTCTGCAAAAAAAATATTGGTATGGCAGGTCATATTTTTTTCCTATTTCGAGCCCTGGATATGTACATCGTTCATAAATTTTGCCGGTTGCTTGGCAACGAAAATACACGAGCTGCTGATCATGAGAACGGGATTTTAGGGATGTGGTGGGGACGATGGCGAAGCCAGCCCTGCATTTGATCATGCAAATGCAATTTTTTCTGTGCTTATAGACCGTACAAGGCACCTATAAAACTGGACTAAATGTACGCTCCGTTGTCTTTCTAAAGTCGCCCTCTCTATAAAACAAAATTAACTTTTAATATTTAAGAATTATTGGATGAGGCTGAGCAGGATACTCAGAATGATTCTGATATCCTTCGAATGCCGAATTTAATAATTCTTTTATTCATTCCCCAAGAAAAATCGGCGATGCGAATACAAATAAAAACAGACAAAAACCTCAAAGACAAATTTCTTGCACCAAAAAAGCGGGCACCGTATGGACATGACAAATAAAACATTTATTTGTCAAGGTCAAATTGACCTTGTCAAGGTAATATAAAATAAATGTCGTATTTGTCAAATTCGATTTATTTTGTCTGCGCCGAAATACTCGATTCAAGTACACAGACGGAATATGTCCAGAGCTAGTATATACGGTTCCAAGACGTGATTCGAAACGACTTGTTCGCCAGGATATGTTTGATGCATGGACACTGGATATTAAGATCTTGTGAAAAGAACAACACAGAAATAACATATTTTATGGTTTAAAGAACAATTAACGCCAGTTAAGAAGTTGTTTTCTTGCTTTACTATAGCTATACCGAATCCGCTTATGCTTAGCTCAAATATTAGTAAACGTATTCTGGTGAACAAGTCGTTGTTTGAAATCTCGTTTTGGGACAGTGGGACCATGTTCCATCGTCCGCGTCCCAGGGATTGTGACTCCTTTCTGCCGTTTGACATTCTCTCGATTTCTGTTCAGAGTGACCTACTGGACCATTTTGACGCTTAGTCCGGGTAGGTTTCACCAGTGAACAAAGATCATCGATCACACGATCTTTTGACTAGTGTTAAATTCTTACTCTGAACGTTGTTTATTGGCTTATTTGTATTGGTACTGGAATCGTGCCGCCATAAAAAAGACAAAATAGATTTCAAAGGAGCAGCTTGTTCGGCGCGAAATGGCTTCCGAGTAAATATTATATTTCCGGCAGTCTACTTCCGACTGATTACTTCAGCTTCCTTTCATTTTTTGTGCGCGCATTTTGAGATTCTATGTGTGCATTTCGGTGATATTTTGTGTGTGCATTTTGATATTTTTGGGACGTTTGTTAGTCTATTTGCAGTTTGATGTTAAATTTTACAGTTTGGTTTATTTTGTCGACGTTTGATAAATTATTCAAACGTCTTCTTGTTTTTTGATAATGCCTTTAGTGTTTTGTATACTATTTTCATAATTTCGTGCTGATCGGTACGGCATAGATCACTGAGCTTACAGATCGCAAAAACGTTCAAAAATCTCAACTGTAGTGATATTTCCAATTTCTGATCAAGCGATTTTTGCAAGAAAGGTCGATCGGTAAGAAAGAATAATAACAAGGTCTTAAAAAGGCTACTTATCAGCAACGGTTTTTGATTGCATTGGTCTCCCATTTAATTTCATCGCTAGCAAAAATTATCGTAGTTTCAATGATCATATTTTAGCTGTCGAAAAATTTTATCAATTGGAAAAATGTTTATGATAAGGTGTTATATGGTACAATCATGGCGAACTTAAGCAGCTGACGTTTTCACGGCGACGGCAACGTCATTTAACCGTGTAAGACTGGACCGAGAGCCGCTTTTCTGCGCGAAAAAATTAATCCTTAAGCAAAAACACTTTAAGGCTGAAGGCGACGACTAATACACTATGTCGCTCAGAAGTATTCGGGCTGTTTTGACATACTCTTACGTGGATGAAATTTTTTCAGAAGGTCAATTTGTGCTTTTATATGATCATTACAAGTTGAAAAATCCAGATTTTAGCCATGAACACAAGTCAAGATTCGACTTTGACGACCTAAAAGAAGCTGAATTTCAAGCACATTTTCGGGTAGAAAAAAGGCACCTGCATGATTTAGCCAGTGCAATTCAGATTCCTCCATCGTTCCAAACATACCAGAGAAGTGTTGTTGAGGTTGTAGAAGGATTTTGCATGTTGTTAAAACGCTTCGCCTAATTATATTTACATTTATGACACTCGCTTGCATCGTGTAACCGAATGGGGTAACAACCTTTTAAATCCTGATCATTTGGAAACTTACGCGCGAGCCATTCATGAAAAAGGAGCGCCACTGCAAAATTGTTTTGGTTTCGTGGATGGAACAGTACGCCCCATCTGCAGACCCAGAAAACCCCCCACAGAGGATTGCATATAATGGCCACAAAAAGGTACGTGCTTTTAAATTCCAATCAGTTGTGGTGCCACATGAAGTGATAGCAAATCTTCCTGAACCTATTCTTTTGAGTTGGACTAGTTTATATTTTGGTCAAAATTACCTTCTCGAGACCCGAATTAATAGGTAACTTTATACTCAGGTTCTAATTCTATTTTCCTTATTTATATTTTGCAGAGGGGAAAACACAATGCTGGAATGTTAGCAGAATCTAGACTTTTGTAAAGTTTAGAAGTGGCGCCTTCTCAACAACTGGACTGCCAATGTGTTTGTATGGTGACCCAGCCTACAAATAATGTTGTCACAGAATATTATTTTATTTTGCTAGACACCAATATGGTTCCTATTACCTATTGCTTAACAAAAAATAAAAAGCAAAACTGCTGAATAATTTGGCTTGCAACCACCTTCTTTGCAGGAATATTTTGCTAATTGACAATTATGTAAAGAACTTTAAATAGTTAACTTTTAATATTTTACACTTTGTGGTTACAAATATATTTTATACTGTTGTTTAATTATGTATATTTCCGTTACTAACCTTTTTGGCAACTCATTTTTTTGACATTAAAAAACTTGAAAAGCATCAAAACCTTCTTTTTAAATGTGAAGGGAAATATTTTTTACAGCTGCAGCAAGGAACCTGTTGGCTAAACGAATCAAGCAATTTATGAATTTTATTATTCACATCCTTGAACATTTGATTTAGGCAAAAATTGAAAATTTGTCAAACAATGAATTAGGCAAAAGGGTTAGTAAGTTGACAGTCAATATGTGTGCAATGTGATGCATAACTGTAACTCACTATTATTAATTACTAACCAACATGTTCATGGTTTTGACATTTAAAATTTTGTCATAATACATATAGTTCTGAAATAGGTCAACTTCTGTTTAAAAATTTTTAACATGTACAAGGAAACCTGAAACACAACACAAAATAAAATTGCTCAATAAGTTTTCTATTTGCAAATTTTTTCAGAAAACTCGTCAGGGCTTGATTTTGAATTTGTTGCTGTTGTTGGAACATAGCCTGCATGGTTGCACATGCTGTTGCTGTAGAGTCTGTTGCACATTTTGCTGATCTTGTTGTTCTTGCTGTATAAACATAAGCATGTCATTCTGCATTTGACGTTGCCCTTCCAACAATAATGAACTCTGAGCTGAAGTTCCCTCTCTTTTAGCAAAGAGTCAGTGTTAGCCTTTTCCTTTAAGAAGTGTATGACTTCACCTGTGCTCCTCATTTTTTTTGTCGATCCATCTGTTACATTGTTCTCCTTCTGTTTTTTTGTGTTTCACCAGGCGTATCCATTGCTTTATTTCGAATTTCCTCAGCAGTAGCTTTATCTTGTTGTGCTTTCTTTGTTTTCGTTTCACTTGGGGGATTAAGGATCCATTCTGACCCTTTATCGCAAATTTCGTCTAAATTAAATTACGTCCCTGTTCCTATACTTGCTTCACTAATCGGAATGTCCGCAAAAACATATTGCGGGTTTCACGTTTGCTGACGACAATTGGTACCATCACCATAGCGACTGGTACCAGTGGCAGATGGTAGTTACCGCTGACCAGGCTCGTTTTTGAGCCCGCTACAGTTTTCACGCCCCCCTGGTTTTTTCCTGTAATTTTTTCTCTTTGTCAGTTATGTTGTAAACTGTTGTTGTTTTTCATATTTTCGTTTATAAGCATGAGTGAAATGTGCTAACCTAATTACTTAAAGATTTTGTAAGGCAAGGAAAATGTTTGGTGAAGAATATTTAGATAAATACGTCTCCTTTTCATGACTTTTTCTTTTTTGCTTTTGCTGTATATAGAGATATGAATTATACTTGTACATCCAGCGAAAGTAATTGTACATTGGCTAAAAGTAAACTTCCCATGGCCCTACTTCCCATAAGCCATATCTGAAAGATATGTTGCTGCCTAAATAGTTAATTTAGGAAGACTGTTTCAAAGTTTCATTTGAATATCCACGGCTAGATGAGATAACCATTTCCTTTTGACCTGATAATTGATTGGTTGGTGGAGTTTCGGTTGCGAGAAGTCAATACTTACAGAGCGTAAAGTATTAGGAGGATTCCAGCCCCCAATCAAATGCAAACGTCAAAGTTGTAAAAGATAGTGACACAAAGACATAAATAGTCATGGCATATTTGGAGACCTTTCTGGTCAGGTGTCCAAAGGAAGTCTGCTAATTTTTCCGTGTATCACAAATATACTGGGCACACATTAAGGCTCAAGGGAAACACATCAAGGTTTATAGGAAGCATTTCAGCAAATGATACGTACAATCACAATACAACGAGTATTCAACTGATGCGACAAATTCACAAAACTGTAGTAAATGTACTTGTTTTTACAGTGAAATTTTTATATTATTCTCTACCATCAACAAAGCCAATTTTCTCATATTGCATCTATAAGAGGTCCATTTTCTTGACGCTGCATTAAAATGTGTAGGGTTTTTGACCTTTGCAATTGGGGTTTTTCAAAGTAGAAAACAAATTATAATATAGGATTTGTGAATCCTGAACGCTGATTGGTTAAGAGCCGTGTTTGCATAACTCAATGTAGCTCTAATTTCCCGCCACTGCGCCACTTGTAACCACGGAAATTTTTCGTATCCTTCGGGCTTATGACATTGCTATATTATGAAAAAATTATAAAACATTTTCCGTTTTGATATACAGTTATATCAATACTCGTGGAAAATTTCTCGTTTTTCTAATTTCCACTTATGTGGGGATATAACTGTATATCAACACTGAAAAATGTTTTATATTTCTTAAATATAAAACAGTCAAAGGAAAATTCGCAAAAAAAACCGGTGGGAGAGAAATATTTTTTAATGCTTAGTATCGCAGTTAATCAGTGGCAAGACCTATATCCGCTGGTGCAGCAAACGCTGAAATCCGCCATTTTTGCACGTTTTCATGCCGAGCCGCCCCTCCAGAGATAATAATATAGCTCAGTGGTTATTGCTACCTTTTAAAATATTATTTCAAAGAGTTTTGCTCACCCGCAGCTGGCTTTTAATATCTGAGGTTGGGGCAGTGCTAAAAATTAAAGACAAGAGATGATTTTGTTTTTTGTGCCAGTTGCCGGGAAAGAGAAAATTTCAAAAAAAAGGGAAAAATTCCAGAAAAACTATGAAGCTTGAATTGATCATGATTCATGAAACGATTGTTTATTTATTCCCGAGGAAAGCAAAACAGAATACATTAAACGCGTGAACATTCCCCAGCGAAATACAAATAGCTACAAACAATGTCATTAGTTTTTCATAAACTAAAGTGTTGAAAATTCCTCAATCTTTTTTATATTAGGTAGCAGATTTTACTTATAAATAACTTTGCAAAATTGAGGTTTATAGGAAGATAAAATTTCCAAATTATATGCATATACCTGTAAACCCCATACAAATTAATGTAAATCAGTTACACTCGCAGTGGTCACAGAAAAATACAACGCCGAGTGTTTGTAACTGATTTACATGAATGTCATATGCAATATATTAAATACAACTCGGCCGCTCGTATTGTAAAATTACTTCGAGACCCCAATTCTAATAAAAACTCGGCCCTAGGTTTTGTCTTTCAAAAAGGTAAATCTATGACAATTTATATATAAACGTAACTTTAAAATAATTCTTTTTTAGAAATGCTCACAACCAAATCCTTTTAAAAGGTAGATTGAATATTCCAAAGCGGTTTGTCTCTTCTAAATGCGGATACAAGTACGCAGTACTGAATAAGAAAAACAAAGCTACCTTCGAAGAAATTGTTGAATTTCGTCCGTGGAGAAGAGGTCACGTAAATCGATGTCTGGTAATAAAGGAGCAGTATGTTGCAAAAAATAGTAAGTAAATGTTTACCAATTTTTAATGCAAAATGACTTTGCGCTCTTGTGGTTAGGGGAAATTTTAACCTAAATGTAGCACTTTTGCAACCTCGAGTGGCACTTTCGGAACCGTATGTGCTTTTTGTAACACTTTCAGTTGGTGGGTCAGTCTGTCTGTCGTAGTGGGGTCGGCGGGAGATGTCAGTCAGTGAGTCATAGTGTAAACTGAACTCCGGGGTAAGGGGTGATGCAAATTTCGAATTACTCGAATTAAAAAGTGCTAAAGTTTGCTAGAATTTAGTTTCACCCCAGTGTATCCTTTGTCTACGGAACATTTTGAAATGTTCGCGTATAAAGATGCCAGCAACAGCGAGAAACTTCGTCACGTATTTTGGTCATTTTTATGCAACGAATTTCTTCAATGTTTACGTAAGTGTTTCAAAGTTGGTCCTGTTACTGAAACAATGTTTTCTACTCATTAAACAATATGTGCATTTACTTAAAGTGCCTATCCAGTAGTCAGGAAATTTGCACATTTCAATAGTTTAGGTGATTTTAAGAAAATTTGCAATATATTTTATAAGTCGAAAATTTGATCTTCATGTACTTTTGGGGGCCTGAAGTTGGCGATTTTTCAAAATACCGTGAGCATAAAAAACCTGGGGCGAGTATGCTCCTGTAATGTCAAATCGGGAACACGCATTGATTGCACACTAGTATTCTATACTACAGAGAGGGTTGAAATGATGTCATGATGTCGCGTGTAGACATGCTTTCTGTGCTTCTACTTCCTATATTTTTGTATTTGAGTATTTGTGTCTATAAAAATACCTTTGTTACTCCGGATGGAATCAGTGTTACGTTTGGGGAGACAGATATCGCAGTGAAGGGAGAAACATTTACCTTCTCAGCGATGTGGCTGCAGAAATACAACAAATATTGTGGATATCGCTTCTCAGCGTCGAGGAAGAATATATTTGTTTTGATGTTACTGATGTGTGGTGATATCGAATCATACCCTGGCCCTCAACAAGACTGTCTTGGAGAATTTCTCAACAGTCGTGGTCTTCAGATGTTTCATCAAAATGTGCGGGGTTTGTTTTCGAACTTTGTCAATGTACAAGAGCTGCTTGATCGGGGTAACCGTATGGACATTTTGTCGCTGTCAAAGACTCATATTATTAACGATGGATACGACGATAACGATACTTTATATACTGTGGATGGCTATAGATTTATTAAACGTAATAGAGACGGTGGTCGCGGAGGAGGTGTTGCAGTTTATTTGAAGGATAATATCGAGTGGCAAAGGAGATCGGACTTAGAAAGAGAGGCCATTGAGAATATTTGGATTGAAATCTTTATTCCAAAATCAAAAAGTATTTTGCTTGGTATTTTCTATAGGCCACCAGGGACCTCCAAGTATTTAGCGGCTGATTTTATGGCAACTTTTAATGAGATGCTGGCATACTGTTCAAGCGAGAACAAAGAAGCCATTTTACTTGGGGACTTTAATGTTAATTATTTAAACAATGGTCAGGATAAAGAAATTAAGGATGCATTTCGCCTATATGGATTTAAGCAAATCATTAAGAAAGCCACCCGTGTTAGTAATGATTTATCATCTCTGATTGATCTGATAGTTACTAACAATCCATTGTCAATATCCAAATGTGATGTTTTTCCAACGTGCATCGGCGATCATGATATGGTCGGATGCGTTCGAAAAATAAACAATGTAAAATTTATACCAAAAATTGTTATGCGTCGAAATTACTCATCATATAACCCAAGTGTTATGAATGAAGAATTCACTAAGATTAATTGGGATCCTCTTTATCTTGCTAAGGATGTTAATATAGCAGTGAGTTATTTCAATGAAACGGTAAAATCGATATTTGACAAGTATGCACCAAATATGGTAAAGAAAGTTAGAGGGAAACCCTGTCCATGGATCCATCACGACCTCAGGGCATCCATGATCGATCGTAATCGAATGCTAAAGAAAGCGCGTGAGTCTAAGATGATGGAGGATTGGAATATTTATAAACGTTTGCGAAATGCATGTAATAATAAGCTAAAATCGGCTAAGAGTTCATTTCAAAGACGACTATTAGATCAAAACTCATTAAATCCAAGAAAATTTTGGCAAGTGATTAAGAAAATTCTCCCTTTTCGAAAATCAGTAACCACAAGTGATGGAAACACATCTGATAAAGTAACCTTACGAAGTCAAGTGGAGAGTTTTAGTGAGTATTTTGCTACGGCTGTAAATAAATTGAAGGAGAGGTCGATAAAATTGATGGGTTTTATCTGGAGTTATCCCAAAAAGCTAGCAGCACGATCTTCTTATGACTTTAAGATACAGAATGTTTCAAATGCGTTTGTTCTCAGGGAACTGAGAAAATTAAAACGAAATAAGGCTTGTGGCATTGATGATTTACCACCTGGTATGTTGAGAGACTGTCGTGAACATATTTATCAACCATTGTGTTATGTGATAAACTTAGCTATATGGACAAATAGAGTACCAACAGTTTGGAAAATTGCGAAGGTGATACCGATCCATAAGAAGGGTGCTAAGAGGGATCCTGAAAATTATAGACCGATTTCAGTTTTGCCTAGTTTGTCCAAAATTTTGGAAAAGGCAATACACCGACAGTTGATAGATCATTTGGAAGAGCAGAGTCTACTCACGAAATATCAGTTTGGGTATAGACCGCATAGATCAACAAATCTGGCGGCAACATTGTTTGTGGATAACATCAGAAGAGAAGTTGACCGTGGAAATCTGGTGGGTGCTGTGTTCATTGACCTGTGTAAGGCTTTTGATACTCTTAGTCATAGCACGTTGCTTACTAAACCCCCAGCGTATGGAATTGTGGGTAATGAATTGGAGTTGTTTACTGATTATTTATTTCAAAGGCAACAAGTAGTTTATTTGGGATCAAGTACGTCAGATCTACGACCAGTATGTACCGGGGTGCCTCAAGGTTCCATTTTGGGACCGTTGCTGTTTATAATATTCTACAATGATTTTGTCGATTATATCCATGAAAGTCAGGTATTGATGTATGCGGATGACTCAGTAGTTTATACAGCTGGAAAAAGTGTTGAATGTATTGAAAGAATTTTATCAAATGATTTAAAACATATTGCTAAATACTTTGATGAGAATGAGCTGATTATCAACTTGAATAAGGGGAAGACTGAGGTTATGTTATTTGGAACAGCAAAGAGGATATCACTACAAAGTCGACAGTTAGATGTGAAATTTCGGGGTACATCAATAAATAACACAGAAACATATACGTATCTTGGGTACATATTGGATAAGAGTCTATCAATGCAAGACAATTTTGATAGTGCTTATAAGAAATGCTGTAATCGTTTGAAGCTTTTGTCTAAGCTGCGCCATTCGCTGAATTCAGATACAGTATTAAGGATTTACCAAACGATGATTCAACCTATTATGACATATACTGGAGTACTCAAATTACATTTCTCAGGCACACAATTAGCCAGGATGGAATCAATTGAACGGCGTGTGCGAGACATGACTTCAGGTTCACAGAAATCGGTACCTTCTGTAGTACAGAGTTTATATAAAAGGGCATGTAAGACGGTGAGGCAATGCTTGGATAAAGAAATGTGTTCTAACTTTCATGATTATTTCAGTATTAATGAACATAATCGTAACACTAGGAATATGGCAGCTCTTATAAATATTCCGAAGGTTAAGTTGGAATTTGCTAGGCAGTCATTTTATTTCCATGGAGCGAAAATTTATAATGATTTGCCCATTGAGATCAGGCAGGAACAACGCTATGGGAAGTTCTTAAGTCTTTTAAACGAACATTTTTTATGATCACATTAGGTAGAACCGTGTAATATCTTGTTATTAATTGTTATTTCTCTTAATTTATTTATTATATTGGTAAATAGAGGACACATTTTGAAAGCAGTGTCACTTGAACACTGAAATGTCCTATCCTCTGTAAAGATTTATTAATAATAATAATAATGAAATATGTTTTAATCGATTTTTTTGCCGATTCTACGGTACTTTTCCTTTGAATTTCAACGTGAAAAGTGTCTTCAAGCTTTACTGATCCAAATGACAGCCAAGCCGAATCAGAAAACAATTTTCTCGCGAGTTATATAATGGAAGTTGAAGATGGCAATGTTTATATTAGGAGAATGACATCAAATGTGTCAGGGGACTTAGGTCTAGATGGTCAATCAGAGGAAACAATCTACGGTCCTGCCTTGATGGATGTGTTAATTTGGAAATAATTATAATGAGCTACAAATTAGGATTTTAACGTCAGGCATGCACTAACGAAATAGTAAAATTGACCGAAGAAAGTGCAAAATACAACACCGCGGAAAAACGTCTGCGCATGCGCCAGAAAAAAAAAATGGTGGAAAATTTAAATTCCACTTTTGTGAACAAAAACATGGCTTTTAAAAATTTAAGGTAAGTAAAAAACGCAAGACAAATTTAGTGAACGGCTAGGGCAGATATCATTGTTGAGGCCTCTAATGTTCAAAATAAGTAAAGAAACTTATATAAGGCCAAAAACCTTGTTTTTCGGCAGCCATGCATCGAGAACTTCGTACTATATTACCAGTTAGTGAACTTCAAGCTTAAAATATAAGTAAATTATCAAAAATATAAGGATTTAATGTCGCTAAATATTTCGAATAAATACCACAGTTTACTTATGCTCAACGCAAAAATTATTGATGCTACGCAAAAATTATTGATGCTACGCAAAAAAAGTTGTTGGAAAAAATGTGGATAATATTAGCCTATGGAAAATTTCCTTGTTCATTCGGTCGCGTAGCTTTCGTAAACAATAAATTTTTCATTCCTCACCTTTGACCTGCATCGAAAATACTATTATTTTCTAGGCATGTAAACTACAATTATTTCTTGTTTTTAAGTTCATACGTTCGTTGGTTTGCTAATAATTTTACTCCAAAGGCACATATGTGAGGTACTTCTTTTCACCGCCATATTGCAAAATAAACAAGCTCGAAACACCCGATTCAAACCGATTCATCAAGCCAATCTCAGTAAAATTGACGCATGCGCAGACGTTTTTCCGCGGTGTTGCAAAATACACATTGATGAAAACAGGTATGTCCCAATATGTTATTACAAATTGTCAAGAGATTTTTGTGTCAAATGCTAGACATTTACAAAACGTTTTTGTCAAATACTAGACAAATATTAGACATAAGTCGCATCCATTTGAGTTTCAAGGGTGTGTTAGAGTATATAGTATATAATGCAAATTATGCTTGGCAACAACACAATTTAGTTATATTCACTGTATATATGCCATGTATATATATATTATGTATATTATCATACAACATATATATTTATTAGGTAATAAACACTCAGTATTTAACTTTCTAGATATCTTCGGAGTGTTGCATTCAAACAGTATATACAACTTATGTACAACTTTCTTGGCAAAAGAAGAATACGTTTACCTGCATGTGATTATTATACAATATGGAGTAAATTTGGAGGAAAAGAATTTTAAGGTTATGATGATGAACAATGAGGAAAACATAACTGAAAATATTTTAATATATATACTTGAGCTCTCACTATCTAAACAATAAATTCAAAGCAGAGTGGACAGTGTACAAATACTATCATGATCACAAATAAAAAAAGCTACCTCTGAAATCCAGACTGCAGAGTATGTCAACAGTGCACCTGAGATTTTTTATAGAAAAAAAAATTAGCGCACCTGCCTTTCTTTTTCCAGATTCAATCTGCCCCCAAAGCTCCAATTTTCATTGTTTTTAACACATATTTTGTTAGTTTTGCCCCTTAACTCCCTCACGATCCGCACTTGGCAACTGTTTTGTGCACCTGCACCTAAGATTTGTGCCTTCTCCGCACCCAAGATTTTGTCGAAAACTGCCATACTCTGCAGTCTGGTCTGAAATGCTGTCAATGATTTTTACACTTTGGGCAATTTTAAAAATAACAGCCACTTTTCATTTCATTATTACCGAATAAATATACAAATAAAAATGCGACATTATCCTCAGCATAGTGGCTTTCTATAGTTGTATGTAGCAAATAGCAATGTTTTTCAATCCATAAACCATACTGTATAATAAATAAAAATCCCTGAATCAGTACATGTTACAGTAGATGTTGGGAGATAGGTGATCAGGTGATGTGGCCTTCAGATTGATTGTCTTGCAATTCACTATGTCCAGTATAGAATAAATGTCTGGTATTTGACATAAATATATTGGGACCCTTGTACTTTATACTATATTAAATTATCTATTTACCTGTTTTCACCATTGTGTATTTTGCACTTCTTTCGGTTAATTTTTTCTATATCGCTCCTGCCAGATGTTAATTTGTAGCTCATAATATTTCAAAAGTAACACATCCATCGAGGCAAGACCGTAAAATTTTTCCTCTGATTGACCATCTAGCCCTGAGTCCCCTGACACATCTGTTGTCATTCTCCCAATATAAACATTGTCATCTTCAACATCCATCATATAACTCGCGAGAAAATTGTTTTCTGATTCGGCTTATCTGTCATTTGGATCAGTAAAGCTTGACGACACTTTTTCAGTTGAAATTCAAAGGAAAAGTACTATAGAATGGGCAAAAAATTCGATTAAAACATATTTCAACCCTCTCCGTAGTATAGAATACTAGTGTGCAATCAATGCGTGTTCCCGATTTGACGTCACAGGAGCGTACTCGCTCCAGTTTTGTTTATGCTCACGGTATTTTAAAAAATCGGCATAAATCGCTAACTTCAGGACCCCAAAAGTACATGAAGATCAAATTTTCGACTTATAGAACATATTGCAAATCTTAAAATCACCTAAATTATTGAAATATGCAAATTCCCTGACTACTGGATAGGCACTTTAAATGAGTTCTTGATATTAAATAATTGATATTAAATAAGCAATCCATATCATTCCTCATCATTCCGCCTGCTATTAAGTACCGGTTCGGTAATTTTTCTGTTCTTGTATTGTAAAGTCCTTTTCAGGTTTGCCTGGTACGGCCTATGGTTTATTAGTCCAAAAAAATAGAACAAAAAGTAATCAACAATTATTCGCGAAGGCGAAGTGATTATTGGTGATTAGTATAATTTCTTTAGTAAATAATGGTTTTCAAGCATTTTGATTGGTTGCCTAACAGGAAAAATATATATGAGGCATTATTTACTAGTTGGCATATTTTCAAAATGGCCTCCAATGAAAGTCGTTGTGATGTTTTATATTCTTGCCAAATTAACAAATGGAGAAAAATTGCATTAAAAGAAAGCCAAAGAATATAAACAAACTTTCATGTTATACTATGTTAAGGTAATAGATCGTCTGCAAATAATTTATTAAAAACTTTTTTCACTATTTAAAACTTACAAATAAACTTTAGTATTGACTTGGGAATTTTCCGAAGTAAACTATATTCATAAAAGAAGTCCATTGTATACATGTTTTACCAAAGAAATTGTACTAAAGGTGAGGTGAGGTGAATATTCACTATGATCACTGAGCCTGAGGCGAATAATTGTTTTAGTATAATTTCTTTAGTAAAACATGTATAAAATGCACTTCTTTTATGAATACAGTTTACTTCGGAAAATTCCCAAGTCAAAATTATTTACAACTAAGATATAGAACTACTTCAAGTACTTAAAAAATTACGTTTGCCTTTTATGTTCATATTTAACATAAAAATACATCGTTAGAAAGGGTCAGATGAAAAATTCGATGATGTTCCTTAAATTTCTGGTAGGTTTAGTGGTTATATTTGTAATTTTTAAATAGTAAAAAAAGCATTTAATAAGTTATTTGCCGACGATCTGTTACCTTAAGATAGTTTAACATCAAGGCAACCAATTAAAATGCTTAAAGACCATTATTTACTAAAGAAATTATGCTAATTAAAAATATATTTAGAAATGTAATGTTGATATTTTTGTTTTCTTAAACATACTTAAACATAACGTGACCGTGGTTGCTCGATAAGCATGGACCATGACTTTGTACTTCCCTATGTTTGCTTTTATCCGGCTGAATTTATTAACGCTCGTCCGATGGGCTAATGTCTATTATTACACTATAGCTCTTATAGGAGTGGGTCGCAATTGAGAGTGATATTTCTTTTGCTAAAACGTCGTTTTACCTGGCATTGCAAGATATTTCAATCTAAACTATTATTTATTCGTTTACTATGAATAAAAGGGGATTTTTCACCTTGAAAACACCTGTTTACTTTCTGCTTCGCGTCGCCACGAGCAGTAGCGCTTCAGCCGGCTCTCTTCTTTTTTTAGGGATGTGTACTATCGTACGATCAAGCAATAAGCGCAGTCAATTCCTATACGATCAAGTAGCTAACACGTGCAGCCAGCTAAACCATTATAACATTTCACTATCACAATCTTTCTCGCTTGATTCTTGCACACATCTATATTAGTACAGCTGTTAACGACCAAATTGTTCACTTTTATGATAGAAGCTTGAAAATTTGTCGCATTACTAATATTGCTGAGATAATCATTTCTAAATATGGAGCCAAGTCAAATTCAATCTTGGTCGATGTCATGGAATATGACATGCGCAGTACACGTACATCAATTGTAAAAAAGTGGGAAATCGAATGATGTGTTATTTTGACTAAGCGTTTGTATAAAGTTGGTAAAGAGGATTAAATGCCAAATCACACTTATGATTGTAATAGTATATTTCCTGAGATATCATAGATTCAAAATTTTTGAAATTGCTGATTCAGCATTTTTTGTCTTATTAAAACCCCTCAGCGTTTGATAATTACGTATTTCTTTTTTGTATATTGTTGATCTTAAGGGATGTGTATACGTAGAAAGAGTGTTTTGAAAAGTGCAACAACGTAAATATACTAGAAACCGTTGCGCAGGTCAAAATTTATATTTCTGATTAAGGACTAACCAGAAGGCATTCGTCATAAAAGTGCAATCTTCTTTAAACATTCACATATATAATTTTTGGAGATTTAAAGGGGACAATCTCAACTTCATTTGGCTAAAGCTAAATGTCTCATTAATATTGCAATGTTCAGTGGTTGTATCATTATAGTGAATGTTATAGATTGGAACTGGAATATTGATTCAAGATATAATGGGAAAATTGACATTGCTCCACTTCATAGCTATTTTCCTAGGTATACACTTCTATCAGAATCAATAATATCGAAAGAAGAAATAGGTAACTATCAACTGCTGAGGGATTTTGATGGGACATAAAATGCTGAATCAGCACTTTCAAAAATATTTGATCAGCTGCGATATCTCAGAAACTACACTTTTACAACCTGATAAGTAACATAGCGTTTGATCCTCTTTAGAAACTCCATAAGAGTATTTAGTCAAAATAAGACATTTCGTTTTCTAATTTTTATCTACTGACGCACGCACTGCGCATGCCCTATTTCATGACATTGACCGAGATTGAATTAAGCTTGGCTCCATATCAAAAATTGTTTATGACATGTTTAGTAACAACCATGCAAAGTTTCACGCTTTTATCACTAAAGTGAACAATTCAGCTCTTTTTTGGTCGTTAACAGCTAGACTATATCAATTTCAAGTCAAGTCTTAATGTATCCTTTCTGGCGAACAATTGTCAATTTTCTGAGCATGAACGACGCATTGTAGTCTAACAGTTTAGACTACAAATTTACATCAGTCATTTAAGTAATTTGAACCGTAACATAAGCTATTTACATGGGTCAAACAAAACCTGCTTTCGCCAACGTAAGCCTATGCCGCAGCCTTTCTTGGTCTCTCACTGCTACTTTCCATACTTATCTTTTCCGTACTGCCACCTGCCATACATACTTACTTTGTCGTTCTTGGTACTCTTCTCACTGATTTCTTCGTTTATCTCTTCCGGAATACTTATCTTTGTGTCCAGCCCCAGGGGATACAATTTCTGGATAGGTCTATTAATAAACGATGTACGTGCTTTGCTTACGACTTTTGCTCCTTCCGCTGGATTGTCTTTCCCATCACCAATCCATTAATTCTTCTAACACTCCAAGACCTCTTTTACGATTCTCATCAAACACCAATACAGCATCACCCATCTTTTCATCTGAACTTTGCTTTTCCTTCTTAATAACCTTTTGAAATTCCCTCATACGTTAATGGTCAAGAATTTAGAGAACCCTCAACCAACGTGAACAATTGCTCAAAACTTAGCTTTGCATTCGCAAACACCCTTCGCAAACCACAATTCACCAGGCCCACCGGTTCTTTCGAAAAATCTACGCCACCATGGTGCCCGCTCCAAATAAAATCGATTACTCACTTAATAGGATTTTAATTCCTGACGCTTGCTGTGTTGTCCCTGCATTGTCTGATACTATTAGGGTTGGTGTCCCTCTCTCATAGATGTGAACCTCCTCTGACAATTTAAAAACAAGGTAAACTAAGATTACTAGATCGATATGAACAACCCTTGTGCACAACATGTAAATAATGCAATATACATAAACTATGCAAAGCTTCTTATGCAAACAATAGCCCGGCAAAAGCAACCCTTCCCTTGGCGGTGACATCTAAACTCTGGTAAATCTACCTGTGCTGGTGTTCCATGAGACTTACCATTATGCTTCTTACAAACTAGAAAACTATGTGTGACTCGTTTCATGACACTTGGTACCCAAAACCTACTACGCAACTATCGTGGCTCTAAGACTATGTGCATACGAGGTCGTTCCCGAGCGTTTTCACAACAGCAAAAATGAAAACGATATGAACTATAAAAATTCTCATCGCAATGATCGCATGAAGTTTTTAGTTTTTGTTCTTAGACGAGGTTTGTGCTGATTTTAGTCACAACTTCGAAAGATCATGGACAAAATTTGAGCAAAGGAAATTACGCGAAACTGCGGTACCCCCAGGCGTCATGAACAATGGGTCGGTTGAAAAGCCTCGCACTGATAAATTATTGAGCACTGGGCATATGTATATGTAAGGCAAACATCACCTTGGTTGTAAGAATGTTTAAAATTTTGAAACGTAAGTTTAAGTGCTAAGATTTTCCCAGCCTGATCTTCAAGCTTGACCAGTTGCTCAATCTGGAGCACAAATGGGGGTAACCGTATGTCCACACGCATGCCCATTTTCGTATAACTTTTAACATTTCAAGGACCCAAAATACTTTGGTGGGATCACTATACCCAGCAAGTCGATGACAATATTCCCGCGCAGACACATAGATACGAGCCGTTGAACAAGCGTTATTTTTTAGGAACATAAATGAGATAAATAGACCCAAGGGGTAGTGAAATAGCGGATGAGTTCAGAACCAAGAGCCGAAAAATCAAAGGTTGTCAGGAATAGCCCTAAACCATTGATCTGAATAATACTGGATCACGCATACATAATAAAATTTTGAAGTCATCGCCGCCATCTTGGTACTCCAGGTCCAGTGTTCTTTGCGGGTGTAAGAGTAATCTTTTAAGCAGCGTTTTCAATTCCGTAAATTTCCTTAAAATAAGGAAGTTTATTTATCTATTGAAAATGCTGATTGTCCGCCATCTTGGTACTCCAAATTCGTCATTTCTGCTGGCTTCACTTGATGCCACTGTATGCGTGATCCAGTATTATTCAGATCAATGCCCTAAACCCAAAACCAGCGGCTGCATCGTTATACAACCGCAAACAGTCGGAAGACAGTCGAGTGTCACCGAGAAGAAACGAGCGACCGTTAAACGCATAAATAAACATCAGCCATAGGCGCAAATCAGCATTAGCTGATTTAGTGATTGGAACGCGATGATTTGGGAGTTTGATACCCTTGGTCAAATCATTACTACGACGAAGGAAGGCCCGGCCAGGTGCGACAACAGAGCATGCAAAATTAAGAAGGCTAATCAATGATTGGGTCTCTCTCAAAGACACCTTCTTACGGCGCAAGAGATCCGAAAGAACTGTCTTTGTCTTCATTATCTTGTCATGTGGAAACTGAGCTTCCATCGTATTCGTATCCAGTACATAGTGAAATAAAATCTCGCAAAGCAACACAGTGATAAGAAGCAGCCGCCATCAAATAATCATACAAAATATGGACAAGATGCTCAATATGCAAATGTTCTTAGCAACCCATTCTAAGACAGAGCTGAACATCTCAAATGTACGACAGGAAGACGAACATCCCATGGGCATAGCACGATCATAATAATATTTTCCTTGCCAAGTCATTCCTAAAAGAGGATAATCCTCCGGACGAATTGTAATAATGCGAAACGCACTTTTGATGTCCTTTTTGCAAAAGAAACAACCTGGACTTAATTATTTTAATCAATGCAATAGCATCATCCACACGACAATATGAAACTGTACTATGCTCAGAGGAAATGTCATTATTCACTGAAGCGCCCTTGGGAAATGACAAATGATGAAGTCCAGTCGAAATTCACCCAGAGATTTTTTAGAAACGACACGCAATGGAGACACACAAAAATTCTTAAATGGAGGTATTTCAAATGGGCCAACAATCCTACCAGCCTTAACCTCTTGGACAAGTTTAGCACTGACTATATGTGGATGCTGAAGTGCCGAGAGCAAATTTTTAGAAACAATTTTGAAATGAAGTGGAAAACCTTGTGAGAATCCATTAAGACAGCATTAATGCAGCACGAGCATTGTATCTATGTAATATGGGCGGCAGCCGATCAATGATTATTGGGGTTGGAAGCTCGTGGTGCAGGTGATTTTGAACTAGGGGTTGATTGCCTGGAGGGACGAAAATTATAGGTCTTGGCGCAATATGGAGCGCGACATTTGAAATACTGATGCTTATATTGTCAACCAGCACACTTAAAGTGCCCACCCACATCGTAGTCAGGGAATTTGCATATTTCAAAAGTTTAGGTAATTTTAAGAAGATTTGCAATATATTTTATAAGTCGAAAATTTGATCTTCATGTACTTTTCGGGGCCTAAAGTTGACGATTTATGCTGATACCGTGAGCATAAAAAAAACTGGGGCGAGTATGCTCCTGTGACGTCAAACCGGGAACACGCATTGATTGCCGATTCTACAGTACTTTTCCTTTGAATTTCAACTGGAAAAGTGTCTTCAAGCTTTACCGATCCAAATGACAGCCAAGCCAAATCAGAAAACAATTTTGTCGCGAGTTATATGATGGAAGTTGAAGATGACAATGTTTATATTGGAAGAATGACAACAGATATGTCAGGCGACTCAGGGCTAGATGGTCAATCAGAGGAAAAATTCTACGGTCTTGCCTCGATGGATGTGTTACTTTCGAAATGTTATGAGCTACAAATTAGGATTGTTTTCGGAACGATATAGAAAAAAATAACCGAAAGAAGTGCAAAATACACAGTGATGAAAACAGGTAAATAGATAATTTAATTCAGTATACAGTACATGGGTCCCAATATATTTATGTCAAATACTAGACATTTATTCTATACTGGACATATTGAATTGCTAGACAATCAATCTGAAGTCCACATCACCTGATCATCTATCTCCCAGCATAAACTGTGACATATGTACTGATTCAGGGATATTCATTTATTATACCGTATGGATTATGGATTGAAAAACATCATTGCTATTTGCTACAACTATAGAAAGCCACTATGCTGAGGATAATTATATTGTATATTTGTAATAATGTATTGGTAATAATGAAATGAAAAGTGGCTGTTATTTTTAAAATTGCCCAAAGTGTAAAAATTATAGACAACATTTCAGAGGTAGCTATTATTATTTGTGATCATGATAGTATATGTACACTGTCCACCCTGATTTAAATTTATTGTTTCGATAGTAAGAGTTCCTATGGTTTTGTGTTCATATACAGTACTGTTCAGAAATAACCTAACAGAAAACGCGTTCGGAACGCGTTCAAAAAAGGCGTTCCGTTTGCGTTCCATTCGCGTTCCGTTTGCGTTCCAGAGCGTTCCAATTTGCGTTCCACTTTTACTGGAACGCGTTCAGGAACGCGTTCCGGTAACACTCGTAATAAGATCGGATATTATCGGTCATTATCGCGATTCACCGAGTAATGTAATCTATTTGAATAGCCGCTAAAGAGTAAAGTTGTAGAGTGATAAACTAAAGTGAGCTTCAAGACCAATTTTTTTTTATAATATTATTATTGTCGGCTTACTCGATTCTAATTGGGTAAGAACTGTGATGATAATCATTAATCATTTAAAACATGCCGCCAACGCACGAGCTGTTGGGCTTACGTTAACGAACGTAATTATTATTATATTTCGCCAAAACGCGCGCGATTTTTCATTACTTCTCGAATCGTGTAATTTCCTATACTAATTGCCTCTAATACCTAACCTCATTACCTCAACAAACGCATATAGTTGTGCGAGGAAAAAATTGAGACAATTAAACAAATACACTGCTGTTTCCTTAATGGCTCTTAATGACTGACTGACACATTGTTTCGGCTTTTGTAAGGATTAACGGTGGTAATAGACGCATTTTGACACTCTTTTGTGTATAAAGGGTAACAAATACGACACTCCAACTCATTTTTTGTCTACTGCTCTTGTCCAAGCTAGTTTATTGAGATACAGGTAAGCAAAATCAGTGTGGTATAAATTAACTTAGGCTTATTACGTTCCAGTCAGCGATAGTGTTGTTTTTCCTGTTTCGCGTAGCGATTTTTACTTGCTATAAGTCAGTACCCAAGTGCGTTATTTATTCACTAGCAATCAGCTAAATGTGTGTAATCGATGCATAATTATGGCACATTTTCAATATAACGACTCAGATAAACCTCTCTTTCAAATGTAGCATGTATGTCTTTGAAACATTTTTAGCTGGTATACACTTGTGCGACTAGCATCTATTATCATTTCAAACACTACAGGGCCCCACAGCAGCTCAGGTTTCACTCGGTGTCGGGATCTTTCGACGTCAGAACACGATAGCTCACCACAAAAGAGAACGCGTTCCCACGTTTCCACTGGAACGCTTTGGAACGCATTTTGGAACGCGTTCGGAACGCAAATGGAACGCGAACGCAGTGTTAGGTTATTTCTGAGCAGTACTGTACTGACTGAGCAGTACTGTCTTTACAAATAGATATACAGTGTATATACTATATTTATACAATTTTGAGCATTTTTTAGAATTTCCTATTCAGGCACCTGTACAACCACCCACTCTAGAAGATGCTCAAGCAAAGCTACTGTATGTTGCAGAACATGTGTTAATCCAAGAAAGGGCCACAAAAAAGGTTCAGAAGTGTCCACAGAATCAAAAGTAGAATTTAATACTTACTATATAGTATATAATAATTCAATTTAATAATAGGATCTGATATCACCAACATTACTGTAAATATTGTATGTCTGGGGGGAGAGGTTCTACATCTTTACTACATTGTATTTATTTGAATTTTCAAAAACCTATTTCTCATTCATATTTTTCTCGATATTGAATATATATTTTGATAATTATACAAAAGATATCAAATATTTTTTTCATAATATATCCCGTCGAAATTTTGCCTTTTTCATACATGATTAATGTGGTGACTAGAAATACCATTGAACTCAATATAACTGGAAGGCTACCTCCTATGAAACATACCTGAACTTGCCTGAAGCCAAATTTTACCTCCAGACACGCGTGTCTGGAGGTAAAGTCCCGCACTTTAGCGTGCTGTCGCGCGAATTGCACGCGTTTTCCTTGAGAGTCACGCGTTATACTGCGGGCGTTATAATTAAACCAAGGCACTAACATTTATTTTAAAGCATATGGTTTGTTTAACTATATGTAGATACTAATTCGTGAAAAATTTGCATGAAATAGGTACATGTAAGTTTACTGTATTGCTGGACGATTGTTGCACCGAGTTTGCTGCACAGTTTAGAGACGAATTTTCGTATAGACCATGAAGAATGACAAATATCTATATTAAGAATATTTTACCAACTTTTTGAAACAAGAAAACATTTATTTGGTTCAAAAACAAGTGGTTGTGCAAAAGTATTTCAATGACAGGCATGTTTACATCGGATTTTCACGCAAATTAAATGTTTTTGTTTGGTCGTGCGTGAAAAGGCTGGGTACGAGTGGCTTCAAATTTCCCGCCAAAGGTAGCCTTCCAGTTATATTGAGTTCAATGAGAAATACATGCATGCAGCAACCCCTCGCCACTAACTAAGAGCATGCAACTATATTTTCGGAATTACATGAAGTAATTTTATAGGTTGTTGTCATAGCAACACGGCAATTGTTATTCTTTCTGTATATTTTTTCAAAATGACAAAATATCAGTTTTTAATCCTTGTTTTATTGACAATTTTTTAAAACGGCAAAACATTAGTCATCGGTATGTTATTACGAAATATAATTATATATATATATATATATATATATATATATATATATATATATATATATATATATATATATATATATATATATATATATATATATATATATATATATAGGCGAGTGTCAGTAAATAAACTAAGTCTAGAATCATATGAATAAAGTGCTCGATACAAAAGTAGAGCGAATATAAGCAAAAAACTTGAATCACTTCGTTTACAACATTTATTCACGACAAATTTGTTTCGTATGACAAGCTGAGCTTGCCACACTCATCAGGCAGATTCACCTGTTGAGTGTGGCAAGCTCAGCTTGTCATACGAAACAAATTTGTCGTGAATAAATGTTTTAAACGAAGTGATTCAAGTTATATATATATATATATATATATATATATATATATATATATATATATATATATATATATATATATATATATATATATATATATATATATATATATAAGCAAGAAACTTGAATCACTTCGTTTATATATATATATATATATATATATATATATATATATATATATATATATATATATATATATATATATATATATATATATATAGGCGAGTGTCAGTAAATAAACTAAGTCTAGAATCATATGAATAAAGTGCTCGATACGAAAGTAGAGCGAATATAAGCAAGAAACTTGACTCACTTCGTTTAAAACATTTATTCACGACAAATTTGTTTCGTATGACAAGCTGAGCTTGCCACACTCATCAGGTGAATGATTATATCGCGTATTTACATGGTGTTATGAATAACCTACAGGTAACTTGATCTGGGATGGTCGGCGTCACAGGAAATCTTAAAGAGAATTACTGGCTACAGAGCAGAAATTTTTTCCTGTGTCTACATGTTGATATAAGTTCGTTTCTTAAGTTCAGTGAGCTAAGCTTAGGGTGATATATTATTACATACTTCTCGTGTAGACATAAATTGCAGCGCTTTGTTTTGTTTGAGTAGGCCTTACATTTCCTTAAAATTTTCCAACGGATAGAGTATTCATCTAGCGTTGAATACTCTATCCGTTGGAAAATTTTAAGGAAATGTAAGGCCTACTCAAACAAAACAAAGCGCTGCAATTTATGTCTACACGAGAAGTATGTAATAATATATCACCCTAAGCTTAGCTCACTGAACTTAAGAAACGAACTTATATCAACATGTAGACACAGGAAAAAATTTCTGCTCTGTAGCCAGTAATTCTCTTTAAGATTTCCTGTGACGCCGACCATCCCAGATCAAGTTACCTGTAGGTTATTCATAACACCATGTAAATACGCGATATAATCATTCACCTGATGAGTGTGGCAAGCTCAGCTTGTCATACGAAACAAATTTGTCGTGAATAAATGTTTTAAACGAAGTGATTCAAGTTTCTTGCTTATATATATATATATATATATATATATACCATCATATATATATACCATCATATATATATACCATCATATATATATATATATACCATCTGCAGACATGCATGTTTCGGCGTTTACGCCTCAGTGCAGCTTTGTACATACCCAGATACATGATGACTCGTATATAACCACGTGCGAGTGCTCTCACCAGACGCATGTGGGACAACATGGGGACATCAATGCATCCAAACATGCGCAGAGTCTCATAGGTAGAGCGCTCAAACGACCACGAGGGAAGTGAGCGTTGCAATATTGCCAAAGTCACCCATCAACTCTGCGCACAGAGCGCTCAACAACACCGAAGTGAAGGAGCGTAATACTATCTGCAGACATGCATGTTTCGGCGTTTACGCCTCATCAGTGCAGCTTTGTACATAATACCCAGATACATGATGACTCGTATATAACCACGTGCATATAACCATATGTATATATATACAACAACGCAACTCTCCAATTTTATAGATCAATTTGCGAAATAATTTTGAAAATACATCTTATATAAGACGAGGAAATCAAAGTTAAAGTTTATAAAAATCAACAGAATTCTGTATCAGAGTATACAGACTCCTTCACGCTCATGATTTCTTTTGTGTTTTCTTTATGAATTATTAATGAGTTTCACAAATATATATATGTATATATATATATATATATATATATATATATATATATATATATATATATATATATATATATATATATATATATATATATATATATATATATATATATATATATATATATATATATATATATATATTTGGATGATGTTTGACATTTTTGGATGATGTTTTTATGATTTGGCTTCATTCGGAGGAGGAATTAAATTTATTTCTTTCACGGTTGAATTCATTTCATGAGACGATAAAATTTACGTGGAAGATAGGTTATAGGCAGATTTCCTATCTTGATGTGCGTGTTTTATTAGAGGATGGCCTACTTCATACTGATGTGTATAGTAAACCTACGGATACACATCAGTATTTGAATTATAAATCGTGTCATCCTCCGCATGTTAAGAGGGGAATTCCATATGGACAGGCCTTGCGTTTTAAACGTATTTGCGATTTGGATGAAGTGTTTGAACGAAGGCTAGATGATTTACGTGGTTTTTTGGTCAATAGAGGTTATGAAAAGGATTTTGTTGAAAACCAGTTTAGTAGGGCAAGGGAGGTGGATAGATGTAATTTATTTGATAGAAGGGTGAAAAAGGAGCAGAGTAATGGAGTTAATTTGGTTATTGATTACCATCCGGCTTTGAGGTGTTTATATGGAATTTTTAAGGAGTTGCAAAGTGTGGTAAATTTATCCGCTGTTTTGAGTAAAATTATTCCGAAGGAGCCAATGATTTGTTATCGTAGACCAAAAAACCTAAAGGATCATCTGGTCAGAGCTAAGTTGCGTAGAATGGATGAGGTGGTGGTGGGAATGTTTAAATGTGAAGGTAAAAGATGTAAAGTGTGCGATTCGGTTGTTGTTGGAAATACGTTTAGAAGTTCGGTATCTGGGAGAATTTTTTATATTAATCATCGGTTTAATTGTGATTCATCGGGGTTTGTCTACTTAATTACCTGTAAGAAATGCGAGAAACAATATGTGGGTAACACCGTGACGCCATTTAGGAAAAGGTTTAAAGTGCTTATAAACCCAAAATGGGTTTTTGGTGATCCAAATAGAGCTAAAAAAGTTAGTTAGTAAGTTATAATTTAGTTTTTTTGTTGAGCGTTTAGTTGTGGAGATAAATGCAGTCAAACGTGCTAGTTTGGCCACATTTGGGAAAAAAAGTGCGCATCCAAATTTTCGCTTAGAGACCTGGGTCCCAGGAACCAATTTTCACAGTCACTAGGCGCGTTCTATTGCGAATGCATGTGTCACCGTAGTTTTTTGTGGAAAAATGCCTGAAAGATGCGTTGTTTACGGGTGTTCTAATACTACAGACAGGAAAATGATATATTCTTGTACCAGATACCATTTTTGGATGAAAGCTCGTCCGACGCAGTAAAACGAAGGAAAAAATGGATGGACTTCGTTCGACGGAGGCGAGATAAATGGACGCCAACACGTTCGTCTGTTGTTTGCTCGAAACACTTTACGCCAGAATGTTTCGAGTACGGTTCGGCTACCGTAGAAAAATACAAAACCCCCAGATTAAAAAGAGATGAATTTGGCGTTTGTGTTTACCCTACTTTACAGACAAATCAAATTCCTGATTTTGCCGAAAGTGAGCGTGCAAAGCGCGTTAAGCGAAGAAAGGTAAGCTATCATCAACATAACCGGCGCCCAATGATTATCAACTTAGCATATCATTAAATAACTTAAGTTAACTTGATTGTTTAATAAATACAGGTTGTGCTAAGGGAGGAACAAGATCTGGCTGAGGATATAAATGTGGGCGCAGGCACATCGACAGCCAACATTGAAACTGAAACAATGGTAATGCCAGTTGTGTCATATTTTATAAATATATTTAATTTACTAAAATGTGGCTAGGGTCTACCCAAAACCCTGACAATTTTTTATTCAATTCTATTATTGTTAAGTTATCAAGGTAAAATTTGCAAGGTAAAGTGTATAATCCAAAGATGTATTAAGGCAGGCTATACTATATATCTCATAGCTTGAGTGACTGCCACACACATTATTTTACTGATCACGCTATCAACTGAAACTTTTTTACATTTTCAATGGCTCCTATTCCAGACATCTGAGCATGGCAAACAATGCGAAAGCTGTGTAGCAGTGGGGAAGGAAAACAAAAGGATTAGAGGTTGGTGGATGAAATCAAATAAAAAGTATCTGCTTTAAGAAAAGAGCTGCTGGTGATCTTGATAAGCAATCTCGGCAATTGCAATTGCAAAGAGAAAGGCCAGGGACAATATGACATGTGCAGACATTCCTCCAACAAACCCAGGTAACAAACAATACAGTAAAAAGATCAAATGTCAATTATGTTCATTATTATACCCAGTACTGATGCTTGATATGTTATTTTACACAGTTCCAGCCACATCAACTACCAGCACCAAACCAAAAAGAAATGCACCAAAATGCAAGATGTGCAAGCAGCCTATGAAAGGCCACAAAAATGTAGCTTCCTGTTCAAGAAATAAAACAAACTAAAGTTGCACTGCATTGCACTTGGAATGTATATATGACAGAAGCACTTGTTTGCCATTACCAAAAATATTTTTCTTGTTTAATTAAAGGATTACTGTCACACCATAGTATTGCAGGCTTTTGGTATTGTTTACATGTTGTTTTATTTTGTCAAAAATTAAAAATAATATCAAAAAGTCTTTGTTTGCTTCCATACCAGTAACAATCAGGTTAAATAAGCAAAGATTTGCAAATAAATTGATTTGATATTAGATGGATTATAAAAAGTTTTTATCTTGGTGTCCCAGATAAAATGGCTGCCATAAGCAAATTGAGCACACAATGCTATGGTGTGGCATTAATCCTTTAATGAAATAATGATATATTATGCACACATTAATCCAACACAGATGTGTCTGAATGTAAAAACCTGCTAGTTAATGGAAACTGTACTCCCAAGATAGCATCTTGTCAAGCTGGGTTATGAAAACAAACTTTAGGTAATAACTGGTATTGATGCTCACCATGCAAACTTATGGAGAACTTAATAATAACAATGTTTGACCCAGTATATTTTGAGATGCTCAAGATTCTTGAGTGGCCGATAGAATCAATAATTAGTAGGGGGAGGGCAGGGGGATGATGACAAAATTCAAATTCATTCAACCACACGTTGAGTGAAAAATTAATTTTCATGTAGTATAACTAGAAAATATTGTCAAACAAGTTTGTTCATTTTTATGCAAGATGCTATTTCTCAGAGCACATGTAACATTTACTTGCAATTGTGTAGAGACATAATTAACAGAAATTATTGTAGCTGCTAAAAGATTTTATATACTTCAGATACTTAAGTCTTTGAACTTTTAATATTGAGCTAGCATGTTCAAAACATGTCTGTACCCATTCAAAGATAATTATTGACTCTCGTCATCTGTTTCAATATCATCATAGCCTGTAAATGCATGATCAAGCTTAAAAGTGGAACGAAAAGCAGTATATGCACAAGAAGGCAATGGTATTCTTTTATCCCTTAACCGACCATGTACCATCCATGTGAATTGTCTATATGCAACACTTCGAAGAAACCTATATTGGAAAAATACATATCAAGGTTACATAATAGTTACATCTTCAGCTAAAATGAATGGTAATAAGTCTACCTTTCTTTTGAACCTCTCTGTCTGTAACGCCGACCATCTCGAGTTTTATAGCTATCAGCCGCAATCTCTAGCGACCACTCGTTGAGGCAAACAGCTGGAAAACTGGGGTGATCTGTTATACATTTCAGTGCTCCTTTACCATCTTTACAATAAACTTCAATGAACCGTAAGCAATTTTTGATCTCCAGGCAACAACAGCATTCTTTGGCATTTTACAACAATCCAGTGCTAAAATTGCCACAAGTGCACCTATGGAATGAATATTGATGGTAGAATGAATTTAAATAAACCCACTTTACTGTAATTATGAAAGGCAAATGACAATGCTCTTTAATTAATAAGGCAATTCTTGTTTTGTTGAAGATTTAATGTGCGCATATGATGTAAAACACATACCAAGTGACGTGCATGGCAAAAAAATAAAAATTGTACGAAAATTACCATGATGTTACAGGTTTACTCTCATTCCATCGAAGTTGTAATTCTTTAACTTTTTCAGCTTCCTCTTCCCGCCTCCGGTAATACTCTTGAAGCCAATTTTCGTCAGCAATTGGCTCGTCTGAGTAAGCATCCATGTATTAGTTTTCGCCATCATGGCTACCTTGAGTGCCTTCATCGTGTGATTTTTCAATTAAATTTTCACTTTCGTACTGTTCATCTTCGATTTCAAGAGGCGTGCTCGTAGAAGCCTTGCTATGTGTACTTGAGAATGAATTTGAGCAAGACATTCCAACTTTTTTACGCAAAAATAGCTGATCTTTGAGCTTCGAGACTAAAATTACTATGTAATTGTTATCAAGTCTACATAAACATGTTCCTGGGATCCAGTCTCCTACAGGAGCGCACTTTTTCAACGAGCTGGCTTCTTTGAGCGTGGTTATCTCCGTAACTAAACGCTTAACGAAAAAACTAAATCTTAACTTACAAACTAACTTTTTTAGCTCTATCTGAATCACCAATAACCCATTTTGGGTTTATAAGCACTTTAACAATCATAAAAGCTCGTTAAATAGGTTTGGTAAGGGACAAAAGGAAATTTGTGGTAAACATTTGTACTCGCATTTCTATACAGAGAGGCATTTAGGGATTAAGGATCTATCGGTGATGATTATTGACGTAACAAATGTTAATAATCCCACTGAAAGGGAGAGTTTTTGGATGGAGAAACTTTGTACTTATATACCTACGGTAATGTAAGAGAAGAGATTTAGAATAATTTATGTAAAGCTTGGGTATAAAAGAGTTATGATCTAGCATACTTTCTTGGTTCTGACGAAGGGGCTGAGCCCCGAAACGTAGAAATTATATTATTTAAAAAGTTTTTTTGTATTTTTATTTATTTGATGAAATATATATATATATATATATATATATATATATATATATATATATATATATATATATATATATATATATATATATATATATATATATATATATATATATATATATATATATATATATATATATATATATATATATATATATATATATATATATGTTAAGAGTAAAAAAGTTGAAACTGATCTAGAGTTTTATTTAAAAACATTAAAAACTGAATTTTCGCACCTATAGCACCTTAAAAAACGCTAAACCGCCAGTAAAGCAGAATCTATCACGAGGGGAGAGGAAAGCTATGAAAGATTTAAAATCTGATGCTAACATAATTGTTATAAAAGCCGATAAGGGAAATTCTACTGTGGTTATGGATAAGGCAAGTTATAGCAATCAAATACGAGAGATGCTACGCGATGGAGATATTTATAAGAGAATCGCGGACAAGCGTAGAAACCCAACTACAAAGGTTGAATCGGAGATTCAAAATACCCTGTTGAAGTTACGAAAGTCGGAGAATTTGACAGAATCTGAATATTGGAGATTAAGACCTTTTGACTCCAGTTCAGCCTCCTTCTATGGCTTGCCGAAGATTCATAAAGTACCATTGATTGTCGACCAAGATCATTTTACCCTTCGGGAAGGAGAACCATCGACAGTACCGTTACGACCTATAAACAGTTGTGTGGGTTCTCCAACATATCAGCTGTCGAAATACCTAGCTTCTCTTCTTAAGTGTCTTTATAGTATCAATGAACTTTCAATAAAGAACGCGAAGGAGTTTGCTGAATTCGCACGGGCACAAAATATTAATGAGCATGAGACAGTTGTATCTTTCGATGTGATTTCGTTGTTTACGTCGGTTCCTGTTGACCTGGCAAAAGAAATAATAAAAAGGAAGCTTGATGAGACTGACACTTGGCAAGTACATACGGCCCTGACATCATCTCAGATCATCAATCTTCTTTCCTTGGTGTTGGATAACAGCTATTTTAAGTTTGAAGGAGAACACTACCACCAGGTATCTGGGTGTGCTATGGGTTCACCGGTCAGCGCGGTAATTGCAGAGCTGGTGATGCAGGAAATTGAGTCTAAAGCTTTAGAAAAATCACCTGTTAACGTTCGCTGGTGGCGTCGATATGTGGATGATTCGAACTCCTGTTTGAAAAAATGTGACGTACAAACTTTCCACGACCATTTAAACTCCATCAATGAGAATATTCAGTTTACAATCGAAAGGTCAACAGTCTCGGAACAAGGAGAGAGTATTGCATTTCTGGATACAAGTATCACGGTGTTGAAATCTGGTCAGGTAGAAGTAGCAGTACATCGAAAAGCTACACACACCGAAAAGTATTTGGCATTCGATTCACACCATCCCGGGCAGAGTAAAGCAGCCGTGGTAAAAACATTATTAGATCGTGCAGAAGCAATTCCGTCGAATGCAAATAAAAGAAAGTCTGAAAAGGAGAATGTTTTGAAAGATTTAAAGATAAATGGTTACACGGCGCGTTTCATTGATAATACATGTGAAGCAAAACAGAACCGTCAAGACCAAGCATCGGAGCCGAGAGGCTACACGAGCATACCATATATTAAAGGTGTTTCAGAAAGGGTAAAGCGAACGTTAGCAAGTATGAATATTCAAACAGCGTTTAAACCAATGTTGACACTAGGAAACGTATTTCGGAAACCAAAAGATAGACCGACTGAGGCACAAGTAAAGGGGATTGTCTATAAATTTAAGTGCAAATTTTGTGAATTCACATACATAGGAGAGAGCAAAAGGTCGTGAAAGTCGAGGTGGGCAGAGCATAAGCCAGGAACTAGGCGCATGAATGAGTCGTCGATTAAAGACCACGCAGAGGCAACTGGCCATGATGTGCACAGTGACGATGTGGATATTTTAGAGAGAGGTGTAAATAGTCATCATAAACGTCTCTTTCTCGAATCGTTTCATTCGTGCAAAGACGTCACATCGGTGAATGAACACAAACATTTCCCAAGTGTATACGTTCCATTGTTATAAAGAACAATAGTAATACAGGACATGATATTATATAAATAGGAGACTTCTAATCTTTTAATAACACTTTGATAAAGGTCGCAGTGAGCGACCGAAAATTCAGTTTTTAATGTTTTTAAATAAAACTCCAGATCAGTTTCAACTTTTTTACTCTTAGCATGTTTAGTACTGATCGCCTAAGTGATATATATATATATATATATATATATATATATATATATATATATATATATATATATATATATATATATATATATATATATATATATATATATATATATATATATATATATATATAAAGAATGACACAAAAAATTAACAAGTTTTGTTTGGCATATTTATTACTATATAGTTTCGTACTACGCAATAACGTAGCACTCCTCAGATAAAATAGCCTGTGTTTGCCCTCTAGCTTCTAACGAACTTTTTAAATATGTACAGATGGTATTTTTGCTTATCTAATTACAGGTCAATTAACACCTCAAGTAGTGTCACGAAAAAAATAATAAAAATCTCGTGTCAGGTTATAAAGTTCTCAAGTAAATATTTCTTAGCGTGTCTACAGGTAGAGACAAGTTCGTTGCGTCGATTTAGTGATGCCATATCAGGTTTACAAATTATGAAATATTTCTCCCAGATGCATAAATTGCATCTCTTTGATGCATTACTATAAGACTTAGCTCGTTTCAAAATTTTCCAGGTGATGGAGTAAGTAATGTTATTGTCCTTGAGATCCCAGATGTATTTACTTAATTCAGTGGAGTTTCGCTTCTTAAGGTTATTAAATGAAGCTAATTAGCTACAGCTGCATGACAAATTTTAAGCAAATCATTGACGGGCATAACAAATCTAAGCTATCCCATCGAGATACAACGAGCGAACAAAAAAAGTGCAATTGCCAGAAACCAAGTGAATGTCCTATGTGTAATAACTGTCTTGCAAAATCTGTTATCTACCAAGCTACTGTCAAAACATCTGACAAACGGCCTACCCAAACATATGTTGGACTAACAGAAAATCAATTCAAAACTCGGTACACCAATCACAAAGCTTCATTTAATAACCTTAAGAAGCGAAACTCCACTGAATTAAGTAAATACATCTGGGATCTCAAGGACAATAACATTACTTACTCCATCACCTGGAAAATTTTGAAACGAGCTAAGTCTTATAGTAATGCATCAAAGAGATGCAATTTATACATCTGGGAGAAATATTTCATTGTTTGTAAACCTGATATGGCATCACTAAATCGACGCAACGAACTTGTCTCTACCTGTAGACACGCTAAGAAATATTTACTTGAGAACTTTATAACCTGACGCGAAATTTTTATTATTTTTTTCGTGACACTACTTGAGGTGTTAATTGACCTGTAATTAGATAAGCATATATACCATCTGTACATATTTAAAAAGTTCGTTAGAAGCTAGAGGGCAAACACAGGCTATTTTATCTGAGGAGTGCTACGTTATTGCGTAGTACGAAACTATATAGTAATAAATATGCCAAACAAAACTTGTTAAGTTTTTGTGTCATTCTTTATTATGCTCTGGTTATCCATTGAGCACTTTATCATTGGTTTTTATAGTCGAACACAAATTATTTTATATATATATATATATATATATATATATATATATATATATATATATATATATATATATATACACAGTGAATATAACTAAATTGTGTTGTTGCCAAGCATAATGTACCTTATATACTATATATTGGAACACACCCTTGAAACTCAAATGGATGTGACTTATGTCTTATATTTGTTTAGTATTTGGCAAAAACGTTTTGTAAATATCTAGTATTTGACACAAAAATCTCTTGACAATTTATAATAACATATTGGGACCAAGTATATCATGTACGTTATACTGTATTAAATTATCTATTTACCTGTTTTCATCACTGTGTATTTTGCACTTTCTTCGGTCAATTTTACTATTTCGCTAGTGCCAGACGTTAAAATGTAATTTGTAGCTCATATTTCCCAAGTAACACATCCATCGAGGCGAGACCGTAGAATTTTTCCTCTGATTGACCATCTAGCCCTGAGTCCTCTGACATATCTGTTGTCATTCTCCCAATATAAACATTGTCATGTTCAACTTCCATTATATAACAAAATTGTTTTCTGATTTGGCTTGGCTGTCATTTGGATCGGTAAAGCTTGAAGACACTTTTCCAGTTGAAATTCAAAGGAAAAGTACCGTAGAATCGGCAAAAATTCGATTAAAACATAGTTCAACTCTCTCTGTAGTATAGATTACTAGTTTGCAATCAATGCGTGTTCCCGATTTGACGTCACAGGAGCATAGTCGCCCCAGTTTTTTTATGCTTACGGTATTTTGAAAAATTGCCAACTTCAGGCCCTTCTGGAACTTCCGGCAATAACCCAGCGGGGAAAAATTGACCCAAGCTGCACAGTGGAAGCTGGCAAGGAATTTGAACGAGCTTGGGGATTCGGCTTCATGTGTTGTGCACGGATCCACAGCTCCCAATGAGTTGTGCCCCAAAGCATCCCAGGCACATTAGATTGACGTAAAGAACGAAATTGCGTATAGGCTCTATGTAGGCATGGATAATAAGACTCCGGGGCTGCTAAAACATACTGAGCCACTGCTGTTGCGATGCTAGTCACTGCTGCGATAGATAAAGTCACCCCGCTATTGCCAGATGACAATTGAATTGAGCTTTCAACTGTCCCAGAAGTGGTGGTAGGGTTTTCCTGCGAAGTGGTCGTAGGGGGAACAGGAGGTGCATCATGTTTACGAGGTCGCCAACGAGAAACAAAAGGTTGAGCCCGACGTTGAACCTGTATGCTTGGTCGTGTGGAAGGAGTAAGAGGAATAGAAAGAACAAAAGGCCAAGACCAGCACTAAAAAAATATTATGTGTAAAAAGTGAGGCATAAGCATGCAACGAAGCACTGCATTTGGAGTGCGTTGATGAACCAGATCGAGAAAAACATGGCAGCATATGATTGAGGGCAAATATTGAAACGCAACAAGAAACATTAATTGTAGGAACGACACAGTTGGTTACTAATTATCGCATACAACAAAGGTAGCCGTACAGAAATCAGTGAGCAAGCAACACGCTAGCTATCGCCATAAATTGACAGGATCCTCAACAACACAACTAACAATAATCCAGATGGAACTGACAATCACCCTTAAATCTAAACACATCATATAAGGATACAAAGACAATACACCATTACACCACACATGTAAAACGGACGTGTGTTCATAAGACCTATTATCGTCAAAGAAACAACCCTTATAACATTAGGGTTAAAGTAAAAATGGTTTATGTGCACTAAAACCAGCACATATTATTTGACTTAAGTTAAAGAAAAAACAGATGATGTGCATCAGACCAGCACATAATAGCATTTTGGTTAAAACAAAAAAACAGGTATGTGCATCAAACAAGCACAGAACGTCCTTAGGGTTGAAGCAGAAACAATGTAGAAACATGAGAAAAGGTATATTTTGAAGTAATTAACCATAACCTTCCTGAAGAACAAGATTTAACAAACGGTAAAGCCTTCAAAATTGATATCTTTGTCATCAAGCGTCCTGGGGGGTATTGCGCATGTGCTAATTGGAAAAGTATGACAAACATCAGTTGTAGGCTTATAGCTAGTATAGCGCAATCACGATATTTAAAAGCGTTCTATAAGCTCGGGTTACTCCTTATAATATGGATCAAGGCCATGAAAATGTCAGAGTTGAAAAAGTTCTGCAGGATCGTGGAATAACGGTAAATAGTTATTTAAAGCCTGGCCTCGTGGCTATTGCTTGCGCTGTCGAGGAAATGAATTTACCGCCACAATCAATGTCATACCAATGAGGCAGAAGAAAAGCTTAACATGTACATGTATGGTTGGCCATTTGTTTCAAAATGGGTTCGTGATACATGGGCTCTAATCTAATGTATGTTTTTAATGTGTCTTTTGGACGTGTGTATATGGGTATTTTTGACGCACATATATATGCGCTTTTGCTAAACACGCATATTTTATATGGGGGTACAAAACACGCATATATATGCGTGCAAAATACGCTTATATTTGCGTACGAAACACGCATATATCTGCGTACCAGGGAACTGCGTGTCTCATTGGCGGGCATTACCAATTCGACGCAAAGGATTTTGATCAGAAAGCTAGGAGAAAAGCAAGGTGGAATGGTGAGTTATTGTAAGATATTGCCCATTAAAGTGAAAAATATACGTTAGATTAGAGCCCATATATCATGAACCCATTTTGAAACAAATAGCCAACCATACATGTGCATGTTAAGCTTTTCCTCTGCCTCAGTGGTCTGACATTGATTGTGGCGGTAAAATATATATATTTCCTCGACAGCGCAAGCAATAGCCACGAGGCCAGGCTTTAAATAACTATTTACCGTAATTCCGCGATCCTGCAGAACTTTTTCAACTCTGACATTTTCATGCTTTTGACGCTTTTAAATATCATGATTGCGCTACACTAGCTACAAGTATAAGCCTACAACTGATGTTTGTCCTACTTTTCCAATTAGCACATGCGCCATACCCCCCGCGACGCTTGATGACAAAGATATCAATTGCTCCCCATAGCTGTTCGCAGACCTGATAAAGGGGAAAAACTGTCGATCTCGACTTTATTAATATTCAAATATCCCATACAATAACAGAAAATGGTATACAAAGGCATAAAAAAAACCAGTGACGTGATAGAAGGAAACCAAGCTATCATTCCTGTAGTTTGTTAAGGGTCTTCAAGATCGCCCCGCGATAGCTACGATATAAACGGCACTGGCCCGTTGGAGTTGAATGCACTCCATCGGACAGCAAATTCCCATCACTACAATTTAAGTCCCGGTGTTCCCAGAGAAATATACCTGGTTCATTATCCAGTACCGCGCACAAATACTTTGTTTTGCTACATTTTGGGAGTTTTACTTGCGTCATGAACACGTGCAAACTCAGCTCTTCGTATTAATAGCAGTGTGAGGCTTCCACGCCATTGAGTAGACAGTCAGCCAGGTATCAACTCCGTATTCTTGAAACATTGCTAACAAGACGTCTAACAGGTATTGTCTATTCAATTTTTTCTTTTGTTTCGGGTTTTCTTAGAGAAGTATGTCGGATTTCATTCCTAAAGTGTTTGATTTTTGGTCATTCGTTTGTTCGCCGTTTACAGGACGATTTAGTTAAGGGTTTGGATTCATGCGCTAAACAAAAATTTTAATCTGGCTGTATACTTCAGTTATTGCCGGTGTTCAACCGGACATCATAATTTTAGAACTTGACACAAATGATTTGCGTCATCTCTCTTCCGAAGTTGTCGGCTCTCGTATCGAAGAGCTTGCTCGGTTTTTTCGGAATGAGCTTCGAGTAAAAGTTGCGGTGGTTTGACGGGTTATTGGCCGCAATATAGCTACCGCATTCCACAGCGCCAGATTCAACATTTAACGCAAAGGCCCCTGTGAAAATTATTTGATAACTCCAACCGCTTCTGCAATATGTGCCACGTGCTACCCAACCAAAAACTCTGCAAGCGGAGGCAATAAATTTATTATTCGTTGACACAAATAGCTCCTATATATATATAAAGGATTATTGACCTACCGACCTTACCGTCAAATATTTCACACATGGGTCGAGGCACGCTTAACATAATTTGCTGGCCTCACCCCTCATTTTAGAATTTTCCGCGTTGCCTTTATCATGATTGTGCGTCGGAATTGTGGTCAGACACTTCGATCGAGATCTTGCTAACATATAAGTTGCACGAAGAACATGTTGAACTGATTTGTAATAAAGCAGGGACAGGCATAGGAGCTATGAAACGAATTAAGAAATATGTCCCTATAAACACCCTGCATTCTATTTACAGAAATTTAATACAGCCGTATTTTGATCCTGCTTGTATTACAAGTCATCCACATTACAGAGCCCTCACAGAGAGGGTTGTTTAGGAACAGGTTGCACCTCTTTTAAAACGGAAGGATGGTCGCACAATGAAACGGGGAAAAATGAATGAGTAAGTTGATCTTATAAAAAATACATTAATGCACCAGTCATTGGCATTACTATTTCCAACCAAATATTACTGAGAGTAAACACGCAATTTCTATTTTGAAGACGAAGACACTTGAATTAATTTATATGGGTATTATCACAATATACTAGAAATGCATGCAGCAACCCCCCGCTTACCAAGCATGCAACTATATTTTCCGAAAATGAAGTATTTGTATAGATTGTTGTCCTAGCAACACGGCAATTTTTATTCCTGTATATTTTTTCAAAACAACGTTAAAAAGGACAAAATATCAGTTTTTAATGCTGGTTTTATTGACAATTTTTTTAATTGGCAGAACATGTGTCATCGGTATGTTATTATGCCTAATGTAAGCTTAAATTTGGTATAAAATACGACCATTAATTACATAAAACGCTTTGAAATATTTACGAAACTAAATTCTTGTCTACATAAACTTTGTGTTTGAAATAAAACAATTTCAAGCCAATTTTATATCTTCGCTCGTATTCTTTTACATGTAAAGTTCGTTAATATTTTGAAATACAGTAATAAGGAGACAGTCTTGCATTTACAAAACATAAACTTACTCTGGAATTTAAACAGTAATAAAAAGAAAAAGAAAAAAAACAGAAACGGGGCGAATATAAATAGTAAATAGACTGGATGAGTACGGCTACGCCGGCCTTTATCAATACGCATTATTCAACAAACTTGCCTTGTGTTTCACGCCATTGTCAATTCTTGGCGCTTCTCTGTGTTTTTCCATAATTAATCTCTCTTCAGTCTTCAGAGTCTTGTGGCAGTCGTTTTCGTCTCAGTTCTCGCCTTTTTGGATGCCTTAAGTGTTCGCTACTCCTGATAGTCAGCCATATCCTTGAGATCAGAAATGACCACCCTTGGTTGGTCAACCATGGCGGCCATGCGCCTGCGATATTTGATGAACTTCAGACTTGCGGAATTAGTACCCTCGCCCCGGACTAACGCACGGTACGGCGCTTCGCGCCGTTGGCTCGGGGATTACTATTATCGTGCTTTGCGGTTCATCATTTGCTGGCTTTGTAGATCGATGGGATGGGACAATACCACACTACTGCCAGCCTGTATTTATCGTGAAATTCGAGAAAGATTTTCTACTCGGGGTGCACATACTGGATAATTAGCAGCTGAAAACAGAGACTAACACGCAAAGGATTGTGCATGAAATATGAGCACTTGATGCCCAATATTTGTAACTTTACTAATTGGGGGAAGTAAAGGCATACCTTAACTCTATTAGTATAACTGCTAACGTAACCTTATACAAAACATTTATTTACATATTCTTAGTAGATTATTTTTTTATACATCAAGCATTATGTACACCATCATCTCTCCATTACCACCACCCCCCTCCCTGGAGACTGATTCAGGTGGCCTATGTGTAGGAGGCTTTTAAGGTTGTTTTTCCAAAAGTGAACTATGAGGATGCAAGGGATGACAGATTATTGTTTATTTAGGCCCCGAAATTAGGGCAAGGAATTGTTTTTGTAGCAAGTCCTCAATGCTGTTTCAAAGAAATAATTTCATGTTTAGAGGTAAAAATAAGAATTGACCTGTCATTCCTTGTTTAAATAAATTTAAATCCCTAAATTTAAATAAAAGTCAGTGACAACAAACGAAACGGGGATGGGGGCATTATTAATTTAGCACAATAAGTGGGGGGGGGGGGGGGGGAGTGTGAATGGAGAGGCTCAGGCAAATACATTGTAATCATAAAATTATTGAAAACAACTAAATAATTTTTAGAACAAATTATTCGATCTTACACAATAGCCTATCCAGTCGCAATAGCCCAGTCCGTCATGGGTGCTTTGCATGTTCTGCACCTTCTTTCTTTTTTGGCATGTTGAACAGTTTCTTGGGGTGCCTGCAACTCTCATTCTTGAGTTTCTTGTTCAGAAGCTGTTCAAAAAACAGAAACTGATACAATTGCTTTGGAATAACTAAAACCATTAGGTACAAATCATCATTTTGTACTATACCCACCTAAATGCATAGTATGATTTAATTTCTAAACACACGCTGGAGATGATTAACGATTAGATGTTTGAGTCTTATATGGCTTCAAGTTAAAGTTGCTGAACGTTGCTCTTTCTCTCCATTTGGTTTTTTTATTGCAGCTTGTCCAGATCTTCTTTCTGTGAACTGGTTTGTTAAGGGTTCAGGTATTTTTTTACTCATGTCTTGCCTCACGTTCAAAAGGTCATCTTTAGCAGTTGTCATTAACACAGCAGTCAGATCCTCGACATATTCTGTGACACGTAATAATATTTATCAGTTATCAAATGAGTTAAAAATTATAGTACTTTTTTAACTTTTGCACTTACTGTAAGTGGGTTGCACCTTGACATACTACAACTACTTCCTCACCCAGTGTATATTTGGGGTATGACACTTTAGTGTAGATCTTCCCTTCTTTTGTTTTGTTAGTCATCTTCTGTAAGTTTTCATTATAATGCAAACATGATCTTCAATCCTGGACAAAATATATGGCAAAATGGCATTTTATTCCCCTTCCCCCAATATCAATGTTGTTTGCGGCAATACACGTGTTTTTACGCGAGGATTTTCCCAAAAATAGCAATATTGATATAGGGGGAGGGACAAGCGTACCTAAGAATTAAATATAGTAGACAAATTACTGTATGACGAAAAATAAGAAAGCAAAATAGGTTTTGCCAAACTATTTTGTCCAAGATTGTTGATCCACTGTGCCCTCAAACTCTTGCGCTTCTCTGACGGAAATTTGTGCATAGAAATTCCCTCTTTGTACGCTCTATTGGTGCAACTAATATTGCCAGGGCCACCAGCAACACAATAGCTCCCCCACGGTGTTTAGTCTTCGTTTTTAATTGCGACACCGCGAAGGCTTTTCCATAGCTTATTTTACCACTGCGCGTCTTGTAAATAAAGCTCGTGAGTTAAATATGATCCATACTATAACGTCATGCTGCAAAAGCTATCGGTTTACTTCCGGTTGACATATATTTGACTGGATGCGTGACAAAGAAGGCTAAATATTTATCTTTCTGTTTGTTTTCTCGCCGTTAAAAAATTATTTAAAAAGTAAAGAATGGTACTATCTTGAAGAAAACATACAAAAATTGGGAGCGTCCCCGATATTTCATGTACACTTTAATAGATCGCACCCTCAACTATTTTAATTGGGTTAAAAGTTTTTTAACTAAACGCAAACAACGTGTTAAGCTGGTTCCTCGAGGAACTGTTTTAGGGCCTGTTCTCTTCCTGGTAGTAATAAATTATATGCTCGACGAATGGCGCGATCGATGGAAGTATGCTGACGACAGTACTGCTGTTGAAAGTGTTATGCCGAATTACGACAGTAAACTACAAGATCTTGTAAATTATATTCATAACTAGACTGTTAAAAATGATATGAAGTTAAATGTGGCTTAATTTAAATGCAAAGAAATGGTTTTCGACTTCAGTATTTTCGACTTCGACTTTAGTAACTTTCCGTTGTTAGTAATCGATAATATTGAGATTGAACGTGTTAATTCTGCCCGAATTCATGGCGTGATGATCCGAAATAACACGAATTGGTGAGAAGACGTTAATAAAATTGTTGAGAAAGCAGGGAAAAGATTATATACGCTTAGGTAATTTAGACCAGCTAACGCCGACACAAAAACCTTATCAACCGTATATACGAAAACTATATGGCCAGTTTTGGAGTGTGCTTGCCACGTTTGGCACTTTAGTATTCCTGGATACCGAAGTGATGGCATTGAAAGGCGCTAACAGTCATATTACCCGGACTTAGTTACACTGATCCAACAGAACATTCATTAACATTGCATTATTGAAGAACCGGCGAGAGAGTTTATGCGAACGATTCTACGAGTGAGAACACTTGATGAATTTTTACCAAAAAATCTACCGCTACATATAATTTGCGGACTAAATGTAAATGTGATAATTATTTTGTAAAACAAAAAGTTTTAGAAAGTCTCTTTTACCACAAATTATTTCGAAATTAAACCGTTACTAATAGTATTTATCTTTTACCTGTTGTAACTCAACTGATGTAATTTAACCTTTGGTTACAAGGTCAATAATATTATTTAATAATAATGATAATCCCTCGTGCGCTCATAGTTCATAGTCAGGCTTTTGGAGCAACAACCGTTATTGAATTAGCTGTAGTTTATGTTTAAAAAGCAATTGAAAGGCAAGTAGAGATCAAATTAATATATAGTGAGGTTAAATCAAGATAATTATAATTCTTAGCTCAAAAATTGCAAATTTGTTTTTTCGTTCTAGAAATCTTTCACAGGCACGATGGATTTATATATCCCAAGCCAGGCACATTTTCATGGGACAGAGTTAACATGGCATGGGGTCAGATACAATATCATGACAGGCGAGCATTCTTTCGATTGTCTTTCCCAAAGTGGAGCGGATTTTATGTTGAGTCTTTTGATGAGAACATTAATCCAGTGGAGGCACTACAAAACCTTGCATGGTTAGTAGAAGGCACATCAAATTTTTGGACATCTACGTCTGGATTTGCTGATTGTCATCATGTCCGTGATTATGAACTCAGAATTTGGGAGGCAAGTATAACAAGTATATAAGGGAATGGTGTTCAAATTTAAACCCCAATTAGTAGCTTACGTTTGGGCTAAATTCGTTCAGTCACTGAAACATAAATCCCGAGCTGTACTCCATGAACTGACATTGAATATCGAATACAAAGTTTCAAAGTTATTAGGTGTTTTTCAAAACAAACACATGAAAAAATATAAAATGCATTTTTTTTACTTTGGATATATGATAAGCATATGGCTCATTTAAGGTGGCTCGATATAGTAATGCTCACAAATAAAGACGGTATGCACCAAATTTAATGTTATTCACACAAATCTTCTTATATATCTTTTTACAACAAATAGATACGTAAAACGTCGGATATTGCATGTCATGAGAGATGCTGACGCCATTTCGCGCGTAAAAAAATGCAAACTGAATGCGGATTTACTAATTGCTGACGTCATTAGAAAATGCAATTTTTAAAAAACAATCCACAGTATCTCGTTATTTTGTACGGTGACCTATCTTGAAATTTTGCATGCAGCTTTGCGCCACAAATATCATTCTTTATAGAAAAAATAAAAAAATTCTGTATAGCCAAAAAAAAAATATTTAGAAAAATAGCATTTTTGCATTTTGACAAAGATTGGCCTTACAGAATTTTTTTAAACTTCGCTTATCTTTAGCTTATTTTGTAAGAAAAATAGTGCGCAAAAAATAATTGGGGGTCACCGTGCTTATTTTTCACTTATGCAGCAAAATACACCGTTTTTAAGCAAATTTCATACGCAAGTGTTGCCATAGCAACGGAGCATTGGTCATCAAAACTGCCATAGTTTGAAAGAAAATATGTTAAAATACATGAAAAATTCAATGCGGCCTTACTTAAATTTAACAGTGCAAAAATTAAAAGTGTTAAGTAAACTATAGCTTAATTGTTTGAAAACTGTATCGAGCCACATTAAGTGATAATAGCGTGCTCTCCCAACTTCTCGCGTTGACATCGCGTCTTCACGTCGGCAAAATCCTAAGTACAGTACTGCTATTGGTACTGCTTAGTTCGATCATTTGAGTATTGAAACAAGTGTGCAAGAAGTCCTAAACAAATAGAATCACTAAATGACATTGGCACTAAAATATTGTTATTTTTAAAAAAACAATAAAGCCTATATCTCTTTCCTATCTCGATTGAATGATGAGATATTTGACGGAGACATTTGGGCTGTCCCCCATCTTCTATTATCCGGACCTTGTATGTATTTGTTATAAATACACAGGCTTTTTGTGAGAACTTTGGTCTCTGATTGGTCAACATACTTCGGATTACTATGGAATCTCATACTCATGGGCGAGTCTTGCATAGGCTCTGGGGAAACCGGATGAGATTTGCAGTTTTATTGGCCTAGCTAGCTGAGATCAATGCGAATATACGCTGTAAACAAAATCGTGCTGTATATTTGCGCCTTCGAGATAATGTGAATTACCTACTGTAGCGATATCATGGTCTAATTAGGTAATTTATGCTTTAATTTATTGTGTTCAGTTTCCTTCTAATTTCTGCAGTGTGTTTGGTCATGAAATGGTAATAATCGGGCCGAATTCGCAAGAAATTCAGGCACATTACCTTTTAAGTTAATTTTATTTCTGGAACAAATAGCTACAATAATGATACAATAGATATAGTTAAGCAGTCCTCAATGACAAAATGTTTTTACATGGTTTGGTAGAAGCAAATAAAAATCTATTTTGATTTTACCGCTGTTATCTGCTAGATACAAACCAACCTCGTACCCAGGGCCTTCTGGGTCCTATAAGACGCCAAGCAAAGAAGGCCCTGGCAAACTCTGGTCATGTGACTCCAGAGATTTTGCACATTACATCAGCCTCGTCCCCAGGCCCAACCGTTACCGTTGCGTGGGTATTGCGTGGAAAACACAGTCGGAAACGCGCGGTCGGGCCTGGCAGAAAATGCAGAAAAAAGTGTATGATTCAACGAAAAAGTGATAAGATAGTATTTTATTGAAAATTTCGTTTTCCAGTCGCGTGTGTTGGCCGTACATGTGTTTGATAGATGGAAGAGATTACCGAAAGCCTTAAGAAATCTAATCTCGAAGGTGTTCTTCTTCGCTTATGTCGTCGAGGGGAGTTTCTATTAAACTTGGCAGTGGCTGCTCCACGCATTCCGCCATCTTGAATTCATTTTCTGCCAGGCGCTTTCGCTCCCTTCCCCCCTATTTTCTCCTCGCGTGTTTCCCGCGCGCATTCACGATATTAAATCTATATATACAATCCTATACACTTTTCCTGATTAGAAAATTAGAAAGCGCCTGGGGACGAGGCTAACATTACATAATTTTTAGCCTTTTGATCCGGGGGATTTGGCAGGGAAAATTAGATATTTGTTTAGTGGATATTTCAAATCAAGACGTACATCCTTTAATTTTTGGGGAGAGATTTTTGAATGGCCAGCAAGGTCAAGAAACAAATGAAAACGTGTTCCTGAAATTGTGATTAATTGTAATATTATCTGAACTGAACAGACGAACTTAATATTGATAGAAATTCCTATGAAAGACGAGTCCTAACTTCTAATGTTTATTTATAAACATGAAACGTGAAACGCGTGAAACGTGAAGATGACGAGAACTTTCATGGTGCGAAATATATTATTTTAGGCTGGTAGCATTTTTCAATGTGAATTTTAATACTAGCTTTTAGTTTTGGAAACTCAATGATGAGTATAGTTTTAAATAACCTGTGAGATACTATCAACAGAGAGATACTATCATATTGAGATATAAACATTACCGAAACATGTATAGGAGTTTTGTTCCATATTGTTGTTAGTGACAGATGTGGGGCTTTAAAAAATTATAGAAATGTTACTATTTATGTAGGCAAAGCATTTATTTTATATTATGGCCTTCACTGTCTCTAACAATAAACTGATACTGATTGTAGCTGTGACATTTACACAATAAACTTCATATTATAACAAAAAAACTGTAATACGCATAATAGTACATTTCATGTTTGTGTAGCTTCATACATAATTATATCCATAATTTTAATTTTACACAGATACTAGGTGGTTTTCTGGTGTATTTCCAAAGGAACATAACTAAGTACAATTTACAATCTCATATTTTGATACTGGTTTTCTATGAGTTTTACAAAATTCAAGATGGATTTAGTGCGATAAATATATTTCCACTAGTAACCTTTACTGTCGCACTTTGTGTTATATGTACTAAATGAAAATATTTGCATTATTTGCATTTGCAAATATCTTCTATTCCTGTAAAGAAAACAGAGTAGATCAAAACTAAAAACCTACGCCTAAAAGCCTGTAAGTACATACCTTCGCAAAATCTCAGAAAAATAACAAAATTACGCACAATATGAATACCATACGGTAACACATTCACTATATTATAATGCCTGCAATCCCTCACTCTTATGCGATATGTATATTCACAGTAAATTATATTCTTGATGATAAATTTGTCGTTTTAAAACATTTTAGCTGGGAATTTTTGCACGGAGAACCTTGTTGTCGGTTAGATGTTTCAGTGTACGTGTTAAAATGTGTTTGTTGTTGAGATATTACGCTCGAAAATAAATTTAAACGAGGTGTATATATATATAATCTAGAATATAAACAATTTGTGAATCATATATAGACACAGTGCTCAATACAATAGTAGAGCAAATAAGAATAAGATTAAAACAAACTTGAAGTATTACATTTAGATTTTAATTCACTACAAATTTGTTTCGTATAACAGGCAGAACCCTGTTACACTCATCAGGTGAATTTGAATATTAGCTATGTATATATATATATATATATATATATATATATATATATATATATATATATATATATATATATATATATATATATATATATATATATATATATATATATATATATATATATATATATATATATATATATATATATACATATATATATATATATATATATATATATATATATATATATATATATATATATATATATATATATATATATATATATATATTAGCAAAGTATAAAAGATTTGACACTTGTTTGATAAAAGCGTTGAAAACTACGTTTATTTAAAATGGTGTTAAGACGTTTCGACCAGTAACTTAGGTCTTCGTCAGTTAAAAAGCTGCTTAAATTCAAAACTGAATTATATATAAGGGTTCAAAGTCAATTAGCTAAGAAATGTTTTGTATACATCAGGTATCTCGATGTGCTCATTTCCTGCGTTTTGGTCCTTGAGGGAATACCACGCCTCTAAGAACAACCGTTCACGAAAGTTTTTTGTCTTATTGACAATGGAAGCATTGTTAAAGTCAATCCGGTGGTCGTATTGTTCAGCATGCTTAGCAATTTTAGAATACTGATCGAAATGAGAAACCGCTCTTTCATGTTCTTTTATTCTGGTCTTAAGTGCTCTGTCAGTTTGGCCATAATACACAAAGTCGTAATCGTAGCAACAGATTTTGTAAACGACTCCGTTAGTCTGTTCAGGGGGAGATTTATCCTTTGGTTTGGTAAACTGTTGGGAAAGGGTAGTGGTGGGTTTATAGCACACTTTAATATTTTCTCTCCTTAACACTCTAGAGATCCTTTCTGTAACGCCTTTAACATACGGTAAGGTTACACAACCAGAAGCGACACTAGTCCAGTAGGTTGGTGACAAATTTTACAAAAATCGTTACGCGCTGGACAAAAGCACCAAACCTTGCACACTACTAACTTTCGGTGTAAAGTTTTAAAAAATCCAATGCTCCAAAAGTTTTGCTCACTAGGAGACAAATATGACGTAATTTACGATGTTATGACGTCATTTATGACTAGTTTTACTCAATTGGCAGTGTATTATATCCAATTTGATTTGGGAAATCTGAACGGGTACTCATTCAGACTGGTGTGAAAATATGTATATGTATAAATAAATATTCCGTGAAGAAATTGACTCATAACTGTCAGCACAATGTGGTGTAAATGATATTAAAATGTGTACCGTAGAACGAGTTTATCTACATAAACACAATTTGGATTTACTTGAATACATACTCCTGACTGGTGTTTCTGTTTACGTGTTGAAATACAAGGACTAATTTTAAATGAAAAATCGTGTATTTACATGGTGAGTGAAATTTTGATAATTTGAGCCCGCGTAGCAGTCAGCGGGTTGCTACAATAAACTGCAAATTGAAATTAGCAACTGGATTCAGTAGATTGCCAAAGAGATATCACTCCCATCACCAACCAACTTGTTTCCATGATACTGTATGGGCCAAATATCAAAGACAAATCAGGTGAACCTCAATCTTGTCTCACTATTTCTCAGCTGCTACTCTTTAACAGTAAGAAAAGAGGAAAACCGTCATCTACCCAGAACAGACATTCACCAGAACGAGAACCACCTCTTCCTTTGTACATTGGCTTCAATTTCCACAGTCAAACTAGAAGCAAAACGCTTGTTGTTAATGTGGCTAAGTTGGGTATAAGTGTCTCCTATGATAGAGTTTGTCAGGTTGAAAATAGCGTAGCGGTGTCGGTCTGCCAGCAGTCCAATGCTGATGGAATTGTCTGTCCCTCAAACCTGCGTAAAGGGATTTTTACCGTCGGTGCATTAGACAATATTGATCACAATCCATCATCTACTACAGCCGAAGGCTCTGCACGGAACAGGAATCAGCATCATGCAGTTTCCAACGCATGAAAATTAAGGCATATGTAGAGAAGCATCGTATGTGGAAGGTAATTTAGCACATTCGCAACAGCCAACTCTTCCAGACATCTTTACAAATGTACCAGCAGTGACCATAAACAATGCAATTAATGTACCCCAAAGATCCACTGCCAAGTTCACCGGAAAAGTCGAACAGGCCAAAGCTCAAGAAAAGTGTTGGATAGAAAGAAGTTTGGAGCTACTTCGACTAGATAAGTTTCAGAAGGGTCAGCCGATTTCTTGGGCTGCCTACCACGGCTCCCGTTATCTCCCTGTGCAAGATCCATGTTCAATAATTGCACTTTTGCCCCTTTTCCTAGAGAAAGCGGACTCGCCAGCAATGGTGAAACATGGCTTAGACATGTTGAAATGCATTACTGAGTTCTTGAATGTTGGTCAGATACCCGTTCTAGGTTGCGGTTGCCCTATCTTTGCCATATGGAAGAAAATTCAATGGTGCTTACCAAACACTCAAGGACAAAATCTTAATAATGTTTTGGTGGATTGCACATCGAGAAAGCTCTCTGGAATGCACTTGGGAGTCTGTTAAGTGGATCTGGGTGGACGGGCGCTCTGACTGAAGCGGGGATAGTAACATCGGGCACCGCAGCTTTTCTGAGTGCATTACACATTACCCGAACACGCCATATCCATCAGGTCACGGCACTGAGTGTTGCCAAGCTGCAGCAGAATGCTTTTGTCAGGAAGAATGAAACATCGGATATACATGATGAAAAAGATTTCAAGATATGGAGGGAAAAAATTATTGCAGTAAGCCCTACTTATCGTTTTTGGGATCTGATTCTTAGAACAGAATTACTTATCCTCATGTTCGTAAGGTCGCAAAGAGAAGGAGACTTCCCTCTATATGTGGAGTGTCTTCAAAGCCTCATGTTTTTGTTCTTAGCCTCAGATGATTACAACTACAGCCGTTGGGCTTCCGTGCATATACGAGATATGCAGTCTTTGCCTGCAGATTTGAAAGACGTTTTCTGCAAGTTCTGGGTTGTTCAATCATACAACAGGTTTTCAGCAATCCCTATTGACCAAGCCCACGAGCTGGACAACGCGAAAGTTAAAGGCAACGGTGGAGTGGTAGGACTGACAGAAAACCCTGCTGCATTGTGTCGATGGTTGCTTTCTGGCCCTGAATTAGCCAGGCTTCTCACACAGTTTGAGGAACAATACATACCAGAAACAAATTCAGAAACAGAGTGCACCCACCACGAAGAGGGCCTTTCGCACCAAACGAGATTTCATAACCAAGTAAATAAGTTAGTTGAAGAAATCAACGGCCTCGGCAACCCGTTTGAAGAACAATACCAAGAACTGGTTATACTCAACACCAGAGAATGCGCGGATGATTCTGTTGTGGCTACAGTATGCCAAATTGAGCAACTTGCTGAAAAGCAGTATAAACAATACAGAAAAGAGGTATTGGAAGAGAGGTCCAAATTAATCCATGCAACGATAAAGAAGAACTTGTTACCACTATTCAGCACAACAAAGCGAAAAACTAAAGCAACAGCCAAGAAAATTAAAGCGATACGCCATGATGTCGGACTTTTCGGACGTTTGTATATGGGAAACCAACAGCATGAAGGTGATCCAGATAAGTTCTTTTCCCACGAAAACCATACCTACCCACTGTCGCTGTCTGAGTATGGAAAACTCCGTTCGTGTACTAAAGCAGACCTACTAAAGCTGCTGCCAAGTTCAAATCAAAAGCTTGAAAGTAATAGATTCGATTGCAAAGTTGTCGACGGTGGTGCACTGATCCATATTCTCACTCCAAAGAATGTGACTACATTTTCAAAGTATGCTGACCAAGTCTTCATGTCTTTTATAAAACGAGAATTACTAGCTGCGAAAAGAATACATATTGTGTGGGATCAATATCAACAAGACAGCATCAAGAGCTGCACAAGAGAGAAGCGTGGAGCTGGCGTGCGAGTGAAAGTAGGCCCCCAGGCTAAAATCCCAAGCAAATGGAATGAATTTCTGCGTGATGGGAAGAACAAGACCGAGTTATTCGACTTCCTTTCAGATGAGGTGGCCAATGCAGAATGGCAAGAAACGAAGGATATCTACATTACTAAAGGTACCTCAGTTACATCGAGAGGAAATGCGCCAGCGATGATGGAGTACACTCATGAAGAAGCAGATACTAGAGTTATCGTCCATTTACTTCATGCTATAGAAAATCGAAGTGCTAACGTAGAGGTTCGAACTGTTGACACTGACATAGTCGTTTTATTGATTGACCATTTCTTTAACCTACACGAAAACCATCCAAACATTGACCTATGGGTGGCGTTTGGTGTTGGAAAGAACTTCCAATACATCCACATTAATTCGATTTGCAATGACCTGGGTAGGGAGCAATCGCGTGCGCTTCCTATATTCCACGCATTTTCTGGGTGCGAAACCACTTCTTCCTTTTGTGGAAAGGGCAAAAAAAGTGTCATGCGCGTGTGGAAGTCGTATCCTGAGATCAGAGATGTCTTATCGTACCCTTTGAAGGGATGAGCTACTCTTCGCCACACTTCCAAAAGTTGGAAAGGCTAACAATTTTGATGTATGACAAGAGCAGTCATTTGCATTCAGTCAATATTACACAGAGGGAACTATTCTCCAAGAAAGGAAGATCACTTGAAAATATTCGACCCACGCAGGTAATTGAAAATTTCCCAGTAAACAGTAAAAAAATAGTAAAATAAGTTACATCAATGCACACATGTTTTGTAGAGTGCGCTCTTCCATCATGTTCAAAGAGTATCATACCAGGCTGGAATTTGGGCAAAGTGTACAGAACCACGGCCAGACATCCCCTCACCAGAGGACTGGGGATGGAAATGGAAGGATAGGAGCTGGGAACCCGTTTGGATAACAGTGCCTGAAGCCGCGAAAGTTTGCAAAGAACAAATCAAGTGCTGCTGCAAATCAGAAAGAGGTTGTTCCCGGTGTAAATGTTTTCAAGCAAACCTACCTTGTACAGATTTGTGCACTTGCAAATGCGCAAAATGACACAAAACGGAATCAACTAATCACGTGGCTTGGTTATCTTTTCAAATATTCTACGAGATGTAATTAACATTTTGTAAAAGTGTTACCGATAGGAATTTACCAACATAAATATGATCACAAACGAGATTATTGGACACCAAAGTTGTAATTTTTTACCCACGTTACTCACGTGCTCATTATATATATTAGGTTAATAGTATACAAACATAAGTACATTTGTTTAAGTAATTAGGCATGGTAGAAATACAAACAAAAGCTTAGAACAATATTAAAGAGGCATGCTTTGTAGCATTAATAGATTTTGTGATTCATCATAATGATGTCATATCCGACCTCCAATTAACCGAAATTTTTGGAGCATAGGAATTTCTTAAAGCTTATACTCAAGATATCTTGTTGACACCAGTACGTGGTATGTGTACATTTGCATTCGTGTTATCAGCATGGCGGCGTTTTCGTTTGATGTCGTATTATCTCTCAAAACTCTTAATACGTGTTTTCGTTCTCTGCGTTTTCCTTTACTGGCTGAGGGAATTTTCTCGGCTCTGTCGAGGAGAGTGCTTAAGACCGACAATTTATGTTGTAGTGGATGATGTGAGTCGTGGTGTAAATACTTGTCTGTGTGAGACCACCTTAATTCTATATATATACTGTATAATAAACAAAGGAGACTTTTGTCTGATTGGTCGACTCTTTTAAGAGTTTTCTTTGATGAAATTTACTTCCGGTTCGGCAAGCCGTGAAGGAGCGGGCAAAGTTCTTAAAACAATTAGTCGACAATTGAAACAGCGTTTACAAATAGTATTTGCTTCTGATCTTTCTGAAATCAACGTTAATTGCTGCAGCAAGTGTTTATCTGAGACAGCCATTAAACTTGGGAATTTTGATGCAGTATTTCAAAGTTTTAATGCCGTTCGTTCTGGAGCAGTGAAAATATACATGCACGTAATGATACAATGTTCATAACAGGCTTCACGTTTTATTATTTTTATGTTCAATCAAAGGAAGTTAGAACGGCTAACTCGGCAAGTAATATTAATGATATATGGTCGGTTAAATGACTATAAAGTAAAGTTATGGAAACTGGTAGTATAGGAAAAACAAAGCCTTGTTTATATGTGTAATATTCTAGCAAAAAACAAGCAAAGAAGTTACATAGCCTTTAACCATGGTAATTTCAAGGCTTGATATACAACTGATCATCTCAAAACTTTGTATGCTCAGACTTCAAAGATATATTATCTCGAAAGTGAGTTTTCACATTATGACAATATTTCTTTGGAAAGTTATTACCTTTTGTTTTGAAAATTAAATTTAAACGAGAAGGCTGTTTCGTTTTTCAGTTGCTCGCGCAAAAATGCCTGGACTAATGTAACGAGCTCGTGTGACGGGAATTCCCTTTAAACACACTGAAATTATACACTCCTTTTTCAGTAATTACAGTTATTTTTTCAATGCAACCTGTTCCACATGTAGTTTTAATAGTTTTAATCGTGCGGGTTGTCGTTCAGGTTTAATGAAAGGACAAGATTACAAGCAGTGTTTGACTGCTTAGTAACTACATATATTTGTATGTTTTAGATACAGAATATTTGCAGATATACGTTTGTTTTTACCTAAACTTTTATGATCCCAAGCTCTTGAAAATGGTAAAGCATACGTTCATACGCTTTTTACTGTTTTCTTAAATTTTTTTCCTAAACAAAAATTGGAGAGGAAATGTGTAGGTTGAAACTTATGAGTTTTTCGCCGCTTGTAAACAAACGAAAGCGTGTGACGGGAAAAGGCTATCAGGCTGAGTTGTTTATGTGAAACTACTGTTTAAAATGAGTTTTATTTTTTTGTTGACCCTGCACTGCATTCGTGGTGGGTAAAAAACTGGCAAAATAGACTCCATTACGAAAAAGCTAAAATTACGATCACGATAAATGTTGAAAACAAAAGCCGATAACTTTCAGACAAAATACTGTTATTACACGAAAATTGATAATCTAAGTGACTTACCTTATTAGTTTAAGCAAGTAAAATTTTGAGTTAATCAGATGCATATAAAACTGTCAATTGAGCACAATAGAAGGTATATACCGAGGTATACATGTTCTTTGCTAGTTCATGTCAAGGAAACTGAACACGATAAACAGGTCTTCTTTTCTTATTATATTCGCTTTCGTAACTTAATCCTTTCATCACTTGACAACTCGTATAGTCTTTGAATGCTATACCTTGAATTAGCGCTGTTTTAATATTATCCCTTTGAAGGTAGAAACATCAAACGTCAAATTATGTATTAACGTAGTTGTATTCGTGTGGAAGTGTTTTTTAAGACTGACACGCTGATCGGGATTAAAACTTTTAAAATCTGTATCCAAAGTCTCAAAAGTGAGTATGTCGAGGATAAATACCCGTACATTTACCAGCGTTAAATTCAGAAGCAACAAAGATAATTTCGAACTGTGATTGCTCATTTAGTTAGGCTAGTTGACTTTGTTGTTTTGTAAAATCTTCGTCTGCTTTTTCGAGCCTTCCCGAACCGGAAGTGAAATTGATCAGTGAAAGCCTTAGAAAAAATTGACCAATCATACAAAAGTCTCCTTTGTTTATATAATATATATATAAGTGACGTCGCGCGTTTAAGCCAATTACGTCATTACATCATGACAAGTAAATGTTTCTTAAGATGCCTGCAAGCACTTATTATTTCGTTCCTTGAGTTTAGGGTACCTAGCTCTGGGTGACAAGTGATAAGAAATTTTTCATGCAAACACAAATTACATTTCTTTGAGCTACTGCTGTAAGCTTTACATCGTTTTATGATTTTCCATTTTATGGAAAATTTGGTGTTAACTATCTTTCAACTATTTTTGTGTTTGGCTTTCCGGAAAGTGTTGTTGTGGTTATTGTACCGCAATTTGAAAGGGCCTTCTTTTATACCGATGTAGGATTGAATCTCGTTGTTGTCTTGTCTTTCGATCACGGCCTGTTACACGACTCCCTCTTGTTGGCATTCTCCGTTTAGTGGACATGATTCTGACTTTTAGTAAGCGTTTGTTGTGTGCCGTAATGATACTGGAAACGTTCGGCATAAAACTGTAGCTTATTTTTAAGTTATTTTTGTTGAAAATTTTGTCTAGGATATTTTGAGGTGGGAAACGCTCGTCAACTATTTTAAGAAATCTTTGTCCAACATTTGCGGAAACGTTCGAATTAAATAGTGGGTTGTACCATGTGATATTTCGGCTTCTGTTTTTTGCTCGTTTAGGTGGTTGGGGATTGTAGTTGAGCTTGTAGTCGTACCCGCTTTTCCTTGCCTTTTTCCCGCTTCGTGTTATGGTGGTACGGATGAGTCGAAGGAGTGTTTGTCGGACGAGATATTTGATAGGCGTTTGTTTATGGTTTCGGGTCTACTTCGGAGGACGGATGGCGGGTGATTGCTTTCGCGGTTGACATATTGAAATACGTTGTCGGGTTTGGTGTAGGGTTTGTTAGTGCAGCGGATAACTATAATTATTATTCATTGCAGTATATTCTTGCATTCTCATTGGTTGAGAGCCTACGATGAATTTTTCGTATTTTGCTGGTGGCGTGAGCACATGACAAATAATTTTCGTATTTGTCATGTGCTCACGCCATCAGAGACAAATACGAGATTTATTTGTCATGTGCTCACGCCATTAGAGTTATTTGTCAACGTTTACAACGTACAGATTTCGTTTACAACGTACAGATTTCGTACAGATTTTGCTTAGAGACATACGTTATGGACATTTTCAGTCAACTTCTACCTCGCAGGTTTCAAAAAACATAAATACGTTCCATAATTGTAATGTTTATTTCAGTTAAAAGAGACAAGTTTGTGGCATATTTGTAAGTAGAAAATATACGTTTGACTTAAGGTTTATTGTCTGTTTTAATTTTTATTTATATGGCTGACTTTTCTTGCAAAATGAATAATAAAAGATTATTGAATTCGGCTTTCTCAGGATATCAGAATTATTCAGACCTCGGTCAGCATTATCTGCCTCAGCTTCGCTTCGGCAGATAACGCTGACCTCGGTCTGAATAATTCCGATATCCTGCTCAGCCTCATCCAATAATTCTTAATAATTGTGCGTTTTTTGAGAAAAGCATGAAATTACTAACATAGTTAGTGCATACCATAAGCTTTATTTTCAGATGTGGAGGGAAGTCAGGTTTGACCTTGGGGACCGTGTAAGGTCAATCCAAGATGGCCGCCATTTTTCATGACGGAATCACACCAATCACGCTAAAATTTGGAACTAAGCAGTGTAGAAAAACATATTAGGTGTCTTTGTATGATAAAATTATGAATACACGTCCAATTGGTGATACGTTTAAGACAGTCTGCACGGAATAACACACAGTTATGTCAAGGTCAATCAATCTATGTTAAATATTTATTTAATGTCATCTAACTTTAAAATAACTATTTACATAACAAGAAGTGATGCATCACAATTGTCGAAATCTAACAGTCTCCAGAGCAGACACACAGTGCTGTACACTTTAGAGCAGCTTTGACACATTTGCAGCGTCCAGTGCACCCTTTCTTACAGCTGCAGTGGATCAATTCATGGCACGATTTCGATGCTTCGGGAAGAGTGGTCCAAAGAGGCTGCCACCCAGTTGTGTCCCTTGTCCATCCCCAGTCAGATGGGTCTGGCATCTCTGGATCCTTCACTAATGCCTGGTTCCAACAGTGAGCCTGGTAGCGAGTCCGCTTGATATGTTGCTTGAGTGCAGCTTGTGTTGGAGGGATGTTTTCTAAAGTTCTAGACTTCTGTGTGAAGAGCTGTTTCCTGGCATCATTGACGTTAGTACTCTCGCTGGTTCGGTCGTACATCAACACCACATATCGCTCTAGCAGTAACAAAGATTTTTCACTGATCTCATTTGGCATGCATAGGAGTTCACTGAAAGCGCCAATCACGTCTGGAAAAGACTTCAATGTTTGCTATGCTGTCTTCTTTCCTCTGCCAGCGAATGTAGATACAGTATCACAGCCAGTATATGCGTGAAAGACTGGAAGAGTGAGACATTCTGAGGGAGACATTGTGGAAACTATTTCGTGAATAGGTATGTACCGAAAACTTGATCCGGCGCCAAAAGCAATCCATAGCTCATCAGGGCCAATCTTGCTGAATGAAGCCACAGCCAGTACCACGACATCAGTATCAACGGTTCGTATAGTAATCTTTGTACACCCCTTTTGCACAGCATCTGCCGCATACAGAAGTAGACGAGTGTCGGCTTCCTCTTGCGAACACGGGGCAAGGCGGGCTAAGTTAGACTCAGCAGGAGAACAGAGGACTCCACTTCCATCACTTGCATATAGCTCCTTGCCATCTGCTGGCGGAAGATTAACAACTTTTTGTGACAAGAAAGTGAACAATTCAGTCTTGTTCTGATCGACTCGAAGGAAGTCCTTCCAGTTCTTAGGCATTGCAGTGGAAGCAGCGACCCTTTTCCTGGTTCCTTTCCCCCTCTTCTGCCTGGTGGAGGCCTTCAGGCTTGCAGGTAGGTATACATCCCAGACAAGGTCGACGCGGTGACTCTTCTGGAATTGGGCAGCTATGTACGGTGTAAACACTCTTTCACCATATTCTTGAAAAGTTTTTGATGTTCCAGGATTCAGCATTTGGACCACAGCTGCACCATCAAGAATTGTTGCATCAACCACTGGCACGCCATTTTGTTCAGGCAAATCTGCTTCCAGACAGCGAAGTAGATCTGCTTTAACACCACTCCGCATCTTTCCTGCAATTGACAGAGCTGGTGGAGCTGACTGGTTTTCATGGGCAAAGAATGTGTCGATGTCTCCATCACGAGTTTGACAAGAGATGTATAACCTCGAAAAGAGACCACAGTCACTCTTCAGTGCTGCCAGCTGCGCTTTCTGTTTTGATTGAACTTTGACAGGCGGCCTACTAAACAATGGCAGCTTGTTCTTTGGAATTGTTTCCGTGATTGGTGTTTTACACTGTTCTAGCCTCTCTGTGACAAACTCGATGTATTGCTCTTCACCCAGGGTCTCGATCTTTCTCACAGTTTCTGCCACTTCAGCGTCTACAATGTCCCGTGTATCAATGACTAGTAGGTCTTCACTGTGTTCTAAGAACGGATTTCCCATCTCGTCCAGCACTGTTACAAGTGCTTTAACCTCTTTCAAGAATGCTGCTTGCACCCCAGGTTGCTGGTCATGATGACTGCATTTAGTGTCATGATGTTGCTTAATGGCCTGTTCCTCAAGCTCTGTTGTAAGTCTGGCGATTTCTGGAACGCTACCATCCAGCGTCTCAGTGCTCCAGGATTGCCGGTCAATCCAATAGCCCCACCAGAGCCTTTCACCATTGCATTGTTCTGCTCGTGAGACTGATCAAGTGCCATGGCAGAGAATTTATTGCTGGTTTTGTGTACCACAAAGTTTCTTAACTTGAATTCAGCGAAAACATCTGGGTGTTTTTCAGCAAGTGTCGCCATGTCGCGGATGTGTACGGAAAGCCATCTCGAGTAGTGTGTATATCTAGAGCGAACATCCAAGGCATGATCTGCGTCAGGGAGTCCATGTACAGTTGGAAGTTACCTTCACGTAGTGATCTAATGTACCGCAACAAGAGAAGCTCCAATGACAACGTCTTAAGCCAGTAGTCAAAGTGAACACTAGCATTTGCTCGCTGTATGCACCACTCCTCGAAAGATGGAGTATCTGGTTGCATAGCATCAGTATATTCGGATGTGCTGTCTTCCTCGTAAGCTTTTTGGATGAGTGCATAAAGGCTTGCAGCTGTGACCTGGTGTGCATGGCGGGTCTTTGTGACATGGCTGACGTTTATGAAGGAATTTGCTGTTCCAGCACTTGCAATGTCAGCCTGTACCAGGGCGTTCGTCCAGCCACTATCTTCCAGCCAGTCTCCCAGCAACTTCAGCATAGCCATCTCGATATGTAGACCACCAAACATGATTAAGAAGTGATCCTCTCCGTAAAGGACGGGCCAAGTCCACTGGATTTCCTTGGCAAGTGCATATAGTGGTTGGTCAGCAGCAAGGACGGGCACCTGACCAGGGTTCAAATGTTGAACTGCATCCTTGACAATGTCCATGGAGCGCCGTATCATTGCTACTGAGTGCGCATTGTCAAGAAACAAAGGCAATAGTGCATTAATTGCTGGAGGTGGTATGACAGCTTGGTGCATGTCAGCATGGTAGGCAGACCACGATATCCAGCCATCAACAGTGGACTTTTCAAGAGCTGTCTTTACTTTTCTGAGCCATAGATATTCATCTTCTGTGGCAGCTGCAACAGCTGGCAGGTTGGAAGGTCTCACTGGGCCTTGAATAGCTGGAGCGGTGAATTCCTTGGTCTTGAAGGCAGCTGGCGGGACAATTGTGTAGGCTGATGGCAGTGGTGTCACTGACTTTGATGAAGTGCCCGGACCAATCACTGGTACACCACGATCAGTTCCACCATCTGTGTGTGACGGATGTTGCATAAGCGAGATTCCTGTACCATGGAAAGAATCTTTGGCGGTTGCAGAACTTGGATTGTGGTCAATGTTGTCCACAGCTCCTGTTGTAAACAGTCCTTGACGCAACTTTGGTGGGCACACAACATCTTCCATCCTAAAGCGTTGGCAGACACCATTGGCAATGTCGGATGTAAGTTGTAACAGTCTGTCGTAGGAGACACACAGCCCCAGATTGAACAATGTGTCAACCAGCCCTCTACTGCGTGTAACTGCGTGGATCTTGAGAGACAGATAGAGTGGTATTGGAGTCTCTCTGCTGCGGCTGTGACGTGCTGAGCTTGATGCATTCACGTTCCGTGCATGCTTCACGCTGTTAAACACCATCAATATGGCGATTGTTAAGGCAGGTTTTGTGGTGGTCGTGTGGACCAGCTGATTCTGATCCTTTATGTTTGCCCCATCGAGTATCATGTTGACCAGAGCCAAAAGGGATGGTGGCACAGCTTCCTCCTGGCAGTTTGCCTTGAACGTCCCATCAAACACGAAACCTGAGTCGAATATTTCTTTGCGCACTACTTTTGCTGCTCGCATCAAATGCATGGCATCACTATCATGAGAACAGGCCATCATTAGGGCTGGTCCAATGTTCTTCTCGAAACTTAAAAGTGTGTCTCTGCCTTGCGAATAAGCTCTCAGGTCAGGAAGCGCGGTAAGCAGTCTATTTTTCAGTCTGGTGGCGTGAATCCGTTTCTCTACAGTTACACCAAGCTGCTCCAATCTCACCTTGTACATTTCAGTTAGGTCTACCAGTTTGAAAACGGGAGCAATGTCCTCATCACTGTTGTTGTCTTCGAGGAATGCCACTAACTCAGAAAAGGCTATGCCATGCAGGCAAGAATCATCTTCATCATTGCCTTTGGGTGCGGCCTTCCTGGCTCTGTTATACAGTGAACGCAAACAGTCGTGATGGTATTTGGCTTCAATGGCAATCATGTCTCCTGCTGCTAGTTTGGCCAGCAAAGCAGTGTCTTCGAGTTCAAGGGCAATCCTACGTACATTTACGTCAATTGAGTAGGTCGATGCATTGTGTAACACTGCAGAGCCAGCCGGCTCGTTGCAAAAGAAACAAGTAGGCTCTGTGTTCATTGGATGACTGTGAGCAGATCGTGTATGCAGAGTAGAGGTAGTAATTGGCTGTTGTACCGTACAAGATTCTCTCCGACTTTGCTCATCATACGACTTTTTATTGAATTTCAAGCGACATTTCTTATGCCACACCGCCTTGTGTGCCTGCAAAGTGGCTTCTATGCCATTTCCATCATCCAGTTGGTCCAATTCCAGGTCCATTGGCATATGCTGAAGAGTCTGGAATCGGAGTAGGTCTTCTGCCAATGATGTATAGCCACTACCAATAGGCTGTTTTGTCGATTTAAGTGGGCACTGTAAAGATTCATTTTTAACTTCTCTATAGAGGATACAAATGTCCCAGTTGATGCTTGGCGTTGCCTTGGATCGTTTGGATGGAATAGATCGGGCAGGATCAATCAATACACGATGCTTCGGCATGTTTGAAACAAGAAAGAAAATAGATTCTGAAATAATCATATAATACCAGAGCATCAAGAGCATTGTCAATTGTGGATGTTACTACACAAAAGGAATCACGAAGTTTATTAATTAATACTCAAAATTAAAGTTGGTTCATAATTCTCCTGTTTCATTCTTTTGCATTTTTACACCAGTTTGTATATCATTATAATGTTTTTTCACGATGTTTTATAATAGTACATGGGCCCAAACTACAAGATTATCTATCGCTTTACCAAACGGATAGGCAAATCTAAACTGAACGCTAACTCAGGGGCAAAATTGAGGCCACTTGCATTTTAGTTTTTTCTGAGTTATGAACAGAAATAATGAACACTGAATGTTGGGCTGCATATCAAACTGAAGCTATTGAAAAACGCTATTCGGTGTGGGACTTTCAATACTTCAGCCAAAAGGGAAATATGTAAAAAATATAACAATAATTGCCATTAATTTGCCAGTTTTGTATTTTTAAAATATTTCCCTTTTACCAAATATCGTTTTGTTATAGCTTCAGTTTAATATATAGCCCAACATTCAGTGTTAAGTATTTCTGCTCATAACTCAGAAATTAAAAAAAAAACATTTTGGCTTCAGGCATGTACGTATGGCGTGTTTAGCTGCAGTTAGCGTTATATCAAACTGATAAACTCTGCATTTGACCTTGTTCTAAGATAAAGTTTAAAGTGATTTATTTAAGAATAATTCTCAAACTTTGGTTTCTTGAATATAAAAAAATGTTTTAAATAATGTACATTATTTAAAACATGTTTTTACTATTTTTTTACTCTCCTGGATTTCATAAATATGTTAATTCCAGTCGCCATGTTGAAAAGGCTGAGCCCGCAATCTTGACCGCTAATCGGTGCCAACTTAGCTTACAAAGACGCTAATATGGAACATTTATACATGGTTATATCTTATAATATATTTGTGTACTTATTAAAACCTTTTTTTTAAATTTGTAATAAAAATACTGGACCTGTTTTCAGGACAAGTATTCACTGGTATTATATACTAACTGCGATATAAGCACCCTAATTTTAATATGCAACCGATGTAGCTACAAAGATGAATTTTGGACACCATACTGAATTATTGACGTTGATCCATATCAGTCACCGACCATATTTATGGGCATCATAAGGAAACTTTAGTATGACATCCGCAGTTGTTTTGGAACAATTTGACCTTGAGCTTGACCTTGATTTTTGATAAACTACATATCGTGATCTTAAACGTATCACCAATTGGAGGTGTATTCATAATTTTATCATACAAAGACACCTAATATGTTTTTCTACACTGCTTGGTGCCAAATTTTAGTGTGATTGGTGTGATTACGTCATGAGAAATGGCGGCCATCTTGGATTGACCTTACACGGTCCCCAAGGTCAAACCTGACTTCCCTCCACATCTGAAAATAAAGCTTATGGTATGCACTAACTGTGTTGGTAATTTCATGCTTTTCTCAAAAAACGCACAATTATTATAATACGAGGGCTTATCCGCCACACTATGTAGGTTGACGAGTTGAGATCTGGAGTCACATCGAGGAAGTTTAAGCTTTTCCTATTTGCTTCTATTGTCAATTTGATCATTGCACGTTTTGCAGATGTATTTCTTTATATTTTCTATTTCTCTGGGTGTTTTGTTCAGCGCCGCGTTATTCGAGCACCGCGCGGCAAACTTCCTCAATGTGACTCTCAACTCGTCAACCTACAAACCCTACACCAAACCCGGCAACGTAATTCAATATGTCAACCGCGAAAGCAATCACTCGCCATCCGCCCAAGTATAACCGAAGCTATAAACAAACGCATATCAAATATCTCGTCCGACAAGCACTCCTTCGACTCCACGATACCAAGAAGCTTTGAGGAAAAGCGGGTACGACTACAAGCTCAACTACAACCCCCAACCACCTAAACGAGCAAAAAACAGAAGTCGAAATATCACATGGTACAACCCACCATTTAATTCGAACGTTTCCGCAAATGTGGGACAAAGATTTCTTAAAATGGTTGACGAGCGTTTCCCACCTCACCATATCCTACACATAATTTTCAACAAAAATACCTTAAAAATAAGCTACAGTTCTATGCCGAACGTTTCCAGTATCATTACGATAAACTCAACATCTCTAAGCACATAGATCCAGTAAATAACACCCCAGCTTTCCTATCCTTAAAAGACCACAAGCCCGACTTCGAAAGCCATCCGAAATGTCGCCTAATTAACCCCTGTAAGAGCTAATTGGGAAAAGTAAGCAAAGCGCTAGCTTGCTTGACAAGATTAACAGCAACATACGAGCCCAAACCCAAGTAAACCAATGGCGAAATACCACCGAGGCTATCTCCTGGTTTCAATCGATCAAGAATAAGGAACGGAAAGCATTTCTCACATTCGACATCGTGGACTTTTACCCTTCAATTTCCGAACAACTCCTTGACAAATCTATCGCATGGGCCAAGCAGTTTACTACAATATCTGACGACGACATAACAATTATAAAGCACGCCCGGAAGTCAGTCCTCTTCCATGACAACCACACATGGTCAAAACGCAACACAGACAACATCTTTGATGTGACAATGGGATTTTTTGATGGGGCAGAGGTATCCGAACTTGTCGGCCTGTTTATTTTAAATTCAGTACAGAAGCTGTTTGGAAAAAATGTTGGCCTGTACCGCGACGATGGCTTAGCTGTGCTCAATACCAAATCTGGCAGACTTTGCAACAAAACAAGAAAAGATCTCTCACACACTTTCAACGAACTCGGACTAAGTATAACTGCACTAACCAACCAACCAACCAAACAAGCAATAACTTCCTTGACGTAACATTCGACCTCACTAACGGCACTTACAAACCTTACAGAAAACCAAACGACAAACCACTTTACATTAACCGCTTCTCCAACCACCCACCGCCTATCCTACGAGAATTTTCCCACTCAATTAACAAACGGATTAACACACTACCTTGCGTCAAACAAACGTTTGACACAGCAGCACAGGAATACAACGACGCCTTACAAAAAAGCAACTTCAACACATGACTTAACTACCAAACACAAAACAGCAACGATGACTCACGACGCAACAGAACACGGAACGTTCTGTGGTACAACCCCCTCTACAGTAAAAACGTATCGACTAACATTGCACACACATTTCTACAACTAATCGACAAAGACTTCTCGCCTACTAACAAACTGCACAAACTTTTCAACTGACACACCGTACGAGTAAGCTACAGCTGCAGCGAGAACATGAAATCTTTTATCTCAAGACATAACAAAACAATACTAAGACGACACGACCAGAACTGAGCCGAAACGACAAACACGAACTATACACGAAACTGCAACTGCAGACGTACTGGAAGATGCCCCACGCAAGGGAACAGCCTACAAGCGAACGTCATTATTATAAAGCCGATGTAACAATTACAGACAACGAGACAAAAACATACATAGGAGTAACAGCAAACAACTTTAAAACACGATACAGAAACCATTGTAAATCACTAAGCAACCGGCGTTACCAAAACGAAACTGAACTATCGAAACACGTATGGCAACTCAGAGACAGCACGAGAGAATTTACTGTCAAATGGGGAAACATTTGACAAATCCAAGCAGGCTCAAGAAGATGTTGCTTATGCCTACAAGAGAAACTCCTGATTTTAAAAGGCCGGAAGAAGAGCATTCTAAATAAACGCTCGGAACTATTTACTAAATGCCGTCATGTAACTCAAAACCTCCTGTAATCGTATATACATGAATAATTAAACATAATCTGTCAGTTGCCTGACGATCGCCGAAGTGCGTGAAACTCAGGGTAGCGACAGCTAAACAATTTGTCTTTGTTGATTTATACTCGCTCTACTAGTAATAGTATTGAGCGCTCTTTAGTTTAGCTTCATAATAACATGATCGCCTCGGTTTCTTTTGTTTCAACAGGGACGTTTACTGACGTATTTCCCGCCAACACAGGGATGAGGGATATTTAGTTCTAAACGTCCTTCATCAATATATTCATGAGGGACGTTTAGACTAAATATCCCTCATCCAATATTCATTAATAACAAAACTAAAACAACAAATTCAATTACACACAAATTTCAATGGCTTTATTGTCTACCTTATTGATACTAATATAAACGCATAGCTTTGAACGCCACTGGTGCTTTTAAATATTCTAATCACTGAACCAATTCAATAAGGAGATTTCGCCAAACAAAAGCGTCAATGCATTGTTTATTCCCTCGGCGATCATGTTATTACAAACTAAACGCATGCTTTGAGGTATATTAGTGATTAAATGTCCCTTAAACCTCGGGAGGTTTAGTAAAAGTCCCTCGGGCTACGCCTCGATTTACGGGACATTTAATCACTAATATCCCTCAAAGCATGCGTTTACTTATAATAATAACATGATCGCCTCGGTTTCTTTTGTTTCAACAGGGACGTTTACTGACGTATTCCCCCCCCCCCCCCCCCACCACAGGGATGAGGGATATTTAGTTCTAAACGTCCCTCATCAATATATTCATCAGGGACGTTTAGACTAAATATCCCTCATCCAATATTCATTAATAACAAAACTAAAACAACAAATTCAATTACACACAAATTTCAATCGCTTTATTGTCTCACTTATTATAAGTAAACGCATAGCTTTGAACGCCACTGGTGCTTCTAAATATTCTAATCACTGAACCAATTTAATAAGGAGATTTCGCTAAACAAAAGCGTCAATGCATTGTTTATTCCCTCATGGATCATGTTATTACAAACTAAACGCATGCTTTGAGAATATTAGTAATTAAATGTCCCTTAAACCTCGGGAGGCCGGTTTAGTAAAAGTCCCGAGGCATGCGTTTACTTATAATAATACTGATGTTATTTACATTTGTTTTATGCGTCGTATTGTTTTGTACTTTTGTATAGCTTATACAACTTTAATTGCTAGTTGTAGTACAAATATTTCAACTTGTAAGCTGTTTCATGAAATTGCCTTTGTATTTATTCTAAAACAATTATATTTTGCACCGATATTCGGCGGTATATATATAAATACACATGTAAGAGCATCATGCATTTGATAACTTTAAAAGTTCTCTCAAACATGAATGAAACTATATTTTTAGCGTCAATGTTCTTTAAGAAAAAAATAAATATTCTTTACCAACTAGCAAATAACAATTAATTTTTAAAAGATTTTTAAACGTATTTATTTTTTAATCTTTTTGCTAAACCTTACATATATGTGGTCTGAGGTTCTGCTTTACTTCTGAATTGATTTTGCCTCTAATTACATTTTAATTTTATACTTACATTTGGTAACAATTATTTCTTGTTATGTATTAGGTGATTGAGGAGGTTTTAATGCCAAAACTTCACAGCAACTTGAAGATTTTGGAAAGTCAAGCGAAAGATTTTAAAGATAAAGTTCACGCGGTGGTGTCATCGGTAGTAATTGCTTATGTGTTTACGAAGTATAATGTTTTTTTAAAATCTGAGAAATGTGAAATTCTATTGAAATGTCTAAGGCTACCTCCTGATAAAAAAGTATGTACCGAATTCGTGAAGATTATCAACGAATTTGACAGCAACACTTTGAGGTAAGTTTATGATAATTATTCTTCTTAAGTATTATTCCAAATATTTGAACTGTTAATGTAATTCATGAGCTTTTACATGTTTAACACTTCTAACTACTATTCTTTATATAAAAGTACATTTTATAATCAATATTTAGTATTTAGAGAATACTAATATAAGGTGTCATCTATCGTAGTCGTGTTTAAATTAAGCTCAAAAAGCTTTGAACTAGCACGGGTGGCGCAAACGGTTGGCGTGTTCTGCTTCTCACCACTGTGATACCAAGTATGGTGTACATTTTGTATGACATGTGAGTTGAGTTCTCGCAGTTGACCTGGCCTGTGCTTCGTGGGGTTTTCTGGGCACTTCGATTTCCCTTCCTCTCTAAAATCAATGCATATAGGACAACCGAGGACCACTAGGTTATCAGTATCCTTAAAATAAAGTCGCTAATCTAATTTACCTAGCCCAATTCCGAATAGGTCTTGTACACAATTTTAACGTTATTATTAATTTTGTGTTTATACTTAGTATCATAAGAATCGGAACTGCAAAATCAATGCAACAGATTGCGGTTAATTTGAATTGCGACTAGTTCAAAGGGTCTACTTTTTGGTACACCCTGTATCACGATTGACTATCGATTGTTTCACATGATGTTTCGATTTAATTAAATAAAAATTACGAGTCTATTATTACATGCATAGACAGCTTTTTCCGCATTCCTCTGTCTGATATAACTTCTAATAAAAAATGTCCCAAATACAAAATTGCGTTTAAATTGGATTATTTGCAAAATTACCGACACCAACAGCAACCAACGGGTAATATAGGACGTCAGGTGTGCATCTCAGTCCATTGTATTTTCATATGTTGAATTTTATAAGCACTAAGCAGAGGAGTTCAAAATGCTTAACTTTGAAGTGTCTTGCGCACAAAAATGATTTTTTGGCGCTGCCAGCAAATATGGAATGTTGCAATTAATCTGTTAAAGTTTTAGAAGAAATGATACGTAGTAAATACCGATGCGCAATGCGTGGGTCTTAGGGTCATTCATTTTCTGACGATTTTGAAAAATAAAAATTACTTCATTTCTCAAACAAATCATTTTACATTTTTTAAAAAAATGAAAAATGAAAGTTAAAAAATCATTTTTCATTTTTTTAAAAATGAAAAATAAAAATTTATGTTTTATTTTTCATTTTTCGCCTGTACGAAAAATGAAGGCAAGTCTTGACATTTTTTCGCGTTTTGAAAAATGAAAGTGACATTTTTCACTTTTGCATTTCAATTTTTATTTGTCAGAAAAAAGCAAGAATTGAATTTTTACTCTCATATTAATCCGTTGTGTTGTTCATTTTCTGAACCATATTATAGCTGCGTGTGTTGTCTTATACTCGTTCAAAATGGCGGCATTAGCTGATATTTTAAGTGTTGAAGCTGTCCGTGAACTAGTGCAAAACCACACGCTAAAAGAAGTTTCAAATATTCTTCAGACAGAATTTCCGAACCAGAGAGGCTTAAGTGTGAAAAGCATAAAGCATTTTTGCCAAGCACACGGAATAGCGAAAAGAAATATTGTTACTGACGATGAACTAGGACAGATAGTCGAGTCATCTGTGCGGCAGGTAAACCTCATTATATTGTGGCCTTCATTTGTGTTTTAATATTTTGCTATGCCAGCAAGTTCACTATACTTCACTGGATTTAACGGATAAGTACATAACAGTTAATTAATTTATTTCTCAGTCGGTTTTCTTCGTTATCTCGGATAAATACCTTGCATAAATAATTAAATCAAACTTGTGGAAAAATCTCGAAGAATCTCAACTTAAATTGTTTGAAGTCGAAAGATTCGGCTAGAAAATCCCCCTCAACCTCCTAATGTTATTAGATCACATAAATCCCTGCTTGAAGGTATTTATCTCTTATACACACATGTTAAATATATGGCTGCCAGTAAAGGTCAAATATAGTATAGACATTAGGCATATGTTGCGTATATATTTGCATTTCCCTGGGAAAGTTGTTACATTGTCCATCCCTACTCAAACTGCCTCGACATTTAGCTGCCCTAGTTGTTATTGGATTAATCATAGCCAGTCCAGAAGAACCAGTTTCGTTGAGGGGGGTTTCTAGCAGAATCTTTCGACTTCAAACAATTTAAGTTGAGATTCTTCGGAAATTTTTTCGAGAAGTTTGATCTAATTATTTATGCAAGGTATTTATCCGAGATAACGAAGAAAACCGACTCAAAAATAAATTAATTAACTGTTATGTACTTATCCGTCAAATCCAGTGAAGTATAGTGAACTTGCTGGCATAGCAAAATATTAAAACACAAATAAAGGCTACAATATAATGAGATTTACCTGTCGCACAGAAGACTCGACAATCTGGTCTAGGTCATCGTCAGTAACAATATTTCTTTTCGCTATTCCCTGTGCTTGGCAAAAAACGCTTTATGCTTTTCACACTTAAGCCTCTCTGGTTCGGAAATTCTGTCTGAAGAATATTTGAAACTTCTTCTAGCGTGTGGTTTTGCACTAGTTCACGGACAGCTTAACACTTAAAATATCAGCTAATGCCGCCATTTTGAACAAGTATAAGGACAACACACTCAGCTATAATATGGTTCGGAAAATGAACAATACAACGGATTAATATGAGAGTAAAAATTCAATTCTTGCTTTTTTCTGACAAATAGAAATTGAAATGCAAAAGTGAAAAATGTCATTTTCATTTTTCAAAACGCGAAAAAAATGTCAAGACTTGCCTTCATTTTTCGTACAGGCGAAAAATGAAAAATAAAACATAAATTTTTATTTTTCATTTTTAAAAAAATGAAAAATGACTTTTTAACTTTTATTTTTCATTTTTTTAAAAAATGTAAAATGATTTGTCTGAGAAATGAAGTAATTTTCATTTTTCAAAATCGTCAGAAAATGAATGACCCTAAGACCCACGCATTATGCGCGACCCCTGAAGTTTCAATATTTTTTATTTTGCGCTGCTTTGAAAATGCATCATTTATTTTAACCTGCTGATCTCATGCAACAGTGAGCACGTGCATGAATTAATCACACAATTAAACACAAAGACAAAGCGAAAATCAATGATGCATTATAAAACCGCGCCAATTTAGAAGCGATTTTGTACTAGGGAATTTTTGATGCACCCAACATGGTTTCCTGGGCCTTTTAGAGAGAGGGAAAAGGCCCTGGCACTGGCACGTCGAAGTGTTTAGAAAAATCAGATAATGCAGCGACTTAGTCAGGCGTTAAATGTTGGATACTTTGCTCATAATCCCCCCCCCCCGCAAATATACAGATAAACAGTTTTGAATAAATTAACGCTGCGAGGCAATAGACCAATGAAATTGCAGAAGAACGATCCGCTGCCAGGGTCTTTTCTGTCTCTGCATTTCAAAAAAGGCCCTAGGAACGAGGTTGTAATACACCCTGTAGTCGAGCAAGCCCACGTAGCAAACCTCTATGGTGGAGTACCCATGACGATGACCGAAATCAGGTCAATTTTAGTGGGTTCCAAAGTTACGCCAAGTAGTAAAACGAGTTCTATCGAATTGTTGAGGATGCAAACAGTTCCGTGCCCGGTTGTACGACAATTCACTCCCCCCCCCACCCCGAAATTTACTCGTAGGCCGAACACAAGATTCTACAACATATGAAGAAGATGGAATTGTCGTCCGATTCACTACAAGCCGAAAGGGACGAAAATTTAGAAATCCTATTTAGTTATGTACGAGTGTAGTTTGACTAGAGCAGTACACCTAGAAGTCCTAAAATCATTGGAAGAAGGGAGTTCCTGACGAGTCTAAAGCGATTTATTGCAAGGCGAGGACGGCCAGAAATAATATACCTGATAACGGGGCAACTTTGAAAGCTGCAGACAAATGGTTGAAGAAAGTCCTGAACGTTGAGCAGTATAACGACTTCCTCTCCGAACGGTTAATCCAATGGATGTTTAACCTGGGTTCAACCCCGTGGTGTGGAGGCCAGTGCGAACGGTCGGTATGTTTCAAAAGGCTATTTATATATTTATGTTGGGCATTCGAAATCCTCATGTTGAATTGTCAGCGTTATAACGCCGAACTCGCTGTTGAACAATAACCCGGTGGCAAATCACTTGGAGAATCAAGATTTGCGGGGAGCGATAATTTTAAGCGACGATAATTTTAAGCGGGGTATTCAGCACCTTTATCCCCTTGAATTAACCCGCGATGATAGCCAGTTCCGGCAACCCAACCCCACAGCATCCACCTTCCAACCACGGCTCATGAGGGAGACGACAGCGGCGGCAAAGTTACGAATGCAAGATCTCGCAAAAAAAGGAAAATGAATGTTCATCAATTAACCAAGCGAAGTTTAGATATATTAGTATAGCATCGCATAAGAACTTTTTAATTATTGGCCTAAATAGATAGTCACAAGAGAGCGTGCAACTACAGACGTCCCAAGTCAGTCCCAAAGGACATATAACTCTTGTTCGAGCTATAAGGTAGAGTGTGTTGGGAACTGACAAAACAGATAAGATATATCTTGTAGTACGTTAGGGAGGGCATAGTTAATTAGTCAGGTTAGATTAGATAATTAGGAAATTTAGTGTCATTGTGACAGTGAAAAAGATCATCAAAGAAATCATCCAATGTGATTTTGGTACTCTTATTTCCTTATATTTTTTATTCAGACCTTAAAACTATCGTGATTTGTCGGGGACTACAGCTTGACAATCCTTTCCCGACACACTAAGCGGTAAATTTGCCGTATGTATCATTTGTGTTTGTACTTGCGCTGGTTGAGGTTTCCCCCTTCACAGCTTTCGTGGTATTTACACGACGAACAAAAGGCATTTCCAATAAGCAGCTCGCGGAATATGTTAATAAATGTTTAGGCAGCTCTCGTGCTTCCTGTCTATCAAGTTTAGATCATTCGAAACCGATACCTAACAGACATTGACATTTTTATTAGCTATCAAGTAAATTTGACGCGTTGTGCTCATGCCCGCATCTAGCTCTATCATGAATCATGATCACTGATGCATTAAGTTATATGAATGACACTTGTGCTCGAGGTTAAATACCGCGTACTTGGATCATATCTAAGAAATGATGAGAACTTTAAACTAAGTTAACGGCATTGCTCCATCAACTTTAATTTATAATCCGGGTATTATAAATTGGCTTTAATTTGCTGATAATTTAATGCATCGTTGTGTCACGCCTGTTTTATACGGTCACAATCCAGTCGAGTCGAATGCAATTCGAAATATTGATAATGAGGTTAGCTATCTCGATCATTATCTATTGTTTGAAATGCATTCGAAACGACTGAAATGCGACATATGAAATTAAACAGGCTTCATTTTTTTAGTCAAGACGCTGTAATAAGAAAATCATTAAGGCCTGTTTTATACGTCGCATTTCAGTCGCGTCGAATGCAATTAAAACAATAAATAATGAAGTAAGTCACCCTATTATTTATTGTTTGAATTACATACGACGCGACTGAAATGCGACGTCTAAACCAGGGCTAAGACTAAGCATCTAATATACATAATAATGAATTCTTGAAAATTTGTTCATTTCAAATATAGTTCGTTCAATGAGAGCCTTCTTAAGTTCTATCAACAGTCATGGAAGTTGAATAAGTCCTCTGTTGCCAACTGGCTGTCTGCCTTGCCTGTGCTGCATTTTCTTCGCCGAGAATCAAACCCATTTGAAGATGTAATTTGTGATAAACCTGTTGATGTAACAAACTTGAAGTGGTGGGGATTGGAAAAGTTACCAAACAAAGAGGTTCGAGAGCATATCACGCAAAGGTTTGTTTTAGCCTTTTGTTATTAATACTCCAGAGTACAGCCCAATCTGGGAGTAAAAATATTGTGCGTGCGCTTTTGTTTCATCCACTGCTTACTATTAATTAAGTGTGGACATGTTTGTATTCATGCAAAGTAAAGTGAGCTGCCTTGTTCCTCTTAGCGGAGATTGCAATTAAGTGGAGTTCAATTTGGTCTGAAATCAAACGCGTGATTACTTCATTCTTTTTCAAACAATAAACACGTTACAATCTAAAACCCATATATACCTCGTGCCAGCATTTAATTAGTGGTTAGTTAATAGACCTTTCCGGTAATTACGTCACAGCTAACACAGTTTTCAACTTAGGACCCCCTAAATGTAGTGGATTTTAAGTTTGTTTCTCATAGGCTATGGTCAGAGGCGGAGGACATCCTTCGTCAACACATGCATAAAAAATAATTTGGGATTTTCACTATTAAGCATGGAAATAAGCTTAAACACGAAAACAAGGCTGAGGGTCTTGTCCCCAAAATCCAAATTTTTTTTATGCATGTGTTGACGAAGGGTGCCCTGCGCCTCTGACCATAGCCAGTGAGAAATAAACTTAAAATCCACTCTATTTAAGGTGCTCCTAAGTTGAAAACAGGGTTAGCTGTGACGTAATTACTGGAAAGGTCTATTAAGAGTGCATGCACATCGCAAAAAATACAGAGCATAATACCTCGGTTATGTGGGGAGTGTTGGATGCCTACATGCTCAAATACTGGAATTTTTGACAATTCTTACTTTTCTTTGTATACACTTAGAAAAGCTAACGAAATGTTGCCGTATTTGAATGAGCTATTTGATATGGATCCACTGTTGAAGCGGACGTTCTTGTTGCTATGTCCTGTGGAGATGTATAGAGATTTGCTAACGACGGACCGCTTTTTATGTTTGGAGTTGTGTGTTTCGATGAGGAAACTGCTGCGCGATACGAAAATAACCAGTTCGTATACACGTGAATTTGTAAGTATTTGAAAATGCATTTTAATTCTTTAATGGAAGGTAATAGTGATACCCCATGTAGCGGAATTTATAGTGAGCTTCTATAATCCACGACATGACCTTGGCGGAAGCGATTAGTATGCACAAATGAAGTCTGCGAGGTAACAGTGTAGCGCCACATAGTCACGACCTCATTTTCAGATACTTTGAGATGAAATTCAAATATTTTTAAATCATAGTCAGTTTGGACAAATGAATTTCAGACTTCAGATTTCCCAAATGAAATTCGTGTATTTCCAAATAATTGTAAATATATCATGTAAATTTCATATGAGTTTAAAAGATATTCAGATTCCCCATAACAATATCAGACATTTGCAATCGAAATTAAAACATTAACAAGTACACTTAGAAATTCAGACAAACTCAATCAGGTAATTTCTGTATAATTACAGTGATAAATTTCTGTGTGTAGACAAGCAAGACAATAGAAAATGACCTACAACAATTATGTGTGACCAGCAGATGGGTGTGTCTACATTACTGTAGCTACCTTCACATCCATAACCTGAAATTCATTTTAACAATTTTGAAATGAACAAGTCAATGTTTGAAATAGACTTTTACTAACGACTTAAAGATTTCTGAAATTGACATGCTATTTCTGAAATTCATTTAGAAGTAACTGAAACTGACCAGGTGTAGTATACCAGGTGGAGTTTTTCGACATTCTCTTTATTTCGCCTTATTTTCCGCTTTAATGAATCAGCAAACAATGAAGTCTTGATGTTATACAAGTATATATTATTTGTATAGAAGTGATGTTGGTGTTATTTACATTCATAGATAACGTGCTTTTAAACATGTCCCCAGGTTCTTATAATACAGGTGAAGAAAGAGTAATATCAACACAGCTAATCTTTATGCTCGGAATGTCAACTTTAGACAATTGCTTTTTAATCCCTGTTAGAATAAACTCTGTCTTTTCATCGTTCATAAGAAACGCTAGCTACCACCTTGTATTTTCCACGCACCATTCTATGGTAGTGATGACATCAGTCTACCTACTGTCCCATCATAGGATGACGTCTCTCTGTGTCGTTTTGCAGACACAAAAAGAAAAGGGCTCAAACGGGAACCCAGAGATGGGGAATACTTGGCTGGGATTACTTAGACATTCAACAGTAGAATGGCGTAGACCGTCAACCACTTATTGTTAAAGGGCAGGTATTTGAGCCGAAAATATGGCTGTTTTTTTACAAGCGTGAAGTTTTGGTTCGAGGAGAGAAATAACGTTACTTTCTCTAGGCTTGTTTCTGACGTCGAACTTTTCATGTGCCGAAAAGTTTTGTTTTAGCTCATTTACATTAGGTTCAGCACGTGAAAAGTTTGACGTCTGAAACAGGCCTTACACTCCCTTCCAACTCTATTGTTCGAACATTGGTAATTAAGTTAAGGCGATGTCCAACAAACATACGTCAGCATCACCGAAGGTAGTTTCAAGTCGCGCTACAATAACCACACTAGCACTTTTAGAAACCCTAAACGTGAGCACAGTGCTGCACTGAGCAAATATATTTGAAAGTTAAAAGATATCAGTACTAAATTTTCACTAAAGTGAAAAATTGTCAAACGCTGTAAAGCATACTCTGGCAAAGCGAAAAGATGTATTTTAAGTTTACATGAGAAACTCATCTCGACATTCTTCTTGGGTGTTCAGGGTGTTAGCCAGAAGTAACTGCATGGGGGCACGCCCCCCTTCCGATTCTTTCACATGGTTGTGTTTTTGAAATACCATTCCACACATTTTGACAGCATTATCGAGCAAGATATAAGAGGGACTGTCAATATTTAGGACAAGAAACTACCACCAGTTAGGCATTATAGACGATGCAGACCATATGTTAATCAAGACTAGTCTAAACGAATATTGCCTGATTCACTGAAGGTCCTGATAGAGTAAAATAGGATCAGTGAATTGCTTATATTTTGCTGGAAAAATGCAATTCGTTTGTAAAAAACAATAGAAAATGGCAATAAGATTAAGATTTGAGCAAGATAACTACTATTAATAGGGCTATGGGATTTGAGCACTTGGACAATGTTTGGGAAATTGGAATAGGAACCTTTTCTCCCTATTCAGCAACCTGACCTGTTAAAGATACAGTTCTGTACTGGTCCCTTACTGGATGTGAAAACGTGAATAATTTTATTTAATGTTTATAATATAATTTTTTTGGCTGACCGAAATAGGGAAAATATTTGAGATTACCGCCTGTAACGCTGTAATTTTGACTGTAACAAACACCCTGGTGTCACAAAAACCTTGGTCATAATTTATGTTCAGAATTTTTGTTTGACGGCTGAAAGGTAAAAGAAATTTCAACAACATGTAGAAATTCAATACAAATTGCTTGGAATTCTTTGTTAACATCAATAAAATGCAAAGTAATCACGGGAGTAATAAGATTAATCTAACAGGTCATCTTTGTGCATTTTAGCATTCTCAAAGATGCTTGCTCGATTTAGAATTTCGCTATCTCAGTAAATATTCAATTAAAATCTTAGTGTAATATATTTAAGAAGGAGAAAACGAGTAGCATTAGTCTAGGTCCTGTATAGGGTTTTGTATGCGTTTCATTTACCAGAGAAAATCTCAACTGTTTTAGGGTTAAATGACCATGTCGGTCAACATGGCATATGTGCCAAAACCTGAATCCGGGACGAAAGTCCTCAAAATGACCCCGCCCTAAAACGGCAGTGTCGACATAGCTCTAACTTCAGACCAATGCAAGCAACAGCCTTTCTGAAGTGCTTATAGTGTTTACAAGGGTTCTTTATAGGAGTGGTTATTAGAAGCAAAACATTGCCTAACTATAATATATTCCAAGAAAATCACCATTCAACATGCCAGGTCAACAGCTAATTATGCATAAAATCACTAAAATCGCTGGCAGAAATTAAATTTACATATTTCCTACAAAAAATTATTATAACATGAAAAACCATGTTCAATTGAATCCAATTATTGCAGATTTCAAAAGGATTGACATTATCTTGTTGATATACAAGGCATTTTATTTCACTTACCCCCCTCAAAAACACGATTTCAGCCATATTTTCCGTCTTGTTTGCTTTTTTATCGCCGAGTAGCCAAAGTCTCATACAATTCTTGTACTTTCCCATAATCACAGATGACCAAAGAACAACTCAGCCCATTTTCTACTTGTTCTGAGACTGTGCCGTCTACTTTATCTTCGATTTGGTATCCTTGACAATTAGCCAAAATTGCCGCCATTGTGAAGTCTTGCCGCTTTTGTGTCCGATAAATGTGACTTCTTCGTCTTCCTGTATATTTATATTAAGTAATCCAACAGTAATTTATACTACTGAATTTCTAAAGGTGATTTTGTGAACTTCTATCAAATTTAAATATAAAAATCCACCCACATAAAATCGAGTGTCTTCAAGCTTCGAAATAATTTGAAAGTCACGCGCAATCGTCACGAAAATTCCTCGTGGGCGACTATACCGGGGGGAGTGAATATTTTCACGAATACGTTTGCTTAACCTTTTATATTATTATATTTTCATATATATTTGCGTATTGCTTTGTTTTTTAGCTTTAACTACCAGAAAATCGGACAGACTTATGTATTTTTCGCATTTTTATTTAAAGGGTGGTTTTTATTATGCCAAAGTAAAACATAACTAAGCGTCTAAGCAAATAAAAGCCACTATTGTTTTAAAATTTAAACGTACGTATTGTCACTGCAGTGACATAGCCCTGAAAATAAAAATAGAGGGAATGCAAAACTGTCAGATTTTCTTGTAGTTAAAGCTTAAAAACAAAACAACACGCAAATATGAACAAGCAAACCAAGCAAACGTATTCGTGAAAATATTCACTCCCCCGGTATGGTCTCCCACGAGGAATTTTCGTGACGATTGCGCGTGACTTTCAAATTATTTCGAAGCTGAAGACACTCGATTTTATGTGGGTGGATTTTTAGAGATAATCTAATCTTCGCGCCTCGCGCCTTTTCTTCGCGCCTCGCGCCTTTTCTTCGCGCCTCGCGCCTTTTTTCGCGCCTTTTTTTTTTCGCGCCTTTTTTCGCGCCTTTTTTCATGCTTTTTTTCGTGCCTTTCTCCCCGCCTCGCGTTTTTTCGCTAAAAGTTCGTTAAATTATTGTTAAAAATTACCATTATCATCTTTTAATGTATAGGGAGAAAGAAACTTGCTAAACAAGTGATTCTATTATTCATTAACTGGAACGATAACTCAATAAAGCCGTTTTTTCACTGGCAAATTTTTGTCGCGCAAATCTTCTATCTTATAAGCTCTCAACTAGGACAAATTAGATTCTTAATTAATAATTCATTTCATGTCAATTTGAGTAGAACCGTACACATGTCACATCGCGCGAAAATAATCTCCAGCAAAAAAATCGGCTTATGAATACTGTGTATTACTTATGAATACTGTCCAATGTCATATGTCATTAGTCAAATGTCTGAAAATAACATAGAATAGATAAGTACAAAATTAAAGGGGTTGCAGAATTTGCCCAACAAAATTAATTTCAAACTTCCGGGATGTTACACCCCAAACCCTCTTCCAGTAGTTACGCCCCTGATTAATTAAAGTCTGATTAGTTCAACTCAAATTATAGTTGGTTGAGTTATCACTGACGGACTAACTTTATATGCCCAAAGTGAACGTCAGTAAGTAGTTCTGGTTCAACCGATCGTTCATCATGTATGGTTTGTGGTGGATTCAAGTTCGTCCACACCGGAATCCGTCTAATACATGCAACCTTCGGACAGAAATAAAATGTTGTTTCCGTCACAAAGTTTTGTTCAAATGGAACATATAAGCCTGTAACGGATACAGATGGTTGACCTTCACGTTGTTCAGCTCGACATCCTCTGCATCTTGGTGTTGGACCCCTTTTCAATTGTTTTATGTGGAGCTTCCAAATCTGAGGTCGACCGTTACGTGTATCATTTGCCAAGAGATTATTCACGATATCTTTCCTGCTGCGCTCCGGGAAATCATTAGGTTTGAATTTTAGATTTTCTGGGACGTCCTTCGGTACGTTGTCAAGAACCTGCGTCAACTCGTTGGGTGTCAAAGATGTTTGCTGTAGTAGAACATTTTCTTCTGGAATTCCACACACATTTATCATCGTCCAAATTATGTGTTTACAAAGTTCTTTTCCTCGATGATTTGAAAAATCAGGACAATCGCACGAGTGCTGGTTTCCAAGGAAAACATTATAGGTTGTACATTTTGATGTATTTATAGACAAACGCAGTTCTCGAGGACTGTATGTTTGATATACTTCTTTTACTTTGATCAAACTCTTCTCTTGTTTCGCTCTTTCCAACCGATCGACAAACAATTTGCTCCGCGCTGGTCGAAACCGGAAAAATAAATGACCGCCTCTTGTTCCACCACCCCAACCAAGTTGTCAGTCTCATCCGTTCTGGTTCCTCAGCTATAAAATTATCTAGATTTTCCTTAGCCTTTTCATAGCTGGTCGGATTCTGTGCTTCTAACAAAGCTTCGGATAATTTTTTGAACTTCTTTCTTGTTTCTTCGTCAAATTTGCGAGCCTGGCGATTCCGGCACTGCTTAAAATGAAACTCGCATGTTTTTACTCTCTCCACCACATCCGGACCAAAAACCCTTTTAAGTCCTTCGATATTGCATCCCGCCATGTCCGTAATCCAGCCACGCGGATTGAAAACGTAATCTTTTAACCCACTTTCTTTTCGAAGAATGTCGTTGAAATAACTCCAAAAGAGCTCGATTGACAGTGAATTTTCATTCTCCGTTTCCATGGTTGCCAATGGAATCACTTTTTTCAACAAAGGATGGTATACGCTTGCTGTTAAGGAGACAAATCCTTTACATCGTTGTACTTTCCCATCAAAATAGCAGAACTCCTCACTCAGCAAATTATTCTTTGTTCGATCCATTTTAAGAGCCATTTGTGCTTTCAGAGCGCTCGATTTAAACACCAAGGATGGTTTTTCAGGGTTGCCTCGCCTGTCATTGATGCTATACACGTAAAAGGGATCACGTTTGTCGGCGTACTGTTTAAAATGTGCAACAGCTTCAAAGTTGTGCCCATGGGGTTCACTGGAAGCTTTGATTTTTTGTTTTTCATTTGAAAGCCACTTCTTGTTCGCCACGCTTGATGCGGTATTTTCAATTTTTTCCCAATCAACGCCTACAAAACAACATGACGAAAATTAATCATTAAGTTTATATCTGTTAAATGATATGCGCGTAACCAACTTCCTTTAGTTTTTTTGTGCTTAATTTTCTCGATCGGCACAACGTAAATGCAGCACGGTCCATTAACACTTGTCTGCTTTTGCTTTGTTTGACGTACACTCAACAGATTGTGCTACAAAACGTAGCCTATTATAAAGGTACATACCTTGCCTCATTTGTGATATTATAAGGTTACTTTGTATTTGAGAAGGAGTTAGGTCTGGGTTTTCTCGCAATTGCTTCTCTACCTCTTCTTTTGGTGGTTCAACTGGGGATTTTACGGGACACGTATGTTCACCCAAGTGGTATACGCGGACTTTTTTTTCCAAGAACGCCACAAAGCGTCGGGCATAACACGGTACGTATCTACCGGGCGTCTTACAAACGTTACACATGTTGTTTTTGTCAAAATGACTTCGGTTCACAATGCCATACTCACTCTTGAATTCGCATTGAGTGTTGAAACATTGATGAGAGCCATGGCAATCAGAATACCGTACATCCGAAAAACCACTCCACTTTGTCTGTGAATCCTTTTTCCACCGTCTTCCATCGTGTACGTTTGACATTCGACTTCCGCTTTTACTTTTGTTTAGCTCAAATACCTTCTTTCCATTGATATCAGGAGGAATTTTTCCAACCCTTTCCACTTTAACACCATCCCATACTGAAACACCTTGCTGTTTTTGTCTTTTTCTTGGAACAAGTTCGTATTCGTCCTCGTCACTTGAACAGTCAAGATCAGACTCAAGGTATCTGTTACGAAAGAGCAAATTTTTGGGCTTGCAAATTTCCTTGATTTAAATTAACTAGAAAATTCTCAACTCGCGTTGAACTGGTTGCTGGTTCTTACATGATTTTTTTTATTTTGTCTCAAGACGTCTTTTTTCGCTAATCCGGTTTTATTAAGAAATTAAACATGTCAATGTTTGTGTTTTATTCTTCCAATTATTTTATAGCACTAGTATTTCCAAGAATCCACAGCAAGGCGCATTGACAGATTATCAGTAATTAACTTTATGGACTATTCACAATTTATGCATCTTAACTATTTTTAAAAGCAGCAGCTATCTTGAAAAAATTCTACTTGAGCACCTCAATAACACTTAAAAAAAGTTTATTTTCTTTGGGGAGAAATCCGGGACGAATTAATGTGTCATAAATACCACTTTTGCCATAAATTGACTCATCGTACGTTCATCCTCCTTTGACTCACCCCGCTTGGATTTCACTTTTAATATTGCTAATTTCTGAATCCAAACTTTTCTAAAGAGAAAGTAGGTTATAGAAATGTTAATGTTTTTTTGTTGTGTCATGGAAGTAAATAAAATCAAAATTTACCTTGCAACCTTTTTCACTTATCTCCGGAGGACATGAATTGTCTTCTTCACTTGATCAAGAAATCGTTATAACGTCCGTTGAAGATGCAGAGTTTATCATTTCGTCGGCTGTATAATCATTTTCAGTCATGGTGGTACCTGGAACTGTGGGTGAATTTGGATTCGAGGCAAACCCGGCCGTCAATGACTCTCCGGAATCTGACAGCGTGAGCTAGTGGACGAAATGAGCATTATATTAGCTGTGCTCTTTATTGCCTAAAACATGTAGGCCAGCATTACATTAGTAGTAACCGTCCAGTTTAAAAGATTTGTTTCGGTTCTTTTAATTCGGTTCTATATTCCACCTAGTTAAAGGTGCCTCATACGGGTGTTTGTATATAGAGAACAACATACTTGTTTAAGCGTTCACATTTTAGGGATATGAGGGTGAAGGGAAACAAGATTTGAAGAAAAACAATTTGCTTTTCTTTAAAATTATTACATGTTCAATGTCATTAATCGTGACAGATTTTGAATATCTTTATACCAATGACTACTTACATCTATTGTTGTTCCATGGCCTAAAAGCATATAGTGGCATCCAGTGTATCCCAAAAAGATTCTGCTTGGATTCGAGACTTTTACTTCAGGTTCTGTTTTTGTTAACCGCTAATGGTATAAAGGGTTAACAAATGATGAAAGAAAAATAACATTTTGGGCAATTCAACTATTTACTCAGTCTCATGTAAACGGTATGGAGAATTAGAGATTTATACATGGGCCTCTATATTGGTCATTCTAGAATATTAGGGGTTAATTTTCATATTTTTAATCCCGAAATTTTATCTCCAATCTTGTGTTTATCTGAAAATTTTGACTATGAATGTTAGTGTGAAATCGAGATCTTATTTTCCCGGCTGTCTCATTAAGGAAACGACTCCGTAATTATCGCATGATGCTCTTTTTACGGATTGCCAAAACTAGTTTATATTTCTAGTTCTAATTATTGTTGGGGGAAAAGACAAAATAAGTCTGATTTATTACTCCCTGCCAATCCAAGATATTGATCTCGATTGAGAAAAGATGACACGCAGCAACAATGACAGGGTGTGTAACCATTTCCCCACGGAGAGCAAGCACTGTTTCTCGCCAAGTGGAAGGACGTTTCTGACTTGAAGAGATGAAGTCATTGTCCATAAAAAAACTGTGCAAATCAGTTTGGACCAGATCACCATTCTATGAAGCACATGCAAATCAAAATCGTATTTATAGTATACCTAAGTAAAGTAATGGTTTGAGTGTAAGATTATCATTTAAGTCCTGCACCGTCTACAGAGTCTTTATTGTCTAGTTTGCTATGGACACGCAAAACTTAGGCCAAGTGGATTTAATTATGTTCAAACCTTATCGAATTTTCACTTTTAGAATACCTGAATAGTGTTTTGTAGTTAAATATCTTTACCACCAAATTTAACATGGTTATAACTTATTTAAGTTAACATTTTCCTGCAATTCTGGGAAGGGAAGATGTAAGTGTGGTGACATTGCTTTTACCTAAAATTCACCACTCTCACCTCATTTTTTATTTTTAAGTATTGATTATCCAGCAAAAATTCTTCCAGTCTTCCAACAACAATATATTTATCAAGAGCAAGGTAATGCCCTAGGCATTCGTAAAAACAAAGGTTCCTAAATCCAGGTGGATCGTACACTACTTCCATCTCATACGCCTTTGCTTCCCTTATTACGTCTTCTTTCGACATTTTAATCTTCGGGTGCGGCTATCATAAATTTGAAGGCAAATATAATGAGTAATAGCATGACTGCATTTTGGGAAATTATATGTAAGTTTGTTGTTAGCAAAGGTGCTGATAAGCAAGGATTGAAGACCAAGTGTACATAGTTTTTATGTAGGGGTGCCTGAAGGAGAAGGGAAGTATGGGAAATTGCTAGAAAAGAAATTTTAAAGTTTGGTATATCATGTTAAGTATGCATATACGTTTTACCATACGGTAAATGAAATGGATAGTAAACTAGCTGGCGTCAGCAATGCAACCAAGTCTAAACTCGTGACGCGTATTGTGAAAACGCGCATTGTGAATAAGTTTCTCAACATTTTTTTTTGGCTATATTTTCCGCATCTAGACAGTAATATGGTTTAATTATTGTTCTACAAATATGGCTATGCCACGATAAATGCTTTTCCTTTTGTTTTGAATTTTTAAATATTGTATCTACAAAACTGGCGTCCTCAAAACTTTTTTTTGTCGATAATTTAACCAAAATTGGGGACGCGATTTTTGCTTGAAATATTTGCTAAAATTGATTGGGAATATTTAAAAGCTTCATCGTAAATGGATTAGTTATATTTATGTATTATACTCTGCATACGTCATATTTTGCAACTTGAACACCATCAGCACGCTTAAAACATCACACGCTACTGCGAGCTTCCTGTCCATTTTTTTAACTAATATATATGAAATTTCTTTCTGTGAAAAGCATGAAAAATTAGGCAGATTCGCTTTTATTGTTCATATAGTTGTTTCTTTCTGTTGCAAAGTTTTAATTTATTAAAGATATGAAAATCAGGAAAAGTTTTCAGCTGTTTTCTAAAATCCGTCAAGGGAGGCTGGGTCCGAGTGTGTTGTCATGGCAGCAAGCTTATAAGTAAACTCATCTCGTACCACACATGTGAAAAATTTCATTTCATTCTGATTGATATTGACTGAGTAATAGTTCATTTTAGCCTCCTGCCCGCACCCCGGTTCTGAAATTCATGTCTTTAAGTAGCCGTGTAGCTCGTCACTTTCACTAAACTTAAACTACAAATGTCCATCATGGCGTATTAATTCGAATACTATATTGATCAGACGTCGATCTGAGAAAAATAAGAGAACATGTAAAATGCTTTGAAACGTAATAATAAACTTATTAAACTTACCTTTGCTCCTTTACACCATGTTAATTGCAATATGTGGATGAAATGTTTTAAAATGTAATACAACCAGTGCTTCCACTTTACAAAAATGCTTTTTAAAAAGCATCTCAATGAATCTAATGCTTGTATCTATTATCCACTGATATAGAATAGCTCAGTGGTCTTATCCTTCCACCACAAGTTCACAACACAAATTTTCCCAAACTCGTTTGAATTTCCCATCTAATGTTGGAATTGAAAAGAATCATAAAATATAGTGAAAACCAACCATATTAAGGAAGTTATATATCGCTCGAGTTCTAAAGAATAATGAAGTCACTTGTTTAGCAAGTTTCTTTTTCCATATACATTAAAAGATGATAATGGATAATTCTTAAGAATAATTTAATGAACTTTTAGCGAAAAGGACGCGAGGCGGGAAAAAAGGCGCGGAAAAAACGGCAGAAAAAAGGCACGAACAAAAGCATGAAAAAAAGCGCGAAAAAAAGGCGCGAAAAAAAGGCGCGAAAAAAAGGCGCGAAAAAAGGCGCGAGGCGCGAAGAAAAGACGCGAGGCGACAAGAAAAGGCGCGAGGCGCGAAAATTAGACTATCTCGGATTTTTATATTTAAATTTGATAGACGTTTACGAAATCACCTTTAGAAATTCAATAGTATAAAGTACTGTTGGATTACATAATATAAATACACAGGAAGACTAAGAAGTCACATTTATCGGACACAAAAGCGGCAGGACTTAATAATGGCGGCAATTTTGGCTAGTTGTCGAGGATACCAAATCGAAGATAAAGTAGACGGCACAGTCTCAGAACAAGTAAAAAATGGGCTGAGATGTTCTTTGGTCATCTGTGATTATGGAAAAGTACAAGAATTGTATGACACTTCGGCTACTCGGCGATAAAAAAGAAAACAAGACGGAAAATATGGCTGAAATCGTGTTTTTGCGGGGGGTAAGTGAAATAAAATGCCTTGTATATCAACAAGATAAAGTCAATCCTTTTGAAATCTGCAATAATTGGATTCAATTGAACATGGTTTTTCATGCTATAATAATTTTTTGTAGGAAATATGTGAATTTAATTTCTGCCAGCGATTTTAGTGATTTTATGCATAATTAGCTGTTGGCCTGGCATGTTGAATGGTGATTTTCTTGGAATATATTATAGTTAGGCAATGTTTTGCTTCTAATAACCACCCCTATAAGTAACCCTTCTAAACACTATAAGCACTTCAAAAAGGCTGTTGCTTGCATTGGTCTGAAGTTAGAGCTATGTCAACACTGCCGTTTTAGGGCGGGGTCATTTTGAGGACTTTCGTCCCGGATTCAGGTTTTGGCACATATGCCATGTTGACCGACATGGTCATTTTACCCTAAAACAGTTGAGATTATCTCTGGTAAATGAAACGCATACAAAACCCTATACAGGACCTAGACTACATGCCATTGTGTGTAATAATGCACGAGGGGAATGCCTCCAGTATCCGGGACTGAATTGTCACCGATCATAATAGCATAATGTGATAATGGTACAAGACGAGTTTTTCCTTGTATTTTATAAGATACAGATATTATACTAAAGTAAAAATCATAATCCAAAAAAAAAGAAAACACCTCGAAAATCCAAGATATGGTTTAATAAACAAAACGAAAATTTAAATGGTTATATTTCGGTTATATTACAGAATCATCATTAGACCAATTAGATATAATTAATTGAAGACAAGGAAGTGGAAATGATTAATTCCTTAGACGCTTTTAGACCAAAATTCAATTCAGGATGTTTGTATTTAATGTCAAGTGCTTCAAGATAGAGTAGACTTTTTGGACTATGTGATCTGCGAGAGTGCAAAATTTTAGCTTGGTTAAAAATTTAGATTAGTCATTTGTAAGGGGGGGGGGAGTATCTCGGTGTCTGGAAGACATTTAGGTCATCGAGTATAGTTTATGCATGTTGATAATGTATTTAGCATGTTCACATAGTGATAAGTGGTGTTGCGAAATAGAGTTATTATTATTTTTATTGATATCAGTGAAAGCATTGCCTTGTTCAGTAAGCCGCGTAGAAAGTCATCTATCAGTTTTGCCTATATATTCGAAGTTACAACCCGGACAAGTGAATTGGAACACAAGGTTGCTTCCAGAAAGGTTCGAAACACTGTTTTTGTTTGAGACAAAATATGATATTTTCTTTGTGTTATATATCACAATGAAGTTAATCGGCTGTTTGAGGCAACGTTGAATTTTCTTAAGTAAATTTCGAACGAGATCTTCACCATGATTAGCCAAGATACGAATCCAAATTTTTGGTCGAGTATCCTCAAGCGTTTCATTATTAGAATTTTGCGATGTTTTGGTATGTTTTCTTTAAATAAGCGATTCATTATAGTATTTTTGACATGTTTAGGAAAAGCATTCCAAGCCATAAAAGTTTTGATTTTATCTACTTGTTGATCGAAAAGTTTTTGTGTACTGCATATTTTAATCCATGCCATTTTACGTACAAATGGTACATAACTTTAGAAATAGGTACATTTGCCAGTGTATGTACTTTTCCTATAAAAGTCCATACTATCACATTAACGAAATCATTTTAAAATTTGTCAACTGCGAATTTTAGATTTTCATGAAAAGAATTCAATTTTTTGAGTAAAAATGAGATATTCATGTCGTGGGATATCATCTACATATCGCATAGAGAATTTTATTAAGCCTGAATTGATATAATAAATGAACTGATATAATAAATTTTTCAAATTCTGCTACAATTATGTTCACTAAAACTGTTCAACGAGAGTATAACATTCTCTATGTTAGAATTTCTTTTATTCTCAAATTGTTTACAGTATAAAATATGAATCGCACGCTGCGACCTAAAACGTCTTCTCTATTGTTTTTATCTTCTCATATCCTTATATGGTGTTGTTTACTTTGTAATCATGCATCACGTGCGTTGCATGCGCTTATCATTAACATGGAGAGGAACCCATAGAAACATCATCAATTTGTTAATAGATTTTGTTGTTGAACGAAAACGCTGTTTTATTACGTGAATTCAAAATAGGCTTTTTCAGAGATCGTGTAGAAAGTTTGGTGTCGATGAGCATTTGAGTATAAAAACGAAAATAATGTTAGCGGTTTTAGTTAATGGCGCATTAGTAAATTTAATGATCCAAGCTGTTGAATAAAAAATAACACTTGAAAAATGCAAAGTTTATGTGGGAGAAGGGGTTCTGGGGTAAGAAGACTCCAATTGTATAATGCGTGGCTTCATCCCTACTCATGTCACATCCTATGCTGCACTGATTCTAAACTGAAAATGCTCTGTAATAGAGCCTTGCCAGGGGTGGCCAATCCCTGACGAAACCTGACCAAGATAACAACACTTGGACAGTCCTTAGGCCCCAACCTGTCCAGGGAGCATAAAAACTCCAATGAACAGTCCTTAACCTGACCAAGGGGCGCTAGGCCCCTATGGACAGTCCTCAGGTAGATATTGTATATATGTGACGTATTGAGTCTATGGGGCTGAAGTTGACATTTTAGAGACTTCATCCCGAACCACGTAATTTATTAACGAAACAAACAAAATAACTTCCTTTTGTTTTTACACGATTCTATATAGTATGTATTATCTAATTATGATAATGTTAGTCAGTAAATACTAGAAAATTAATCAATGAGTTAACGACATTCGACCGTTCCTTTGCACGTGCCTTCGTGCATTTATCTACTCTTAAAACAGTGTTTTCGTTGAAGGTATCGATATTACATTTCCGTACATTTTTCTTTTCTTTTCTTTTCTTTTTTTTTTTTGGCTTAAGTAATTTTTTGTAATAACGTTATATGAAGTATATCTACAGTAATGATACTATCAAAAGTTTTCTAATTTAAGTGATATGAGGCATTTGAACGCATTGAAGGTAAACGTAAAAATCGCAAGGCATTGGAAAAACAGTGGTGGGTGGGTGGGAAAAATTTTCTTAAACAAGTTTACTGCGCGAGTGCTAACTGTGAATGGTGGTCCTATGATGTGATCCGCATAATATGCGCAAATACCCTGTGCTGGAACAAGCCTTATCATTGGTTAATTCCCGTCCACACCACAGGAGGTTTTACATGCCTATGCAATAACACGAGCATTTCACGTGAAAGGCATGCAGCTAGACCGAAGTTTTGGCTTTCGGCCATTATTATAACTCGATAAGATAAGACGGGATTATCTCATTGACGTAGTCGGAAGGAACTATCTTTTCGCACCTTTTACATAAAAGCTCACCTTCAACGCGTTGCCTCATTAACTTAAATTTATATAAGCTATAAATTTGCTTTAATGATCCAAGCTGTTGAATAAAAAATAACACTTGAAAAATGCAAAGTTTATGTGGGAGAAGGGGTTCTGGGGTAAGAAGACTCCAATTGTATAATGCGTGGCTTCATCCCTACTCATGTCACATCCTATGCTGCACTGATTCTAAACTGAAAATGCTCTGTAATAGAGCCTTGCCAGGGGTGGCCAATCCCTGACGAAACCTGACCAAGATAACAACACTTGGACAGTCCTTAGGCCCCAACCTGTCCAGGGAGCATAAAAACTCCAATGAACAGTCCTTAACCTGACCAAGGGGCGCTAGGCCCCTATGGACAGTCCTCAGGTAGATATTGTATATATGTGACGTATTGAGTCTATGGGGCTGAAGTTGACATTTTAGAGACTTCATCCCCACAAATGCACAAATGTGCATTCCCCATAGACGAATGGACCCAACTCCCACAACAGCTGTAGTCATATAGAAGACAGCTTTTGCCAGGAAATGGTAAGACTTGCTGTTTAGGCATTACCATTGGTTTTATTACGGCTGGATCATCAGGGTGGCCAGGAAAAACCTGGTCTTACAGGAAACCTGGATGGGGCCAGACAAATACCAGCAGCTTCCCCACAAAGCTTCTATAGTACAACTAAATGATTAAACCATTGGTAATACGGAAAACAGAGCTGACCATTCTAACCATTTTGAAATATTTGTTCATCGCTATTTAATCAGTTCCGCATGCTTTCAGCATGCAGTTCAGCATATATATATATATATATACATATATATTTTTTTTATTTGTTTATTCCGTTTTAATCACGTTCACACGACTGCATGTGAGTTGTGTTTTTTGGCAAGAATAAAAATAACTTGGCATATTAAAAAACATTTTTTTTTGCCCTTGTCTTCATTTTCAATATTTTTGGAAACTTTTATCGTTAATTTTTACAAATCAACTGCGCTTTAATCGATATATTGAATCTTATACTTTGCAATTCCGAGCGGCGAACGCAGACTGACAGCTAGCTATGCTTAACTCATTGTGCAAGCCGCTATGCTTCCCGAGTCAGTATAGTGTTTGATTATGCGACTCAAGCAGAAACCAATTTGAAACAAATAAACTGTGTCAAAATTTAGCTCTAATAAGATGCCGAATGCCGCTAGAAATAATGTTAATTTATTTTGAAGCAAAGATTGAAATTTGAGTACAGTTTGAAGAAATAGATTGTCACTTGTGTAAGCAGATTTTTTTTTTTTTTTTTTTTTTTTTTCACTGGTCGTAATACCGGGATAGAATTTCTTGATATGTGTCAAATACAGATCTTGTGCTCAGTATTTCTCAAGATATCTCATGTGGGAAAGCAATCATATTTGTATCGCGTGTCTAAAACCGTGTTAAAATAGATTCAGCTGATTAGATCAGGTAAGATTACACATTAATAATCTCTCTTGGCAAGCCTTATTTATGCCCGTGTCCTACCACAAATGCACTGTGTGCATTTTGATTAGATTTTAAACGAAATATGCAATACAAATTTTGGAATGTCCGGAATACTTACGATACCATACACAGCTAGCGCGCATCATGATAAATGTAATATCTGGTGCGACACTCAACTAGGTGCCACAATCCTCTTCAGATCAACGTTGGTGTTGTTGTAATATCTGTTGTACCATACTCGCTAGAGCGCAGGGAAGAAACCACGTTAACAGCAAGTATGCATGCTTGAAACGGTGTTGGCGACACTATACAAGTTCGTTCTTCTACAGACTGAGACGCGACGCTCGACGTTCGGTTTGGTACGAGGAACAATTGATCATATCTTATTTGCGCCAAGTGGTCCTCGGTAAATAACGTAGATTGTGGGGTTTCACGTTCAGGAGATGTCGACGTAGGCAGCAAATTTGCGTTCCCTGTGGCATCTACCGTTGGCCTCGAAGACGAAGTGGTTGCGTGCTGTTGTAGCCAAGAGATTGAAGCATTCTTTTGTCCATGGTTAGGTAGCCTCTCTCAGTACATTGGCGTTGTAAACTCTCCGTATCACTATTGGCCGCCGTTGATTGAGATCGATTACTGCGGTTAGAAATCCCTTTGACGTTTTTACGACGAACAAAAGGCATTTCGATGAATCATTTTCTTAAACAAGTTTACTGCGCGAGTGCTAACTGTGAATGGTGGTCCTATGATGTGATCCGCATAATATGCGCAAATACCCTGTGCTGGAACAAGCCTTATCATTGGTTAATTCCCGTCCACACCACAGGAGGTTTTACATGCCTATGCAATAACACGAGCATTTCACGTGAAAGGCATGCAGCTAGACCGAAGTTTTGGCTTTCGGCCATTATTATAACTCGATAAGATAAGACGGGATTATCTCATTGACGTAGTCGGAAGGAACTATCTTTTCGCACCTTTTACATAAAAGCTCACCTTCAACGCGTTGCCTCATTAACTTAAATTTATATAAGCTATAAATTTGCTAAAGACACAACATCACACGAAAAAAAACTGGTAGCCTTGAGTGAATAATGTTTTAGGTATGGAATTGATATCGGATAACGCTTGAAAGGAGTCCGAAAGGGAGAAATTATTCTGTGTTAGTGGATTAAGTAGACTAGACAGAAATTTGCCAACATTGTAATGTGTAGTATTAGTGGTGTTTGCAATAGGTCTAAATTTAAGCAATGTGGTGTATTGTTTATTATTTGTTAACTATTTTTGGCAAGAGATTAATGCTAAATTCTCGCAGCACGTAACAGTGCAGGCGCCGTTGCATGGGCTTATCATTATAGTATGGAGAGGAACCCATAGAAACATCGTCAATTTGTTCATAGATTTTGTCGTTGAACGAAAACGCTGTTTCGAGTTCTACGCGATTCCGAGTTCTATGTATTTTAGTTTTTATTTGTCTTATTGAACACTGTTTGGCGAATTATACTACATCCAGTGAAGATAGTGTTGATATATTGTATCGTTCACGAAATTTGTGTTGTATGTATATTGTATAAAGAGACTCTTGACTTGAAAAATAATGAAACTGTGAGCACTTTTGCCTCGTTTGAATGTATCGAACGTCTTCTTAAAGTCAACACCACATGCATAAGAGTTGTAGTAGTCTATCGACCATAAATGCATTTACCGCTTCGACGTTTCTAAATGAGTTTTCAACTTATTTGGAAAATCTTGTGTTGATAAAATCGAGGCAAATTCTGGTGATCAAAAACTACTTTTCCAAGTGTTGAATAAACTTTTACATCGTGAGAAAGGCCGGCAGTTTCCACCGCATGATAGTTTGGATCACCTTACAAACAAATTTGCTGATTTTTTCGTTAAAAAAATTGATGATTCGCTCCCAGTTAGATACTAATGCTGATGTGTCGATAGGAGTTGAATTTTCCGGTGAGATCATTGAAATGATGGAATATTTTAATCCAGTTTCTGAGCATGAGATTGAAGATAGCATTCGATTTACTAACAACAAGTCATGTGAACTTGATCCAATTCCAACTTGGCTTCTGAAACAATGTATGTCTGCCGTACTCCCAATCATAACAAAAATTGTTAACTTGTCGTTACGTGATGCTTCTATGCCAACCTTGTTTAAATAAGCTTCCTTGACACCAATACTGAAAAGTATTTCCCTTAATACAGATGAAGAAGCAGTTTCAGACCAATATCAAACCTTCCGTATGTCTCAAAAATAATCGAAAAAGTAGTTGACACGCAATTGACATATCATCTTCAGAAACATACCTTAGATGAACGTATGCAATCAGCTTACAAGAAGTACCATTCTATCGAAACTGCTTGGGTTCGCCTACATAATGATATTTTGTCTGAACTAGATGATAATAAAATTGTATTATTGGTCAGTTTAGATGTGAGTGCCGCATTTGATACTCTTGATCACTCTATTTTGTTGGGTTTGCTCGAAAATCGATTGGGTATCTCGGGGCAATGTTTGAATTGGTTTCGTTCTTACCTTAGCGACCGTACAGCAAGAGTTACTATTGATGGAAAGCGTTCAAAATTAAAATAACTAAACTTTGGTGTCCCTCAGGGACCTGTCTTAGGCCCAAAACTTTTTACACTTTATATATTACCATTGGGAGATATAGCACGGAAATATAATGTACGGTTTCTTATATACGCTGATGATTGCCAACTTTATGTATCGTTTGAGCATGAGAACCGATTGGGGATTGTTGGAAAGATGGAGTCGCTGATATGTGATATCAAAACTTGGATGACAAAGAACATGGTTAAGCTTAATGATGATAAAACAGAGTTTTTGTTTTTAGCTGGTCCTCGTCGTGATTGTTCTGATTATCCTTCCTTGTCAATGGGTAACGAAAATGTTGTTAAATCTGAATTTGTGACACTCTTGAGATTGGAATTAGATGACAGGTCCACCTTGAAGAGTCATATTCGCAATATTGCGAAAAACTGCTTTTTTAAGCTTCGAAATATGTATAAGATCAGGAATTGTATAACTGAAGATGTGGCAAAAGTTATCAATGGTAAATAGCATGATTACGTCAAACCTCATTACCAAACTGTGATTTGGACAAGTTATACAGTGTCCAAAAGTTGGCTGCGTGGTTAATTACAGAAATAAGGAAGTATGACCATATCACACCGCTATTGAAACAACTCTATTGGTTACCCATAAAAAGGAGAATAGAATATAAAATCGTCTTACTTGTGTTTAAGAGGCGTTGCCTGTAAGGATCGTGCAAAGCCGGAAATCGCCCAAATATTCTAAATTTTGAAACTTTGCCAGCATAACGTCTATCACATGCCTGATTCAAAGACCTGCATTACTTTCTTTAAAAATCGAATTTTTTATTAGAGGCACGTTTAATTTAATCACAGATTTTTGCATTTCAATACCGGAAAAAAGGCACACTTGAAAAATTCGTCAAAAATCGCAAAGAACATGAGGGAATACAATCGTAATGTAAATTGTTAACATTTTTCACTCTCCTTCCAGGAAATGTGTCTTAATAAAAGATTTGCATATATATTCCGGTCAAGAATGGTGTTGAATTATCGGCCATTTTTTGTACAATTACAATATTCGCAAGGATGCTTCTTTGTACCATTTTTTTCTGAAGTAGTAAAATGATTTTGTATTATTTGTTTAGGTAAATTAAGAGTATTAAGATTGATGTAGTTTTTAGTATTAAAATGTTTGCGGGCAAAAATTTCGTTTTCGCCACAAATCGATCATTCTCCCGGGAATTCACACAAGACAAATGCTGACCAGTTCTAAAAGTCGAAAGAAAGGCACAGGATGGGAAAATTTCATTTTTTATTTCATTTTATTTATAATTTTACATTGATGATATATAGTAAAACCCCGCGTATAAGAATACATAATTAATATACATAATTTCATGAAATAAGAACCTGAACCACACAATGTGAAAAGAAGGAAATGATATACAGACATACATGCATACCTATCAATATGTTCTTGATATTATCGAGTATAGGTATGAGAGTAGGTCCTATTAATCAAGTTGCTTACAGGAACACCTATTTAGAAAAACAATCATGGCATCAAAATACACCGACTTTGCTCTACTTTTAACATTGATACCAAAATGAATGGCCATTGAACGTAACTGCGTAATTTTTAGGTTAGCGATTTCTTCTTGTGTCATTTCACACAAGTTTTTGCCTGAAAACAACAAAGGATGTGTTACATCCTGCTTTAAGCTTTCAAGCACGCCCGAGTGCACTACGGCTTGGTATCTTGCAAACTCTTCTGCTTCGTCATCCGATCCGGTGGCACCTTTCCTCTTCGATGCCATTCTAGAAAAAAACGAGGATATCTGCTGAGGACGGAGAAATTCTTCAACGGTAAAGACACGTTTTCCATTCTGATCATTTAGTTGCCGCATTTCCTTTGATACGTTATCCGGGTTGGCCTTCACTCCCGATTTTTCACCATCGTTAAATTTGTCCTCTAAGAAATTTCTCTGCTTCACGTTAAACCGATGGCCAGTCTTTTTTGAGTCACGAGTAGCCCATCCTTCCAAAAGAGATGTTGCTTCTACGTTTATTGGGCCAATCATTGTTACTAACGACTGTCCTCTTCTCCCTTCTTCCAAGCGCTCGGCGTAATTTATTTTTGCCCTGTCCAACAATGAGACACTCTTGGCTTGTCGAAAACTGTGTTTTCCGTATATCAGGTGTTGCTGTAGACGCCAGTACTGTAAGTCATATAGGACTTCGTGCAGCCATCCTGTGGGCAGAGAAACAGACTGCTGTCACCTGAATCAGTATCTTCTTGCTGCTCATCAATGACTGCCTCTTGCCTGGTTTTAGGCTCTTGTCTGTGCTTTATTGCCACAAAGTCGCCTGCTTCTGGTTCGACAACAATCCATTGGAACTCTTTATCACTTGGGATTTCTAAATCAATTTAAGAACATATCTTAATTATAAGCATACACCTATTTGGAAAAACAGTTGCGATTACCAGGCCGATGCGAATGCACCTTGTATCCAAACAGCAGGTACCGCCGTAAATGCAAAGCAGACAGCCAGGCACTTTTTCACTTGAATGCTGTGTAAAATAAAAATACTGCATTTGAAAAAATTAACCCACACCTTTAAATGATGTCCAAGGTTGAAAATTTCCGACACCGATACCATAAGCCTTGAAGGAAGTCACTCCAGCAGATGTAATCTCGAAGTTAGACAGGCTACTTATACCATCCCACTTGATTTTCTTGCTTCTAGCGGTCTTCGGGAAAGCTACCAGCGTTACACGCACCCCATTAGTCCCTTCGTTTGATTCAATGGCTTTTTTAAGTTCAACAGGTGTTGTGACAGAGTTACCTTGATTGATGTATTGCTTAACATGGGTCTTGATTTGTGCTGCCTTTCTATCACATGGACCTTTCCCCCCTTGTGGATCACAGAAGTCGATGCGATGAAGATTCAGTGAACTTCTGTACCTTAATAGCTTGCAAGCGAGTATTGTAGTCGCAGAGTTGATAAAAGCCTGCGTTGTCTTGGCGGTATACCACTTTACTCAAGGCAGGGTTTTCCCGCTTCAATGCTTGCAGAACATGCTCCATTACGGTTACCACAGTATCGCTGTCCTGTATTCCTGACTCAATAATGTGAACAAACGTTTGAGCAACCAACTCTTCGCCTTTTTTGCTCTGGCAAACTGTAATATGCCACGAAATCCCTCTTTCCCCAAAGAATTCAGCCTGAGTCTCTCTGTACTGGGCGGGTAAGAACTTCATGGCAAAGTCTTGCGTGATTAGCACAGAATTTTCACTAAGACTATCGATAGTATCTGACCTTGCCACATCCTGATGGACCATGCGGAGTTGGTGAGATTTCCAGGCAAGAATTGCATCACACGCAATTCTTGCTGTAAACAAAGCATCGTCCTGCACGTCTTCAGCAAGGTTAGTGGACTGGATTAAGGACCCAACTAAACCTAAAGACGAAGGTAAACGAAAAATATCTTGCTCAATAAAGCTACATTTTCTGTATGATTTGATTCACAACAGTTTTCTGTAGTATCTGCACGCTATACGATTAAATACAAGTGTACACAAGTAATCAAATTATAGATATCATATAACAGTCAAGTTTTCATAGTATTTTATTCAACGTACACTTTTCAGTATTTCACAATTTTCACATTGTTGATTGTGCTCGTGGTCACAGGGTCGGTGAAAACATTTCTTTTTCGGATCGCTAAGCGCATATACTCTACAGTGATCAGGTACTGAACTATCCATAGCACAATGGATCTGTGGAAAGAGAGGCACATGGTTGTGTGTTATCACACAAGAGGCTTTACGAAATATTGGTGAACATACCTTGTAATCGCTTTTATGTACTGTTTAAGATGTTTAAGGTTGTCCTTCAGATTGTAAATTTCATTATCGCTTGAACCATACTGAATCAGCATGTCCAAGAGGGAAACCAAATCATCAAATCCACGTCCACCCTCAGCTGCATCGCTATCTAAACCTTGTAAACTCTTTCTCACTGAGGCAACGCATGCTTCAGACAAGATTCGAAAGAGGGTCCGGGTTGAAAGGGGAGTAAAGTTTTTTTCATTGCAGTATTGGATGTATTGCTTGATCAAACGGGATGGCAGCATCGTTCGTATAACGCTAGGGATATCGATTTTCCGCCCGTTTGTTAACGTAAGAGTTCTTCTACCAAACGGAAGATCTTGCACTATATTGGAAGAAGTTATGAAGTCCAAGAAGTGTTCTAGTCTCGCGGTATCCACCCTTTCCCTTGTTTTTTTCTCGGAAGGTGCTGGAAGAGGGAGTCCCGCACCAACTTCAAGTGCGTAACGTCTTACCGCAGTAAACTCGTATCGTGTGAGCGTGGGGATGTGCGCAACAAGCTCCGAATACGTTACTTTGTTGGCAATTATGCTAAGGAGTTGCCGCCTCGTCTGTGGTTTCTCTGCCAGCTTATACGACTCTACAACTGCTTGCACCAAGTCGTTGGTCGGTTTTGGAACCTGAAGAAACTGGCTAACTTTGTCATTTGTCATTACTGCTTGCCACAATTCCGGAGCGGAATCTGGAGCCACTGTTTTAATGACGCCTGCGATAATTTCGCTTACTTTGTTAACGTACTGATTATGTGTTTTGGCAGTGGTATCTTCCCAAGGACATTTCATTATAGATCCAAGAGACTTCATGTCGCACAGATCCATAAATCTCTCCAGTGCTACTTTTCTGTCGATATCATAATCAACTAACTTAACGGGAACTATCTGCACCCATTGGCTGGCTATTACTGTCATCTGAAAACGACTGTGAACCTTCTTGCGACGAGGAACTGCCAGGTTGGTAGAGTGAACATTCAGGGTCAATGGCTAGCTTGTTCAGATCGTCTACTAGCATTACAACAGTACCGTCGTTTGATTTGCTCTCGTTGATAAACTGTTCGGTTCGAGGTTCTATTGCCTATGCATTTTGATAAAATTAGAAACTCTGGGTCACACCCTATATGTACGCATACAATCATAAAACGAAATAAGAATATGGGAGGGGGCTACAAAATAAATTTGGTACAAGTTAAAGGGGCAATTTGAAGCTTAATTGCAAACGCAGTTTTTGACTTTTTCTGCTGCAAAGTCAAAGTAAAACAAACCAAATTTTAATACTGTGCAGTAGCTCATTGGTCAAAAGCTAAGGGCTTATTTTCAATTTTTTGCTGTTGTCACGCATTTGGACTCTGAATGCAACATCAATAGTAACAGCATTGACTTCGGTCTGGATAATTCTCGATAACATGCTCAGTCTCATATTTAACAATTGTTTAATACTTCTTGGACTAAAATGTTTTATACTCCTATATATTATCGTACTTCACCCTTCGTTAAAATAGTACATCTCTAGCCTTTCCTTGAAAGGAAAAGGGGCAACACACACCTATTATTTACCTCTTCTTCCCGTTCACTCTTTTTGACATCTATGGCGAACTTTTCGCGGCACTGACGACAGATTCCTTTGAGAAGAAGAGCAAAGCGTTAAGTAAACGAAATAGGAGGTCGCTTTGAGCGACTTGGAAAATCTGATAATTGTATAATTGATAATTGTAGCACTCGAACTTAAGTGGACGCTTCCTCATGAATGCATTTTTACCAGAGGCCACGCCCCTATAAGGCCTACATGCAAAATCCACAACCTTGGTCGTTTAGTACACTAGGGTGTACCTGAACCGATAGGTACTACCAATCTGCTTAGGTCGAATATTATCTTTGAAAGATTCTTGTTTATTGGTCGGTCGCCAGTGTGCTTTTTAAAGTTGTGTGATGCTACAGGCACTGGAACTTGACAACTGCTTTTCTGTCCTCGCCATCCAATTCCTAAGGATTGTCGATGTTTCGGACACACCATAAAATTCGTAGCGTCAAACCCTTCAAATATACCTTAAAGACATAAGATATAGTCTTAATAAATCTAACACGTTTTGACTACAGTCATTATATGAGAAACTTCATTAATATTGCACTCACCTGCCCTTAGCAAGATCAACTCTTTCTCCGATGTGATATCATCGCCGCGGAGCTTCAGCATTTGTAAATGTCGTGTTATGTCGCGTTGACACTGATTAAGCGATTTAAATTCGCTTACTTCTGTGCCATGCACACTCTGTCCTTGTAAGCCTCCCTATCCGCATTTATCCATTAAGAGAATTTTTGCGTTATTGTAGTGAGAGTCTTTAATCTTTAATGTTTACCTAATAATGGTTCAAAACTTTGTGCCTATCTTGCATTCTATTTTTATAAATGAAATGTCCGTGGGTTTTCCCTGAGTAGTTTTCTCATATCATTATTCAACACAAATCAAATTAAAAGCGCGTTAACATACCAACCAAATAAATCAAGAAAACAACCTTATATTGTCAACTTCTTTTTCCTGTTATATCATATCATTGCCTTGTTTCGAATATTAAGACTCGCCATAAGAACCTCTATTCGAGTGGCTGAGAGAGCTCTCAAGAAAAATTCGCATTTCGGGAATTTCGAAGGCGCTTTCTGGTAAACACAGAAACAGTTGCCCGCAGAGATGTTCATACTAAAAACTACATCAATCTTAATACTTTTAAATTACATAAACAGATAATGCAAAATATGTATGCTACTCCAGAAAAAAACGATACAAAGGAGTACCTTTGCGAATTTTGCAAATATGTGAGAAAATGGCCAACATTTCAACATCACTTTTTGACCAGAATATATATCCAAACTTTTATTAAGTCATGTTTCCTGAAAGTTGTTGCAACAATTGACAACATACCCAACGATCGTTTACCCTCATGGTTTTTATGATTTTTGATGAATTTTCCAAATCTGGCTTTTTTCCGGTTTTGAAATGCTAAAATGGGTGATTAAATTAAACGTGCCTCCAATTAAAAATTTCGTTTTTAAGAAAGTAAGATAGGTCTTTGGATCAGGCGTGTGATAGACGTTATTCTGACAAAGTTTCAAAATTTAGAATATTTGGCCGATTTCCAGCTTTGTTCGATTCTTACAGGCAACGCCTCTTAAATGTCTCCAAGGAACTTCACCAGAATATTTATCTGAATTGCTGGAAAGATGCGGAAACAAAGGCACTAGAGCAGATAATAAAAACCTTTTGGTTGTCCCAAGAATTAAAAAGGTTACTCAAGGTGGACGTAGTTTCAGAAGATCTGCCCCAATACTGTGGAACAATCTGCCAGACAGTTTAAGACTCGAATCGAACTTTAGTATTTTTAAAAAACATTTAAAAACGTATTTTTTATACTTTCATATATTAAGTAATATATGTAAATAGAGTTAGGTTTTATGATATGTAAAGCGCTTTAGAGTATTGTAGATTAAGCGCCGCTATAGAAATTTTATGTATTATTATTATTGTATTATTAATACAATGAATTTTTATGAAAATTTAAGTTTGTAGTGTCGCCCACGCGGAAAATCGGTCAACTTTGGAACAATTTCAAGCACCATAAGAAGAGATATTTTAATAAAGCTTTTAGGAAATAGACTCACCTAGATTTATTTTAATTGCGCTACAAATACTATTAACTTTTAATTTCCTCTTGGCAACCAACACTTGTACATTATCAACTTATCATCTGTTTTGGTTTAGTCGCTTTAACACGCCTTAATGATCGTGACACAAATCCTAATTGCTTTTCCGCCTCGCATTTGCGATTAAGCTTTCGCAAGTGTAATCAAACTTTGTAGTGTGTTAAAATTTCCATAGGTTCAAGATAAGTAATATTATATAAAGAAAATTTATTAGTGTTGAGTATTCATCTACGAACTCGGAAACATCAAATCCAGCAACTAGATTCTACTCGCGCTAGAAGTTAAAATCACTTTATCGAAAGCCTTATGGATTAATCTTCGAATGGTTCGTGAGGTATAATAGCACGCCATTTTGTTCATTTTTAGGTGAAATTCGTTGCATTATTTTTTGAAGAGGTCAACAAAAGTTTGTTATCAATGAGGTATGGTATAATGCTTGTATGAGGTGTGGTGTATCTCGTTGCTCGGACAGTAATTTTAAAAACAAAATAAGTTAATAAGAATATACTGAAATCGTGGAATGGCCAAGTCCATTTGTTTACGCTTCAAAACCTACAGTTTGAAGACAATAATTCGTGATATGAACTGTTAATTCTGGTACATATCAAGATGGTGTGCCTGTCCATGAAGAAATAAACATCAGAAATAAATTGTAAAGAAAATTACCTAAACTTGGTATCTTTCAAAATTTCATCTGAATCGAACTCTAGTTTGTATTTATTTATTAGCATAGCACGCAAACCAAAACAATGTTAGAAATTTAGTTACCATATCATATTTTACCAATCTCGTTCCAAGAGTATGCCCGGTTTTTCTGGTGGACATAGCTCGGGGGGACAAACTTTTCCCGTAAGATTACGTACGGTTGGCGCATGCACTTTGTTGGTTCTAATCGATTCTGTACTGTAAGCCCAACAATTATTATTTTTTAGCAACTTACTGAAATTTGTAAAATTTACGGCAGGTGTTTAGACAAAAAGGTTTCTTTGACTCGCTTCCAATCAAAAGATTAACGACGATATCATTTGTCGGTTAATAGCAGTTTACCAGTCTATGTTTTGGTTCACTTTCTGTTGTCCCTGTTGCTTAATAGTATTAATTAGGTAAGGGGGCAAAAAAGGACTCAAGCGAATTTAAAGACAATAATGGAATAGGAATGTCTTTTATTTTTAATCAAGACTCCTGTCAGTATTGTCTACTACATTGTAAGAATTAAATTGAATACTATCTTACGATTTTACAATTACTAGATTATATGTGGTCACTTTAAGTGGAATTACTAAACATGTATTGTCAGGAATAATTTAGACCTCACAGTTGGACATTGCACATTCCTGTCAGTATTTTCGTGAAATTCTTTACCTTCCAAATACTGAGCACTATTGCTGTGATAATGCTAAGTATAATTATATTATTATATCAGTATTAAAAGACCAGTTAATTTAAAGTCCCACAATGAAGCATCTGAAGAAAAAAGTCAACATTTTATAAATTTGGTATATGCTGCATGAATGTTTCGATTCTTTTAAGTGGAGTGGTTGTACTGCTATGAGTGCCCCTTCTGGTTATTTTTAATATTTTGTACTACATTTGTACTATTTGTATTGTATATAAACATTTGTTTTATACTCTAAACATTTGTTCTGTACTCTAAAAATTTGTTCTGTACTCGAGCATTTGTACTTTACTCTATTAGTCGGGGAGGCAGAGGTACAAAAATATATGTTCACTTACTATACCGAGGGACAATCTCATTTTATGTTTATATTGTACCTTTAGGTCTAATAAAAATATTTCTGCATGTTGAACGCGATAAAATTTCTTGTGGGCTCCAGCCAACACGTTTTTCCCGAAATTTTGTATAAAACTATATTATTGTCAAGAAAGGCGAAATTTCAGATTTATTTCTAGGAAAAACCACTTTCGTTATCAAGAAGGCAATAAAAAATTACATATAACACAATATTATGGTTACTTTTATTTTTCACATTTTTGTTGAGTTATGAGCGTTTGAAAACTTATTTTCCGACTAGCGCCCAGGAAATTAGCGCCATTTTAGGCCACTTTCCCATTTTGAAGCAGCAATAACTCAAAAACGGCTTGAAAAACAAGGGTGCCCGTAATGATGTCTTATATGTTGTTTTTTATAAGCTTTCTTATGATACAAGTTATTTTTCAAATGAACGAATTTGAAAGTTCACTATTTTTGACCACATAATAGTTTTATAATAAAACTGAAGAAAAACGTGTTGACCGAAGCCCACAAGATAAATCGGGCCAAACAACATTCAGAATTGCGTTATTAGGCATCCAACGGACAATTTAAGAGCAAAATTGATTTGTTTCTCGAGAAGGTAGGTAAAATTACCTCTGCCTCCCTGACTATATGTGGCACGCAGCTATTTCAATTATATTTCATGAACTCCGGTCGAAATATACGAGAAAACAAGCGGTATGGCTTACCTATTTGTGCGTCGGATCACCTTTTAACACTTGGGTACCCCAAAGGAAACAAAATACCTGCAACGGCACCCCCCTGAAGGGTGCTGTCCCATGAACCTCCAGTGGCTTTTTTACCTTTTGCTTCGCTCACCAACAGGTAAGTGCTTTTGTAGCAGTAATTTTGTGGTTTTTTAGGCCTTTGTCTAGGTTATTTATACATTTTTAGTGATTTACGGGATTCCTTTGTACATTTTACAAGTAATGTCAAGCAATCGTCATCGAAAAAGATCTCGTTCGCGCGATTCCTCACGTCAACACTCGAGCTCGAAAAAACACAAATCTTCCAGTCGTAATGACAACAGTCAGGAGGTCAGTACGATTTTGAGTACTTTACAGGATTTAAAATCCGAGATAAACTCGTGTAATAAGAGAATTTCCAGTTTAGAAAACCGCCAGACGCCTCAAAACGTTTCAGAAATCCGCCAAGAGGATCGAAGTCTCGGGATCGCCGAACGGGATGGCGACACGTTGTCAGTTGAGGCGGGAAACAATCTCGACGGCTCAGATCCGGTTCAAACAGGGTCATCAGGTTTACAACCTCTAGACGTCGCCTCCCAGCTGCAGAAATCGGCTACTCAGCCAACAATTTCGTCTATTCAGCCACCAATTTCGGCTATTCAGCTAATCAGCCTGTAAAGCCAGTAACTACAACTCAAGCAGAAGCTGGCCAGGAACCTCAAGATAAGATTATCGGTACTTCGTCTGGTTTATACAACCCTGAAATTACGGACACCTCTTGGACCCCGACAGAGGAGTTTAAAAATTTTCGGGAAAAGCATTTCCGGAGAAAATTTACATTTGACCAAGTTTGCGATATACTGGAGGAACAAGCAGTTCCTTCAGTGGATGCTCTTGTAGCTCCTATCTTTGACCCTTCAATGCTCCAACGTGTCGCTGCTTCGAACAAAAAGTTCATTCAAGAGCGCGAGAGGGAATTAGCTGGCACTCAACGCGCTATGCTTAACGCTACCGGCTATTATGCACATTACATGATCAACTCGAACAGGGGGTTATCCTTCAGCCTCGAGACCTCAAATTAATTTTGCAGCAAACACTCTTCTGGGGTCTGCCAACACTCAGTTATCTACATTACGGCGCAAGAAAATTCTTGCCTCGATTAATAAATCTAAAATTGATTTGGCTACCCAGCCACTTCCAAATGCCAAGAAGTGGCTCTTTGGTGATGATTTTCCGTCAATTGCGTGTAAAGAGGCAAAATTATCCCGTGGTCTTGCTAAGAATTTAGCACCTAAACTCGACAAGAGCAAAACGACCTACGGGTCATGAGATTCAAGGTATGTAACGACCTCTGCAAATAGTTCCAGCACCATTCCAAAAAACGGCAAATATCAAAATTTTCGGCAAAGGCAAAAATTTTTTCTTCCCCCTCGGTCTCAACAGGGGCAGCTGCGAAAATCCCTCAATTCATCGAACAATGGAAGAGCATAACTTCCGACCCTGCGGTTTTAGAAATTGTTACCGGAGTAAACATTCCATTTCGTTGTGTTCCTTTTCAAAAGTCACCACAGGTGACAAAAACAGTTCCGGAGTTACATCCACTATTAGAGCAGGAAGTCCAAAACTTGCTGGAGAAAGGGGCAATATGCGAAGTCCCGTTCTGCGAAGACGGTTTTTACAGTCGGTTATTTGTAACCCCAAAAAGGGACGGAACCATGCGTCCAATTATAGACCTGAGTCCTCTAAATCGCTTCATCGACACACCGCATTTTCAAATGGAGAACTTGGCTACAGTAAAATCTCTTGTCCGACAAAGTCACTTCATGACCAAGATAGATCGCAAGGACGCATACTTTTCGGTAGCTATTCACCCTCAGAGTCAGAAATTCCTGAGATTCCTGTGGAGAAACAAAGCATTCCAGTTCTGTTCTCTTCCGTTCGGTCTGAACATTGCACCGTCTCTGTTTACTCGCCTCATGAAACCAGTAGCAGGTTTCCTGAGGAAACGGGGCGTTCGCCTACTCCTGTACCTGGACGATATGCTCATAATTGGTTCGACCCCTCGCGAAGTCAACGACTTCACACAGATGGCTGTGAATCTCCTAAAAGCGTTGGGGTTCATAATCAACCTGGACAAATCGGTTCTAACCCCAACTCAGGTTATAACGTTTCTCGGGTTTACAATCAATTCAATAACCATGCGTTTCACTCAACCCTCCGAGAAAGTGCAGAAATTACTAACACTGTGCCGACAGATTCGTTCGAACTCGACGGTTCTCCTTCGAACCCTGGCCTAACTTCTGGGCCTATTGGAATCTTATCGCCTAGCCGTGTGGCAAGCACCTCTTCATTTTCGTTACCTACAAGCTCTCCTCATCAGAGGTCTGAACCAAATGAATCACATTTACGGGGCTCCAGTTTCGTTATGCTCTCAGTCCCTAGGGGAAATCAATTGGTGGCTACAGAATCTCGAAACAGTCAATGGCAGCCCGATTATAACACCATCTTCAGATCTGACAATATTCACAGATGCCTCTTTGATGGGCTGGGGAGCTGCTTGTGGGAACATCAAAACCCATGGGAAGTGGTCTGCCACCGAGAGACAGTTGCGCATATAAATGTTCTCGAACTGAAGGGGGCAATGTTGGGAATACAGTCCGGAAGACTCCTGAAGAATCAAAGTTCGAAAATAATATCCCTAAATATGGACAGCTCTACAGCGGTGGCCTATGTCAACCACAAGGGGGGCACCCACTCCCCAGAGCTTCTCCAGGTGGCACTACAACTTTGGAATTGGTGCATTCAGCGCAACCTATTCATAATAGCATACCATGTTCCAGGGAAAACCAACGTGGTTGCAGATCGCGAGTCGAGAGAATTTATTGACAACAGCGACTGGAAAATAGACCCGATAATCATTTTTCCCTTTCTGAGTGATTGCTCCACAGACCTGTTTGCGTCACGTCTAACGCATCAACTTGCCAGATACATCAGCTGGAGGCCCGACCCCCAAGCATTCCAGTCGGACGCCTTCATTGTGAACTGGAAACACCTAAAGGGTTACGCATTCCCTCCGTTCAACTTCATCGCGCGGGTTCTCGACAAGGTGATGATGAACAAGACGGATCTTGTTCTGGTAGCACCAATATGGCAAGCGCAACCCTAGTGGCCCCTCCCGCTCGGCATGCTGGTACAACAACCAGTTCTGCTTCCGTCCTCATCGACTCTTCTAATAGACCCAACGGATCCCCAACACATTCACCCAATGTTCCCTCGTCTTCATCTGGGCGTATTTCATATCTCCAGCAACGATATCAGGCAGAGGGCATTCCGAGAAACGCTACCCAATTACTTTTCTCAGCGACTCGAAATTCCACACAGAAAACATACGAGTCTAGCTGGAAACGCTGGTGCAGCTGGTGTGATAAGACGAAAACTGATCCTATTTCAGCATCTTTGAATAGTATATTGTCCTTTCTAGTAGACTGTTTTGACGAGGGCCTTCAATATAGATCCCTTAATGTATTGCGATCTGCGTTGTCGTCGACGCACCCTAAAATTGACGGATACCCTGTGGGCCAACACCCTTATGTTCTTAACCTCATGAAGGGCATCCTTAACAATCGTCCTCCTAAACCGCGATACTCGTATACATGGGACGTCCGCCAGGTAACGGAATATATAGAAAAAATGGGCAACAATTCTTCTCTATCGTTAAAACAACTATCTCTCAAGCTGGCTACCTTACTAGCGATCACCTGTCCTAAGCGCGTTTCCTCTTTGGCTGACTGAATATCAACCATCTTCGATTTTCTCCAGAAGGCGCTACCTTCACTCTAACGACACCGACTAAGACATCTCGTCCGGACGAGACTGTAACAGCTTTCCTCTCCAGTTTCCAAACAAATCTTGTTTTGTGTCCAGTGGACTGTCTTAATTCCTACATTACGATTACAAAGCGGTTCCGAAATCTGTCAGGGAAAGAACCAAACATCCTCTTTATCTCACATATTAAACCTCATCGGGCAGTGACCACTGCAACGGTTGCTCGTTGGATCCGTTCGATTTTGAAAGACGCGGGGGTAGACACATCTATCTTCAAGACACATTCTGTCAGAGGAGCTGCTACCTCAGCAGCGGCTAATGTTTTCGTACCTTTACAAGAGATTTTGAACATGGCCGATTGGTCTAACTCGTCAACCTTTCAACGGTTCTATTATAGACCAGTGTTCTCCACAAGTTTTGGACATGCAGTACTTTCAAAACCATAATAACTATTATTTGCTTTTTATTGCTATTGCTATTGTTATTGTTACCTTGAATGTAACGTCATCAGTCGATTTGGGAAGACATTAAATATTTTCTCCCTTCGGGTATTCATTGTGGTGTTAAAATCTACCGCTTGTTTTCTCATATATTTCGACCGGAGTTCATGAAATATAATTCCAATTATACAAGGGCTGTAAGCCTGATGGTATAATTGGGGTTATATGAGTGAATTAAGGGAGAAATATGCGAGTCCCTACCCGTATACCCTCCCAGTGTAGCGAGCACGCTTAGTGTTAAGTAGCCACTAGAGGTTCATGGGACAGCACCCTTCGGGGGGTGCCGTTGCAGGTATTTTGTTTCCTTTGGGGGGTACCCAAGTGTTAAAAGGTGATCCGAAGCACAAATAGGTAAGCCATACCGCTTGTTTTCTCATATATTTCTCCCTTCGTTCACTCATATAACCCCAATTATACCATCAGGCTTACAGCCCTTGTATAATTGGAATTAAGGTTGTCCCAGAGCAAAGCAGAAAAGTCGAAAACAAACGCGAAAGGCCCGCTGGGATGCCGTTAAGTTATTAGCGATTCCCTGCGCTTGTGATCAACTTTTCCACTTTGCTCTGGCACAACCATAATTGAAGTAGCTGTATGCTAATCTACCGATAAACTGTAAACTATTAAAATTATTTTGTAAGTAAAACCGATGTGCGTTTTATTCATGTTTTAGGCCAGAACAGTATCCGAAAGAGCGACTACCGGAGACAATGCTTTTACTTGACAATTTAGTTTCACTTGCTGAACTTTTGAAATATTATATCAAACTTGATCAAGTGGATGTACTTTGTCACTTGATGGAGTGTTTGGCTACTGCTATTCTACGTCAAAAGAAAGGAATTGATTTTCAACATAAATCTAGCAACGACGAAGACTTTGATGACCTTCCTAAACAAATGTCAACTGTTTTTAAAGAACTGGATGAGTCTGTAGCAAGTTTTGTTGATAGAAATCTTTTGAAACCTCTTGAATACATCACGGATAAACAATGGCACGAGGAATTACAGGTAACAATGTTTTTTGCTTCTGTTTTCTCGTACTGCAATAATCTGAGAAAAGCCAAAAAATGGACATTACAATTATAAAGTGTGTGCACGATTAGAATCTGATGTCAGTGCGCTTTCAGCCCAGCACGTTTGTTAGCGCAAAGTGAAGCAAACACGAAGGTTGCGCGACGTAATTAGTTAAAGACCGGTACATGCAGTGCTATTTATTTCTTCACAAATCATTCAATGTTGCAAGGCACTTGATTTATGCAGAAAACCATCTTATATAGACCAAGAGGTAGAAAAAGTTTTTTCTTTCTGGGAACCTGGGTTTAGGACTAAAAAATTTCTGCAAATATTTTACGAGGGAAAGTGGCAATAAAATAATAAAATAAGCACGGATCCGAGGACAACATTTCGGAAATTAGTAATGAAATAAAACATATCGCGAACAAACTTTCGATTGGCAACCGAATTGAATGCATGAAAAAAACGCAAAGCTTTTATTTTTCTTAAGGACCAAACGGGAAATTTCGAAAACAACCCAAAATGCCGGCTTATCAAACCAGTTAAAGCGATTCCAGAAAAATTAGTAAATCAATTTTGGACAAACTAGACACACACCTTAGGATAATTTTGAATGTAAATCAGCGAAGAAACACGCAAAATGTTATAGAATGGTTTGGCAACATCCAGGAAAAAACTAGGCATTCTTTTATCTCGTTTAACATAGTCGATTTTTACCCGTCAATTTTTGAAAATTTATTGGACTACAGGCATAATAAAACACGCTACATAATCACTCCTATTCAATCACGGAAAACCGTGGATTAAAAATAACAATAGCAATTTGTTTGATGTTACCATGGGTAGCTATGACGGGGCAGAAATTTGCGCACTAGTAGGTCTTTTCATCTTATAACGGGAAAAACGTTTGACCAGAAAAATATCGGTTTGTAAAAAGTATCGGAAAAATACATGGTTTGTTGTGTTGAATTTTGAAATACACACAAAATTTTTATTATTCGATCTCTTGTAATTTTTGTTTGAGTTGGTATAGTTCTATTCTGTATAGGTTTGGTCAAAGCTGTTATCATTGTCTGTCCCGGAAAACTTCTATAAACCATGGCAACAGAAATATCTAACAAAATTTACGAGTAGAATTATCGAAAAGGTACGATGATTGTGTACAGCGTTTGTGTTAAAAAATAAAACCAGAGGCAGTCCATTAAAAGCTACGTACCGATTTAAATTAAAACTGCAGTAGCTAGAAATTGTTCTAAAAACACAAACGTTCAAAATATAGCGAAAAATAGCTTATTAAATATACTGTGCGACATGCACGGACAGCGATACGATGTATATACTTTTTAATATACCACTTTAATATACACTATTAATATAACTCATTGTCAATTTCACGCCCCTTTTCTGCTAAAGTTATTTTGTATTTTTGTGCTATATTGTAAAAGAAATATTATAAATATAGGGTTTTGTCGTTTTAATTAAATATACATCATTTCCCCATTCGTACAATCTAGTCACGTTCGCGCTTAATTAGTTATTTATGACAATGTTTATCCTTCTTTAAAACAATTTATATTGCAGTTTTAATCTTAATCCACAGCTTTTAATGTGCTTTCCATTATTAAACGAAACGACTGGGCAAAATATATTCGCCAGGAAAAGGGGGAAACGTACTACTAACGATGTACAAGCTACTAACGATGTACAAGCTACTAGACATTTACAAGCTACTAGACGTACTATTAAGGTTTGTGCAGGATGCCAGGATAACACACTGTACACGAGGTTTAAACCAAACTTTCTTTTTACTGTGACGTACAGGGATAAGTATTCGATACATAACCAACCGGCTTGTATCACAATAGGAGAGGTTTTCTCCAACAGTGTTTTTGTCCAATTGAATTTTTATAGTAACGATGCCATCTTGAATTTTGAGCATATTGCATTGCATTGTGGCTTATCCAGCATTTCTTGTTTGAAATCAAGAATGGCAGTCAATCAGCTTTCTCATTCGTGACTTCAAACATAGAGTAAGGATATATAAAGACGGTGCACTCAGTTAAAATACAACGTGACACGGATTCGCACGCTGACATCATATGACACGCCATTAAAAACAACATTATATATTCAAAGAAAGTAATATACAGCAGCCAGTACTATCGCTGCGTTTTTATTACAAAACTATGAGGAAAACGCAGTTCGAAATTCGTGTAAGTTTTTAAAATACTTTTACTTGAATTTAAATATAGCAGAAGCCGTCTGCCTTCGCAAAATTATGAAATTTTTGTTGCCAAATTAAATGCTCACAAAACGAGCGTCCCTTCTTAAGTTTAACTTTAGTTTCCATTTGGTTGTAACTGCCGTAGCAAAGTCATCGTCGACGATGTGATGTACGCTAGATCTGCCTTTTCTTTTGTGGGCTATATTCAAATTGTAATATTAAATAGTAGATTCGCGTACATACTATATCACATCGGTCACTTTGATATGTTAATGACAACCACGACCAAATCGAAGCTAGGCTTTAAGCTCTCTATATGTAGTTTTAACAGTAGATAATTTTAAGATTGACACAGACTCGTCCAATTTAGGTGTCACCACTCCGTCAAATTCAGTTGTTTTGTCTGTCCGATGAACAGAAATGTCATCCTGATATTTCAACATGTTTAAGTGACATAGCTTTCAAAGTCGTACAAGTAAGTACATGTGAATTATTTTGTGTAGGATGATGCATTTTATAGATGTAGTGCGAATTTTTGTTAGTGCAGAAAAATCTCATTGTCCGATGTCCATACCTGAAATGTGTATGGACTTGCCAACAAGTCCTTCGCTTATTGTACGCTGCAAAAAAGCGAGCTCTTGAAAATGCTGGAGCAAGCGACTTGTTTCACTTGCGAGCGTGCCAAATTCACCATTTTGATCTAATAATTCAACGTGATCAAATGGTATAAGTTGCCCATTTCTCAAACGTTCTTTTTGCTTACAATAAGCGAGCGACGTTATGGCTCGCTGTTCGCTTTAGAAGTGATACCGTGCACTGTTGAACCGACATGCACGAACTTTTCGAAGTGGGTTAAATATAAGTTAAATTCAACTGTGTCTGTGATGCCCGAGGGCTGTGGGCCCGAAGTCTTTATAGTTAAATAAAAACCGAAACCCACGTGCTTTATTAAAGGATTACTGAATGGTTTTCCGTGCAGGATAGCGTGATCCATGCACGCGGGATGTTGCGAGATTTTCGGAAAGCGTGAAAACACGAGCCGCAGGCGAGTGTATTTTTACGCTTTCTGAAAATCGAGCAACATCCCAAGTGCATGGATCACGCTATCCTGCGCGGAAAACGATTTAGTAATTGTTTTATAAAATAACTACAATAAAACAACGGTTAACACTTTTTAAATCATTGATGAAGTACGCAATTCTCCCAAGAATCGTCAACTTTAGCTTTGTCGGCATTCGACCGTACGCTACAATTTACACAATTATAAAACTTTTCGCATAACTTTTTTGTTTGGTGTTCTTTTGCTCTAAAACGTGGTGAAAATATAGTATTTTAACAGAGACATGGACTGTACTAAACCGAAGAGCAGATGTTGTTAAACACCGATGTTATTAACGGCGAAAAGGAGTATGCTAGTTTCATTTTGTAATTTTGTATTTTTTCGTGAACAAAAAACTAAAAACATCGGCATTTGAACTGAAGTATGTGTGTAAGAAAGTATAGCAAAGAAATAAAATTTAGTTCTTTATAGGCACTATTTTATACTGATTCGCACGGTTGTACTTTTATCGCTACAGGATAAACTGATACAAAAATATGCGAGCCCAAAAAATCGTATTTCAGTTAAATTTACAACGTAAACAAAAAAATTAAATACAAGTATACAAGACATTATAGAAGTTTAGCAACATAAAAGGTTATAGTTTCTGTACCTTGTGCTTTAGCATTTGACTTTATCTTTATTCTCTGCTAATTTCAGGAGTTGAAATGGTTTTTTGTCGGCAATTCTAAGCCCGTAACAAGCTCGTAAAATGCGAAGCGATGTCAACTTTCAAATTTCCCGCGCAGGATTGTCTCATCCTGCACGGGTATTGACCAATCAGATTGCGTGTTTTGCTGTAGTTATTATATAAAACTTGTTCATATGCTCGGAAGACCATATTCTTTTGTTTTTCTGAGGTTTAACAATTGAAACAAGACGCCTGCTAAGGCGCTCACTCCGCCTGCCAAAACGAGAATGATCACAAGGCCAGGCAGGGCTGTAACTAGAGCGTTCATTGGGGGGTGTGGTATATTCATCTATTTCTGTTCTGCCCAACGAATTCCTTTTTAATTCAGTTATTATTAGGGTACTTTCCAAGGCATTTAAAGACATTGCTAGCACATCTTATGTAATCACTAAGATAACCAAAAATCAATGTCTGAGTGACTTGCCAGGCACTCTGCCCAGCTAGAGTCCTAGTAAGATTGCATTTTTTAGAATTTAATTTAAATTAAAGACTTTCATAGTACATAAGTATATTAAACAAGATCCTTTTGTCATAATACCACCAACATATGGCTGTTTTATTTTTGGTTAGTTGCAAGTAAAGAAAATTTTACTAAAAGTGTATACAATACATAAATATATTAACCTGATAGCATCATTTAAATCAATTCTGCAGCACACTGCCTGAAGTCTCCACAATATAATTTGTTGGGAACTTTAGACTAACATATGTATTTCTGGAATTGGAATGTTAAATTACAAATCAAATAAATTTTCACATTTGGTCGGTGGGCTTTAATTGCCATGCTGCAGTGTATATTCCTCAAAGTGCTACTAAATGAAGCGCTATTGTTTTTGCCAAGTTATAGAAAACCAAAATTAACAGGAATACGACGAATTGTTCGACTAGTGATACACACGTCTACAAAATATTTACGTGCCTGGGCCAAAATATGTTAGTTTTAATAATTTCATGAAAGTTTAGGTGTCAGTTTCTTCTACAACTTAATTTTGAAACTTTGCATTATTCTTGGATCGATCTCAAAGGAAATACGAGCAGTTGATATATTGTATAACAAATTTTCGCAATCTACAGGGTGTATCAAAAACTCATCGTAATTTTGTGTGCTGTAGAGCGCTCAATATTTAACATACAGGTCCTTAATTAAAATTGACAAATTTTCGCTAACCTTAATTGTTTCTCGTGACAGATAAATGATTAATGGAATTTTATTTTCTTATTCGCTGCGTTAATTATGCTTGGAGGTGAAAAGATGCGATTTCGACCGGTTACAGTACCTTATTTGATTCGTATTTGCTCATTTTTTTAAAATTTCACAAAAATGGCGAGAATCGAGAGCTAAAAGCATGTTCTTTCCCAACAATGTCTCCTGATTAAATATTAAACCCGTCAGAGCGCTACAAATTCGATTACCTTTTTTATACACCCTGTATAACCTATACGCTATGTATGATGTTTGAATTAAATTAGTTATTACAAAAATGTGCAGTAATGTTATGTTGAATAGTCATGTATGAGAATTAGTATACACAGTGTGTTTCCGCTTTTAGTTACTGTACGTAAAATATCTTTGTAATCTCACTTATAGGAAGGCAAGGGCGAACAAAGTCTTTTCAACCATTTAGCCAAAGACAATTCGAAAAGCGCCATAAAATTGCTAAGCGCCATGTTGAAGAAAGCTTGGCCGTCTGAACTGGAGACAGGCAGTGAATTATATGACAATGAAAAAGATGTGATTTTGCTCAAACATCTTCTTAATTGGCCCACTTGGCAAGGATTCTTGAAGTTCTTCGGTAAGATACAAATACGGGCATTTTTATCTTTCTTATAGGCACCCAAGCATCTGTCTAGCTTTCATATCTTGGTTTCCCTATTGTGTGAAATATTAATATATTTAAAATATTAAAGAGTTAAAGTAATTATACATAAAAAATTAAATTATGTATAATGTGTGAATATAAAGTTAAAATAATCTAACGGCTTATTTAACTGACAAAAAAAGCTTAAAACAATTTTCCTGCAAAGAATATTAAGAATTGCATCAAAATGTCTTTTTAACATCATATGATGGAAAATCATGAGCATGATTATATATTCATCAAGATAATTTATTTAGTAATTTGTATATAAAAGTAGTTCTACCCGGCCCGTATGTCGTCTACCCCTCTAACATTGCCTGATGGGAATCTTAATCCCAAGGGTACTCAGCTTACTAGCGGGCCTATATTCACCCCGCTGGTTACTGTATACGAGCCTATGATTACATAAGTAATGATATGTAATAGTTCTTTTATATTAAAGTACTTCATCACCATGACCCATTCCTCCCACAAAAACATTGCGTATTATATTCTTTGTGTGTCTTTAACGGACAGTCTATTTTGTACCGAAAAGCAATTGATCTATTAAGGCAGTAAACAAGAGAAGGAAAATTCCACCATTAATTACTGATCTGTCACGAGAAACAGTCAACGTGGCTAGTAATTATCAATTAATGTTACTACCTAAGCTAAAATTTGTCTATTTTAATTCCCAAATCGGATTAAATTTCAACAGATTTTCAATCTTTTGAACTCTGAAAGAATTATTTTTGTATGTTGATTAAATTTTGAGCGCCCTAGACCACGCCAAAGTACGATTACATTTTTATGCACCCTGTATTTACCGAGCTTTTTCTTTTTAAAGGGAGCAACTCAGGTAGCAAGGAGGAATTAGCAAATGACTGTCAACTCATCATGGCCAGAGCAGAATCGTTCCTTGATAGTCTGTTAAGATCTGTAGAGAATAATGATGATGATAAGATCTCTCGCACTGTAACAGTTGCGACAATCAGACTATTACAAGAACATGCTGATCAATTCTTGAAGTTGGGAGGCACACACCAAAAGAACCAGAACGTTCCAGTGTCAATAAAGGAATCGTTCCAACAACGAATTATTGAGCAGAAAGGTTTCTTCGCATTAGAAGAAAAACTAAAATGTTTTATTGACTTCACCAACATCTTCACTTCAGGTATATAATTGCTTTGTAAGAAATTTTTAAAGCCTTATCAGCGCTGTTGACAGTAAACATGTATACGCGGTAAACTTGTTACATTATCGTGATATATAACATTTAACATTATAGTAATCATGTTTTAAGTAACCAGGAGTTAGCATGGACAAACAAAACTCAGTATTTTAGGACGTCACTAGTTAGAGCGTTATAAGCCCTGTCTTCGATTATTTGCTTTTAACACTTTTCCTGTTCTTGCTATATATTTTCAGTTGATGATGAACTTCGTGTTTTACGTAAAAAAATTGACCAAGATTACGATGATTTATCCATACGCGAATTATGCACCCCTGGAATATCTGGAAGATGCAACGTGATATTTTTCAAACTTGATGACATGTCTTATGAGATGGTGTCGAAAATGCCTGCGCTAAAAGCAAGTCGAATGTTTAACAACTTATGGCAAAAATACGGCAGAAGTATAAGAGATAGTGTGGTCTCAGTGGAAAGGATATTCATGATTTGGTCAAAAATTTGTCACAAACTTCAATCAAAAAGTCAAGAATTTCTAGATGGTGAAATGCAACTTCAGAAAGTTGATAAATACATAAAAATGTTTAAGAACGACTACAAGGCTTTGGAAGATGAGTTCATGTTTCTTTTGAAATACTTTGGTGGTGAAACAACAAAATTGGACTACGTGGAAGAGAAACTTGGGTTCGTTATGAGTAAAGTGAAGAGTTATAAGAAACTTTTTGATTCTCGACAAGCTGCTCAGGCAATACTTGAGTTACGAAAACGGTTTGATCTTCAAGGAGATTTTTCAGAAGTGGAAGGGATTGAACAGGTTAGAGTTCTGAGTCATGTAGTTTTTACAATTGAGCAGCTTTTCCACATTTGTCTGCATAAATGCAGATCTATTAAATAAATGTGTGATTGTGTGTAAAGACACTATTTTCTAATTGCTTCTCACTGAAAAGAAATTGAAAATCCATAGTATGAGTAGTATGAAAATTGTATGAACCATTGATGAAAGTCGACATTCTGGAAAATCCTACCGTTATATACAAGTGAATTCGCAAATCTGTGTATGCATGGCAACACTTATCATCATAATGTAGTAGCATTATACTATAGCATGAATCAGGGTACAGTTCAAGAGCAATGCTTGAGAGGACGTCTGTACATTACTTTGACAACATGAAACGGGGTGCCCCCCCCCCGTTCCATGATATCAAAGTACAATTGTTAAAACAGCATTTGAAGCTCAAAAGCTGCTTTTATGCATCGCTCATAAATTTATTTAGCACCTCTCGAGCCTTTCCCGTGTCTACTAAATTGTATATCGGTTCTATGAATCACAGAGAGGGCAATGCATTTTATCTTATGCATGCCATTGGCTTTGATTTTCAAGTTTTTAAAGTTTAATTGAACACACGATAATTGTCGGATTTTTTCAGATTATTGGCGGAAACTTTGAAAGTCAAACTATCAATTCTGTGAGTGACGATCTTCTTAAAGCTGGTAAATTGCTGGTGGCGATAGATCAAGAAAGGCAAAATTCTTTAAGGACATTTGCCAAATGTTTTGATTTGGTGACTTGGTTGAGGGAAAGCATAAAAGGTACACAACTTTAAGAGACAAAAACCCTGGCATGAATGTGATTCTCAGGATCAAATTTGCTTTTGCCGGAAATGTGGAATAACCTGAGTCTTTAAAGATAATATTTGTGAAGTAGACACATACTAGCGCATTTCAACACAATTCCCAAACACAGCAATACAAAAATTACACTGTTAGATATTGAAATAAAACAGAACTTTCAAAAAAAAAATAGTTAACATCAAAACACTGCTCGTCTTCGTGGGGCGTAGTAATGCAAGTATGTGAAAGTAGTGGAATTTGTCATCATCAAAATTGCATCAATTTCATAAATTATTTTTGGCCCTACTACGAGCTCAAATCCTCTGCATCCGAGGCAGTAGGAGTTTGACGAAAACACCTCCATCGACGAGTGACATTGAATTGTCTGAATGGAATTCATCCATTCAAAACATGTAAAACTTCCTAATTCATCATGCTATGATTATTTTAAAAATTCTAATAACAGTGCAAATGAACGCTTAATGATATAATTACTTTTTCTTCTTGTATTTCATAAAACACAAAGGAAACATATTTCAATAACTGAACTGACGATAAGGACTTTGAAGGAGAATCCTGCATTTGGTTCCCTGTATCCTATAATGTAATAAAGTATATGCTCAGTTGTTGCATTTAAATATAACAGAATATATGCCTACCGCTTTCAATTGACATTTTGCAGTAAAATATTCCTCGTTTATGACTACATTTCAGATGAGCAAGAGCTTAAAGTGTTCGTTGACTTGGCGATGATTTCAGCTGGAGAAGAGGATATGGAAATTGACCGAATTTCGTGCATGCACACCAGTTGTCTTGGATTTGGTTCATTGATATTTGGCTACAAACAAGATCATGGTTTCCAAGAAATGATGAGACTTTGTGAACCTGTATGGCAAGCAGTTGACGCTAATCCAAGTATCGCCGCAAAATTAGTAAGTTTTCAGTGATTTTTAGTTTTTATGGCATGTTTCTAATTATAACTATCACTAATCGCAAACCCTAAGACGTTAGGACGCATAGTTTAGGCAGCACGTAGCTACAGACGAGCAGTTGTAGTTTTAGACAAGTTTGCTTGGGAAATGCGTTAGCGTATACGCGGTAAACGATATTCTCCTTGGCACATTTTTGTGGACCGGTTATTTGCTCGTATGTTCTGAAAGGCTTTTTTTCCTTCATAAGGAAATGCAGTACATCAATGTATAGCACTGTAGTCAGGAACAAATTTCCTACATCCATCTTAACATTTTCCATTTTCCCAAATGATTTGTGGTTTACAGTAATTCTATTCACCATCAAAGTTGTGGTTTACGGAAATTTCATTTTGAACATCATTATGGCGTCATACCGCATTCTTACCTGCATATGCAATGAGTGCACAATTATGTATTTCCTCGTGTAGTATAAACGGACAAGGCAACGGTCCATGAACACATGTTAAGCAAAACTTCTCAAGGAAAAATCTACAGTACCTGCACTATTATTTACATTTAAATATCCATTCAAGGTGTTGACTATGGAAAGCCTCCCGTGGTTAAAGCAAATTAAAGAATCACATGGGTCTGTTGCTCTGACAACTATGGTTCAAGTTGAAGCAATCAATTCCAGTGGTGTTTACTACATCGCAGACAGAAAACCAAGAGAAAGTACGCATATTAGCGGTGGGCTTGAATTGCGCCTGGAGAATTTAGTACGTCTTGTTGTTCCTGGGGATGAAAATAAGGATAGAGAAGAGAGGAATTATAGTTTGGATGAAATAAAGGATGTTCAAAGTAAATTAATGTTAATTGCTGGGAAAGCTGAGAGTGGAAAGGAGGAGGTTGACCAGTTTAATCAGGTTTGTATATTTGTAGGTAAATACTAAGCATTGTGTGGAGTCAGCGAACTACAGGGTTTGATAGATTAAGAGTTAGAGAGATACTTAAATAAGAAAAAAATGCTGACGAATCGGACCGATTGATTGCAGTTGTCTGAATGGCTTCTAAAGTGTTTTTGTGTATGTTTCTTGACTGTACCCTTTGCACACCCTACATAGCTTATTCATCTTAGTATTCCTCACATCAAAAACTGATGAAAAGAGTGTGATGAATGGGTAAATGAAAATAGCAAATTCCAATTTCCGGACAGTGCGGGACACATTGATAGGTCATCATTAGCAACAGTTTACAATGCAGATGTAATGTCTCTAATAAGTAAACTATGGTATTCGTGTTAATCATTTAAAGTATCACAGATTTGATCTTTTTCATTGAATGAAATAAGTCTTAATCTTCTTATAGCTACAATCCTGGCAAAAATTACGTGGACGGTAAGCTTTCTTAAGACAGCGTCACATCTACCTGGCGCTATTCTCCACTTTGATTCCCCTTCTCCCCCTTCTTGATGCTGTTCAATGTAATTTGTTGTTGACATTGCCAACAACCAGTTTTCGTCATATTCAACATTGATTAGGGGGAAGAGGGGGAAGGAGGGAGGGATTTTTTAATGACGTTACAACAAAGTGCGTGTAAATTGAGATCCGCGCGTGCTGTTCACGATATTTTTGCCAGGATTGTACTTATCTCTCTCTAATTCAGTTCTGTTTTATTCCTCATAAAGTTCTACAAAACAAAAACAATGAGTGACAGAAATTTTTCATCCCCGTTTATGGTCCCACCTCTGGCGAACTGTTTAAAATAACTCCAAATGCATGGGAAATAAAGTAATATTCTGGTTTATATAATAATGATTTCTTGAAATCTAAATCAAATTCTTGTCATTCCATTTAGTATTATTTACAGTATTTAACCTTTAATTTTTAGGTTTTTGAAGGAATACTGAGAGTATGTGATTTATACATGAAACTTTGTGAAGTTGGTGAAATAAGCTACCTAACATGGAATAGAAAATTTACATGCAGCAAAATAGGAGGTTGTACAAGGGCGTTGCTAAAGGACATTGAAGAAAATTGTGAAACAATGGAGAGCGAGTTGGAGCAATGGAGAAAAACTATAAATGATAGACGACACCACTGTTATTCTTTGAATCATTTTACAATGAAACAGATTTTAAACTTGAGAAAAGAATTAGCAAAAGCTTGCACTGGCCAGGTGCCAGTGGATGAACTACCCCTGCAGATATACATGTTGCTGGAAACTGTCGACAGGAATATTGATCCTTTGGTTCTTTCAAATGTTTTAAGAACCATGATACCTGAGAACTCAATAACCTTGACAGAAGATGGTTTCAAAGACGAACGAAAATATTTTGCAGGCGACCCTGATGATGAGATCATTGTAGATGAATTTATGGAAGAGGAAGTTGCTGTGATTTCGCCAGAAATACGATTGCGGAAGAATTCATTGGAAAGTTTTACGAGCGCCAAAGAGACTCTTGAGGAAATGGGCTATGCTGAAGAATATGCTCTGGCTGCTTTACAACATTGTGGTCGTCATGCATCCGAAGACGAAATGGTTGCATGGGTCGCCTCGTGTGAATCTCATGAAGATGTTATGAAATTGTGTGAAGAGGCTAAGAGAAATCCACACCTGTCAGATCTGTTGAAAGATGAATTTGGCTCGAATTGTGATGTTAAAAATGAGGAAATGCTTTTGGACAATGCGGCAGTATTCGACAGGTATATTTTTGTGTTAACAGATTTTATAATAAAAATTACAGTGCTTTATAGGGATTTAGGGTACTAATAAGACTGATAATTTATGATAATTTCACATGTGAAAATTATCACTTGTCAAACTATCATTAACAATAGCTTCTGGATAATTTGTTTTGATAGAAAAGACTGTAGTTTATAAAATAAATGGAAAAATACAGTACATGGGTGCTTGGAAATACCAGATTTATTTCTCGCGTTGAACATGATATTTGGTTGAACATGATATATGGGTTCGCTGCGCTCACTCGTGAGATATCATATTCAACACTCGAAATGAATCGGATATTTCCGCGCACACGTATATCATTCTCTATTTATTAAGCATTTGCCCCCAAGAGATATGATAAGCTCATCAAGATATATTTTTTATATAGTTGCAAAATATATTTGTTGCCAAACGACTTGATAAAGAATTATTTTAAACACAATCATATCCGTCGGTCAATAAACGCACGTGTGAATCTGTGGTCATAGGTTGTAGCTAGGTGAAATTATGTTTGTGGTGCTACTCTGCGCTTTGTATCCGCATTTTTTTAAAAATTGTTGTTTTCACAGTCGGTGAACACGAAAATATTTGCATTGCGAGACTCGTCGGGCTGGTTACGCTACTGCTTTAATACGATCTAACTATAAAACCAGATTGAAGATAACAGGATATTTCTTTTCATCTCAAATATTTGAGTAATTTTAAATAACTGAGACAATCAGAAAAACTGAAAAGGTTTTGTTAACAATCTCAACTTGGGCAAACAAAATCTTCATTGTATCAGTTAAATTTGTGGAAATGCCACGTAACTTTAATATTGCGAAGCTTCCGATTTGTAAGCTTGGATCTTCATAGTGCATGAATTATGAGCACTGATGAATAGCTCACGGATCGATACCTTTACAATGATAAATTTATACCCGGTGTTTCCACAAAATTCAAGCTAACTGTATTGTTATTTATTTCTCTAGTGAAGTTGGTAAGTCTAAACGTTTGCCAATATGTGATAAACCGTACGTGCGTAACGAAGATGATACTTATTTAACGCTTGGAGTTCTAGCTGACATTTTAGAAGTACTTTCTGGCAAATCAGGTAAAATTACTTTGGCTGAACTAGCTACAACATTGATTTGGCATAGGTGTGTTTGTGAAAAAGTACCATGTGTTGTTGCATGAAATTTGTTGTTATGTAAATGAAATTTTAATATTTTTTATAAAGGGAACCCTTTTTGTTTACTGTATCCTCAAATAAGCAGTAAAATTGCTTTTATTTCTATAGAATCAGACCATACTCGGAGAAAGTTACCAAAAATTTTGAAAGAAGGTGAACCAAACTTGTTACTTGTTCCAAAAGGTATGAGACAAATTTTAATGGCAGTTTACTGAAAATGAACAAGTGATTCATAAACACATGCACTGAATGCAAAACTTCAAGATATGACTAATTGGATGATAAGCAATCTTGTATTTTGAACTTTCAGTATACAGCTAATTAAAAAAAGGTTGCTCTTCAACTGTTGCCTACGTCAGGTTTTTTAAACACAATCTTTCTTCAGTTAGATGTATACTGGGTATATCAATATTTAATACTTAAGTAAACAATTGACAATTTTAAAAATGTGTCATGTTATCATGTGTGCACTTTCGATCTCAGACGAAAAGAAACTGACGAGTCTAGTTAAGTTTCTCGACATTGTCATGCCACGGATTTTGCCACAATCCATGCATGAACATTTTCAATTATCAAGGAATTATACAATTATTATGGAAAATCAAAATGTATTCTAGTTCTAAAAGTCTATACAATTTCCGTACCATAATTTTTCTTCCGGCACTAACTGCCAAATCATGTCGGCTTTTCAATATCACCCTCCCTCCACTGATGCTATAGAAACTATACCATTTATGTTTGTTTTATTATCAGAGGCGTTAGTAGAGGGGCGGGAGCGGGGGCAGGGGCCCACCTCTGAGAAAATTGCCATTATAATTGTAAAAGAGGTCTGTTTATTCTGGTTGTAAAACATTGAGTATCAGGATGAAAGTCCGCATTGTAATCAACGATCAGTATGACGTATACGCTTTGGGCCGTGCCTGTCGGCTGAATTGTTTAAAGGAAATACAGGCTCAATATAACACGCATACAGTATTAAAGGCTTGGTCACGCCTATCCTCTGACTATTAAGTTGTTTTCACTCTTTGCAGGTTTAAAATTTACATTTCTAAATACTGTATGTTCAATTTTATTGATACTTATTTATGCGTTACCAATGCGTAATTTTGAAAATTTGTGCATGGTATTTCCTCAGGACTCTAAGTACGCAAAACTACGGTTGTCTGACGATTTCCAAAGCATATTCAACGCATCAATTTCGAGCCTTCCCCCTCAGTTTAGTGCCGCCCCCCGGGTTTTCTTGTCTTTCCGAGAGGAAATCCTTGCTACGCCACTGTTATAACAAAAAATTTAAAAAATCTTTTAATTTTTTTGTCTTATTTCTTTCGTTTTTGCAGTGTGTCGCAAAAAACGAAATCATTACGAAATTAACTGTGCATGTTCTTTACCAGTTATTTTGAATGGAATAGATACTGTAATTATATATTAATGGTTTAGATGTTTGGGGACATCCTGTGTAACGGCGCTTTGTTAGTATTTAGTATGCCTTAATAAATAAAATCTGGAGTCATTTGCATATTTTAAAACAGCCTGTTGAACCAGATGATGGGGACGAAAAACGTCTTGAGAGTAATGTTTTTGCAAGACAATACGTCATATCAGATGGTTACAACCAGCAATAATTGCAACGAACCATAAGTGATACTGTGTAATTTTGTGCTTTTAGGCGAAGTGTTTGGTTGTATCTTGTCACTTTTTATGGGTGATAGAGATCAACCTTTGCCAACTGATGAAGAAGTAATTGTTTGCGACGAAAACACAACACATGAAGAGGTAAAATGTTCTTTTCATTAAAATTTGTTTGATTAAAGCACTTTTGGAATGTATTATCGGAATTTACAAGCATAACTTCACGAACATGAAGCAAGAAATTTAACACTGGACAAGGCGCAGCCGATAATACTCGAACAAAGTGTGCGTTAGGCCCCTGTTACACTATACCGGGTTACATCGGAGCGTCGCGATTTTCATGCTGGATTAGGCTGTTGTTACATTATGCCACTGTAATCCGGTATGTACCGCGGAGCACGAATCACTCCGCTTTGTTGGTGATAAGAAAAGTAATCCGGCTTGTGCCGTACCGGGAAAGTCAAGTGTAAACAACAAATCCGGTACGCTGCGGTGCAACACTTTTGAATAATTCTTACAAAACAAGAAGATTAGAAGAAGAGCAAGGGACACGAAGCGCGACGGGACCTAACATTGAAATAATCTTGCCGTTCTCCTGGCTATATTCGGTTTGACTGAATCAGTTCAGCGCATTGCATGCCAATGACAATGACTGTCTCAACGACAACGTCAGCGCAATGGCAACGTCAATGCTCAACGACAATGTGCATTTCTCTCCATAATTATGGATCTATAGATAGGCGAGTCTATAGGCCTTTTCTGTTTCGTTTTCATGCAAAGAACTATCATGAATCAAGTCATGAAATCCCGTGAGGCAGTAAAATCAAAACGGCAGTAACAGACTCTGAACTTTTTATTGTATAAAATTCAAAGACGGTCTATTTGTTCATCTTTAAAGCAACATCTCAGTTAATATTGATACATTTCAATTTGCTTCGGCTGAGTTAAGAGTGACCTGCCTCGTACATATTTTGCAATTTATTGACCCAAGAATAAGCTTAACGTTATTGATATACAGTGCTTATAAAAAAAAGGTAATCCAACGTCGACGCAGTAGCGGCGCCAGCGCGATAAGTGAGGGGGACATATTCATATATTCGTGTTCTGCACAATTAATTTCTTTTGAAATCGAATCGACTTCAACGGAAATTAATTGTGCAGAACACGAATATATGAATATGTCCCCCTCACTTATCGCGCTGGCGCCGCTACTGCGTCGACCGGCTGTAATACAAAAACTATTCTGTGTATTTTCAATTTTTTTCACATTCTGAAAGATCAATCTTTTAGCTATTGAATGACACCTTTTTAGCACCAAATAGACAAAAATTTTCACCTCTGTGCCTAATTAAAACACCGAATAACAAAAGGACAACTCAATTAATCATAAACATGTCACAATTAGCATCTAGTTGTTTATTGACAATTATTTACATTTGAACTTAAGACTTCAAGAGTTTATGCGCCAATTCCTTCGACATGACCACCATCTCTCTCGATACAAAGCTCTCATCGTCGTTTCATTGCATGAAATGTGCGTCTGATAAGCGCGGGATCATTTCTCGATGCATCAACTTCATTTTGAATGCCGTTCTGCAAATCATTCAAGCCATTTGGCCCTCTTACTGCCTCAATATATATATATATTCAAATTTTTATGTTCACTTTTACGTTTACCTTGCGTGGAAAGCAATTATGCAAAACAACTACAAGACCAACTTTCGTGCGAATATAGTATAGTAAACGTTAAACCAAAAGGTGCTCGCTATTCTACGGTTGCCAACGAATAAAGTAGCGGCAGCCAATAGGAAACAGTGTTTTAACTGTTGTTACGTTTCTTAATGAGGCTATTCATTCGTTAACCTTCTTCGGTGCATGTTAACTATTACAACTAAAGCGTTTTACACTTGGACCAGGACAGAGTTCAACATCTCCAGCCAGAATCAGCGATAGGCTTAAGCCAGAATATGATTTTTGATCTAAATGAATACGTCTTTCTTGCTTGTAAACCCACAGTGAAGTCCTAATGCGAGAATTGTATACATCTGTAACTTCTACACCATTAGACGAACAGCAAACTGAATTTGAGCGGGCAAAAGATTGCTTCTCAAGACTTGAGAAAACAAAAATGAGGAGAACGATGATTTTTGCAGCCGCCATTGTTGCGCAACGATGAAGTAGTCACCAAAATATCTCACCACATAAGGCAGATATAAAACGTTCTGTAATAGACTACTATATATTGTTTTGGAGTCTCTTTCAAATGAGACGATAAAATTTTTTGTTGCCATTTACCCGTTAAAAATATATAAGAAATAGGTACGCGACGCGTACATGTGGCAAGCCTTGTGTTTGATCAGTTAACCAGAGAACCAGGCATAAACCTCAAGAGTAGTAATATAGGTACCGATCGAGCCCCTTTTTTGAGGGGGCGCGAGGGTGTACGAGGGGGCGCACACATATTGAGGGGGCGCACCCTCATTAGAATATCGTGTCCTGATTGGTCAAACTGCGTACGTACACACCGTGGCTGCGTGAGGTTGCGTGAGGCTGCGCGAGGTAGCGCAAGCCTCCACAGGGTGCCGCACTAATTAGTATGCGAGAATGTCGCGCGCTGATTGGTCGAAAAGCGTACGTACACCCCGTGACGTACACACCGTGACGTACACTATAGCCGTGCTCTGATTGGTTAAAACAGCGTACGTATACCCCGTGACGTACGCCATAGCTATGCTCTGATTGGTTAAAACAGCGTACGTATGCCCCGTGACGTACACCCCGTGACGTACGCCATAGCTATGCTCTGGTTGGTTAAAACAGCGTACGTATGCCCCGTGACGTACGCCATAGCCGCGCTCTGGTTGGTTAAAACAGCGTACGTATGCCCCGTGACGTGTGCTATAGTCGCGCTCTGGTTGGTTAAAACAGTGTACGTATACCCCGTGACGTATGCTATAGTCGCGCTCTGGTTGGTTAAAACAGTGTGTAGAAAATTATGCAGTCGTCCAATGCATTTTGTGAATTGGACCCAATTCCATCATGGTTAGTAAAGCTGTGCTCTAATGAACTAACACCTATTCTTACGAAAATCATCAATTTATCCTTGGAAGAAGGACATGTCCCTGATGCTTGGAAAATCGCTCTATTAAAGCCGTTTTTAAAAAAATCTGGCCTGGAAGCAGTCTTTGAGAACTTTAGACCTGTTTGTAATTTATCTTTTATATCAAAATCCGCCGAAAAGGCTGTTATTGAGCGGTTGTTTGAGCACTGCGACGAAAATGCACCACTACCAAGCAGTCAATCTGCATATCGAAAGAACTACTCTACTGAGACAGCTCTCCTGAAAGTTCAAAACGACATTTTAATGAGTATGGACAAACAAGAAGTAATATTGCTTGTGTTATTAGATTTAAGTTCGGCCTTCGACACAATTGACCATAAACTTATGCTGGATACCTTGGAGTTCGATTTTGGGGTAACGGGTAAAGCACTTCTGTGGTTAAAATCTTTTTTATCGGACAGGAAGCAACGAGTTCATATCAAGAAGGAGTTTTCTAAGGACTATAATGTCAATCATGGAGTGCCTCAGGGAAGTTGCCTTGGACCTGTATTATTTCTGCTGTATATATCCCAGTTATTTGACGTTGTCAGCAGACATCTACCTTCCGCCCATGGCTATGCCGACGACACTCAGCTTTACATGTCTTTCCGCCCTGAATCTTCTGTAGCTCAGAATCAAGCAATGTTGGCATTAGAAGAATGTATTACTGACATGCGTTCCTGGTTGCTTACTCATAAACTGATGTTTAAAGATTCTAAAACGGAGTTTTTAATTATTGGTACACGACAACAACTTTCAAAAATTCAAATCGACTCTGTTAAAGTCGGGGGCGTTGATATCAAACCTGTGGAAAAGGTCCGAAATTTAGGCTCATGGTTTGACAATCACATGTCCATGAATATTCATGTTGGGAAAGTCTGCAGTAAAGCATTCAGAGGATTATACAACATACGTCAAATAAGAAAGTTCCTATCGATGGATTCGACAAAAACCCTCATACATGCTTTTGTGACGTCTCATCTAGATTATTGTAACTCCCTTTTAGCTGGAATCCCTCAGTACCAACTTCAAAGACTCCAGAAAGTCTTGAATGCTGCTGCCAGGCTTATATACCAAAGTCCAAGACATTCCCATATAACACCAATTTTAATCAGTCTTCACTGGTTGCCTGTCAAATTTCGAGTCGATTTTAAAATTGCTCTATTGGTCTACAAAGCTCTAAATGGCAGCGCTCCCAGTTATATATCGGCGTTACTGTCACCAAAATTGGCTAGCAAATATGATTTAAGATCACATGACCAAGACCTCCTTCAAGTTCCTGCCACTAAACTAAAGACCGTGGGAGACAGAGCTTTTACATCTGCTGCTCCTCGGATATGGAACACTCTACCATTAGAAATTCGACAAAGTGAAAACATTAGTATTTTTAAAAAACAATTAAAGACATTCCTTTTTAAAAACGCTTTTAATATCTAGTAGAACTATAATTTTAAATTTTAGTTTAAATCTTAGTTTACAGTTATTGTACAGCGCTTTGAATATACATATAATTAAGCGCTATATTTAAATGAATATATTATTATTATTATTACCCCGTGACGTACGCCATAGGCGCGCTCTTTTGCCGACATGATCTGATATGTCGCACCAAGAAAGTGAAGAAAGAGGGTCCTAATCAGGATCGTTTATTCTATTGTTGTCCTCATCCAAGAGAAAGTGCTTGTAACTTCTTTGAGTGGAAACCTGACGAAGACCCCCTTGAGCCAGGTTGTGTTTGTCTGTTTAGTATGCCACCATCTTACCGATATACAGTGAGAAAGACAGGGGAGACATTTACTAGTAAGGAAACGGATTCGTAAGAAAGCGTATGACGAATTCCTTCGGCAAAAGGAAATCGGTGAACTGATTCAGGACTTACAGATCTACTAATAACTATAACAAAAGTGTGACTGTACATATAATTAAATGAACTTAAACATATAACTAAATATTGTTAAACACAAAACCAAATAAAATAGTTTTTGTAAAAGTCCCGTGGAGGGACAAATTGTGTCCCGCAAGTCCCGCAAAGTGATATTAGGTTTTGCAAAAGTCCCGTGGAGGGACAAATTGTGTCCCGCGAGTCCCGTTTCAGCAAAACAAACCAATGCCCGCTCACGAACTCGATTCTATTATTGTCCAAAACCACATATATCGTGTTATATGATCCCCGGTGTTGTCAAGGTTTTATTCGCCTTGGGCAAAGTAAATAAGACACAGATGGTAATAACACGCACACATGTTAGTTGTTGAAAAGATATATTCACAAAATAGCTATTTACAGATCAAATATCTAATGGAATGGTTGCAACACCGTCTTCCAAAACTTTACGTTTTGGATAAAAATAACTAAAAGCGTTTTTAACTTGAACATATGTGCACATTGTATTGTTCATAACTCTGAATCCCCTATTTACACCCGACCCACTACGTTTACTTAAAATTACATCTAAATATTTATCTTTATTAATAACATTATTCTTTTTGTTAACCCCTTTGCAACTAAATTTGTCTTTCCCATCCCCAAAACAATAATACGTTTTACTACATAGACTAATTATCCCATCCCCGTGGAAACCTGACGAAGACCCCCTTGAGCCAGGTTGTGTTTGTCTGTTTAGTATGCCACCATCTTACCGATATACAGTGAGAAAGACAGAGGAGACATTTACTTGTAAGGAAACGGATTCAAAAGAAAGCGTATGACGAATTCCTTCGGCAAAAGGAAATCGGTGAACTGATTCAGGACTTACAGATCTACTAATAACTATAACAAAAGTGTAACTGTACATATAATTAAATGAACTTAAACATATAACTAAATATTGTTAAACACAAAACCAAATAAAATAGTTTTTGTAAAAGTCCCGTGGAGGGACAAATTGTGTCCCGCAAGTCCCGCAAAGTGATATTAGGTTTTGCAAAAGTCCCGTGGAGGGACACAAAGTCCCGTGGAGGGACAAATTAAGTCCCGCGAGTCCCGTTTCAGCAAAACAAACCAATGCCCGCTCACGAACTCGATTCTATTATTGTCCAAAATCACATATATCGTGTTATATGATCCCCCGTGTTTTCAAGGTTTTATTCGCCTCGGGCAAAGTGAATAAGACACAGATGGTAATAACACGCACACATGTTAGTTGCTGAAAAGATATATTCACAAAATAGCTATTTACAGATCAAATATCTAATGGAATGGTTGCAACACCGTCTTCCAAAACTTTACGTTTTGGATAAAAATAACTAAAAGCGTTTTTAACTTGAACATATGTGCACATTGTATTGTTCATAACTCTGAATCCCCTATTTACACCCGACTCACTACGTTTACTTAAAATTACATCTAAATGTTTATCTTTATTAATAACATTATTCTTTTTGTTAACCCCTTTGCAACTAAATTTGTCTTTCCCATCCCCAAAACAATAATACGTTTTACTACATAGACTAATTATCCCATCCCCTTCCCACTCTACTTTAAATAATCCCGGCGTTCTCTTATCCATCGACTATTTGGTGGAAATTAGCCAGGAAAGCTATTCGCTATTGTTGGACCGTTTCTCTCATGTATTCGACCAAATCAGTCAACGAATAGTGAACGGTGAGGTATGTTGTGCGTTTGACCACCTAGGTATTTTCGAGACTTGTACTTATTACTATTATGACTATTTAGGTGTGTGCTGAAAGTGGCGATGACGTTGAAGAAATGGTGCAATGTCTTCTCACATTGAATCAGGTATAGACCATATTGTTGGTCAACTTGATCTGTGTAGTTCTTGCTCTTATTACTCTTTCTTATTTTTTTTTTTTTGCAGGAGACCCAAGATGAAGCGGACGCTAGTCAAGCAAGCGAGGACGAAGTGCATGAGGTAAATAATTTTAGAGGTTTAAAATTCTAGTCATGATTTACTTATCTTTCCGGGCTTGTGATATATATGTGTAGCATTTTTTTTCCTCCGTTTTTTTCAGGCGAGTGAGAATGAGGAAAATGGGGAAGAAAATACAAAGGTTCACCCATTAGAAAAATTGCAAGAAAAACTGGAACTTCATCTCATGGAACTACCTGTTCTGGGCTTCAATTCCGGAAAGTATGATATCAACGCCGCTAAAAACCCTTTCTTTGCCCACCTCGTGAAACATGAGCAAGTTAAGTTTGTGATAAAAAGAAACAACAGCCACATGTGTCTCAAGACAATACACTTGAAGTTTCTCGACATTACAAACCACTTGGCTCCTGGATTCTCCTACGAACAATTTTTAAAAGCTTACGAGTGCACACAGACCAAAGGGTACTTTCGTCTGACAAAGTTAAACTTATCCACCTTACCGCCCCCTGAAGCCTTGAATTCAATGCTTTCCAACACCGCCATTTCCGAGGAACAATACGAGTACTGCCAGCGCGTGTGGAACGATAACAACATGGAAACGTTTCGTGACTTTTTGGTTTGATATAATAATCTTGATGTCGTTCCCTTCCTCGAGGCTATTGACAAGATGAACAAGTTTTGGAAGGAGCGAGATATAGACATGTTTAAAGACGGTGTGAGTGTGCCAGGTTTGACGATGAAATATTTATTTTCGAATGTTCCAAACGTGCATTTCTCACTGTTTAACGAAAAAGACAAAGACTTATACTATACCATGAAAGACAATAACGTCGGTGGCCCAAGTATAATATTTAACCGATACCACGAAACAGACAAAACTTTTATACGCAACGCAGAAATGACACGAAAGAAATCTAGAGCCTAAACCATGCAAGAAAGTGGTCGGTTACGACGCCAATGCGCTATACCTCTGGGCGATCATGCAAGATATGCCAACCGGACAGTATACGCGACGACTGGAAAGCGACGGCTCTAAAAAGTAATGGAGCGGTAAAAAGGCGATCGAGTGGTTGGAATGGCAAGCCCACCAACAACAGATAAAGATCAGACATGGGTACAAAAATACCGAGAAAAGAGTTGGAGCTCGTCGCCTTCCAGTCGTCGCGTAAACTGTCCGGTTGACATATATTGCATGATCGCCCAGAGGTATAGCGCATTGGCGTCGTAACCGACCACTTTCTTGCATGGTTTAGGCTCTAGATTTCTTTCGTGTCATTTCTGCGTTGCGTATAAAAGTTTTGTCTGTTTCGTGGTATCGGTTAAATATTATACTTGGGCCACCGACGTTATTGTCTTTCATGGTATAGTATAAGTCTTTGTCTTTTTCGTTAAACAGTGAGAAATGCACGTTTGGAACATTCGAAAATAAATATTTCATCGTCAAACCTGGCACACTCACACCGTCTTTAAACATGTCTATATCTCGCTCCTTCCAAAACTTGTTCATCTTGTCAATAGCCTCGAGGAAGGGAACGACATCAAGATTATTATATCAAACCAAAAAGTCACGAAACGTTTCCATGTTGTTATCGTTCCACACGCGCTGGCAGTACTCGTATTGTTCCTCGGAAATGGCGGTGCTGGAAAGCATTGAATGCAAGGCTTCAGGGGGCGGTAAGGTGGATAAGTTTAACTTTGTCAGACGAAAGTACCCTTTGGTCTGTGTGCACTCGTAAGCTTTTAAAAATTGTTCGTAGGAGAATCCAGGAGCCAAGTGGTTTGTAATGTCGAGAAACTTCAAGTGTATTGTCTTGAGACACATGTGGCTGTTGTTTCTTTTTATCACAAACTTAACTTGCTCATGTTTCACGAGGTGGGCAAAGAAAGGGTTTTTAGCGGCGTTGATATCATACTTTCCGGAATTGAAGCCCAGAACAGGTAGTTCCATGAGATGAAGTTCCAGTTTTTCTTGCAATTTTTCTAATGGGTGAACCTTTGTATTTTCTTCCCCATTTTCCTCATTCTCACTCGCCTGAAAAAAACGGAGGAAAAAAAATGCTACACATATATATCACAAGCCCGGAAAGATAAGTAAATCATGACTAGAATTTTAAACCTCTAAAATTATTTACCTCATGCACTTCGTCCTCGCTTGCTTGACTAGCGTCCGCTTCATCTTGGGTCTCCTGCAAAAAAAAAAAAAAATAAGAAAGAGTAATAAGAGCAAGAACTACACAGATCAAGTTGACCAACAATATGGTCTATACCTGATTCAATGTGAGAAGACATTGCACCATTTCTTCAACGTCATCGCCACTTTCAGCACACACCTAAATAGTCATAATAGTAATAAGTACAAGTCTCGAAAATACCTAGGTGGTCAAACGCACAACATACCTTACCGTTCACTATTCGTTGACTGATTTGGTCGAATACATGAGAGAAACGGTCCAACAATAGCGAATAGCTTTCCTGGCTAATTTCCACCAAATAGTCGATGGATAAGAGAACGCCGGGATTATTTAAAGTAGAGTGGGAAGGGGATGGGATAATTAGTCTATGTAGTAAAACGTATTATTGTTTTGGGGATGGGAAAGACAAATTTAGTTGCAAAGGGGTTAACAAAAAGAATAATGTTATTAATAAAGATAAATATTTAGATGTAATTTTAAGTAAACGTAGTGGGTCGGGTGTAAATAGGGGATTCAGAGTTATGAACAATACAATGTGCACATATGTTCAAGTTAAAAACGCTTTTAGTTATTTTTATCCAAAACGTAAAGTTTTGGAAGACGGTGTTGCAACCATTCCATTAGATATTTGATCTGTAAATAGCTATTTTGTGAATATATCTTTTCAACAACTAACATGTGTGCGTGTTATTACCATCTGTGTCTTATTTACTTTGCCCGAGGCGAATAAAACCTTGACAACACGGGGGATCATATAACACGATATATGTGGTTTTGGACAATAATAGAATCGAGTTCGTGAGCGGGCATTGGTTTGTTTTGCTGAAACGGGACTCGCGGGACTTAATTTGTCCCTCCACGGGACTTTGTGTCCCTCCACGGGACTTTTGCAAAACCTAATATCACTTTGCGGGACTTGCGGGACACAATTTGTCCCTCCACGGGACTTTTACAAAAACTATTTTATTTGGTTTTGTGTTTAACAATATTTAGTTATATGTTTAAGTTCATTTAATTATATGTACAGTCACACTTTTGTTATAGTTATTAGTAGATCTGTAAGTCCTGAATCAGTTCACCGATTTCCTTTTGCCGAAGGAATTCGTCATACGCTTTCTTACGAATCCGTTTCCTTACTAGTAAATGTCTCCCCTGTCTTTCTCACTGTATATCGGTAAGATGGTGGCATACTAAACAGACAAACACAACCTGGCTCAAGGGGGTCTTCGTCAGGTTTCCACTCAAAGAAGTTACAAGCACTTTCTCTTGGATGAGGACAACAATAGAATAAACGATCCTGATTAGGACCCTCTTTCTTCACTTTCTTGGTGCGACATATCAGATCATGTCGGCAAAAGAGCGCGCCTATGGCGTACGTCACGGGGTATACGTACACTGTTTTAACCAACCAGAGCGCGACTATAGCATACGTCACGGGGTATACGTACACTGTTTTAACCAACCAGAGCGCGACTATAGCACACGTCACGGGGTATACGTACGCTGTTTTAACCAATCAGAGCGCGACTATAGCGTACGTCACGGGGCATACGTACGCTGTTTTAACCAACCAGAGCGCGGCTATGGCGTACGTCACGGGGCATACGTACGCTGTTTTAACCAGTCAGAGCATAGCTATGGCGTACGTCACGGGGTGTACGTCACGGGGCATACGTACGCTGTTTTAACCAACCAGAGCATAGCTATGGCGTACGTCACGGGGTGTACGTCACGGGGCATACGTACGCTGTTTTAACCAATCAGAGCATAGCTATGGCGTACGTCACGGGGTATACGTACGCTGTTTTAACAAATCAGAGCACGGCTATAGTGTACGTCACGGTGTGTACGTCACGGGGTGTACGTACGCTTTTCGACCAATCAGCGCGCGACATTCTCGCATACTAATTAGTGCGGCACCCTGTGGAGACTTGCGCTACCTCGCGCAGCCTCACGCAACCTCACGCAGCCACGGTGTGTACGTCACGGGGTGTACGTACGCAGTTTGACCAATCAGGACACGATATTCTAATGAGGGTGCGCCCCCTCAATATGTGTGCGCCCCCTCGTACACCCTCGCGCCCCCTCAAAAAAGGGGCTCGATCGGTACCTATATTACTACTCTCAAGGAAATGTGGGTTCACAATCCAAGTCCGTAAAATAAAAAATGTAGGAATGCCTGTTGCTATAGACACGCGGAAAACACGCTACATACGAAATTTTAAGCTGTAGATACGGTTTCCGAGTTCTAGGGAACCGTAGGGTACTTTCTTCGCATGTTTAACAGGTGAAATGTGATAGGTGCGGGCTAAAATTGACTCAAGTCAAAATGCGACATTCCTACTATGTTTACGTATACGCTGCAAGTCGCTTTAGCGTCTTCAATATAGAATATTTGTCGCTCAAAAGCGGCAAATATCTTTGGAAAACGATAGCGATTCATTCCGTGGTATTTTGGGGAAGATACAATAAAGGATGGCATAGATTTTTGCAGCGAAAGGTCAAAATAATTTGTATAGTAATTAATATTTCGAACGTAAACAAAGATAACGCGCTATAGTTTAGATTTCGCTGTATTTTTTTTAGTTTGTAGTAATTTCGTATGAAACTTAGCTTAAAATGTAGAAAAAATGCAGCGATGTTTTTGGTGTTATTTTGAAAAAATATATGTACTTTTCCGGCTGAGATATCCTGGGGCCGGTTGTTCGAAACCCGTTTAGCTTAAACGGTGGTTAAGCTCAAAATAGAAACCAAGTTTATAGATTCATTCAACATCCAAACTAAAAGTTTTGAACCTTAATACAATGATTATGCTTGCAACTACATATTTACTGCAAAATATTTAAGTTAACTGTTTAACGAGTGATGTAAGAGTGTTATTTAATTTTGACTTATCCACCGTTTACGCTAAACGGGCTTCGAACAACCGCCCCCTGGTATACATTTGCATTGCGTGTTAAAATTGCACACCATCAAACAAACATATGGCTGTCGGATTCGAAGGCTATATCGGACTTCTGTCACGTGATTGAATGCTGGCCTCTGAGTTGTTGGCTTCAAACGCGACATCCAAACTTTCAGTAACAATGTGGTAAGCCACAAAAAGCCACGCACTTAATGCAAAAATGCGCTTAATGCATGCGCAGAATGGACTTCACTTTTATTTACATTATTTCTGTCAAAAAATTTAGATAGAGCTACTGTGGCGACGTGCCGTTGTTGACGACAGAGGTTTATTGTTTTGTCTTGCTAATGCTGATGTATTGGACTATGATGTCAGTCAACAAGCTGTTCGATCGTTGGACACGTTGACACAAGGCCGTCAGAGTAAGTATGGTTTTTTAGCAATTGTTGTTCGACATTTTTATGTTTCGATCTAGGATTTTACAGTTCAGTTTTAATAATTAAAGCAATTAAAAAACATACCATAGCACAGAGATGTGTGTATGACTAGACTACGTTTGTTTTCTTTTGGGGAAGATCTTTAGTACAAAGTGGCAACAGGGCGGTACATATTCGTATATTCGTGCTCACAGGCTGTAAAAGAAATTGTTTATTAATGATCCAAGCTGTTGAATAAAAAATAACACTTGAAAAATGCAAAGTTTATGTGGGAGAAGGGGTTCTGGGGTAAGAAGACTCCAATTGTATAATGCGTGGCTTCATCCCTACTCATGTCACATCCTATGCTGCACTGATTCTAAACTGAAAATGCTCTGTAATAGAGCCTTGCCAGGGGTGGCCAATCCCTGACGAAACCTGACCAAGATAACAACACTTGGACAGTCCTTAGGCCCCAACCTGTCCAGGGAGCATAAAAACTCCAATGAACAGTCCTTAACCTGACCAAGGGGCGCTAGGCCCCTATGGACAGTCCTCAGGTAGATATTGTATATATGTGACGTATTGAGTCTATGGGGCTGAAGTTGACATTTTAGAGACTTCATCCCGAACCACGTAATTTATTAACGAAACAAACAAAATAACTTTCTTTTGTTTTTACACGATTCTATATAGTATGTATTATCTAATTATGATAATGTTAGTCAGTAAATACTAGAAAATTAATCAATGAGTTAACGACATTCGACCGTTCCTTTGCACGTGCCTTCGTGCATTTATCTACTCTTAAAACAGTGTTTTCGTTGAAGGTATCGATATTACATTTCCGTATATTTTTCTTTTCTTTTCTTTTCTTTTTTTTTTTTTTTTTTTTTGGCTTAAGTAATTTTTTGTAATAACGTTATATGAAGTATATCTACAGTAATGATACTATCAAAAGTTTTCTAATTTAAGTGATATGAGGCATTTGAACGCATTGAAGGTAAACGTAAAAATCGCAAGGCATTGGAAAAACAGTGGTGGGTGGGTGGGAAAAATTTTCTTAAACAAGTTTACTGCGCGAGTGCTAACTGTGAATGGTGGTCCTATGATGTGATCCGCATAATATGCACAAGTACGCTGTGCTGGAACAAGCCTTATCATTGGTTAATTCCCGTCCACACCACAGGAGGTTTTACATGCCTATGCAATAACACGAGCATTTCACGTGAAAGGCATGCAGCTAGACCGAAGTTTTGGCTTTCGGCCATTATTATAACTCGATAAGATAAGACGGGATTATCTCATTGACGTAGTCGGAAGGAATTATCTTTTCGCACCTTTTACATAAAAGCTCACCTTCAACGCGTTGCCTCATTAACTTAAATTTATATAAGCTATAAATTTGCTTTAATGATCCAAGCTGTTGAATAAAAAATAACACTTGAAAAATGCAAAGTTTATGTGGGAGAAGGGGTTCTGGGGTAAGAAGACTCCAATTGTATAATGCGTGGCTTCATCCCTACTCATGTCACATCCTATGCTGCACTGATTCTAAACTGAAAATGCTCTGTAATAGAGCCTTGCCAGGGGTGGCCAATCCCTGACGAAACCTGACCAAGATAACAACACTTGGACAGTCCTTAGGCCCCAACCTGTCCAGGGAGCATAAAAACTCCAATGAACAGTCCTTAACCTGACCAAGGGGCGCTAGGCCCCTATGGACAGTCCTCAGGTAGATATTGTATATATGTGACGTATTGAGTCTATGGGGCTGAAGTTGACATTTTAGAGACTTCATCCCCACAAATGCACAAATGTGCATTCCCCATAGACGAATGGACCCAACTCCCACAACAGCTGTAGTCATATAGAAGACAGCTTTTGCCAGGAAATGGTAAGACTTGCTGTTTAGGCATTACCATTGGTTTTATTACGGCTGGATCATCAGGGTGGCCAGGAAAAACCTGGTCTTACAGGAAACCTGGATGGGGCCAGACAAATACCAGCAGCTTCCCCACAAAGCTTCTATAGTACAACTAAATGATTAAACCATTGGTAATACGGAAAACAGAGCTGACCATTCTAACCATTTTGAAATATTTGTTCATCGCTATTTAATCAGTTCCGCATGCTTTCAGCATGCAGTTTAGCATATATATATATATACACACATACACACATATATATATATATATATATATATATATATATATATATACACATACATATATATTTTTTTTTTTTATTTGTTTATTCCGTTTTAATCACGTTCACACGACTGCATGTGAGTTGTGTTTTTTGGCAAGATAACTTGGCATATTAAAAAACATTTTTTTTTTTTTTGCCCTTGTCTTCATTTTCAATATTTTTGGAAACTTTTATCGTTAATTTTTACAAATCAACTGCGCTTTAATCGATATATTGAATCTTATACTTTGCAATTCCGAGCGGCGAACGCAGACTGACAGCTAGCTATGCTTAACTCACTGTGCAAGCCGCTATGCTTCCCGAGTCAGTATAGTGTTTGATTATGCGACTCAAGCAGAAACCAATTTGAAACAAATAAACTGTGTCAAAATTTAGCTCTAATAAGATGCCGAATGCCGCTAGAAAAAATGTTAATTTATTTTGAAGCAAAGATTGAAATTTGAGTACAGTTTGAAGAAATAGATTGTCACTTGTGTAAGCAGATTTTTTTTTTTTTTTTTTTTTTTTACTGGTCGTAATACCGGGATAGAATTTCTTGATATGTGTCAAATACAGATCTTGTGCTCAGTATTTCTCAAGATATCTCATGTGGGAAAGCAATCATATTTGTATCGCGTGTCTAAAACCGTGTTAAAATAGATTCAGCTGATTAGATCAGGTAAGATTACACATTAATAATCTCTCTTGGCAAGCCTTATTTATGCCCGTGTCCTACCACAAATGCACTGTGTGCATTTTGATTAGATTTTAAACGAAATATGCAATACAAATTTTGGAATGTCCGGAATACTTACGATACCATACACAGCTAGCGCGCATCATGATAAATGTAATATCTGGTGCGACACTCAACTAGGTGCCACAATCCTCTTCAGATCAACGTTGGTGTTGTTGTAATATCTGCTGTACCATACTCGCTAGAGCGCAGGGAAGAAACCACGTTAACAGCAAGTATGCATGCTTGAAACGGTGTTGGCGACACTATACAAGTTCGTTCTTCTACAGACTGAGACGCGACGCTCGACGTTTGGTTTGGTACGAGGAACAATTGATCATATCTTATTTGCGCCAAGTGGTCCTCGGTAAATAACGTAGATTGTGGGGTTTCACGTTCAGGAGATGTCGACGTAGGCAGCAAATTTGTGTTCCCTGTGGCATCTACCGTTGGCCTCGAAGACGAAGTGGTTGCGTGCTGTTGTAGCCAAGAGATTGAAGCATTCTTTTGTCCATGGTTAGGTAGCCTCTCTCAGTACATTGGCGTTGTAAACTCTCCGTATCACTATTGGCCGCCGTTGATTGAGATCGATTACTGCGGTTAGAAATCCCTTTGACGTTTTTACGACGAACAGGAGGCATTTCGATGAATCATTTTCTTAAACAAGTTTACTGCGCGAGTGCTAACTGTGAATGGTGGTCCTATGATGTGATCCGCATAATATGCACAAGTACGCTGTGCTGGAACAAGCCTTATCATTGGTTAATTCCCGTCCACACCACAGGAGGTTTTACATGCCTATGCAATAACACGAGCATTTCACGTGAAAGGCATGCAGCTAGACCGAAGTTTTGGCTTTCGGCCATTATTATAACTCGATAAGATAAGACGGGATTATCTCATTGACGTAGTCGGAAGGAATTATCTTTTCGCACCTTTTACATAAAAGCTCACCTTCAACGCGTTGCCTCATTAACTTAAATTTATATAAGCTATAAATTTGCTTAAATTTAAATCTCAATTTCAAAGAAAAATAATTGCGTAGAGGACGAATATATGAATTATTGTCCCCTCCTGCCGCTTGTCAAGATCCTGTCAAGAAAGTTAAGAACAGTTATTTGTCTTATTGGGACGTCGGATGAGCATCAGAAAGATGCAATTCCGTTGCACCCCTCGTGGAACTACATAATTTTTGCATGAATCAGTACACAAAAATTTACTTAGCCAAAATCCCTTGCTCCCCATGTGAAACAGGTGCACAATTGGAAAAAACAGAGCTTCAAAGATTGCTTTTTTGTGCTTTGAGATAATCAAACCGCCATTGTTTTTGCCGCCGATGCACATGCGCACGTCAAATCAAGAGGTACAGCGCACGCGTAGAATGGTAAAATGGATTTCCCTGTGGGTTTTCCCCGATTTCCCTGCAAAAACGACAAAACTAAATGTCAGATTAAACATCAAATCACACACTATTACCCAATAAATGCACAAACATTAAGTGTTGTTTGAATTGTACACTGTACATTTTACGTACTCGTATGCATTTTTTCAAAATACCATTCTAACATTTAACTTTACTCAGTAGAATCATAGTAGCCTACTAATGCAAATACTGTAATTTGATTGGCTACTCTACTCGCTATCTATTGCTTGATAGATAGCGAGTAGCAAAACAGTTTTTTTCGTGCATTTTTTTTTAATTCTAAGACAATTTGTAGCAGTTTTTAAGCAAAATGACTTTAGAATAAATTATTTATCTCAGATTCTACTAAAACAATTAGATTACTCGCTCTCAATTTCTATGCGGTAAAAGTTGATTTATCACCGCATAAAAATCTCGTGCTCGTAATCTAACTGCTAATTAGTAACATCCCAATTCAATGCAATGTAGTTGGAACAAAATTTTGCTTTCTGCAAAGCAAAAATATTTCCTAATTATTACCAAGTTCAGAAACATTTAATCAAATACATGAGGATGGTAGACAAGATGGTCATACTAGGTATGGACAGAATATCTTTGCACAACAATATTTCCTTATAGTTTTTCCTAGGCTTTCTAAACTTCTCGGAAAACCTTTGTTTAATTAACTATGCGAGATATGTTTGGCGCTTCTCAAATTATGATGTTCGTCTCAAATTATATTAAAGTGATAATAACAGGACTAAATTGTCTGGCCAGCTATGCCACTGATCATCCTCATAATCATTATCATCATAATCAGTGGTACACTTCATCAACATCTTCATCATTATTTTCAGGCTTATGTTACATAATTATGTTCCTCAACTAATTTCAGAAAAATGCCAATTTTCCATATGTACAACCTCCCTAACATTTCTCACTTTTGGCACACAGAACACAATATCGGGATAATTGTTCATCAGTCGTTGCTTGAGTTCTATATTTAGATTCTCAGTTTCCTTAGCAATGATAACAAATTTCTCCAGCAATTCTCTCATATACCTTACTTCCCTATTTCTGATGACCACTGCCTTCATTACTTTCTTACACATGACGTCGTGAGAATTTTGGTATTCTGATGCTACTCTTCTTTTAGTTTGTGATTGTTCCTTCATCTCTCTGGTGAGATATTTTATGTAGCAAACTTTCTGGTAGTAATACTACACAGTCTTTTCCCCGGATTTACACAAGTAACTGTTTATCCAGTGGTGCATAAGTGAGGTTCCTCTCTTCGTAGTAACGCAGGGGGAAACAATTACTTATCCAAATATCTACTAATAACACAAAGCTGTACACAGCTTGATAATTGGGGGGGGGGGAGTTATTAAATATATATTTGTGTTCACAGATAATAAAAGCGTCATAAAACAATCGATTCAAAAGAAGTTAATTGTGCAGAACAAGATACCTCTCCCCAATTAACGAGCTTGCTACGTCCTTTTAATAGCATATTATACGTATCAAAATACACATACCTTTTGCAGTGAAAACCAATTATGTGTTAATAGGCTTCAAAATACCAGGAACGAGCAAGTAATTTTAAAGGGAAGAATTGCTGTTCTGTCATTATTCATATCTGAGGAACGTGTGAAAATAGTGTCTATATGTTACTTGTAATTGCATTTTATTTATAGAAATATTTTTGTTTGGTATGTGTTTGATTGGAAACACATTAATTTTTTAACTAGAAAAGTTGATAATGGTAATATTACTATAGACAACCATCAAGATTCAACTATTTTTGTTTCATTTCAGAGTTAAATCACCATAAACTTATTTGCCAAACTATGAAAATTGTAATCTGCTCAGTGCCGAAGCAAATTTTGAGGGTTGTATTTATAAAATATACTGTATAATGTTTACCACTATATGAAGGCACATTGCATTTAATTTCTATATTTTAATCAGATGCAAAATACATCTACAGTATTTACCATGTAATATGAAAAGAGAATTCTTGTGTACTAAATGTGAGTTTTTCAACATATTTCATTTCTAGTTAAATTAATTCAGACAATTTCACTGCTACAAATTGAAAAGGGAAATAATAAAAACTTAATCAATTTTTAGGAAAGTTCTCACTGCTACTGTATATCCTGATCAAGTTCATCACTATCAGAATCTGATTTGTCGAAGTAACCACAGTAATTAATTAACTGTGCTGTATTGTCTGTGTCCAGTATTGGTAGTTGCATATCATCATAATTAGGAATGTCATCAAATATTTCTTGGAAAACCTCTAAAATCCTCATAGCATGTACCACGGCTAACACAGGAAACGAGCGGAGAATATCTTGAATTAACACTGAATATTCCACTGCAACGTGATCAGCTGATGCCAACACAATCTGATGTTTATCACGATCATTACCGTGCATGAATTCATATCGAGAGTAACGCACTTCAAGCCTAACGATTCCCCTTCCTTCACTTGATCTTCTGTAATGCTTGTTAACGGGCAGATAACCAAAACGATAGTGTTTGCTTCCATGCCTTGCGAAACCTTCCTGCATTTTATTGCCTTCACGCAGACTTGAAACACGAGACTTTTTTCCATATCCCGTTGACATAACGGCAAAAACACCTCTTCCCTCAAGTAATTAAACAATTAACAGTCTGTTCTTGTCCCGTTTTTAGTTGAAAAAATACCAGATTCGATTGCAAGCTTTTCGAGAGCCTCTATGATAAACACTTTGTTTGACGCCATCTTGAAAATTTTAGCCTGAAGAGCTTTCACTGGCCTAATTTCATAATCCAACAGAAAACAGCCAACAAAATGCACCGTGGACTTTGCAGGCCCACTATTCCCTCCTTTCTACCCGTTGGCCTAGACCAAATCTTGGCAAGATGCTTCACAAGGATAGTTCTAAATATTTGGAAAAAAAATTCGCGATTCTTATTTAAAATCGCATTCATGTAAACGTTGTCTTTGTGCTCCCTACTTTGTGGTTAATTGTTTTTTTTAACCTCAAAATTGTATTGACGTCGTAGATTATAGGCATTTCCGTATCTTCAAGATCATATTTTTTTAATAATTCACTGGTATAAAAAGCTTACAAATATTTCTGAATTAATAAGATTTAATTGAGATCCTTTCTTTAAAGAGGGGTCACAGTCCGTTCTGCGCATCGGTTCTGCTCATAACAAAGGTGGGCCACCAAATATAAACATTGTCCAAATTTCACATTTTTCGAACTCTTTTTGAATTGAAACTCTGGTTTACATTCATGTATAAGCATAGCAAACCAGAAAAGTGTCAGATATTCATTTAGTAAGTCATATTTTACGAATATAGAATTTCAAAATGTAAATAAAGCGTTTGTTTACATTACGGACTGTAACCCCTCTTTAACAGTGGAGTGACGTTAAATCTATTTACCATTGATTATGTAGAATATCACTTGGTGGTAATTTGCAGTATTGAGAATGAGGACAAGTCCAACATGGTTGCATCTTTAGATCAATTTCGTCGCCAATTTCCTCCGCTTTCATCAGTGACTGGTATTCAGAATTATCTAAAAAGGCAGTTGGTGGTTTCAGATGCAAAGTCTGTCGGTGATGTTGTATGGAAACCAGCGGCCACTGTTGATTTGGAAAAGTAAGTGAAGCAATAGTAGTGCACATGCATGATGATAAACATCAAATAATAGTTATTATTGTATAGCCTGCCAACAGATATTAAGCATTCTGTAAACTGATTGGCTCCTTTACTAGTAGCATATTAGCTCATATCCTACTAGTAGAAAAACAGGTATAAAAATACAGTTTTTAGTGCAAACTTTCAAAGAAACTTTGCAGTATTGTGATCAGTGGCGAAAATTTACGTCAGTCAGTCAGTCAGTCAGTCAGTCAGTCAGTCAGTCAGTCAGTCAGTCAGTCAGTCAGTCAGTCAGTCAGCCAGCCAGCCAGCCAGCCAGCCAGCCAGCCAGCCAGCCAGCCAGCCAGCCAGCCAGCCAGCCAGCCAGCCAGCCAGCCAGCCAGCCAGCCAGCCAGCCAGCCAGCCAGCCAGCCAGCCAGCCAGCCAGCCAGCCAGCCAGCCAGTCAGCCAGTCAGTCAGTCAGTCAGCCAGTCAGTCAGTCAGTCAGTCAGTCAGTCATAGTGTAAACTCCGGGGGTGGTGGTGAAAATTTTGAGACGTTGCTTGAATACAAGGTCTCTACAAGGTTTTAATCAAAATGACTAGAATTTACTAGAATTTAGTTATACAACAGTGTATTCTTTTGTTCGTAATGATAGAAAAGATAGTTAAATAAGCACTGTCACATCTAATGAGAGTAATAGTTGTATTGCATATGTACATAACAGTGTTGCCAAACACCCCCGGAATCCAATAATTCAGCGAAGCACGTGTATAATTCATAGCGGTCGCTTATAGTCTTTAAATGTCGGTCTCCAGGTGTAGGTCGCAAACATGAGTGATATTGCTATGACTAAAAACACCATTTTAACCGGCATTACGAGATATTTTAGTCTACACAATTACTTATTCGTTTACTACGTATAAAAATGGATTTTTTCCCTTGAAAAACATCAAATTAAACCGAACTTAATATGAACTGATCAGTCTTGTTCATGGTATAAATATATAGTAGGTACGGCAAAAATTTTCGCTATGTAACGTCGTGTATTACACCAAATGAATTGCTCTAAATTACACTAAATGATATGAATTGCCGTAGTTTTCTCTACATCTTGGCAAAGCTTCGTGCGAAAGTAATAAAAAGCAAACAAGACACAGCGAAATCTTTAGCGTATTAATGTAGCTGGCGCTTGCCGACTGCTGATCTTTTAACATGTTTCATATATTCGGCTATTCTTTCACCGTATATTTCTCAAAATACCACTATATGAAGCGCTGTCGTTTTCTTAACATTTTTGCAAAGTTTCAATCGAAAATACAAGAAAATAAACACGATATAACGAATATTTTGACATAGCGATAAGCAAAGTTAGTGTGCGAAGTATTAATAATTTCAGGTAAACAAAATTAACCGGAAGTACTATATTTCATAGCCTACGACGTACATCTCTGAACCCACGGTAAAATCGATTTCACCGTGCCGGTTCAGAGGTCTACGACGTAGGCTAATATTTCATTGTCAAAAACGCACGAACTAAATACGCTACGGCGACGGGTCGTATCTACAATCCTGGACAAAAATAGTGGCAAAAACAGATTTGTAACACAGAACAACACATTTATGTACTTTCTTCGCAATTTTGGCCCCCACCCCCTAGTATCAAAGTTGTTTTTAGTCATGGAACTTGAAATCGATATACCAACATTGATAATGGGGCCACGGGGGCGAATTAGATAGGGTTTTAGGGCTTTTTTCACTTTTGCCAATTGAAGAAACATCCGTTTTGTTGGATTTTTTACTTTTGAAAATGCAACAGGGAACTTCACCTGTGACATTTTTGCATGTGTATTGCTCACACAGAACCACGCCTTTATCGTGTGCAATGCCGACAAAAAATTGTGCCATTCTACCTCCACTACATTCTTTCTTGCCTTTTGTTGTAATTATCAACCCTTCGTTAGGCTTTCGCCAAGCCATACTACTTGCCGATCTCGCTTCTCCGTATGGGTGGAACTTGTGGGCAAAACTGACACCATCAAAATAAAAACCAACCTCATCCGTCCAAAACGTCGTAGACTCTTTGACCCACTTTCGTGCAAACTGTAATCTACGCTTCTTGTCCTTTTCTGACACTAATCCTTTCTTTCTCGATTGCCTGTAGTGATAACCGTGTTTGTTTAAACACCTTCGAATGGTCCTGTTCGAAACATGTCTAAGACCGCTTACTTCTTGTACTTTGTTGGCAGTGAAAGATGATCGTTCTGTTCTTAAACTGCGAAGGCTCCGGATTACTGTTCGTTCATCTCGAGCGCTTAGTTTAGCTGGTCTTCCTTTGTTCTCGCTTCGTCGGTCAAATTGCCTTACAGATTTCTTGCAATGTCGATAGATGCTTCTGAGCGCGTACTGTGGATAACGTCGTTTGATCTCCGCGCAACTAATTTTCCCTTCCTGATGCAGTACACGAAAATACAGAGACGTCTCTTTAGGTATTTTCTCGGCTTTTCTGTTATTATTTCGCATTTTCATAGGCAGACGGCAACAAAACTTTTAACTTCGAATTAACGTTACGATATTCGATACATCATTTCCTGTACGTACCGGATGGCTGCGCAATGCTAATATTTTTGTTAAGAAGACTCGCTTAATTTATATTAATATGTTTACTTACATTTCAAGTTTATATTTACCTCTTAGTTATTAGCTGCTTATGATTTATAGTTAGTGTCTCAAATAAAATCATTCAGTTTTGTTTCTTATTACTTGTTGTGCAGTCAGACACATGTACGTAGAGTTATAATTTTTTTTTAAATTTAGTGAATGTCATATTTATTCCCACAATAGTGGATGATATAAAAATATCATATCGTAAAATTGTAGGTTTTTGCCTGTGGAAAATTTTCCACGCGATATTCGGAATTATAAACTATAAACGATCAAATATCATTAATAAGTTAATTATTAGCATCAGTTGTCGTAATCACGACATTACCATTATACAACATTAACTAGCAGTCAAAAATTACGACTAGCGAATTTCTAACCAAAGTGAGATAACTGACGATAACTGACGAAAACCAAATCAAAATGTTCTAGGCTCTTAATGTTTGCTCATACAATCCTGGACAAAAATAGTGGCAAAAACAGATTTGTAACACAGAACAACACATTTGTGTACTTTCTTCGCAATTTTGGCCCCCACCCCCTAGTATCAAAGTTGTTTTTAGTCATGGAATTTGAAATCGATATACCAACATTGATAATGGGGGCACGGGGGCGAATTAGATAGGGTTTTAGAGCTTTTTTTCACTTTTGCCAATAATTTTTGTCCAGGATTGTAGCGTGCTTTCTGTGTTTTGCCCATCAGGCAATGCTAAAATCAATTGCTGTGCTTGTGAACCTGCATGCGCAAGCCAAAGGAGAAAATTTTGAAAATGTTAAAAGTTTATGTAAAGATTGAAAGGTAATGCTTAAACGGTTTCGATGTCATAGTTTACGATGAAATTGTATGTTCACATATTCAAAAGACTCGACTTGAAACGTTTTGAAATTTTTAAAAATACACTTTCCATTTGCAGAGCAGAAAGTTTTTAAATGTTTTTTTCAAAGATATCGGCTATATTACTGAGTAATGACAGTCATCACACTTGTCTGACTTGTGAAACTTTGCACTATCCTTGGATCCCTAGTTACGAATTAATACTGAATAATTCTCCCGAAAGCTGGACAAGATTGTAATTGTTTTGAATTGCGATAATAAAACGATAATAGAACGTACGCTATGGCGTCAAATCTGCCGGGACGCGTCCGCGTAGAAGAGTTCCTGGAGACACTAGAAAATTGCAGAATAATTAGAAAATTAGAATAACCAAGTCGTACTTATTTCTTTATGAAATCTTTTTCATAATATGATAACACTCTACAATGGTTTTTTCACATCTGTAAAATTTCAAGGCTGTCTGTTCGTGTGGTTCAGTCTTCCAGAGCTGGTATGGGGAAAAGTTTGGTAGTAAAGCATTTGGCAGAACAATTGGCAAACCTTCCCAACAACAAAAAGCTTCGCAAGGGCTTAGTGAATGAGTTCTGTTCCACTATTCCTGTACATGGGATCTCTGTGGATAGTGATCGTGTTACTCGTACTCTTCTTACTCATGTTTGCAAAGGAGATGTCCCTGTTTCAAGAATTTTTCATCTGGACATGTCTCAGTCGGTTAGTATAGCACTGTATTAAATGATACGTTGGCGACATTCGCATTAATGAAGGTATCCCATATCTTAATAAAAATATTGTTATAGAAACACATACATGCAGTGACTCCTCATTTTTTGACTATATTTTTTAAACTTTCAAATATATTATCCATCACATTGTCAAATTATTATTATTATACTATTTTAAACTACCGGGTGGTGCAAAAAAATGTGCCCCTCTTTAATTTGATCTAGCAGACTAGGGTAGTTATCACAACTAGCAAAACTAGGGTAGTTATCACAACTAATAAATATATCTAGGAGGGGTTAACTTAACTGAGATATTGATAAGTCGAACATGCGTTTCTGGGAATGCTAGAAGTTTGTACAAAATGACCTATTGAACTGAGTATTGTGCCACATCGCTTGGTTTTAAAAATCGTGTTCCCAACTTTTTCAAATATCGCTGTCTTCTTAATCACAGAAACTTCTATATATGTCAAGGCACCTTGCCTAGCAGGAACCACCGCGTCACCAAAGGAATGATCGATAGGTTGTCAAGACTACGTTTGGCATACGTTCCCGTATTTTACAACATTTCGTCACCAAACTAATTTTAACACTCATTTTCTAGCTGTAATAAAATATTTCGTTCTTTCTGCCTAGTTCGTCCTTTAGTCTATTATGCAAATTGTCCATTACATTGCCTGTTGATATACTTATGTGGACCCTTTTTGTAACGTGGATCTATAGAATGTAGATTGTTAAAGAAAATTCTATTAAGTTTCGAATTTTAAAGCATTAATTCGTATTTAACCACTCCTGTTGTAATAACTAAGAATTATCTGAAGCCATCATATCCACTAGTAATCCATCCCTCTCCAGGCTCAATATATTACATTGCAAATCTTCTTTTATTTCAAAACATTTATTAAGGTTGTAAAAGGACTGGACAATTTCTTGTTTAAACTTGTCATCTTACGAGCTGTAAAAGATCACAGTGGAAATGTCTGGAGAAGAAAATCAAGTGATATGTATGTTGTTGAAATTACTACAGACAAGTTATTTGAAACTTTAACAACTGAAGACACTTCAGATCAAAATCACATTCAGGTAAGTCGTCACGGCTTAACATATTTTCACCATGTCAGACAAAACCCTTTCACCGCCTTACCGTACTGTAAAATGTCCATCCTTGCTGGTGCTTCAAAGTAACTTTATAAAGGTACAACAACAGCTGAAACAATGAATTTATATTTCAATTGTGACTGTCCTTGGGGTTTTTTTCGCAGAAAAGAGGGAAACGACATGCAACCAGCAAGTATTCATTTTTGAAGTTTTTACCTCGAACACAATGCTTAACACCCAGGGAAACCTTGGATAACATACAGCAGATGAAGAGGGGTAACTATATATGGTTTACTTTTCTATCACGAAATACGTTTTGACAATATAGTATATACATTTACATAGTTTTGCAACTAGGCCGTACAGTGGGGCAGATGTGTGCAAATTTGGAAAGAGGCATTGACGCCGTGTACGTGTACAATGTATTGAATATCACAAAAATGTCAAATCACTCTGAACAGATTTTCCTTAATTGATTCTTCTAAAATTTAAGGATGCCTTCAATTGGAACCATTGTTTCATGTTTACCAAACGAATTCAGAGAAGGTTTATTTTGAGTTATTCTGTCGGCTTTTTTCACTTGCTAGCACTTTTTAGTAGTAAAAATTCTGTGCTTTAGCCTCTGGTCATCTTCCAAAAAAAATGGTATAGAATGCGTATACACACGTATTGTCGTCACGATCATTCTTTACTTTTTCTTGCAAGTTTCTTTAAACCGCCATGATGAATTTGACCAGGAGTTAAACTGCAGAGTGTATAGGGAAAGTTCATGATAAAGAATTACCTGATTTAACAGTTTAGAATACAACCCTATTGAAGAGAGGCAAACTAGTTGTGTATTTAATACAAAACAGTTGCGTAAACATGATTGACGATGATTTATGAACATTTTGTTAAAGTGTTTATGAAACGAAAATTTATATAACCAATTTTTGTGATATTAGAGGCTTTGAAACTTTCTTATTCCATTAAGAATGTTTTTGTTTGCATCAAGGCAACGAGATTAACTAATTCCGACAATTAAAACCTGATTTTTTTCGATATTTTTGCTCAAATACGTCCGGGGCCTGGACCCAAGTGGGATAGAGCATATGACGTCAGTGGTTGTGTACATAAACAGTCTGTTCTTGTCTCTCTTGTTTATAATGTCAGACAGCGAAATTTCATCAAACGATTCTCCCCAGAGGAGCGACATTTCTTTGGATAGCGATACCAGTGACAGTCAAGATTATTTAGTTGTCGGAGCAAGCTATGCACCTTATCAAGGCGAGCCATTAGCAAAAAAAAAACACACATAGCGTTAGTGACGAGCCGATCGACGAAGAGGGAGACGAAGATGGCATATTGCCATCTGTTTTGGAACAACGTTTTAAAGACGAAATTCCAGTTCACAACTGGTAAGGAATTGTAAACATCAAAACAGACGTTGCTTTTTAGTATTCTTTCTGAAATTCTGTACTGTTTGTCGCTTACAGGTGCTCATGTGGTAATTGTGAGCGGGAGCATTTAGTAGATGTTCGTGAATTTCGATGTTGTTTCGAAGTGGAGGAAGCGTCTGGAAAATTCCTATTTGTAGGTCTAAATAGGGAATGTATTTTGAAACATCTAGATTATGGACCGTTAACACTCTACGCTGTTCTCCATCAGGCAGGACCACTTCTACGCAACAAAGATGGCAAGTACTATCGACAAAAAGGCAGATCGAATAATGCAGAGAACAAGTATGTATTGTATTGTGCACTCGAAAATATATACTTCATTGTCGTTTAAAGATAACAAATTCCTGTAGTCCCAAACTTTAAGATTTCTCAGAGCGGTCGCATATCGTTGGTTAGCACGCTGGCTTTTCTGGTCGGCTTGGATGGTGTAATAATCCTCAACTTACAATATGAAATTTATTTATTTAATCGTTTACATTGAGTTGTTCTAACACCTAACGTGCTCCGTCCTTTTCGCGGCTTCTGCCGTCCTTTCGCGCCATGCATACATAATGCATGATGCATAAATTACCACAGATTGGAGAATACACGGCCTTTGCCAGCATGTGTTTATCGCAATATACGAGAGTTTCCTAACTATTAATGAAACAAAAGGCTATGTATCTGACAAGAACGTGCTGACCAAGAGAGTTGAACCTCACAAGTTCAGAATTATTACTGGTATTATAGCGTGTCATTTCATAAAAAATATTCTCTTTGTATATTCTCTTGTAAATAGTTGTGGATCCTGTGATCATAATACTGTATATACCTTTGTTGTGTGGATTAAACAGTGGTGTAAATCTTCAGGTAGGGCCCCTGGTTGACGTAGATTGGAGGGCCCTTTGATGTACATCGTCTTCAAAAAAATTTACCAGGCTATCCTTGTGAATTCAATAAGTATATGAACCGAACATGTGATTGATTTTGTTACTGGTTTTTTAAAGATCAAGCGCAAAAGTACGCAAGGCCTTCCCTAAGAAATTCCTTTTCCCAGGGCGCCTGGCTTTCGCCAGGTTGAGCTTTTAGTAGCTATGCTACTGGGATTGAAGCTAATTGACAATGGGAATTTATTGTTTGTAATTTATTATAAATTCAAATACTTATAAAAGCTATTTCTTCTTTTTACAGTTTGGATTCATACTATATATGTATGATTATAAAACAAATACTTATTTCTTTGCCCTTGAACATCATCCAATACATGTTATCTGACTTTGGCTGCAGTACTAGTTCAGTATCCAGTGCCCTAGGTTGCACATGTCATACATGACATAATTAACTGACTTACACAATTATCCTGTCTGCATACAACAAATCAGGGACAATGTGTTTTCGGATGGCCTAGCATAGGCTTAAAACATTTTCTACATTGTCTTGCTTTTCTTTTTGATGCAGGACCAGCATTGGAGCTTTTTGCCAACTGTATTTGTTGCATATTTATCTGTTCTGACACTGTAAGACAATGGATACCACATAATTAAAATCTAGAATGCTTGGTATAGTATATTCAACCTGCAATGTACCCTGCATTTTAATTGGATAGGCTTCAAGCTCTTATCTTGACAGGTAAAATATTCTGGTGTTAGAGTAAAGTGATAAATTATGGTGTATCTGAATGCACTGCAGCACAATAAGTTAAAAAAAAACTGAAAGCATTACCTGCAGGAAAAAGTTCTGTTCTTGCTTGTTTCTTCTCAGCATGATGCTTTATTGCTTTAATCTTTGAGCGCCTGTTTGGAAATTGGTTGGTCAGTGATTCAGGGACCAGAGCATTGTACTTTTCTCTAATTGCCTTCCTCGTTGTCTTGGTGGTGCAAAACATTACTTTCTGGATATCTTCATAATTTTCATTAAGAGGTCATGAACTTTCTCACATGCCAATGTCCCTGTTTCTCATATGCCAACAAACGCTGTGTTTTGCTGCATGAGTTAATCAGGAATTACAAAACATAGCTGCATAATTGAACCACAACACTACAATTAATTGTGGTATTTATTTACCTTATATTATTTTGTGATGCTACTGAGCCACTCTGTTCTTCATCATCACCAATCTCTTCATTTTCTGCTGCTTCCTCCAAAATATTCCAATCAGGATCCTTTTCATCTTCATGCTCATCAGATTCATCACTTATATAGTCCATGTCCATTCCTTCATCTTCATTGTCATCTGTTGCTTCACTATCACTTGCCTCACTTAGGCTATCATCACATGACAATGGGTCATCCACTGACAATGTTGTCTGATTCACAGCTGCCAATTGCTTAATTTTGATAGTATAAACAAAATATGAGAAGAAAATATGAAAAGTAACTATTTAATATATCCTGTGGTCAATAGACAATAATTTGTACTGTATTAACTCTCTGTACCTTTTGTAGTTGTTTATTAATCTTCCTTAGATGCCGAACTTCCATATCCAATACTGCCCTTCTCTGTTTTACCTTCTTATGAGAGTCCTGCACTTGCTCCAGTCGATGTGAATACCGATCGCATGTCTCACATTTTTCCGGATATTCCCCTGGCATATTAAAGTTGTCACCTTGCCGAATAGCTTCATCGTGTGTTTCGTCGCCTTCATCGTGTGTTTCGTCGCCTTCGTCGCCTTCGTCGTGTGTTTCGTCGCCTTCGTCGTGTGTTTCAATATTTGAATGTTCGATTGATTCCTCTGAGCGTACAATGAGTGGTTGTGTCGGCATTGGCTCGGGCAAAGGCTCGTTTATTTGTCTATTTGCTTCACGCATAATCTATAACAAAATTTATGTTAATGGCAATGTGTAATTAATTGTACATTATAAAGATGTAAAATTATACGGATAAAAAAATTACAATATTGTGCTATTACACGCATGGACGAGTATTAAAAAAGAGCGTGAGTATACAATCACAAGTTTGTAATACATTAATTTATTTTAATACATATTCATTAATTTAAACGCAATTCTTACCATTCTTCGTTCACGCCAGGACAAGACAATATCATTGTCATTCTTCACACGGGCACAGTCGATAGTTGGAACAGCGTCTCTCGTAAGCCATCTTCGTGATTTAGGACGTATTTTCTGTCTGGCCCAAATGTAAGTCTACTCGCTGTTCGAAACAGGAGGGTAAGAAATGTGCCGAACAGAGTACCGATGTCGCAGTTGGCTTCCATTCAGGTCGATGTCGCTGGACAAAGCGTGTCCATTGCTCTCTAATATCCTTGTTTTATGGGAACTTATGCATTGAAATCCCCTTTGTTTTAGAGTTATTATTACAACTCACACTTTCGGGGCCTCCTGCAACGCAGAATTTACCCCAAACTCGTTTTTACGATCTTTTATGCGCTTTGCAGCTTCACACTCCATTGCTCAACCAAAACGCAAGTAAATATATACACAACCAGTGACGTCACAAACCTTTTTGGCCGAGCACAAAATGGAGGACAATTTTTGGCGAACATAACCGTTTTTAATGCTAAATACAACAACAAACGGTTATAGTTTTACAAAACAAAACATATTACGATGCTTTTAAAGAGTTAAACTACGCATACAGTACAAAAAATCGACACTCAAATTTTCGTTTCATAAACACTTTAACAAATTGTCAAAGTGATAGGTTTTCTTAGCATAGTATTGTCTTAAATGTTTGCTATTTCACAAAATATATATGTATAATTTTTTATTATGTTGAGAAATTGAGTTTGTAACGACTCAAGCGTCTTATATTGCAGCCAGTTACTCGAGAAAAAAGGTATTGTTAAACATTGCACAAAAAAGATAAGCTCTTTACTAATGGATACTCCAAATAGTTACGTTTTAATCGACATGTCGATGATAAATCAAAGTGAAATGATTGGATGTATTCCTTATTGTGTACTCTAGTAAAATTCTTGGTGGTTGACGTAAACTATAAACTCATCACTGTATCTCTAAAATGTGATAAATTTCTCAATTCTTTCTTTCCAGGAGATACTGGATTCGACGTGGAAAAGTTCCAAAGCGAAGAATACCAACGAACATTTCGGTATCTTACTCAATTTGCAGCAGGATCAAATTTAAACCAATTTTCATTTATATACGATCCTCGTGTCTCTATTGGTGAACCAGCGGAAGCTTTAATCATTATAATCAAGTAAGTGTGTGAGGAACTGATAATTGTTTATGTTCTCATCTGTTTTTTGTTACAATGAGGTCATATTTAAAATAGATACATGCCCTTTAGTTGAGGGTTACATCACATACAAAGGAAGACAAATATAGGGAGAAAATATAAAGTTCAGAATAGCGTAAAAAACTTCATCAACCTCGTTGTTTGGCTATGAATAAAGAAATTATGGCTATATATTAAGTCTTTTAAGAAGCTAGAAGTGTGTATTATTATTTCAAGCAAATGAAGTTTCATTCTGTATAGCATTGTTGTTAGCATAAAAATAAAGAAATTCATGATGTATGAGGCCGAACAATAAAATATAAGAATGCAATTTTAACCATGAAAAGTGGTGATATATTTGCCACTTTAAAATATGATTGTTCCAAACACTTTCCTCGATTGAATCAAATTATACTAATAGTGGCATAATATCGGCATAATATTGGCTGGGGTCTTCAATTGCCTAAACATTAGTGGGATATTGAAACAATTTTTTTTTAAACAATTAGTTAAAGTTCCGACTAGAAACGATGCTATTTTAGATTTAGTTTCGACCAACCTGCACGATCATTATTGTTCGCCAGAATCCTTTTACCTACTTTTGGACTCTCTGATCAAAATACATTAATTGTCCAACCATTAAAAAAGACTCGCACTTCTAATAAAAAGATTATCAAAATGAAGCGTGATCATCGACCATCTCGCAGAGCTGAATTTGGCAGATTCTTATGTTCAATAGACTGGTCTTCAATGAATTCTGATCAGAATAGGTGCGAAGAAATGTGAATTTTTTATGATGTGATTTTTGCTGGCCTTGATAGACCGCAATGGACTAAAAGACTGAAATTGCTTATCAAGAAAAGGCAACAAGCTTTTGTTACTTACGGATCTAAATCGATTATGTTTAAACAATGTAGAAATTGGGTCAACAAGAGCAAAAGTCGAGTAGAGCAAAATACTATAAACTGAACATTGATAGATTAAAAGAATATAACCCAAAGAATTGGTGGAATGAAGTTAAACGTATCTCTAATTTTAGTAATAAACAAGATCCCATGAGTTTAACCAATGCTGAATCGTTTTCTAACCTTACACAGATAGAACAAGCAAATGAAATTAATAAAGCATTTATATGACCTCTGTAAGAATACAGATTACAATCATTATCATTCACTTTATAGTATTCTCAAAAATTTGGCAATATTTTATACCTCGTGTAACAGATCAGTTATTGACTATGCCATCCTGGTATTTTATCATGAATTGCCTAAATACTTGCAAAATGACTGGAAGCGTTTGGAGCAACAAGCTGTGACTATAATCATGCTTGCACAATCCAACACCTTGGCATTTCATCATTGAAAGACCATCATGTTTAATCTGTTGCGTCCGGTACAAATCATAAAATCCATAATCTGTTACCATACAGGTATCAACCTAGTTATATTAAGGCAAGAAAGGACATTTAACATTCCTATGATTCATACAAAAAGAGTAAAAACTCCTTTATATATGCGATCTTGTAATAAACGTAATTTTAGTTAATATTGTTCATTTTTAGAGGTTTTAGATACAACCCTAATTTCGATAATACTTTAAATTTAGATATTGTGGAATCCGTGATCCATCCTGGGCAGAGCTTCACCATTTTGTAAACTTTTTAAACATCCAGCTGCGTGACTGTGAAGAAAGCGTTTTCTGTGACCCGAAATTGGTTGGTGATCTCTTGCAAGGTTTTAGAACATTTGTTGTCCGCTTTATGATCCAGATGTCTCGTGTAAGTTTTTATTCAAAATTACAGTATCATCCCGGAGTAATATATATATATATGTATGTATGCATGTATATATATATATATATATATATATATATATATATATATATATATATATCAACGGAATAAAAACCATATGATCAGAGTGCTCAATACCAAAGTAGCGGAATAGTAAGATAAAGACAAACTTGGTTTACTCCGTATATTTAATCACTACAAATTTGTTTCGTATGGCAGGCAAAGCCTGCCACACTCATGCCTAGGAAATTTGATACTATTTACATGCGACTATCACCTGATGAGTGTGGCAGGCTTTGCCTGCCATACGAAACAAATTTGTAGTGATTAAATATATGGAGTAAACCAAGTTTGTCTTTATCTTACTATATATATATATATATATATATATATATATATATATATATATATATATATATATATATATATATATATATATATATATATATATATATATATATATATATATATATATATATATATATATATATATATATATATATATATATATATATATGTATATATATATATATATATATATATATATATATATCGGCTGTAGCCGAAACGTCTCAATAATGTTTAGTTATGAATTGACGGTTGTCAGAAATTGTTGGTGGTTCGCATTTTTAAACTCCTCATATATATATATATATATATATATATATATATATATATATATATATATATATATATATATATATATATATATATATATATATATATATATATATATATATATATATATATATATATATATATATATATATATATATATATATATACTGTACTTATAAACGGTGTTGACTATTTTGATCTAATACTAAATTTTTGGATAAAGTGTACATCTCTCTCTCTGTAGGATTTTGCCACAAGATCACTGTGTGACAGTACCTTGGGTGTTGATGGTGTGCCCCGAGAAGAAGAAACTGATGATTTAGCTCCATTTCAAATACGAAGACGTTGGGAATTAAGGTACGTACGTAACGAACGTCATTCATTAGTAATTACAGTAGATTAATTATACTGTGGTGCATGCTTCATTTCAATGTATATTTTCTGTCATTATTTGAAATTTAAAAAGTTCATTTGAATGTGCATTTTACAACATTTTTGTTCTTCTCCTTTGACTCTTATCATCAAACTCAATAATGCATAAAGAATATTGAAAAGAAACACATGTTTTATAAGTTTTTAACATGCTTTTAGCTTTTTAAACGTAATTTGAAAATGTGGCCGTTTGAGGTCGCTCCGTAAGTTTCGGACATTTGTGGCCTGTATCAGTGCATGTTCGCAGACATTCGTGCTGATGTTGTAAATATTACGTAAATAATGAAAGAATTAGTATTTGTTCCCCTCTCAATTCAGTATGTGTTGTTGGCATCACAGTGTATAGAATTTTCTTGCCATGAATTTTTCCAGTAAATTTTGTGGCGAGTATAAATATTTCTAACAAACTTTTTTACAGTCCACATCCATACATCTTTTTCAACCATGATCGTTTCACCATGACTTTCCTGGGATTTCGACTAAACGAAAAAGGTGATTTGCTCAATCCTGCAAACAATGATGTTCTAGAAAAAAAATTGATGAACCCTACGTTAAGAGGACAACTTAATGCTCAGGGAGTTAATTTTGATGCAGACTACGAAAAAAGGGACAGGTTGGCGTGAATACTTTATTAGATGAAATTTTTATTTGTATATTAATCCGAAAAATGTAACAATTATTATTTTTCTTTGATCAAAGGTCGGCACGTATTGAAAACCTGTGCAGTGTAATGGGAATTGAATATGTCCATGACCCAGATTCAACGTACGAACTCACCACTGATAATGTTGAAAAAATCATGGCTATTCACATGCGATTCAGGTGAGGTTTTTTTTATCTGCTCAAAATGCCAAGCTGTTTAATAGTGGAGATAATTTGTTTGAAAAATATGTAAGCTGTATGAGGAATCTATAAATAAGTACTATATTGAGCTGCTGTACTCTCATATAAATGTCAGTTGGGATCAGGAAACTGAGACCACCTATACATTTTTAGCCCGTATAATAAATGTTTCCCCGAAATGTGTTACTCCTCAGACGATTAGCTTTGCCTCTTTGTCACATTTTAATAACGTTTTTTAAATAACTTTTCTGCAAAACATTACAAACGTTTTTACAACGTGTTAAATCAACAATCATGCGTTAGACGGTAGCGTTTTTACAAATACATTATTGCTAGCCAATTAGTTCCAGTCTCTTAATCCTCTTATATCTCAGGTTCCAGCAAGTTCTACACATCTCTTACAGATCCAGTTAGTACCAGGGTGCTTGAAGATAGTAGTAGCAATAAAAATATTGTCCAAAATATTAGCGCTGTGTAGTCAGTTTAGACAAAAGGTCAACAGTATATGGTCCTATACGGTGACAAACTATGTGACTTTTAAGGGTTAAACGCATGTCAACTTGCAAGGTTTCTTGCGGCTAAATGTCCGGTATTATTCTCAAACAATTCAATAAATTAAAGTTAGACTTCTGAAACCTAATGTATTAAGAACAAGGCATTCGCCAAAGGGTGTATTATACTAAATATTTTTTCTTGAAGGTGTGGCATACCAGTAATTATCATGGGAGAGACAGGATGTGGAAAAACTCGACTTATTAGATTCATGTGTGAACTTCAAGCTGGACCTGCTGGGCCGAAAAATTTGCTTCTTATGAAGGTTTGTCGGCCTCTGTGAACGTTTCTATGAACTTTCACAAGAATTGTGTGAATTATATTAACGAGTAAAATTTTATACCTCCACAAAGGTACACGGTGGAACAAGTTATGCAGAAATTGAAAAGAAAGTTGAAGAAGCGGAGAAATTGGCTAATTATAATGAACTGATAAATGTTGATACAATTTTATTCTTTGATGAAGCCAATACAACTGATGCAATTGATCTTATTAAAGAAATCATGGTTGACCGTAGAGTCAATGGACGAGCCATTAATCCTCAACTAACGAGACTGCATTTCATCGCTGCCTGCAATCCATATCGAAAGTATGCTGAAAAAACGTCGTTCTGTGATTTCTGTTTTATGTTTAGTGCGACTTTCTTTGATTGATTTGAATGAGTTATGAGTGATGAAAATTCTGGGATGCATAATATCTTTGTACCCACTACCTTACAAATTAGCATCTAATATATAGGTTACACACGGATTCGATATCTGTTTTTCACAATGCAAATCCTTAAGAATATTTCAGTGATGATCGTTGAATTTCTTTGAAAAAGAATAGCATGTATTTTCAACCAGAAAATATTACTAGGTTATTCCTTTTTATTATTTGTTTCACAGGCACACGAAAGAGATGATTCAGAAACTAGAATCTGCTGGGTTGGGCTATCACGTGTCGGCAGATGAAACAGAAGACAAATTAGGTTTGATAGTAAACAACAATCTGCTAGTGATAGCAATGTACATGTGGTTTTCTACTCTCTGAGGTAGCGCATGATAGATAGGTCGTGGGCTGTGAGGTCAAATTGTTTCTTTTTTTGCTGCGCTCTGGAATCACCAGAGTACTCAAACGCAGACAATGAACCAAGTATAGCTCAAATATTCAACGACACTTCATCCAATTCAAAAGAGTTATCAAACTGCATTGCATGAACACTGTTTAAGCGAAATATGCAAAATGTGTAAAAACCTATTATCAATGGAATAAAATGTTTGGTCATATTTTTGTCCAGGATCGATTCCACTACGACAACTTGTTTATCGTGTCCACCCATTGCCAGAGAGTATGAGACCGCTGGTGTGGGACTTTGGTCAGCTTACACATCATACAGAAGAACTTTATACCAAGCAAATTGTCCGAAGATTCGTGGTACCGTTAACGCCAGGTGTAAGTATAGCTGGACAGCGTGTCGTGTGTGTTATACTGGAAATTACGGCGTACATCCTTTGCGATCTGGTGCTGCTAAATTTTAGTGCATTTCTACTGGAAATCTTAGAACTAACAGATATATTTATGAATACCGGATAATATATTGCAATCGAATCCATAAATTCATGTGGTATTACCAAGAAAGCTAAGAAAGTTATGTCCTAGATTTCAGAATCAAATTAAAATTTAGTATCAAGTTTTCAAGATGTTACGCGAACATTTCCACCTTCATAGCAAATGATCTCATCCCTCCAATGTATAAAGAACAGTGTTTCTTCAACATCAGGTCAAAGTCATTAGACCGGCGTGTCGAAACGTTTGGAAGGGCATGCAATTTGATAGGAATTTGTGTTTAAACATGCCAGAGTAGCGAGCGTAACACGATTATTACGCCTATTTACCACGAATAAACTAACTTCATTGCATTAAAGCTCTATAAAAAGAAAAATTTAATATTTTTAATCAAAATATTAGTGGTGCTTGGTAAAGTCTTTTGGACTTTAAAGTGATAATCTTTTCACAAATGATTTATGCGGCGGTACATTGTGCAACAGTGTAATTTTTTTGTTTTCCCCATTTATATTGTTTTTTTTTTTGTTTTGTTCGAAATTTAGGTACAGCCTGCAAGAGAAGACATTGAAGGTTTTCATGGAACTGATGCACAAGCATCTTGTATCGCCAAAGTATTGTCAGCTTCACAGAAATACATGCGTAAGCAAGAGGTAAACCAGTCAGTCGCTTATGTAGTCAGTTCCACTATTCAAATCTTTCCATGTTTGTTGATTGTGAAAATAATGAGTAATTCAAGGTAGCTATAGATTTTATTCTAATAAAATTATGGCTTGTTTTCTTCCAGAATGAATGCAGCTTTGTCAGTTTGCGTGACGTCGAGAGAGCCATGAAAGTTATCACATGGTTTTATTTGAACTCGGAATTAATTAATAGGGTTATTAAGGCAAAAATTTATGACACTGAAGAATCAAGTGAAGACGAAAGTATTGAAGATGAGATTAAAGAATCAAGTGAAGATGAAAGTAATGAAGATGAAATTGAAGAATCAAATGAAGACGAAAGTAATGAAGATGAGATTAAAGAATCAAGTGAAGATGAAAGTAATGAAGATGAGATTGAAGAATCAAGTGAAGACGAATATAATGTAGATGATATTGAAGAATTAAGTGAAGACGAAAGTAATGAATATGAGTACGAAGATAGCGATGATGCATTACAAGTTCAACAAGTAATTTCCAGAAGAGAAATAAAGGTTTTTATTTATGCTTCAAATTAAAGTGCTCGAGCGAAATGAAATGCATTTGGATAAACTCTGCATGTCAAAAATTAAATTTTTAGGAAAGTTGCACTTAAAATGCAGTTTTCATACCAAAATGGTTTTTGTTCAGTTCACCACGAAAGACCATGGTTTAAGTCAAACGGCAATATCTCTGTGATGCGTTGATGAATGCTATTCAAATTAATATCAATGCTAGTCAGTATAACAAAATTGAGTGACATTTTTTCTGAGACACACTGTTGAATTTGAAGGAAAATTTCCCAACAATTTGCATGGCATGACTATATCGTTGGGCTGTCCACGCTACTGCATGATCAACAGAGCTTTATTTGTCATCATTAAGCTTATATCCTAGGCAAAATCTATTAGATCAAACGAGTATGCAAACGACGTCCTTGAATTCATGTATATATTATTTTCGACTATTTTAAGCTCGATTTGGTAGCTAACAACAAATCAGCTGCAGTGTTAAAATATTCCACTGGAACGTAACGCATGATGATTTATTGCTTTAAAATTTTGATGAAAACATGTATTTGGACTCGATACAATGTGACTGATTTTATTAGTTAACCGAAACACGAATCTGACTGTAACATTTGCATAAGGTTCTTGTTCAAGTAACAAGAAATGCAAGTATTACTAGTCATGTATAGTGTGGTAATTCACGCCAATTCTGATTATGCTAAATGTCGCAGACGAAACAACGACTTCTTTTGCATTATGATATTTCGATTTTGCTTCATCAAGTTTCTTCATCTTCACTGTTTGAAAGGTGGCGAATACGAAGAAACTCAGACAAGGCAATAGATTGCTGGATGTAGTCAGAATAAGAAAATGAGTGGATAAGATAGCTGTGGGAATGGGGTGGTTTGTAGAACACCGCGTTGATAAGTTTATTGCCATTGATGTAGATACTAGGGGCCGGTTGTTTAAAGCTAGGTCAGCGCTAACCCTGCGGTACATTTGATCCAGGAAAGCTTTCTAAAGAAATATATCCAAAGTTTAAAAAAAACTGAATAACTAGCACCACAATCTTAAACTGGACTCACTTGTCTCCCATGTACACTGGCGATCAGTGAGATTAATTAACAACCTATTATAATAATGTATAACTGATTGCGATAAATTGAATATCAGTTTTTTTTTGCTATATAAAACTAGAGGTCGATAAGTCATGACATAAATTAAGCTTGTATGGTCATAAATTTTCATTTTTTAATATCACATTCAAAAGTAGTTTCCACTTAGAGTGCTTTTTTCTATTTCACCCTTATAGCAAGTAAGTAAAATGACACGTGCTGTAATCCTGGGCATTGGCGTTTGTTACTACGCAAGATTAAACGACAGACGAGCATATTGCAGATTCATTTGCAGATATTTTGACAATTCTTGTCCATTACCTCCTGGAGGTGGAGTTGGAATACAAGGTGAAATTGTTAGGTACGTTGACAAAAACTAATAGTTTTCCATAAAGTTATTTCTCTACAGTTATTTTAAAAAATACTGTCATTTGTGTTTCCAGATGTCAGCGTGGGTTTTTAGAGGACATACAATTGGGTCAAAATATCGCCAGAAATATTGCTCTCAGTGAAAATGTATTTATGATGGCAATCTGTACAGAACTGCGTATTCCGTTGTTTGTTGTTGGCAAACCAGGCAGTTCCAAGTCTTTAGCAAAGGATGTTATATCGACCAACATGAAAGCTGGCAGCTCCCAAAGTGAATTGTTTAAGAACTTGAAACAGGTACGCAGATAATAATTTTTTAATAATAATTTTCGTTTATCATAAATTTAGTGTTAACTGGTTGCATAGATTGATTTTCTTACAATACTCATATGTAAGAATGCAAGAATTTGTCAAACGAGACATTGAACAAGAAGTTAACATCCTCTTTGACTCTGAATGTGTTTTTGTCAAATGTATTTTATACAGAATTATATCGGTAACATTTAACAATTATTCGCCGAAGGCGAGGTGATTATCGGGGAATATTATATATGATATATATATTTCACCGAGCCTGAGGCGAATAATTGTCTTAGTATGTTTACAGAAGTTATTTTAATTTTGTTTATTTCTTTGTCCGTAATTTGTACAAAACGGCGGCTAGTCGCCATTTTGTAGACTTGTTTTTACTGTTATATTCACCTGTAGGTGAATATAAAGGAATGTCGCGTCATATTGGACCAATGACAACATCGGATTTCTTATGTTCACTTGTGTAAAAATACTATTGCTCATTATTGCATTACCATAAGTTTTATTTGGTAGTTTGGCCGTGTATGTGCATTTTAAACGCTCCTTCGTCTTTTTTTGACCGGCCAACAAAATGTTGCTCTTTCACTATGGCAACACTATACACGTGATTTTTTGCCGATCACTTTATGCACTATTTTTCTCAAATAGTAGAGCACTCTTGTTATGTTTTTTATAGATTCACATTCAATCTTATCAATGCAGTCCATTGTCTACCCCTGAAGGAATAGTATCAACGTTCAGACAGTGTGCAAAACTTCAGAAAGACAAAGACTTGAATAAATTTGTGTCTGTGGTTGTACTGGACGAAATTGGATTGGCTGAAGATTCTCCTTTGATGCCTTTAAAAACTCTTCATCCTCTCTTGGAAGACGGTACAGCAACCGCTCAAGAATCAGGAGCCAGATCTGATTATCATCGTGTTGGTTTTATTGGTTTGTCAAACTGGGCGTTGGATCCTGCTAAAATGAACCGAGGAATTATGTTGAGTAGAGGAGTGCCAACTGAGAACGACCTACGTGATAGCGCAAGGTTTGAGACCATTTCAATCCATAATATCTAACATCTAAATCTAATTTAATATCGTCTGAATTACGTTGTAAAGGATGAAAACACTTTGTTTAGGTTATTTTTGTCAGTAATATTGTTTCTATTTCGTTGTTAGCGGAATTTGTTCTGGTGATGAACGTATTCAAAGTCTTCTTACTACAGATATCAAAAAGCTGTGCAAGGGTTATTTAAAGCTTTACAAAGAACAAAGAGAGTCAAAAACATTGAAAAATGCCCAAAAAGACGAATTCTTTGGACTTCGAGACTTTTACAGGTTAGAAATATAATCTGGGAATCTTAGTAATATACATCAAGTGTATTAAGGGGCTTCTTTAGGAAAAAATGTTTGCCTGTTTAAGTGCAATTGAGCTTAGCGTTTGGTGTGATGGTGGGGACGTTCCCCCAATATCACAAAGCACCAATTTCTAAATTTGTTGTTCTAGTGACCGAACGTGTATCGGATAAGAATAGATACTATTAAACGTGATTTCTTTTAATAACATTTCTTTCAATGACAATGTCCGATTTCATGTGAAACATATTATACATATTATAATATTCACGTCTGCATTTGCCAAGATAAAACTCAAGGCACATTGCGTGATTGAGACGACTTTCCTCACGTGTAAAAAATCATTTGACAAATCAGAGATCGCAGACGATTTTTCTCACATGTGAAGAAAAAGTGTCGAATTTTCCCGCCAGCTTTTATTTTGCTCATTCGCTTCGAAATGGCTTCTCAACGAATTCATCGAGCATGAAACCACGCTCCTCCGCAGAGGCTTTTTGATTTTGAAGCTAGTGCCTTTTTCATTAGTCTTACATAACGTTTCACCAGACATTAAGGTTCACGGAGGAATATGAGAAGTTGAAATTTAAGAAGGGAAGCCTTTGTGATACTTTCGATATAGAGATTCGCGAAATTCCGTAGCAAAATCTTATCGTAGATGGCAAGTAAAATAGTTTGTAGTTACAAATATTCCTTTTATGTTGGAAAAAATGTATATTCTTTTGGGATTTCCTATATTTTGAAAGAATTTAATATGCAAATCCGCCAGTAGTTATAAAACCAAAAAGCCTCTGCGGAAGAGAGTGTGTCATTACTAAATCAGTTTCTCAGTAGCAAGAATGAGAAGGGAAGCATTGAAGTCATTCCTTCTGCAGAGCGAGTTTATTAGCAAGGTTCGAACAAAACAAAATAAGGATTACGAACCAAATTCTTTGCGCGGTATGATAGCCAGCTTCGAAAGGCATTTAAAAAATAGAACTATGGTTTAAGTATCATGAAAGATGTACAGTTTGAACAGACTCGAAAAGCTTTGGTTTCAAAACAAAAGGAGTTAAAGCGACAGAGGGAAGGAAATAAACCGAATGCTTCCTCAGCACATAGCGAAGACAACATAGCTGTTTTGTACGAAAAAGACTTGTTGGGCACGTCCAGTTCCGAAGCTTTCCTGAGCACTCTTTGGTTCAATAATACAATACACTTTGGATTACGTGGCTGTAAAGAGCATCGCGATATGACTTGGGGTGACGTGAAATTAAAGGCAAGCAAAAACACGCTCGGGGAAAACACCAGAGATGTGCGAAAAGTAATTCCGAAAATGTTTTCCGCACCTGGAAATGAAAGAGATCCTATTGCTGTGTAAAAGTCTTCGCAGAAAAACGTCCGGCAGAAATTAACTCGGCTGAATTTATCTCGCTGTAAACAGTTTAAAGAAACTTGAATCCCTTTCAAATAAAGCTTGGTTAAAAAAAGCCCCAGCCGGTGTTAACAAACTAAATTCGATAATGAAGAACATGGCTGAGAAGGCTGGACTCACTGCTAACTTTAGTAACCACAGCGGGAGGAAGACAATGATGCAGACCTTGGTAAACCAGAACTTTCCACCAACAGACATTATTCAACTGTCGGGTCACAAGAACTTGCAAAACGTCACTTATTATTCCACTGTCACAACAAACGGAAATGTTGAGAACCCTCAGTTCAGTCGCCGCTGGAAACCTGATCCATTTGTGTAACATGACCACCAGAAACTCGGGAGTTTCAGTTCACTCGTCGACTAAAATCAAGAAAGCGACAAGCGAACACAAAGTGGGAAAACAACATGCCATGCCGGCGTTGTTTTCAAACGCAACGATAAGTGGAGGGAGTATAAATATATCAATTAACACTCTTAAGCAATCTCCAACACTATCTCTAACAAGTGTGGATAGCCCATCAAAAACATACAATTAAACGTCTGAAGCTTCGAGGTGATTCAAAGTCAAGTTGAACAATACTTTTCTTCAACTGAACAGTTTATATACTGCGTTAGCATTCGCGTAGCTGGCAACAACTTTTCTATTAATTTGTTTGGCTATATCAGATATTTTTAGCTTTATAGCTACGCTTCCCGTACTTTATTGTAATGTGGTTTTTTTCATGATGATTGTTCTGCGCTCTTTCATATAGTAAACTTTATCATACATAAAAAACCCCTTTAAAATAAACTTTATAATACATAAAAAACCTTCCACCGTTCAAGTCAAATGACCTTGTCATTGAATAGCCACTGTCATAAAGTCGACTTCGTTGATTTATCACAGTCCAGTGTGTGTGTGTGTGTGTATATATATATATATATATATATATATATATATATATATATATATATATATATATATATATAATAAACAGAATACTTTATGATTGTCTCCTTTGTACACTCGTTGTAAAGATTACTAACTCACTCGTTTTCTGCGCTCACTCGTTTTTTCCGTGTTGATATATAGAGATTACTGCATGGTAGGCGAGTGCGTACGATTTTTATGCACGAGTTGTCTTTCACAACTAGTGTATCTTCTACAACAAGTGCGTACTAAAAATCGTACAAACGAGCTAACCATGCAGTAATTTGTTTATGCCAAACATATAGAGATTATTTTAAAACTGGAAGCCTATCAAAGGTGAACAATGTCGAAACAAAATATTGAAGTCTCAAAACAGACTCATCATTCATACCGTTTATTTCTTCGTTATTTGGCCTAAACAGTGAGTTCTTCTTTCTGTTTCATGTTTTTTATTAGAAAAACTCTTCTTCTTTATGACATAAAAGCAAATAACCCTTTCGCGCCTTCCCCAACACGGCGGCCATGTTGTAAGCAAAATGTCAATACGATTTTCTTCACTAGTGAGAAAAAGCCAATCAAGATGATGAAACGATAATTTTTCTCTGGTGAAAAAAATCGTACGGCTAATGAAAACGCTTATTCGCTTCTCCACAGTGAAAATACGATTTTTATTTCACCCGTTTACCTTGGATAAGTCTCTATATGTATGGCATAAACAGTTATATGTATCAACACTCGTGGATATCGGAAAAACTCGAAATTTAGTGATAACACTTTGTTGATATAACTGTATTAACAGGAAAGATGTTTTATATTGTTTAAAGGGAAATGACAACAAAAATTTTTATTGTCTCATTTGAAAGAGATTCTAAAAATAATACATAGAAGTCTTTTACAAAATTTTTATATCTGTTTTACCTTTATCTGTTTTTATATCTGTTTTAATTTTTAACCTCATTAACAATGTTTTGGTGACGTCACAACAGGGATAAGCCATTTAAAGCTTCTCCTAAATTCTTACCACCAGTAAAATATTTGTGAAACTTTTTCACAGTCCGTGCTGAAATCCGAAACACTTACCATGTGTGTGGTTAATGGAGAAGATTAATTATTGTGTCGTGAGAAAAAAATTTGCGTGACCCCAGTTGTGACGTATAATGCATATCTACAAATATCCAAGATGGCAGACAACTAAAGATTTCAAGTCAAAATATCTCACCAAATAAGGCTGAACTTACAAAACATTTAATTTCGCCATAATAGAAAGACTCGACGAATTTGTCAATTTTCTTGTACTGAATTATTTAAGGCAATTTAAAAAGAAATTGTCACGGTCTGTTGAATGTCATAATATTTTATTCCAGCCTTGAAAACCTAGAAGGAAAGGGTAGGCATTATCCAACTAATTAATTATATTTTTTCACACTTTTTGGCCAAAATTGCATCCCTGATACTCGCAGGACCGTATACAACTGTAAGTGCTATTGGTTTTGTCCTTGGTATCGTTCCTCATCATTTTCCCAGCTCTTAAAAAAAGACAAAAAGCACGTAAATCAGCATAAGAGGTCTGTGGCGGCAATAAAAAAGGATGTTAAATAATATGTTAAATCTTTGTTTGTACTCACAGTTTAGTAAAGATGGTGTATGGTTTTGCCAAGCAGGCAAAGTTAGGCGATCCAGTGAGTGATATAGAACTGGAACAATCCATCAGAAGGAATTTCAGTGGTCTGGATGACCTTGATCCAATGAAGATATTTAGCAGACAATTTCGAATACTTAAACCGTGCATAAAGGTAACGAAACACATCGATGAAAATTATCTTCTTAAAGTTTTAGTGATGTTTTAGCAACCGCTACATACAAGCCCCTCGTGCCCTTTTTTGTAACAAAAGATTAAGTTCATGAGTACATTTTTATATTCAAAGCGCCCCTCACGTAAATGCCATCCAGTGACCCTTATAGAAGATAGTCTTGGTAGAACGGAAAATGATGGGTAAGTTGACTGTGTTGCAGTGTTATATACTACGAATCGTAATATATCTGACAGTTGGCCATGAACTTTTAATTGGTAGTAATTTATAAGTTTAAAGTCAGGATAATCATAGTATATCACGGTCTAGGGAATTGCGAATATAGTGAATAATTTATATTCTGACTCGGAAATTTCGTTTCGTTTACTTAACGTAAGTACTCAGTGAACTTAAGTCCTGGCTCTAAAAACGAAATTTGCCCTCTGCAGTGTGGATTCCGAAGTTGCGTGAATTCTGCGTGGATTTTTTATTAACAAGCGTTGGCTAAGGGCAATTAGTTCCATAGTAAAACAATTTTCATTTTAAAGCAACGTTCAAGTGCCATAAAAGGGTCATCTACACGATAAATGCATTATATTTAACGTTTCAAATAATTTTTGCAGACATACACAAACAATTTATTGCCCTCCTTGTTTACATTTAATACATAGCAAAAGTTGTCTTGCATATTTTCCTCGCAAAAAAATTGTAAGTTTCTATTTTAACTTTCAAAAAAGAAATTTAAAAGCAAAAGACCTTAAAATTTTGCCGGTTTCGGTGAGAAGTTTTGCCTGACTTACTGTTCCCATGGAAAAAACAAAATTTAAAATTCAAAATCGCGGAAAAGTAAAAATTCTGTTGTCGTAGTGAATTTAGCCCTACATGTGGTCTTTTTGACGACAAATATCTATGTAGTAAATAGTTTTCACACAGCAGCTACACTGCCAAAAGTCTGAGAAAAATAGCCTTCGGAGACTACTTTGTATCAAATGCCAGCTCTCAGTGACTGCGAAAATAACTTCATTTCATGGTCATTTTTGAGTAACTAGCTTGAATGGATCAGTCTCTTGTGCAGAAAACATTAAAAAATTGAAATAAAAATGAAAAAATATATCAATTTTTAAAACTATTTCTTCTTAGCTCTAAGGTATTCATTTAGGACACCCATTCCAGTTAGACCGAACAACTTAAACATACGAGCTTTCTAAAGCATACAACTTGTATTATAATAACTTTAGCGAGCATAGCGGGCTAAAATAAACAAATCAGCGGGCTAAAATAGACAAATCAGCGGGCTAAAATACATTTTAGCCCGCTGACGTAATAGCCAATTTATAAATCATTTTAAATGCCCACTTTTGAGTGATATTTTAAGTTTTTGCTCAAATATATGGCATTTAAAGTTATTATAATAGTAATAGAGTTGATGTTCTTGGGCATAAATATGTTTTTGGCCCCCCTCACGGCTCATTCTGACCAAAGACATATTTATGCCCGCGAACTGACGTGACTCTATTGCTATAACACTGACATTATTCCCAGACCCGTCTCCCAAGACCGCAAAGATGAGCAACACAATATCACGAGTGTTATATTCACGTGACCGTTTCCATGGCAACAAAATATTGCAATTTGTTAAGAATAGACCTACCTATCTAGTACTGCAAAAAGTTTGGTGGAGATTGCTTAAATATATTATTAGTAATTCTCAGTTATATTATTTTTTTTAAATGAGCTGGGACTATGACTTTACTGCACTGAGTAAGTAGTTATGAAGGGTTGTCAGTCGAGTGCTGTTGGATGTTCGTTGAAGCGAGTGAATTGGAATTGTCATCGAAGATAGACCTAAGCGACTTAGTGTAATCTAAGCGGTTTAAAATAACTGTGCCATTCCTTTTGTCAGGCTTAACAGTTAATGGCGAAATCCTTTGACAGTGCACTTCTACGATAAATAAAATATTGCATCATATCAAGGTCTAAACAGTTATATCTAAATATACCCTCTCTGTGGTGAAGAAACCTTTTTTCTAAATCTGCTTCCATTCCAGCTAGTCGTAAGTATCTTCTGACACTGCCATCATTTCAAGAGTGATAGGTCGTGTCGCTAAGCCCTGTCCAAGTCCGAGCTTGAGAATTTCAATCTGTCCTGTAGTTAGTGGCTTTCCAGATAAGTTAACAATAACTTCAAGTTTCTCAGACGCTATTTTCACGTGCAGAAGTCTTCGTAGTTTCTGTCTTCGTAAAATGCCGTAGAATGCTACTCGATTATCCGAACACTCAAATTCACAAAAAAGTTACACTTCTAAACATTTGTCGGAATAGGCGTAATCTGTGGTCGATTTTCGTTCAGTTTTGCTGCCATCCATCCGCAACTAATTTTTTTCCATGTGAATCTGTAGATTTTTATATTGTAAGTACGAATTTTCATGTTTGTCACTTCTAAAAACCTGCAGTTTTTTGTAATTTACGATCTAACATCGATACTTTTCACATAAATTTCCGCCATTTTGGTCAGGAAACGTCATGTTATTTGCAATTATTGTGCTAGTCCATGTCTCTTGGCAGGGGGGTTTACGCGCTTACATGCATTTTTGTAAGGCTTTTATCACAGTGTTCATTTGAAACCATACCATTTAAGCAAAAAATAGACATTAAAACACGGGGATTGTTAGCCTTTTGAGAATGTTGGCACATATATATTTAAATATAAAGAAATTATCATCTGTATTTGCAAAGATTCTTCAATATGACCGGCTTCATGATGCTTTTTTATTTGCATTATAAACTTTAGTAATAGCGGACTAGCGGTATGAAAGGCTTTATAGAAGGTGTATAAAAGCGATATGTTAAAAAATGTATGGAAAAGAACAATAATCATATTACGTAGGCACAATCTATTTCACTATAAACAACTCAGCCTCAAGTGAACAGTATTTACTAGCTATTATTGTTGTTACTTTTAATCAGTTGACATAGTAGCTTGATCTAATATTTTCTATGATAAAGAGGTTTGATTTTTCTGAATATACTGTAATTTTATCTCAATCAATTAACATTTTAAGCTGCAGAACGTTTCAGTTGACGAGTTAAGTTGTTCGGAATTACAGAATTAAAAAATAATTTGGGCACACTTGTAATCCAGGGTCACTTGCAGCTCAAATGCACATTAAATAATCCATTGAGCTCTAAAAAATTCCCACTTTTGGTGGATGTTTGGTACAAGAAATTACCAGTATTGGTATACCGGAAAAGTTATACCCGTATTATTGGTAAATGCCCGCTTTCTGGACTAACTTTATATCAGAGAGAAATGTGGATAGCAGGAAATGTCAATTTTGAAAAGTAAAAACAGTGTCAGCAATAAGGGAACAATCCAATGTGGTAACGGTTCAAATTAAGCTACGTGGATTTAGGGAAGAGTTTCATTCCTGTTTGGCCATTTTTGCCATTACAAAAATTGATGAATGATGAAAATGCCACAAAAGTGTGTAAAAGTCATCGATATACCGATGCTGGATCTAATGCTGATATTTTTAGTATATTGGTGTTCCACACATCTCTACCAGTTGGAGAGTTATTGTATGCCACTTGGCGTGGAATCAGTTATGACTTAAATTTTGTTAGTTTTTGTACACATTAATTTTAGTATTCATCGGAAATTTAAGAAAAATGCTTTTAGACCTTATTTTAGAGTATTGAGAACAAATTATGACTGACAGCATGCTGGGAAAAAAGGTCATATGGATTCCAGAACATAAAGTTTTCTGAGGGGCTGCTCGAAAAAAATCTTGGAGGGGGGGGTGTTCTAGTAATTGGTTTTTAATCTTTGTGATTTTTTTGAGGGGTAAGGTGAAAAGTTCCAAATTTTGAGAAATATCTTGAGTCTACACTTTGACCTTTTTGTCTAAATGGTTAGAAATTTTCAAAGCTCATTCGCATAGGGTGTGTGGATTTTAAATATAATGGCGAAGCTGATGTGTGTAATTTCCTTATAAATATAAAACAACATGCCTGTTACTAAACATGCTATTACCGCTATAATTATTATAAGCCTGTCATATTGAAGAATCTCTGCAAATGCAGATGATAACATTCTTAAATAGCTGACGTTTTCCGTGTCTTTATATCCATATTTTGTTTAAATGGTATGGTTTCAAATGAATACTCAGATTAAAACAATACAAAAATGCATGTAACCACGTGAAATCACGCTGCCAGGAGACTTGGACTAAAATGGCAGATATTTAGGTGAAACATATCGATGTTTAATCGTGAATTACAGAAAATTAAACTGCAGGTTTTTCAAAAATCAAACTGAAGATTCATATCTTTTGAATCTATAGATCCATGTTGGAAAAAATTAGTTGTGGATGGATGGCAGCGAAAATCACTTTCTATGCCACTTTTGCTGTCAGGCCTAGAACGTGAACACGCCAATTATATCCTTGATTTGAATCACATCTTTTTGACAACCTCGATGACATAAATGACAAGGACACAGACAAAGCGGACACACTTCACTTTCTTCACAATCCCATCATGACCAACACTCGAACTCTACACACTCTTAAACACAATAATTCTAACCTTTCCTATTCCCTGAAGCTTTGTCTATTGAATACAGAAAGCTCGTGCTAAATAGTGGGTTGAGAGCGTCTAAAGAACTCGTGGTTTTTTCTCAAGCATCATTATATGTCAAGAGTGTAATGTTTCTGATACGTCATCTCTTTCTGTTTCTTTGTATATAATATGATAGCAAGTTTGTAAATAGCTTATTCTGGTTTGACAATAACTTCGAAATAGAGTCGAAATATCGCCGCAAAATTGTTGTGTTGTTTTAAAAGTTCAAATCTTGAGTTTACAAGATGTTGTTCTTCGGAGTATGTTTTTTCTTATATCGCTTTAACAGCACCCTTGATCTTGTTTCAGTGGGATATAATAATGAAACATTTAAATGTTTCATAAAAAAATTACAATTGAATGAACTTTTTGTTTAGGGAAAGTCGGTATTTGCTTGTTCTCACTGAGAACTATGCAGCACTGAGATTATTGCAAACCCATTTTCATTATCGCGATCCTGTTGTAATTTTTGGAAGTAGTTTCCCAAAAGACCAACAATACACTCAGGTATATTGGCAATTTATAATCGTATGCATATCATTTTCTTGAATTAAATTGACTATTGTACATAAGATATATTAAAGATTAGTAGAAATCGTTGACATACATCTGGGTTACTTGCTTGATATGATTTCTGACAAGTGATGGCAATTTGAGCCAACAATACTACACACGTAAAAACGCACAAGTTGCTACAGACCTGCAAACAAGTTGTAACAAGTCTGTTCACAAGTTGTTGACAAGTTGTATTCGCACTGCTTGTTCCGAATTTGTTAGAACAAGTTTGGAACAAGCTGTTGACAAATTGTAACAAGCTTGATGGGACTGTCAGGCCTGTTACAAGATTGTTCCAACAAGACTGATATACCATGATATAACAATATTGTTACAGCCTTGTGTTGACAATCTTGTAACAAACTTGCTACAACAGGATTGTATCAGAGTTGTTAGAACAACCTGCATTGTAACAAGTCTGATATTTTCGTCAAGCTTGTTACAAGTTGTCAACAAGTTTGGAACAACTTGTTGACAACTTTGGAACAAGCAGTGCGAACACATCTTGTTGACGGCTTGTCTGCAGACTTGTTACAAGTTGTGAGATTTTTACGTGTGTAGATGAGAAAATTATGAGAGTGACAATGCTGGTCAGCATTCGACTTCATGAGCAACGTTCGCCATTTTGAACCTCACACAGGAGCACAGCCCAACAATTTAGTCCTGCTATGCGAATTTCAACTGTATCACCCTTGTTCATTTCTTGATTGTTTTCATAACGAAAATATTTGCTGTGTTATTTTAGATTTGTCGAAACATTAATCGAATCAAAGTGTGCATGGAAACAGGAAGGATGGTGATCTTGCTGAACTTAGAAAGTCTTTATGAAAGTTTATACGATGCATTGAATCAGGTGTGTTGCAAAGCATGCAAAATTAATTTTTTATGTGTGGCATATTGATAACTTATTCATATCTATTTCTAAAACGGATTCTCAAGGGGTTTGTGATTAGAGCAAGATTTTAGTAGAATGTAAATCTAATAAACAGAAGGCCGGAGAGTATATTGCTTGATTCTCGGATGCTAATGGCGTTATGCAGTTGCACGATAAATTTCTTTCCGTGTTGTGCAATGGAAAGAAATTGCAACTGCGTTTTTTTACCTATACTATTAATTCAAACTGTGATGTATCGGCAGTATAGGAATTACAACATTATGATTAAAATTTGCAAATAAAATTTACCTCTCATTTCCTTTTAGTACTATGTATATCTTGCTGAACAAAAGTATGTAGATCTTGGTTTGGGTAACCACAGAGTGAAATGTCGAGTGGCAGACAAGTTTAAGTAAGTTCTGTCTAAGGAATGTAAAATTTAGTCATACCAAAGTTAAACAAATTAGTTTTATCGTTTTAGTTTAATTCAAATAAATTTAGTTTAGTTTGTCAAAAATCTAAGATTTAGAAAATGAAATAAAGTTCCGACGTGGTGAAAACCACGGAGTAAACGCTTCTCTTCAACACCAAAAGGAAAAATGTTAGAAAGGTGTCAATAAAACAAGCCAAGCAAAAAGCGGGAGATTTTTGTCTACTTCGTTATTTTGCCTCGGCAGCACACAGGTTTTTTTGCCAACAGGGCATACGGGCAGTGGAGCACTAGTTTACTATATTTAGGTTTGTGATCGCCTAATCTAGTAACTACAGGGTGTATCAAAAATCTAGCTAGACAATTTTTAAATACCTCTCAACCTCACGAAGCGTCTTGTCGAATAAATGAAAAAATTCTGAAGTTCAAACGTTTAAAACCGGTGGGGGGTCCTTACTTAAAAGTAATTTTGACTTAATTGGTAGGTAGAAAATATGTTAAGTGTTTTATTGCTGTTTTATTGCTTGATTGAGTTTATGCCCTTTAAAACGTCGTGCTAACTTAGATTTTTCTTGATAAGAATATGGTTTTTATAAAGAAAAGTTGAATGTCCCTTGGGAGTTGTATGCAAATTAGGTAAATGCATAAATTAAGCATACACAGCTGAGCTGATTTTGTTAAAAATTATGGAATTTCGCGCGGCGTTTTGAATACCTAAAATTTCATCATAAGGTATTTAAAACGGTTTCGAAAATAATGCTACGCTATTGCCAAATAAAGTTCCGCAACTCAAAAGAAATAGATGAATCGGCTCTACAATTTTCACGAACACTCGTATTTATACTACAGCGACACGCAATAAAACCAGCAATGGCACGTCGCGGTAAAGCCTACCTATTTTGAATTTCAATCAGTTATGGTGACTTAGAAAAATTCGATACAATACTACAGGCCTGCAATGATAGAATGTAATAATTTTGTGGGTGGAAGAGAATTGAGATGGTGGGTAATATTCTTGCAATTTGATCTTTCTTTGGATTTTTATTATACCATCACCGCAAAATGAACGATGCAGTTAACAGCTATTTCCCGAACTCGAATCGTATATTTAACAATTAGTCACCGAGGACGAATTGTTTGTGAGCTGATAGTCAACAAAGGCGCAGCCCGAGTTGATATAGCGACTATTGGTTCAGAGACAATGAGGCCGAGTTGTGCAATTGTTTTTAGTATACACTCTAAGGGAAAATGAAAAAATATCAAATATCAAAAGCTCTAGCGCTTGCAATCTTGCATTCTTTGCTTAGCCCTTTTTGTCCACTTTTCACAACTTAATCCAGACGACACTTTATGAATTATGTTCATCTCGTAAAAATCAAACAAAGTCACCAAACACACCGCATAAAACCGTATTTATCAAGAAAAAAACAAGAGAAGTTTTCATAAACATGAGAGCTCAAAATAAAGACATAAGAAACCATGGAATGAGCAAAAACTTAAACTGGTTCAACTGTAAACATAGCAGCTGTATGGCTTCTCGAAGTTTTCGAGCTATAAGCTTAAATCTACACATAAAGCAGACAAAACACTGGGAAGACTCGAAAAACATGATCAAATAACTATGAGGAACTGTACTTTCAAGGATTTCGCTTACAGTATAAACTAAATTAGTAACATATATGCCTATCGCCGGTCTTCGAGTCAAATTTTTACGCCAAAAAAGTAGATTTATCGTTAATATGTTGGTTAAATATTGCTCCTAGCCTTTGCAAGTCTTCAGACCCTTTTTTGCAGTCTTCCAGGCTCTTGGAATATCCTATTTTCGAGAAATTCCTTTGAAACACTTGCCAAACAAACATTTCCGCCATCTTGTTTTGTTGTTGTTTTTTTTTTCAACCATAGTCTATTACGAATAGACTACGGCTCAGAAGCCAATCAGATGTCTGCATTTGTAATAGTACATGGCAGAGTGTTTACTAAGAGCTGATAGCCGACGAGGTGCATGTGCATTTATTATACACACATTCAACCACTGGTAGAAATTGTATATATTGGGAATTTTGTCACCGGTTGCTAGGCAAATTTTCATTTGTTCTGTCTTTTTAAATTTCAACAAATACTTTCATCCCACAGCTTAAAGTAGCTTTTCTGTGGACTTTGAGATACCTTAATCAAGTAGAATTTGAATCTCATTCAGATTTTAGCTGTTCAAATCTGTCCATTTTGCTTACATTTTTCTTCAAGTAGGATATGAGCTAATATCCTGCTAGTAGGGGAACCATTCAGATTGCAGAATACATGTACCTCATATCCAGTGCTTGTGTTCATAATAATTAACACTTATTGACTGAGATTTTATTCTTTACCAGGAGTGGAAAGAAATAACAAAATAAAGCGAACTATACACGAAAAAATACATGAAATATTTTATTTCTAAAATAATAACGCTAAATTTAATTTGGAACACAACAATGCCAATTCTGTCCAAACGTCACGTCTTCACGTGATGGCGAACGTGATTTTTCCCCGTTATTAAACAGTCAATAACGCATTGTCTCCCTTTAGCGCTGATGCAGACAGTCTAATTTCATGACTCTCACGTGATACGCTCTTGTCCAATGAAACACATGAAAATGATAACTTTGATGATCAGTATATAATAACAACAGTTATTCCCCCGCCATGTAGTAAGCCTTCTTTATTTTGTATAGATTGATCGTTGTCGCTGAAAAAGACGTTGTTTACAAACGTTTTCCAATCCCACTTATCAATCGACTGGAAAAACATTTACTTGTGATGTCAACTGGTTTAACAGAAAATCAAGCCCACTTGGTTAAAGAACTTGAAGACTGGGTGAAGCTTTTCTCGGAAGCAAAGCATGAATATTCAGTTGACGAGAGGTAACAAATATTCGTCTGTTATTAAACTGCCACGAAATTTTTGACTTTTACCCGTTTTGATGGAGATTATTGCGCTCATTTGAAATCTGAAAACTGAAAATACCTCATAGTTTTTTTTTCTACAGATTTTCAAACTCACGAAGTTTGACACTTTGCATGCGAAAATTAAAGTCGTGTTTTGACGTATAACCATGACACAGCTTCTTTCTCCCTGTGTTTTCTTACGTCAATATGGCGACACTGCGAAAAAAAAATGTAGATCTTGTGTTGCTGGCGGTTCAGGTCGTCTTAGCTGCGTGAATACACATTATACACAAGGTATATCTTTGCACGGTTTCCCTTTTGATGAAAAAGACCGTAAACGAAGACAGGAGTGGATCAGATTCGTGACTAAAGCAGTACTGACCGAATTTCGTGCGATCTTCTTTGTATTTGACATGTTCGGCGCTCTTTGAAGAGACTAATTTATATACAAAGAATCATGGAATTTCTGCTTCTGTTGGTTGGAAAAGAAAGCTTGTGGCTGATGCTATTCCGTAAATCGGTGTAGTGCTGGGCTGCTAGCGCACAGTTGAATTAAATATATCCTCACGCGATCAAAGACAGATAAACAACTAGATGCTTTTCATTATTTAAATTGCCTATGAAACGAGATTTTGTGCAACTATCTATTGATTGCATTGCAAAGATCACTTAAAATGACGATGTAACTTCTTTGGTACACTCTAGCTCTTGTCCTTCTTGAGATATTTAACTTTATTCGATTTGTAAATTACACAACTTATGACATCACTGTGCGTAATGATATCTTAGAGATTGCTAATTTTGTAGTATATTACTAACTTTGATTAACCGCTTGGGGTCTGCACTTTTGTCCAGATACATCAATCTCGTTGCAAATTACTAGTAATTTTTGAAACTGCTTTTAAACTTGGTTAGGACTTGAAAGATTGTGAAACTGTGACCTTTGTCTTGACCCTTGTCTTATACGCGAATGCTATTCATAGTGTTCTGTATATAATCGGAGGAAAACTGAATTGGACGAAAAGCACTATATTTTGTCTTCAGACATACTCGGCGGTACAATCAGCGTGTCAGCGTCAATTTCAAAATATTGTCGTGGAGGTCAGACGCTTTTGCTTGCATGCGACAGAATGATACTTTTTGATCCAGGCAGGAAACTATTTAGACGACATGGTTAAACCTGATTGGTCCACCTGCCCAGACACATAGGGAGAGATGTAGACAATGGTTTGTTGTTAAAGTTGGCATTGAGCCTAGCACGTGTATGAACATGTGTTTCCCAAATTGACCTTTGTACACTGCAAGACTTTGCACAATTTTACTTCTGGCCCAACGCTTGTTTCATTAACTTAAGTTTATAGTGCTGTTACACATATAAACTTGCTACTCTCTGTTCTTAAATTCTGGACAGCGCACGTCGTGAAAACAGGGATAATCGGGCCAAATATCAGCTAATTTATCTTCCAGGATTGCTTCAGGTACTATTGAGTTGGGTAAGGATAAAACGCGGATACGGATGCGGAACGGAGCGGATTGACGGAGCGGATATGAGGATAAAACGCGGAGCGGATATGAGGATAAAACGCGGAGCGGATATGAGGATAAAACGCGGAGCGGATATGAGGATAAAACGCGGATGGGTTGTTTTTTTGTGCGAATTAAGCACAATATTTTTCGAAAACATGTTATGGTACTTAGCAAAACAGAATTCGCTGCCATGTTTCAGCTGATTTAAATGGGTTGTGGAATTATGTAGAACTGCTATCTCTATTTTTTCAGATTATTGTGTATATTGACAGCATTGACTCAAAACCTTTTACTAGTCCCGTATTCACCCTGTGTTAGAAGTAGTCAACCGAAATTACAGCTAAAGTTTATTTTCGGTAACAATTAACAACTTGCCATGCGATCAAGTTACTTATCGATTATTAAGCTTTTGCGTGGGCATTTTTGAACCCATGCTTAGTACGATATTCCAGTGCTCCATGTGTTATAAAGTAAATATCAGAAGGTCTATTGATAGGCAGTAATTTCGCATATTGGCGAAAATTTAGGGTGTAAAAAAAAAATCGCAAGTTAAAAATAACCAACAGCTGCATGCTGTTGGCTATTATTTATAAAACTTTGAGAACGCGCGTAAAATGCTATGCGTTTAAGTATAGTAATTAGATTAGGAACAATTTGCTAAACATAAAGTGTTTATCTCACTTTCGGAAAAAAAGCAAAAACAAAACAAGAGCAAGAATTTGCTCAACATTGTAAAAAACTTGGTAGCCCTGTTGTTACAAATGTTACTGAACGCTTTCACCCCACTTCATGCATGTGTTGACATAGGAGCAAGCATCAAACTTTAAACACATGTTTGTGGGAATCATGCAACATCAGATATCTTGCTCCACTTTCTCTTACTAAACTTTGTATTTAACGTGTAACGAGCCGAGCTAACGCTACACACAACGTGGTCTAGTTCCAACTTGCTTTAATTCCTTTTACATTATCTCTATCCCTGGGGTGTTGCTCTTCCTTTCATTAGTTGTGGAGATATATTTGATGTCTCACGGATGCAGCTGCAGCCGGTACAACTACAGTGAAACCCTCCTTATGGCCACCTCGATAATATAGTCATTTTTTTTGCCCCGTTGAAACACAATGCATTTTATTGACTGCATGTATTGATAGTCATCTAAAACTTGTAGGCTTCAGTTAAATGCGTAAAGCAAAAGAAAAAATCAAGGTTTTTGGTAACCAAATCCTGATATTGTATCGTTAGCATTACTTAAAACTTTTCACGACTTTATCTAGTAATAGTAATTGGTATTGTGGTATGGTGGTGTTGTTGTGCTTTTGAAATATTTTTTAACATGGTTTTTACGTCATAATTGAAACTTTATATTATCCTGTTAATAAGGCCACATTATTCCAGCTCGTTGGTGACCGTAGTAAACGGGTTCCACTATACTTTACCTATTCACTCGTTGGTTTTAGTCCATTATCATACGTCCGATAGATACGATTATATATTTGTGTATTTTATACCAATAATTAAGTTTATTTATATATTCTCGATATTTCCGTTACGAGTGCATTGTTTTAATTTGTATCATCTTTGGAAACTGCACATCTAATTTGTAAAGAAATGTTTTCACTTTTTAAAGACAGAATAATCTAAATATAGATAGCAGGTCTACATAATTTCCCAACCCATTTAAAGGGAAATGGCAACAAATTTTTTTATCATCTCATTTAAAAGAGACTCCAAAACAATATATGGAAGTCTATTGCAGAATTTTTATATCTGCCTTATTTCGTGAAATATTTTCATTTGAAATCTTTAGTTGTCCGCCATCTTGGATATTTGCGGATATGCACGATACGTCACCACTTGGGTCACGCGATTTTTTTTCTCACGACACAATGATTAATATGCTCCCATAACTGCATGTACGGTAAGTGTTACGAATTTCAGCACGGAGTGAGAAGATTCAAACAATATTTGATTGTTGGTAGGTATTTAGGAGCAGCTTTAAATGGCTTATCCCTGTTGTGATGTCACCAAAACATTGTTAATGAGGTTAAAAATTAATCCAAGATGGCGGACAGTGCGTTGATTTAGGTGAGAATATCTCCCGAAGTGAAACAGATATAAAAATTTTGTAACAGACTCCTATATATTGTTTTAGAGTGTCTTTCAAATGAGACAATAAATTTTTTTGTTGCCATTTCCCTTTAAATCAGATGAAACATGGCAGCGAATTCTGTTTTATAAAGTACCATAACATGTTTTCGAAAAAGACTTAAGCTTAATTCGCACAAAAAAACAACCCATCGGCGTTTTATTCTCATATCCGCTCCGCATGTTATCCTCATGTCCACTCCGCGTTTTATCCTCATATCCGCTCCGCGTTTTATCCTCATATCCGCTCCGCATTTTATCCTCATATCCGCTCCGCGTTTTATCCTCATATCCGCTCCGTCAATCCGCTCCGTTCCGCATCCGTATCCGCGTTTTATCCTTACCCTATTGAGTTGTTGGTTGCCATCTTCTCTCGATAAAATAACTGATAAAAAGCATGCGCATTGGCATCGATTACTGAGCTGTCAGCTCAGAGCGCGCGCACACTGTAAGGAAATGTTCATTCGTGCACGAAATTATTCAGCATGTTGAATATCAGACGCAGATGGCAAGCGTGGGGAAAATCACAGAATATGACACTGCACACTTGAGGAAACAGCTTACGCCAACAGTCACGACTGACGCTCAGCTCAGCTGATAGCTCTAGTGTGCGCCGGGCTTTATGCTCATGTATGTACAGGACCAAATTAATTATTGTTGCCAATAAACTTAGGTAGACTTGAATTTTGATCACATATGATTGATGATTTTGCCGTGGCATAGCTCGGGTTTTATGCAACGCAAAAGAAAACAAATACCTCCATTGGAATCAGCATTTAAGATCTAATAAAGATCTTTTGGGTCTTTTTATAAAAGGCAATGCAGTCGATTTATGATTATGTCCGTTTAAACTATATGAAATTTGATATATTGTAAAATGTTGTAAATCTCATCGTCAATAAACATACATTGTAAACTATTACATTTCGTTGAACATAACTCCGCTTCTCCTATAGCTTGGTTCTCGGAAATTGTACGGAATATCGCCTCGCCGAAAAGCTCTTCTTAAAGAGTTTTATTTCAAAACCATATTAATCCCAACATCGAAAATTTCGTGTCATTACCACTTTAAGGACGAACGGAATGCATGGTAGTTCTGTATCTTAAGGAGGTAAACCTTGGGACGTAAACTTTTAACTTTGTAGCTACTGTATGTTCAGACCGTCATTCTTAAGGGCTTTGCCGGCTTGTGCCGACAAAAGTGCTCTTGTGTAAAATATAGTTCTTAAAATTTTACTAAATTTTAATCTATTTAAGGAAAAATGAACCAATCACCAGATTAGAAAGAACGTAAAAAAATAGTAAAATTGCAAATTTTTAGTAGCGTAATGCTGTAAAGTGTTGGAAATATAGCTAGTATTGCAAAGTTTGCTAATTTTGTATACAATATTAGTACCACTTGCGCAAATTGTTATACCAAAAAACCATTTTTAACTCAAAAAAGGTGGCAATTGTAACCCAATTGTATACAAATTCTTCAAACTTTGCGACGCTAATTACAATATGTTCTTTTCGAGAACTTTTTTCCCCTACGTATCAAAAATTAGTCTAACGAGTAAACTGTTTATTGATGGCAACATGCGCGCTTGCTGTTTTTTGTGCTTAAAAATTAGCGGTGCTGCGTGCATACGGTTGCCCGCACCCCGAATTTTTTCCTGCGCAATTTGTCACGAAATGTGCTTTTATGTGCTCGTCTTGACGTACGGTTGATTCTCCAACATTTTAGCTCGGGGACACAATTCAAGCCTGGTGATTGCTTTGTTGGTTACCATAGCGATACTATTGCTGCTGTTGTGATGAAAAATTCTGACCTTGAAGTTAATGAGCAGGTATTGTACCTACTATTTAGAAAGCACGACTTCATTTTACGTTATTCCGTTTTTAAACTGAAAATAATAGATTGCCTTTTAAAATGCTTCATCATTGTCAGAAACTGGCAGGAAAGAGCACTCACTCAGTGTACTAATGTTGCCGCGAACATACAGGGTACATCTAAAAAATGTCACGAATACAAAATCGCTTATGAATTCCATATTTTGCAAAATTATAGATAGTAACAGCAACCAACAGCTTTTGTTTTCATATATTAAGTTTTGTAAGCAGGGGCTGAGTTAAAAAAGCTTAATTTTCAAGTAGCTTGTGGACAAAAATTTTGACATAAAAATGAATATTTTTTTTGCACTGCCAGCAAATATGGAGGAGTAGCTTTATTAATCTGTAAAAAAATTAGTAAGAATAATACGTAGTGAATAACGACGCGCGACCCCTAAAATTCCAGTATTTTTCATTTGCGCTGTTTAGAAATACATCATATCACATCTTTCTAACATGTGATTTAACGATTTAACTTCCTAGATTATTTTGCAATCACAGTACACATTGTTGCAATGTGCATCACCTGATGCTATTGCTAGACTGCCAGCAACAAAACTTAAAAATGATGCCGAAAAATATTGGAGAGAATATTTCATCAATCAGAAACATGGGAGTTTGAAAGACTACCTAGTTCATTACTTAAGACACGTTGAAAATACTGAAAAGGATGGTTCTCTTGTCCAGGTAGATTTTGTGTAATTTTAAATAGCACTAATGCGGGTTTTCCCAAAGGATATTAATTACTTCAGCATCAAGTCCAATTATGACCCTCGAAATCAATGCGAGGCTTAGTGTTGGGTACAGTGACGTTAGAAAATACCCTTAATAATTTATTTGAAATTCTTGATGGTTGTTAGTATTTTAAGGAAATAGATAAAACACGAGCAGGCGATCTGTGACTTATTTACAAATCAGATACAGATCGGATGCGAATTCTTCATACAACTTGTGACATGTCTGGTTGAAAACGTTTGTAATCTTTATATAATCTCAAAGAAATGATTGATTAGAAAATCAATATTAAAGTTTATGTAAATCAGAAAGAAAATCTGTATCCAATTTACAGATATTGATTACATCTGTTAAATTTCTTTTGTGTTGTGTTGGTAATGATTTTATTTATACATAATTGTTATTTAAATATCAACACGTTTCTATTCTGCACTTTTTAACTATTATAATTTTTTGTCAGATAACCACACACTCTCGACTTTTATCGCAAACAAATTCTCGAGCCATAGCGTCAGCAGCAGGGTTTAGTGGTTCTCAGTCTCGTTGTATTAGTCTTCAAGAATTTCATACAGAGCAGCAATTCGTCAAGGCAATAGAGTAAGTGTTGATGTTTTATTTATACAAGCAGTGGCGTAGCCAATGCTCAAGGAATTATAGTCTTAATCATCCTCTGAAGGTCTTGAGGGGCTGCCCAAAACTCTCATTCTTTTCAGAACACTTGAATGGGTTTTAGGGGGCTTGAAGCCCTGAAAATAATGACAATAAAGCGCTTAAAAATGTCCTTACTTGTAAATCGTTTGATAAGTAAGGTACGTTAGTTGATGATTCTTCGGGAAGACATCCTCAGCGGCAACGATAAATGTTAAGGAAAAATCATTTCGTTCTATCCACTTTTTACATAGTCCATTTGATACCTCCTTTTTACCATTCAGTAATAATGAAATAAAAGCTTTGGATTTCTTTTGTTGTTCGCAATACATGTTGGAATACCACACGTAAATTAATCGCCCCCCTTAGAGTCCCGTAGGTATTTGTTTGTGTAAGAACCATCTTAACAATTATATAGAGATTTCTTTGTTCAACTTGGTGGTGCTGAAGGTCTACTTCTTGTTCAATGTGACAATGGTGAGGCGAACTTCAACCTGATTGCGTGTTGTCGTTATCTTGTTGAAGACACACGTCATCGTACAATAGAAGACATTATTCAAACGTCTGTGAAGCCGATCCACATCATCTTCATTATTCAATTACCAAAGATTGCTGGAGGGTGTCAACATTTTGTCGGATTTCAAGGTGGAAAGTGGCAGGCAGCACATATTGACGAACTTCTTGAATCAAGCGAGCAGTTTCCTCAGATTGAACAGCTTATAAATCGTTCAGTGAGTGATCTTTTTCAACCAGAAAACCTAGCAAATAGTGATGACATTGAAGGTGATGAAAGTTCAGAATCTCGTGTGGAGGTGTTAGAGGTAGGATATGCACAACGTTGGAGCACAAGTCTGGCAAATTATTTCTTTGTGAAAAGCTGCAGTGCCCCAATTGAAAGCGAATAACTATTTGCAGCTGATTTGCACGTGTGCTGACAAACCCAACTGCTAAATTAAGTGTATATATAAGCATGGAACCCAAATACGGCTGCAAATAAATGTATCCTAATAACCGGTTAATTATGTTTAAATTTTGCATATAACACCCCAATTAACCTTTGATTAATTTGTATGTATTTGCAAAAACTAACTATTCAAGTTTAAAAATAAACGATGACAATATAAGATGCTGGGGAAGATAAAAAACCGTAGAGATGAAATACTTTGGGCCTGACTATCTCTTTCATGTGCAGTTAAAAGTGTTTCCCTGAGTTTAACGACGTGAAGACATTATATAAATTAACACGTAATTTCTTTTTATCTTCTAGGAAAGCGAAAATGATCAGCAAGTAATTCAACAGACAATAAAACCGACATTTTTGTTAAGAAACTGTCTACAAGCTGCAGCAGCAAGAATTTATGATGAGTCTGCAGATGTCGTCAGAGCTACGAAACGTATCGAAATATTACTGCAATGGCTGCCCGATGATGATTCACAAGAAACAGGTACAGTAATGCCTGGTAGGGATTTATTTACTGAACCCTTAATAAGAAATCAGCTCGTTTTGTAATCCGCTGTGTATTCGTACTAATAATTTTCATTTACCTGCAAACAACATATGTCCTAGGTATTTTTTACACGTTATATTGCAAAAGAAAAGTTTAACAGTTTAATTAAATGTAATTTTATATTAAGTTGTAGTACGTTTCTTCTCATTTGAAACTTGTGCAACACATTTGATCGCTATTTATTCATTACTTTTTATTATCCTTGCTCTTTTCCGCGTCCCTCCATAGCTTAGTTGACAATTCTCAGATGTTTCCTCCTTTTATTTCGACCTATGTATGATTTTCGAGATTAAGACTCATACAATCACCCTTTCGAATTACTCAGCAATAAAATTTATATAATTTAAATATACCTTCATTATATTTTAAGTGTCCGTTAACCCAAAAAAGTATTGTGAGAACTAAATTTCTTTTTCAGAGCTTTCCCAAACTTTTGTCGCTCGCGTTCTCAAATTACTTCTTGAACGAGATGAGAATTGTTTTGAAGATCAAAGATTATGGCTACAACATGAAGCATTATGCCAAGGACATCTTCAGGAGACTGGCACATTCAGGAAAGCGTTATGGCAGAAACTTTCTTCGATTGTTTCTCCGATATTTTCTGAACTGATAGCATATTGTGATCAAAATCAGAACCTCAATTTGCTCCAGGAAAAGGAATGGAAGTTAAGATTGTGGATTCAAATGCTAAACGAAGAAGCAATTACATCTTTGAGTTATGACTCTTTCATTTCTCCAGTGTCTCGTAGACTAAGAGAAAGAGCTTGTGTTCTTAGCACCGGAGCTGGACATCATTTTAAAGGAAAATTCCCATTTTCATGGATTATTAGAGACATAGTCAACCTTCTTCTGCTACAAGTGTTAGGTAAGTGTATTTCAAAAAGCAACAGTTTCTGTTTATTTGCAAAGCCATCGTTGCTCGAATAAGGGTGATGCTCACTTATATTACTCCCTTTTCCTCTTAGTATGTCTTTTATTTTCCTGTCACGTCCTAAACAAACCGAAAATATTACTTTACTTCAGCCAAATATATAATACTACAATCCTGGCCAAAAGTCCTTGGGACATCACAATTTTCATATTTTTTTTATCATTTACTTGTAACAGACTTGATTTCATGCAAAATTTCGTTATCACCCCCCCCCCCCCTTTCCTCCCTCCCCCAATCAATGTTGAAATTGGAATGATGCAGACAACTTTTTGCTCAATTTTCAACATTGAACGGGGGTGGGGGGTGGGGGGGGGGGGGGGGGTGGGGAGGGGGCGCTAGGGATTAAGTTAACGCTTGTAAATGTTCAAGTGTCCCAACACTTTTGACCAGGAATGTAGAATGAACCAGCGGTCTGTTTTGTTCAAACAAATGAATCTTTCACGAAATATTTTCGCTCACATGAACTTTCGCCATTCTGACACTGTATAGCTGCTGATCGCAATACAGTCAGTGCATTATACAATTTGTCCCCATTTCAGTTCAAGTTAAAGATTTTGTGCTGGACCTCAAAGCGGCGCGTGCATATTGATTGACTTCATAGTAATGTATACTAAGAGGCCTAGGGGCTACGCTGGCTACAACCTACAATCAGTGACATAATTATTGGACCGATTGCTCAAAACATACAACTGACCCCCTTCGGCCTTCCCCGCCCCCCCCCCCCCCTTTCAATGTTGCTCATGTGGTGAGCAATTTCAGCAGTAACGGCTATGGTCTTGTATGATGGCGCCAATAATTTTTATGGCCGATATAGCAACATTGAAACGGGGGGAAGGGGGGTTTACATGTGAATTTTTACAAATGCTTAAAAAAATATCTTATTGATCTAAGTGTCCCAAATTTCAATGTCACTGATTGTAGCTGTTGAAAATTATTACGCAAAGAAAATTCTTTGGTATCATGGACGATTAGTGTCTTGTCGTATAGCAGAACTGAAAATTAAATAATTATATGATTTGAAAATTTTGATTAAGATTGAACTTGAAGATTGAAGATTTACACACATGGAAAATAACCTTGAGTAACTAATTGAGTAACTTTTGAGTTCCATGGAGCTAGCGTACCAACTTTTTGATTTGTAATTTTTAGCTAATTCGTCGGAAAAATTGATGTCATTAAGAGGTGTTTTTAACTCATCACCACTTGGAGCTTTGTTAAAACACGTATTTGAAGATACAAGTATTAAAGAAGAAGCGTCAGTGAACTACGCAAATGATTTCCTGCATATGATGTACAAACCTTCTGTGGAAGGTGAAATGCAGGTATAGTTGACACAAATAGTGCTGGTGTGTCCTTTTTTACGTACTGATGACTAAAAAATTTTAATTCATAGGAAATTAGAAAATGTTAAATCTATCATTGAAAATTGTGCATGATGCGTCCACAGGCTTATGTGTACTGAGTGTAAATTAAATCTAATCTTTTTTTTGGTTTGGTGTAACAAACGCACAACCTTGCCTTACAAACAATGGATTTGCTGAACTCATTAGAGTTGATTTGGCCAGAATTAATCTCTGCCAGATATTTTCTGTAGTATATAATTATACTAGCTATCATGAAAAATCACAATCCATTCTACTTCGAACAAAGTTCCATACAATTTGCATAGTATTGATTTACATGTGTCTTGTAATTTTGTTGTATTAATGTAAATTTTTCTTTTAGTTGATTTATGATGCCATGTTAGCAGCTGCAGGAGAACTACATCAGTTACTATATGAAGACGAGGAGTTTGAATTTGATATTCCTTTCATTCATTATGCTTATTCCTTGATTCAACCTCGTTTGGTGAATTTTTCTGATCTTGTTCACGCTTTTCCACATGTAGTTCAGGAAATGATCAAACTGCGTGATCGTTTAAATGTTGGAGAAATGGTAAGCTGTTTTTTGTAATTTGTTGAAAATTATAGTTTAAATGAGAAAGCCAATTCGCTGGCCTTAGAATGACAGTTGGTTAAGGGGGTCCAATAGTCAAAAAAATTTTTGTGTGTTTTAATGCTATGCAGTTCATCTTTGGTCAGGTGTTAGGACATGTACCACAAACATAAAAATAAGTTTTTCAAAGTTACCATTATTGCCATGGTTACCATGTTAATTACTACCTGATGGTGAAAAATCCATATATTTGTAAACATGATATCTCAGCAACTATGAATGATAAAAATCTAAAATAACTTTATTTTAATAGTATATCACATGCTCTTGGAGATGAACCAGAACTATGGTGATTGAGGCAAAAATAAATTTTTTGCGGACAAAATATTGAAACTAGATATTATCGAGATGATACTGACTATCATAACTTGCATGCTATTGCAAATATTTTTATGATTCTGGTTCATCTCCAAGAGAATGTAACACAGAACACACACTGAAAGTTTGAAGTCAATAGCTTACATACTTCTTGAGCTATTGCGCATGCAATAATGGCGATTGGTGGTTTTCGGCAATTTGAGAAAAACTGCTTTAAAGTTTTTGCATGCATTAGAATAACATTAATCGAACAATGCTATGGAAAAGGACACAATAGAGTAAACCAATTGCATACCATTATTTGCTCTGGGTAAAATCATGGTTTTACCCTAACACGATGTAGAATTTGCTGAATTTCTCCGTTTATAATTCATTTTGTTGCTTGAAATTTTGGATATGTTTGGAGAACGCCGTTAACAATATTTTGTAAAAGTTTTGAAAATCGATGAATTTTCATTCAATGTGTAATTTTAAATTATTACATATATAATAAATACAGTTTTTAAACCCTCAATTTTCGTTGAGATTCGTTAGCTCAAGAATGCAGGCGCGAATTTTGAGCGCATTCGCGTTGGAATTCCAAGCCCGCCTTGGCTTCGTTCTGTTCTAATGCCTTTTAAAATCATTTCCTGTCGACCCAATTAAAGCAACAAAAGACTGCAGGGTGTATAAGAAAACTAAAAAAAATTAAAATCGCTCTCAACGTCGCGAAGCGACTCGTAGTTATGGAGTTTTTTTACTGTAACAGATTGCTTGGATGCTTATGTTGTAGAATAAACGAAAAAATGGGAAATTTAAATGCTTACAAACGCGGGAGGGTGCGTATATTGGTTTACTGGTGCACGAAATTTGAATGCTTAAAAGTAATGTTGAGTTGTTAGGCAGGAAATTTTTGGGTGTTTTTTTGTCGTGCAAAGTTTCAAGAGATTTTTTGGAGTTTAAATCCGTCAAAACGCCGCGTGAACTTGTATTTTTCTAAATAAGAATCGTTTTTCTTCAGAAAAGTTCTAATTTTAATTGAATGAGTTGTATGCAATTAGGTAAATGCATAAATTAATCACGCACAAAGCTGATTTTGCTCAACATACAGAGGTATGCGCGACGTTTTTAAATGGCTTAGATTCAAGCAAATTTTATGAAATTTAATAAAACACCAAATATATGTTTCACCGACCAAGTCAAAATTACTTTTAACATTAAAGTTGCGTGCGCAACGCAACCCCCGGGTTTTGAACTTTTAAATTTCTTAAGTTTTCTTTTTATTCTACATTGTAAGCACCCAAACAATATATTTCAATTAAAAACTTCGAACAATTGAGGCGCTTCGCGAAGCAGAGATGGGCATTTATTTAAACTACAGTGTGTTGAAATCTGATTTAGGATTAAAGAGCAACTTAATCCCAAATCACATGACCAATGAATAAGATTATTCATTTACTTTAGATACTTGATGTGGTAGCACTTGAATACTGCTTGCAAAATTTGGAACCGAAACCTGATAATCTGAAAAATGCTAATAACAGAATGATTTGGTGCAACCGAGTTCAGTCGATCCGTCCCATCATACAAGTTACGAAAAGTTTAATTTTGACACCGTTAGAACAACAGGGAATGCATGGCGACAATGAGTCAGGGTTTAAAGGTCAACTTTCCACGAAGAAATCTGCCCATATTTTGCAAGCCTGCAGGTGTGTATTTATGCTATTCATTCTGGCGGTTATTTTTCTATGAATTAAGGAATCTGAATTTTAATCATGCCATAAAAACAACTCATTCTTATGGGAAAAGTAGGCTGAAATAGCAAGCATTTCATGTGGACACATCTTTTCTTGGACAACATTTTGTATTGTGATTATTTTCCGCGACCTCATTTTTGACTAGCCGAGACTACTCTTCTTCGACCTGCTTGCAATTTTCTATTTACACGACAGAAATTACGAACTTCAAACGCCAACATTCAAGCGTGCCGATCCGTTCTTATTGCCATGAGTAACTCGAAAATTTGCCACCGTTGTGCAAAGGGTCAATTGTTTCTACTCTATGTAGGCCGTGCATGGTCAAAAATTGTTTAATTTTAGTTTATAGTTTATTTGAAAGATATATACTTTAGGTACATTCTCAAGCAAAAAGCCTGAAAAATGTTAAATTTCATATTCAACGATAACACAAAAGACGGACATCATCAGAAGCAGCACAAAAAATGCTTACAAGACTCTTAATTATTTTTTTTTATTCTTCAATTTTTTTCGAGTTATTTTCGTAATCGCACCATAATCCTGAGTATTAGTTTCAAAGTAATGGGTGTTTAATGACAAATGGTTTGAAACTTTGAAGAATAAAAAACTTTTTAAGAGCCTTGTATGCAGTTTTTGTGCCCCTTTCTGATGATGCTAGTCGTTTTTGTTATCGTCGAATGTGGAATTTCACATTTTTTGGTGTGATACAATTTAATAGCAAACACAAATCACCCGCTTTTTCTGGATTGGGCACGTTTTGTGCTTGGGAACTGCGGTGCGGTAGAGGTGCGGTTGCGGTTCGGTTGCTGTCAACCGATAAAAATCGCAAACGACCGCAAGAAAAAAAGTCGAAATTAGTCGAATGTTATTACAGAGTGAAAACCGCTATATATTGAAGGTCGTTATGTAAATGGACACAGTGATTGTATTTTTGATTACTCGTTAATATTGATCGAAACTTAATAAATCACTAGCTGTTTTAACGAGATCAAATAACAAATTCGGTAGTTAACTAGCAAACTATTCAAATATTAGATATTGTATTCTTAATACTATTTCGCACTGCAGTAGGAATGATTGCACAGTATCTTTAAATTGTGGGAAAATATTTGTTTCTGTGGATACTGTGACTGCCAGCTGAGATTATTTTCGTTTTTGGAATCAAATTTTGAATCCGTTGCATACTATGTGGACGCGGCACTTGTAAAATATTCTCGTATCTTTCAAAACAATAGCTTCATTAATTTTTTTAGAAAAATTTGTTCTGTTTAGTTATGTTATGGCTCTATTTAAAGGTGTCGTATGGGTTTTAATATTTCTATTCTCATATCTTCTATTGCCTCCAGTGTGCATTGGAATTTTTGTTGCTAATGGTTTGCACAAAAGCCAAAACAGCGCGCGGAAAGCATTGTCACTCGCTCCTTGCAAGTTTCTTCAGTGATTGTTTTATAATCCAAATGAACATTCAGCCCGGTATCCGAATATTTTGGATACGATCGCCTCTTTCCGAACACGAGGCGAATAAGTCATACCACTTCTTGGCGGCCAAATTCATTGCGGTCAGACCGCGGTCCCACCGAGATCTCATTGCGGTCACACCGAGGTCTCACTGAGGTTACACTGCGATGGCCCACGGTTAACCGCGATTTTTGTCTGGACAGTACCGTATGTTTCTCAAAAAAACAGAAACCAGGTGTTCCCCCGATGGCTGCCACGAAAATGTATTTCTGCCTACTTTTTGATTGCGATATTCATAGATACTTAAGAGATACTGTATCTTTTTAGCGCCATGTGGATTCGTCTGGATGTTGTACGCATGTTTATTGAACATACACATCCGCCAGGACAATCAACCCGAGCAGCTGATGGAAGAAACGCCTTTGAACTGTGGAAGGTAATACATGGTTTCCAAAACAACATTTGACAATCTAGTAAAAGTATGAAAAGGCTTCCCCATCTTACAAGTAAATTAACTCATTTCAAATCACATGATTGTTGAATGGTTAATAAAAGTAAGAACTTCAGACCACGATCTGGGATGGATTAATTTACATACAGTGATACGCAAAAGTATTGGACATATAGGAATTTTTTGAGTATGGAAGAGTTAATTTGTTGTTTTTCAATATAACTATGTGTCAAGAGGAGTAAATGGCCAAAAAAACTATGTATAACAAGAAGTCTTGAAACGATTTTAGACTACGCTTACAATGACAAAAAATTACAAAAAGCACCACTTAAAAGTATTGGTCGCACAATAAAAGACAATGTTTAATATTTAGTTGCATGTCCATTGTTTGCTATAACGGCAGTTAACCAATTGCAATAGTTTGAAGTAAGCTTCTTGCAGAAGTAACTATCCATTTTTTCCCACTCTTGTTGACAGAGTGTCTTAAGTTCGCGCAGGTTTTGTGGATTTCTCTTGTGGACTTTAATTTTCAATTCTTTCCAAAGGTTTTCAATTGGGTTAAGGTCGAACGACTGACTCGGCCACTCCAAAACCTTCACTTTCTTCCTTTGGAACCATTCTTTTGTTTTCACAGCAGTGTGCTTAGGGTCATTGTCTTGCTGAAACATCCATCCTCGTGAAAATTTCAGCAACTTTACAGATGGAAGCATATTTTTTTGTAGAATTTCTGATACATTAGGCTGTTCATTTTCCCTTCAATGACATGAAGTTTGCTTGTACCACCAGATGAAAAACAACTCCAAAGCATTATACTGCCTCCACCATGCTTAATGGTTGGTATTGTGTATTTTGGATCATATGCAGAGCCTTTCTTTCTCCAAACATGCCGTGAGCTGTTTCCACCAAAGAGCTCCAGGTTTGGCTCGTCAGACCACAATATCTTATCCCAGAAGTGAGCTGGTTTCTCGAGATGTTCACGGCAAATTTTAGACGAGCAATTACGTGCCTGGTCTTCAGAAGAGGGGTCTTCCGCGGAGAGCGAGAATATATTCCTACTCGATGTAGTGCCCGAGCAATTGTATCTTGGCTAACGTGTGCGTTAGCTGCTTGCAAATCCATTTGAAGCTCTGCTCACGTTGTAAATGGCTTTTGCATCACTTTTCGAGTAATCAGCCGCTTTGCGCGTTTGCCTAGCTTCCTAGAACGTCCTTTTGTCGGTAGATTGGTAACGACGCCATACCTTTTCCACCTTTGAATGATGGCTCTAATTGTACTAACATAAATGTTGTACTTGCTCGAGATCTGGCGATAACCCATTCCACGACTGTGTTCATCAACTATCAGCCTGCGCATCCGTTGTGATAGCTCAACAATTATGAAAAACATACGTTCCTTCCACATGTCGGCACATGCAGCTTTTGGAAGATGGTGCTGCTCACGTGAGTGGTTCTCTGATGCCGAAAGCAAAAACTCTGCGTCCGCTTTAGCGTCCTCCTTTACCAACGAGTTTAATTCTGCTGTTGATAGGTTATTCCCATCTAAGGTTATTAGAATTCATAACTCTGACAAACCATGGATGACGCCTGCATTAAAAAAACTGATCTTTCATTCTGGTAACCTTGACCTCTGGCGTCACTATAGACTTAAAGTCCGAAACGACATATGAGTGAAAAAGCGTGCATATTATACTCTCAAGGTACAACACCTAAAATCCAGCAACTCCAGAAAATGGTGGAGCTGTGTTAACCAGATGCTCGGGAAAAAAGATCTGCAACCAATAACATTAAGATCATTAAGAATGGTACCACCCTATTTGGTAAAGATCTCGCTCAATCACTTAACGCCTATTTTTTAAGAGTGAGTAATGACCTACCGCCACTCAATCCTCTCCTGCTACCTGCTTTTCTCCCTGCACCTAAGCTTGTGTCAAAAAGATGCTCAGTTCCAAAGTTCTTAAATCCAGCGGTCCTGATAATATTCCTATCCGGATTATTAAGGATTTCGCGTACGAATTGGCCGAACTTGTATGTCACATCTTTAATACATCTCTGTCCACTGGTGAATACCCGAACATATGGAAAGATGCGTTAATCACACCAATTCCTAAAGCGCCATCCGTAACCTGTGAAGAGGAGTTGCGCCCAATCTCCCTTACAGCCTCTTTGTCCAAAATTCTAGAGGACTTTGTGGTCAATTGGATGGTGGATGATGTGAAACATAAAATGAACCCGCAACAATTTGGTTGCCTTAAAGGAACCTCTACAACGTTTTGTTTGATCGATATGATCAACAATTGGCTAAGAACAATGGATAATAAATCGAGCTATCTGCGGATCGCTTTCCTTGATTTTAGTAAAGCTTTAAAGGTCCCTAAGTTGCGGGCCCTTGGCGTCAGATCGTCGCTTATTCCATGAATACGCAGCTTTCTCTCAAATCGCCGTCAATCGGTAAAGATTTCCAATCTGATTGGGGCATCAATAACGAAGGTGTCCCTCAAGGAACTAAGTTGGGCCCTATTTTATTTATAAATATGATCAACGATCTTGAACTGGCATCCTCTAGTACTGACCATTGGAAAAACGTAGATGACGTAACAATATCGGAATCCTTAAAGAAAAATGAAGTTTCAGTCCTGCAATCTAATCTTAACACAATTGAAAGATGGTCTGTTAGTAATAACATGAAATTGAACGGGAAGAAATGCAAAGAAATGGTAGTGAGTTTCGCCCGTAGCGAGAATGACATCCCTGACTCCTCATTGATGGTTTACCTTTAGACTTAGTTACTTCTTTCAAAATTTTGGACTTAACCATGAACAATAAACTGAATTGGCAAGATAGTACCGAAGCGTTAGTTACAAAAGCCTCAAAACGTTTATACATTATTCGTGTCCTACAGCGCTGTGGTCTTTCCCCCAATGATCTCTTATTAGTCCACTTTTCTATGGTGCGCTCTATCTTAGAATATACCTGTCCTGTCTGGCACACCATGTTACCAAAGTGTTTGGGGAATAAAATTGAGAAAGTTCAAAAAAGAGCTTTCCGTATTATTTATCCGACATCAGATTACGAAGATGCCCTCAACATCGCTAAGTGCAAGCGTCTTTACGACAGACGTCAAGAGCTATGTGCTAAAACTTTCAAAAGGATCTTAAAACCCGATGCTCACCTTAACCACCTCTTACTCCCACTCCGAGAAGATTCGCACGAACTGGACTTAAGAAACAATTCTAACTTTACATTAACTAAATGCAAAACGGAGCGTTTTAAAACTAGTTTTATACCAGCAATGACTGCTAATTTTAATAGTAAATAATTTGTAGTTTTTTAACAATTGTACATATACGATATATCTATATTTACACAATTTGATATTTACCTTTTATTATGTTTCTGTAAGCATATTGCAATTCACCCTCGGGTGCCAATAATGTGTTTCTTAATAAACCTTTAAACCTTTAATATTCACACAAAAAAATGCTATGTGTCCAATACTTTGGCGTATCACTGTATGAACTGAGGAGTTCTATTTGTCACGATCATGATAGTGCAAAATGCAAGTGTTCGAAAGTGGCATTAAGTCTTTGTTACCCACCAAGAGACGCTTCAGTGGCACCCTGTGAAATTCTTACAACCGAACTACCATGAAAGATAATATACATCCATCGTTGTGATTTGGTTTTATTTATTTTTGCAGGCTTTGGGAGAAAATCCAAATTTTTCGTCTCTTCATACTGTAACGGTCATTGAGAGATTCCTGAGCAGATGCTGTGATGGAATGAACAAACGCCTATTCAAGTAGGTTTTAAAATGCACATAAGCCCCCAAATTTTTTTTAATGAAATTGGAAAGATTGTGATTTTACAAGATGTGACTCTCTGCCCGTGAGCGACGCTGAAGCTTTACTTGCTCACAGGGAGAGTAGGTCTGTGACGTAAATTCCGGATATTGCATCCAATTTCAGCGTAATAACTACCTTCTCTGCAGGCGTTTGGTTTGGGGAGGATTGTTTGATGGCGGTGCGGATCGTAAACAAAACGCCTGCAGAGGAAATACTGTGCAAATACTACAAGAAAGCTTTGTCGTTGTCCAGAATTTGCGTCACGCGCTAGCTGCTAGGCTACTAGAATGGATACGCGGCCGCGAACTAAAATAGCGGCAATTTTAAATTAAATTCCGTTATTAAACGACGGCTTGAGGGTACAAAATTGATTTAAATTCAGTAATTCTTGCGCCAAAAGTCTTCTAAAATCACAATTTTTTCCGATTTCAATCAAAAAATTTTGGGTTATGGGCACTCTAAATATTCAAGGTCATACAACCTCTCTAAACTACTACGTACCTCACACTACAGAGCCGCTACGATGCTTTATTTTTCACTTTCTACCTTATAAAGAATTCTGTCGTGGAAATCTCATGCACCCTCCCGCTTCGTATGTGAATTATAATAATTCTTACACGATGCGGGACGGTGTGTGGGATTTTAAAAATTATTGCATAACGTGTTTAATTGTTTTATAACTTTTGTTTAGGTTTGACATCAGTCAGTGTGAGATTTGTAAAAGCCCTATGCAAAAACCTGTTGAAATGCCATGTGACCATGTATGTTGTATGACCTGTGCAAATGGCTGGTTTACAGACCATCGCGCATGTCCCATATGTAGAGAAGACATTGGTGCCAATTTCAGAATCAAAGTCAGTAGAAAATACAGGTACAGTTCGGGAAGAAATTCATGAAGCGGAATTTTCCCAGTCTTCTCGCTTGATTGTTGCTCAATTATCGCCTATTAGAATATACTCTGTCATGGACTTATTACATATGCTGACTTTTGATTGGCCTCTCAACCCTGGTCTTTTCCTAGTAGACATGATTGAGAAAAACAACAGAGCAAGATGGCCGAAAACGTTTGTTTGGCAAGTGTTTCGAAGGAATTTCTCGAAAATAGGATATTCCAAGAGCCTGTAAGACAACAGAAAAAAGTCAAACAACGTATTAACGATAAACAACATATTAACGATAAATCTACTTTTATTTGCGTGCAAATGTGACACGAAGACCGGCGAAATTACTTAAGCATGGACTTTACTAATTTTAGTTTATGCTGCAAGCGAAATCTTTGAAACTACAGTCGATCATAGTTATTTAACCATGTTTTTCGAGTCTTCCTAGTGTTTTATGTACTTTAAGTGTAGGTTTTCTAACTTTTAAATTATATTTTTTGTATGTTTCGGAGTTTTCTCACAAAAAATTACTGTAATTCACATCAGTCAGTGAGCCATAGTGTAAAATCTAGGGGGGGGGGGGGCAAATATCGAGTACGCTGCTTGAATGTATCCTATCAAGGTTTTAGAGTTTAGTATTACACCAGTCTGTGCTGTTTTTTGTACAGATGGAAAAGGTAGTTAAATGAGCATTATGGCATTTAATGATTCCAATATAAGTCGTTCACTACAATTTTAGCATGATATGTCGTATAATCCTTATAATACACCAAATGAATAGCGATAGTTTTACAAATAATAATCAACTAAACTTCCTTTTTACAAAAATTTACTTGAAATTTATTGCTGTATAAAAAGCAAGAAGCTGTAGTCACTGGTCAGTAACTATCACTTCGGAGACAGTCAATCGTGACCAATCAGAGTTCTGGAAAATTAATAGTCACCTGGAAATTCATACTAATACACTATATGTTTTAGGTTGTAAAATTATATAAAAAATAGTTACACCTTATCCACTTCCAATTATCAGCTTCCTATTCGCGGTATATGCAAGAGTCAATATACAATTCTTGATGACATCTTGATTCTGCGTTTATTGCTGCTGTTATATTTTGATTAGAGGCTCAGCTAGTGTGATAAGTATAATACTTTGTCACACATTCATACTAGTGCTATCCTGCATGCTAGCCTATTCTACGATGTTTATGCTCATTGTCTTTTCTTTTAAAGCAATGCTCTTGAGTTGTACAGCAGTTTCCGGAATCGCTGCAAGTCATTTTTTATGGAGCTTGTCTCGCTGTATTGCTTTGGAGAGCAACTACCAAATCCAGACCTAGTTCGAAAGTTTATTAGCTATGTGATTAAAGACGAAAATGAAACTGAAGATCTAACGCCATTTGATGGACAAGCAATTGACGTCACACCTGTTATAAGATCTTTTATTTTACAACAACTTCTGCAAATAAAAGAGAGGTGGGTTATTAAGATATTTATTGTTCGAGTAGTTATTTTTTCCAAATTAAATTGGTACTAACCCTACAACATATTTATAGTAAACTTGTTTTACTGAGTTGTTGCCTATGACGTTGGTAAATTAAAAACAGCCAGGCGAACTAAGTACTGGGATATTATTTGCGGCTTTCAGTATTGCTGAGCACTTTTGAGAGCTACGTTTGTCGATAGGTGGAACAAAATGTCAGTTGGGTAGATTATTTATGAGCGATTTTAGGAATTTTTAAAAATTCCCGTCGTGAATAGACCAATTTAATTAGTCTGAGCTGTTTATATCGGGATATGTCTGATACAACGTGGAATGAGCTTGATGTACTGAAAAAAGTCACCTGCATGGTCTAAAACGATATTTTGACTGGAACTCCTGTTTTTTATATCGGCGCTTTTTACCCTGGTGAGACCACAGTGCATTGCGTTTCAATATGGTGGCCTCCCTATCATAAAAAGGTTTAATACCTAAAACTAGTGACTCGCCTAGCTCAATTTAAGTCAGTCATGTAAAACAGTTATGATCATATTTAATTGATAAGCATTGTTGAGTACCAACAATCTATTGTTTTTCGGTGATTAAGTGCAAGTTTGTTGGCCATTGGCAAAGTAAGCAATGTCGTCGTAAATTTTAAATTGTTCTTCGGTCATTTCTTTACGAATTGATTGTTTTCATGCTTGCCATGTATTCATAACCAAATTGTCGGGTCTGCCTTGCCACTGGAATTAGCTAATGCAGCGGTAGAGTCAATTCTGTAAATCGTTAACGTATAGTAGTGGTCTCTGGTTTCAACATTTATTTTTTCTGGTTTCCTTTGTCCCTTTATTTTTGTCCAAGTGTGAAAACCCCGCAAGGAACTGGATTAGATTGCTTTTGATCGCTCTAATTTGCATCAGTGTATCAACGACGCAATGTAAAAAAATAGTAGAATTAAATAAATCACCAAATTAAAATTGGTTGTCTCGGAAGCATTTTTCTTGTAGAAATATTATTTGGTAAAATTGGGTTGAAATCCAAACCAAGTTTTCATTGTTTTAAGCAATAAAATATTGGTGATAAATGAAATGTACGTGAGACAACCAATTTTTTTTACAGTGTGGTCTTATTATGATCTGGTTGGTCATTCATGTAGGTGTGGTTCCCTAATAATTTGTCTACTAACAGGATATTGTAATATTGTGAGATACAATATTCTTATATTGTTTACAATAAGACTCCGGCTCTGGCAGTTGCACGAAAAAATACGCCAATAATGTAACAGCATTTTATCACACTCTAATTTTTACCGAAACAACGCCGTACAAACGCGACTCACGAAGAATCACGCTCGTAGCAAATTCTCAAATTCATTTTCTACTTTGGCCGATTTTAGCGTGATAGTTTTATCATGATAATAATAAACAAATAATCATGCGATGTCGTGATGTTTGAAACTAAACTCGCCTCGGAGGCTCGTCCACTTTTGCCAAAACTTCTAAACATCACTCGAGCTGTTAATGCCAAATTTAGGTGGTATAATACCTGCGGTAAAAATAAGTGAAAATGAAGATACAAGAATTACTTATTACGGAATAAAAATAATTTAGATGCAAGACTATTTATCATTTTGCTTTCGCACGTTTTTTCAGAGAGAAAGAAGTATGTGGACATCTTGAAGAGTACATTCGTCGTGCCAGTGGTTTAGCTCAACCGAAAGAACATTTGATCGAAGTTTGTGTGTTGTGTGTACAGTGCATGGAGGTATCAAAATAAATTATTTTTATTACCACCACAGAGTTACTCAGAGATTATTCGATGATAGAAGTACAAATTACATTAATTGCACGAAATACGAAAACACTTTGTTGCTAAATTATTTATGCAAATGTAATATTTTCGAATATCTCAGACAGTGTACCAGTATGATAGAATTTCACTGGTAATGTTTTAGAATTTGTTTCTCGCACACATTGTGGATTCTATTGCAACATGCTTAACTATTTTTCGTCCTTGCTAAACCGTACCGTTTAGTACTTGCAAATTTACATGCAAAACATGAAAAAATTGTATCATATATTAATTTAGTCCGAATATTTTTGAATTTATTAAATTCAAAAGAACGTCATTGCAAACACTCAGACAATCAACTTACACCAGAAATGCATACGTTGGTAGAAGAAAGTTTAGAATGTCCACTCGTTGAAAAATAAAAATTCTATCAATTGAAATACGTTTGCCGGAATGACGTATCTACAGTACATTTCGAATTGCCTTCAAACGAGATCTTTCTCTTAAAATCCTGAAAAGCAGAGTTGCCATGTCGGAGTGTCTCGAACTAACGCTGCCAATTTAGCTATAGTGCAGCAAAACGAAAATATAGATTCTTTTGCCACTTGAAACGACAACACAGAATTCGATGTTCACCATATTTGGCCGAAATGCTGTTCAAACAATGAGTACAATTTGATGAGAATTGTGCTGTATTTACTTCCAAGAAAACGCATTTAATTCTAAAATCATTGGAGTATTTCCTTCCACATTGAGTTCATCTTTTGTTTTGAAAAAACGCAACAAATAAATTGGTAACTTTACAATTCCTCTTCATGTAACGAACGAATTACGAGTTAATCATTAAAGATTGTAAGCTAGCAAAAACCCAAATGATTTTTTCATGAAAAACAAGAATTTTAGCGGGGTTTTGTTGGCCTGTAACCAACTAGTAATATTTTTTTCTTTATCAAGGATGTAGAGACAATGAAGCTTTTGAAAGGAAAGGAAGGTGGTGCAAATGTGCAAATCTTGATGGCTAGCCAAATCTTGGAAAGAAAGTTGCGAACATTTTCCAATACAGCTTCACCAAATTCTCTGACTATCAATTGTCTCAAAGATATCGCGGCAATAAGAGCTGCATTGGATGTGCTTTCCAAATATTTAGATGAAAATTTTGCTGATAATTTTAGAAAATTTAGCCCTCTTTCGAAATGCCTGGAAACAGCGAAACATATTTGCTGTAATTCAAGTCGATCTGTCATTAAGTTCTTTTTATTAAAGCAATTAGTTCGCCACAATGGAATCAATGCTGTTAAAGAAACGTGTAACAGAGAGGAACTCGACTGGATCCTGCCACCAATGTTGGAGGTACTACACTTAATTTAATTCTTCGAATTGTCTTGATCTTGAATACTTGTGATATACTTTTGTTTTCAAGAACTGGATAATACATAATTTGTGTAAATCTGTCTTAGTATCGACTAGAAATCACACAAATGTCGAACTTGAAGCCGGTGTCAGTTGCGAAAAATTCATCAACTATAATTACAGGAATCGAACCAACGCCATGGCGATGCCTGTATACTGCTCTGACTGCTGACCTACAGAGATTAACTGGCTACATTTCGCTTTATTTTTAGGAACAAAATAAGACTCAAGATACTTTTATTGTTCACAATCAAAATTACCATGTTGTGAGAGAGTCATTTGGCAAAGCAATACTTACGTCCAACACCGATGACCTAAACGATGTAATCACTGTAAGTGGTTTTGTGAAAACAGTCATAATTATCAGAAACAATGCATGATGAGAATTAACATTTAACCTCGACAGCCATCGGCAGTATCGATACCATTCAGTATGCATTTTACCATTCACAAAGAGAAAAAAAGTATCGCAAATTATAGAAACATGTATGTATTAAACGTTTTTACAATTCTTTCCAATACAATCAGTAAAACAAATAGACGAGTGTTTAGTCAGAAAAGTGGTTAGCAAAAGAGAGCATAGTCTTTTTGGTAGTGCCTTTTTGCAGTGAAATATATCGTATGTATTTTACAGGGTTTACAGGCTCAATCACCTACGTGTTCTTGCTATGTCTTACTGGCTTTGTTCCGTGAAATAACAACAAGCTTTTCCAATGTAAACAGAGATGACCGAATTCATCCCAGGGTATGTAACTCTGGGCAATTACATTGGAGAACTTTATTTATTTATATTTTAATGTCATAAAATCGTTAATATTAGATACTGTATATTTATTAATTCATATCATTTCTTAATAATATTTGTTGCAAACTGCACTCGTACGCGTTCACATCATTATTATTATTATTATGTATTCATGACTGAGCTAAAGGACCGAAGGAAAACAGATACAGTGATATTGTATATCTTATTATCATTATTATTATTATACATAGTGAAATCTGTTCCGAACATGAAGAAAGAAGTATATTAAATTCCATATTGGAATAAATTGAACAAACAAAACTCGCGAGGTGGCATTAGAAACAAATGGGAGTCACCACCAACCTAAACTAACAAGCTTTGTGAGAGATTAGTTAAAAAATGTAAAGTAAATAAACTATAGAAGTTGCATATCGCTTAAAAAACGTTTGCATAATAAGCCAAATCTTTATATAAAAATCTGTGCATAAAAATCTTTATATTATAGAAATCGTTATGTAAAAATACACATTTTGTGTATTTTAGGGGTGCAAGTGCTCTTAATGATCACTTTCTGGATATGGACTTTATTTATTGTAAATATAATCCCATGCAAATTCTAGGAACTGTCGAAGGTGATTGCAACCCCTTGGACAGGTTAATGTTAATGGGTTGTAACCCTTCTACCATTGCCTGCATGATGGGGATTGTAACCCTAGCGGGCATATATGCACCCTGCTAGGTTATACCCCCACTGACCCATTTCTCCCACCCAAAACATTTGTCTTGTTTTCCTTTTTTTTCGTTCCTTCGTGGTTAAAAGCTTTGATTCGTTAAAGCCAATTTATAATACTCGGATTATAAATTAAAGTTGACGGAGCAATGCAGCTAACATAGTTCAAAGTTCTCATCCTTCTTGGATGTTATCCAAGTACGCGGTATCTCACGTCGTGCGCAACTGTCATTCATGTAACCTAGGGCATCATTGATCACGCTCTGCGCACAATGCACGCATGTGTGCATCATGCCAGGTAACCTGATAGCTGATGAAAATGTCATGCATGTTTTTGATGACATTGAATTAACCAATAGAAATAGTCTGGTAAGATATAAGCTGGTGATGCATGTGTGTTCGGTATCTCTTTGTTCTAGCCTTGACAGAGGTAGGAAGTACGAGAACTGCCTAGACATTTTTCCACCAATCCATCTCGCCAGAATAAAAAGGACAATCCGCCGAACTCCATTGTCCTTATCATATACATTCTAGGGACTGTCCAAGGAGATTGCAACCCTTTTGGACAGGTTAATGTTTGGGAGATCGTAACCCTTCTAACATTGCCTGATAGGGACAAAGTCTGATTGGTTGGTATTTCCAAAAAATAGGGAACTCAATTTCTTTTTAAGAATATTTGAAATTGATGATCTCTGTTAATTTTGAATCTAAAAAGTTCTATATATGTCAAAATTTCATACCATAAATTAAATTTTTCCAGAGACGATTGGTCCCCTTATATTATTCTGTTAACCAGCTTACATCTTCGCCAGACATCTTCTGTATGATAATTTGAACATATGTTTGGCATTACTAAAACGTTTTTAATAAGTTTGCTCGATAATTTTTTTGTAGACTTTAGAAACGTTGAAGCAGTACGTTGCAGGGATTCAGTATTTATCAAACGAAGTAAGAATATTTTTGAAATTATTTTATATATTACTCAAAAGTGGGGTACAGTCCGTTATGTAAACAAGCACTTTGTTTACATTTTGAAATTCAAGATTTGTAAATTATGATAGTGAATGAATATCTAACGTCTATCATCCATCTTTAAAGCGGACGTTAATCCCGTTCGGTCCCCCTATATTGTGCGCATGGCATTTTGTTGGCGTGTTTGCTTACATATTTCACTTGAAACAATAGGTAATTATAAACCAGAATTCAAATTTGTCACTGTTGGAATATCGCATTCATATATCCAAAAAAGTGGTATTATGTACCATGCTGTAGTGATGCTTTTAGTGTTACTCCGAGCTCCACATCCACACCGACAACCTAAAACCATGTCTGTCCGCGGTGGATTAATAACGAATGTTTTGAGTGATTCCTCCCCTGAGCGTCTCTAACTAATCGACTCGTTCACAACCACCAAAGAAAAAATGCAGGAGAAATCGCTGCAAAAATTGCACGTGCATGTACAAGTGCAGATTTGTCATGGATTTAAAGTCTTTGCTTTCTTTTTCACATGAACATTATACTTCTTTTTATATAATGTTTTTTTCATCTTTACGCAACTTCGCCCCACAGTTTTCCAGTATGTTTTCTCGTACTTTAATTTGAACATAATCTTGTATATCACATGAAGGAAGCCTGTCCTCTTTTTGAGTGTTGCTGTTCATTAATGTTAGATCTCTTCTTTTCAGGTAAAAGGATTAGCTGAAAATTTCGTGACAAATTTTGAAAGTGCCAACGGCCATCTTCTACAAGTACAACCTCGTCAATCTAGTAATGACAGACGTCTGGTGGAAGTTTCGGTTCATTTTGTTATTATCATGAAATCTTTACCTCCTGGTCCCTTGCTACAACCTCTTGTGGCTCTTGCTTTTGATCCAGCTTCGATGACGGTAAGAATTGTAACATAAAGTTTCTAGACGACTTGTGCAGATCGTGTATTTATCACAACAATAAATTGACAAAACAGTTTACAAAGGCTGAACATTTTCATCAATGACAAGGAGAGGTCGTGACTCAGGACATAAAATGTCTTTATATCAGCACATTAAACATTTTACCTACGCTGTACAAGATACCAGGCGTAAAAGTTTTCATCCATGTTTATTTCGAAATATTCGTATGACAACAAGGCGACATATGCTCGTTGTGCCTCTCACCACAGAAACCAAGTCTGGTGTGGTATTTTATGTGAGGCCAGTTATCTCAGTGGATTTCTTATGTTCTGCGATAGCTTTTCTCTGGGTACTGCGGTTTTCTTTTTCACTGAAATCAGCATATCTAAGCAGTACGAGCACAGCAACTCACCGGAGCAGAAAAGATGGCTACATGTCGACTTTACCAGAATGTGTATTGTGGGTATCAAATACAAATGGCCAGGAAAAGATGACAGAAAGGAAAGCTAAAAGATTGAATTTTTAGCATACGCGAGAAAGTAACCTATTTTCCTTTTTCTGTCCTTTAAAAGACGCTAATTTGCTTTTTCAAACGATTTCATACCGCATTGCTCTCTGGTAAAATGAACGTCTGCCATCTTTTTTGCTACGGTGAATTTGTACATGTTGCTATGCTGGCCCTGTCTTTGTGTCGAAGCTTAATAAAAAATACTTTCCAACATCATTTGCAAATAGTGCAATGTTGAAGTAACTCGCCTGACCTGCACATTGTAATCAATTAAGTTTATTGGTGACATCGTTTAACAATTCCAATAACTTACTGGAATTATATTCGTGCGTATAAAATACCCCTCACCCTGACCGTAAGTTCTAACACTAACACTAGCAATCACAAAAATTTGCTGAATACAGTAATCTTATTGGGTTACGTGCGGATTTGGTAATTAATTTCAGCAAAAATCTGTAACAAACGGGGCAGAATCTATTATAAAAAAACATTAATATGTTAAGCCCTGACGAGTTTCCGTGTTTGTACTTCCTTTACTGGCCATAGCGAAAAAGGAATTCGTCTGTGGCGCCTTAACATTGTGTTACTTTATACATTTAAATGAATACTCAGTCTTCAACGATCTTGTTAAGTTACTTTCATTTGGGATTTTTTTGTGTGCAAAAAAGTGTGATGGGCTTACGAAAGTGGGGAGGGGTATATTTGGATTGGTGTTGACGTTTGTAATTTGATGGACTTATGTACGGGAAGGCTTGTATTTAGAGAGATGGTTGTTAAACAGTAAAACACATTAAGATTCCAAAAAACTGCCACAGCGGTAGAAAAGACTAGTCAGTAGATGCAATATTGATGTTAAAGAAGTTATTTTGATGGACGAATTATAGAGATGGAGTTTTTCCACCATTGCTTTATTTATTCATGGAGAATATGAGGATAAAGTTACAACGAAAATTTAGGCGAAAATCAAGAGAGCGATAGCGATTGTGATGGTTTTCGTTGTGTTTTACGTAGGAATTATAATGATTTAGAAGGGAAAAAACTGGTGAAAAAATGCTTTTTATTTATAATGCGTTAAGATTACCATTTATTTGGTTGTGTAGAACGCGTTTATCCCTACAATGCCTCATGATGATAGTCCTACAGTATTGGCGGCAGTTTCTGATGGTCAAACGCGAGTTTACGGTAAGCTAAGAAACTATGTACATAAATCACGCTAAAGTGAACGTCGTGCGCAACATGCTGTAGCAACACCAAGGACATTTTAAAAATCACTGTGAAGTTGTATAAACTAACAATAGAGAAACGATCGATTATTGTGGAATCGCCGCACACCGTAAATAACTTATATGATTTGACGAAGCATATAAGAAAAAAATGTTATCATCTCTGTGTGGTGGCAGCCATCTTGTGTTGCGAATTCTTGCCGAATGGGCTGACAAATTGCACCTATGATAAGATAATATTATTTTTGAGTAAGATAAACGCACATCACGAGATCTCCAGGCTAGGCTATATCTACGAATAAATGTAAAATCATCAAATCATCATCGTGTTGCATAACCTGAAAGTAGTAAGTAGGCTATTGGAGAAAGTTTTTATAAAATGAAAAAGCAGAGCTGTTTGCCCATCTCTTTAGAATGCTAAAATTATGAAATATTTACCGTTTGTACTTTTAGAGTGCCAAAACCGACATCGCTACGTTGTTACAGAAGTAAGTGTACCTTGAACGTACATACAATATGTTTTAAAAAGTGATCAAAAATGCTATCAAAAATGAAGTGAAAACACTTGCTTGTTTCTATGTTGTTAAACTCTACCTCTGAAATCTCGACCCGTGGCCAATTTCCGAATTGAACTACTTTGTTTTCGAATTTGCACTAATTGTCGCCGTTGTATCGTGTCATATAAGCAGAGGATGACTTATTATCTCAATTTTTCACGTTTTTGACGTTTCAAGTTTTTAACGTTTCAAGGAAAAAAATCGGTTCAAGAAATGGGCCGCGCTATTTAGACAACGGCAATGAAATAGTCAGCTGTCTCTGTGCTAAAATTCTCACCTAAAATGTTCTAAAACGACCAATTTTGATGTGTTTCATCCCGAAGCTAGGGGTGAGGCGCTTCAAAACGTTTTGTAGCTAACATTGTACCGTATATACATATACCTAAAAACCTTTTAGCTTCCTCTATTACTCAGAGTGTTTCCTCTTTACCTTAGAATGTTTTGACACTGTGCAGGTTGTATAAAAAATGGTGATCGAACTTTCAATCTACAGAAATAATTTTTCACAGTCGGAAAGACTTTTAACTTTTAGAATAAAGAATAGGATTTTAACTTTTTATTGACATCATTTTTGTGAAATTTGAAGAAAAATTGAGCAAAAGCGAATCAAATGATAATAACCAGTGTCACGGTCTCAGCATTCCCCTAGTCTGAGTTGTCCCCTTTGATCATCTGCAGCTGCACGTACACAGCTGGTCGCTGAGCACGTGGCTAGCTGGGTTCAGCGTTCCCCCAGTCTGAGTTATCCACGTGGTTTTTACGTGTTTATTATCGTTATGATTACTTTTGTATATTTTTTAAAACTTAGATTGGGGATTATTGAGACTGGTCTGAATGCTCCCCAGCCTGATTTATCTCATTTTAAAACTAAATTATAACAGGTGATACCCCAGACTGCGGAGCATTGAGACCAGTCTCAATACTTCCTAGTCTGAGTTATATCATTTCAAAATCTCATTCCCAAATGGGATTAAATTTCAACAGATTTTTAATAAATTCCCAAAGGTGAGAAATTGCAATTTCGACTGGCAATTTTTGTGATTCGTATTTGATACACACTGTTCAATAGCATATCCCTGTTTAGGGGCTAGTGAGCGACTCATTTGCTTTTTACGTAAAAGTATATGCCTTGACTATTTTTAAGCAGCTGGAGCAAACAACATCGCAGGCGTCTTGTTCGATAATGAGTGGTGTAATATTTCATAAACGAGCTAGTGCGAGTGTTTTACCAGGGTTTCCGGGTAAGAAGTCGAGTGTATTCTATTGTTTTCAAGTGTTTGGAAACCCTGGTTAAACACAAGCCACGAGTTTATGAAATAACTTCTTAATTGTTTATTGTTAAAGCGGAACTCCCTTATTGTATGCCGTTGCTTTAAAAACGAAATTATTTACTGAAGCAATGCTGTAAAATGAGTATGGGAAGGAAACATGAGCGTTGTCTTGTTGAATATTCTTGTGAATAAAGTATGAGTGTTAATATAATGGCCTATTACGTGTAAATATGTGATTATTTAGTTTGGTATGTTTGTTTCGTTTATAATTAAGAAATGATGTATTGAAACCGTTTTCTTTGTTTTGAGTGTTTTTATAATTAAGAAATGTTGTAATAACGCGTTGGTTAATGTTAAAAACGTTTATTATCTAATTTCTTAATTATTTATTTAACTTACGGTGTATTACCGGTGTTTCAGAAGTTGTGCATGTGATGTACAGTAATACGCATTTGCGATTGGTTTATTTGCTCATGAAGTATTAATGATTTGAGAAGTATTTTGTGTGAATGCCTGTGCTACAGAGTGTTCCAAAAAAGCGGATTCTATTCAAGATGACAAAGAATTTCTAAAGAATACATAAGTATTAATGGCTTCGCTGCACTTTTGAGACACCTTGTATAAACCGGGAGTTCAACCGGGAGTATTTGAACTAGTTGAGGGCACATAATTTCTTTCATTCGCATACAATATCACTGTTGTTTTTAGTGTGGAAGGCCAAATCAAGCATATAAGTGCCCGACATGTGATCTTCCCATTGGCGGAGTCAATCACACTTTGGAAGCCAGTAATAGGGAATCGTCAAGGTAAGTGCCGGTTTATATGAGAGAATTGAAAGTTGTTGTCTGCTTTTTGTTAAAGCTGTTTCTATATCCTTTTTTTAAATGTATGAATTATTTATTAGACAACATTGGTATGTAGTCTAAGACCTTTAAAGGAACAGCAGCTTGTGTGCATGCGCTTCACATTTCGTTTGTTTGAAGTCTGCAAACAATATCTTCTACAATTTTGATAAGTTTTCAAATTTTTTGCTGTGGACCACCTTGACGCTCAAAGCAAGCTCGAAAGTGAAAAAATGACGCACACATTTTTTTCTATTTATCTTAAATGATAAAAATTCAGTAAATATAATAGCTGTATTATTGTGTACTATGGCGATAGCCGCAAAATAATAATGAAAATATCCCAACTCCTGCCTAGCATTTTCGCGCAGATTGCACGCGTGGGTTTAAAATTATTTTTTGAGCTCGTATAGTTCTTAATGTGTTATGGATAATTTCCACAGCTGAAAATGGACGAATGTTTTTTGTGGTTGCGATGAAATTGTATTTATTGAACAGTGAAACCACTAGGCTCTGTAATGGAGAGAGTTCTTGCTAATTGTCGAAGCAAACAAAATTGAGATAAAATACACTTCACTTTTTCAACAGTCGAGCAAACTTGGTTGAAATATTCTTTAACAGTCTATTATACGTAAACTTACAAGAATTGGATGTTAGCCGCAACAGTCATAAAAATTGTTCTTCAAACTCTTGTACTGTTGACGCTTTAGCTACATTTGATGCTCACATGTCCTTGTTCCAAGGAATTTCAAAATGTCCAGTTTTTTTTTATTTGAATAAGACTGGACTCGTACTTTTTGCAGTTATTGTATAGTATTTAGAAGCAAAATTTACATAGCGTAAGGCAGGCTGATAAATTTAAACAATGTAAACAATGTAAACAGCGATATGTTTTCTCAAGAAAAAATTTTTGCAAAATTGATGGCAATTTTGTTCATGGTATTTTTTAGAGTATTTTAAAAAGTAGTCAAAAGGCTATACTTTTCCTGATTTGTGCTTTTTGTAGAAACAGTCTGTATTACAATACACAAAATTTACTTCATGGGCAATAAAACTGGTCATCGACATCTAGTATGGATAAGGTTGCGCAGAATGTGAACATTCATGCAGACATTAACCATGTAAAACAATTTTCGCGATAAATACGTTAGTTTAGTTGGAAATTAAATAATATTTTAATCGATATTTTTTGCAAATTTCTAATTGCCTTTTAAGCAGGCTCAATTCAAATTGTGCTCGTGGCTGGAATAATTATATTTATTTGTTTAATTAGGGAAGATCGAAGTAGTACTGGTCACATTCTTGGACGTGCTCAAGCACAACCACCCAGCGCAACATCAGAACGGAATTTGAATCCTTTGACATGTAGTGTGTTACGTTGTCTGACGCATTTAGCCATGCTTTTGGGAACAGACCAGAATATGCAGGTATTTCGCTGGTCTTCAATGTTTATCCCATGTTTGTTCTAAGAAGTTATATTTCAGGTTGAATCACGATTGAATATATTCAGGTTCTTTAATTAAGCTTTGCTGTAAGTAAAGGCTCGCCACATTACCTAATCCACTATGTACATTGAAGAAACCCACGACCCCTGTTCACAGAGCGTTGATATAAAAAGCACTAGAATTTTACATTTGATTTTGCATGTGAATTATATAAATTAATTATCACATGTGGGGGGGGGGGGGGGACAGGGAATTTACTTTCACACATAAACCACTCATTTCACATTTGAAAAGATATGTAAATCACAAATTTCACTTTTCACACGAAGTTTCACACATAAATTTCTAAATTTTACATGTGAAATGATCACTTTCACATGTTAAATGTTTCAATCCCATATTGAACTTAACTGAAAACACATGCAATTTCTTTGTACGTAGGGTTCTGAAGACCCTAAATTTTGTTAAATTATCTAAAATATGCATGTAATCAATAATCATCAGAGGCAATCCTGTAACCAACCCTAGAGCTCTCTTTTTAACAAGTACAACGGGATGCTTTGTTTATGAATTAAATTATTTTCTCCTTACCAAAGTGCGTGTATATAGGAATATTATTCTATTTAATATTTTTATGAATATAGAATTTGTGAACAACAGGTTTTTTGAAATATTATGTATATTTCATTTCAAAAATTTCATTTTTTAACCAGAGTGTTGCTGCAACAATAAAACCGCCAGTTCAAGATGTCGTCCAGTTCTTAAAAGAACACATACACCATGATATAAGATGCATAGCACGAACTACTGGTAACAACGAAGATGAAGCAGTACAAGTAATCCATCTAGTGCTTGTTGGTATTGTAAACAACATGGGCCAACAGAGAGGTACGTTTACAGCTAGTGCACGCACGCGCGCCAGATCAAGATTTTAATTTAAGCCCTGTATACCTTGCGGGTGAAAGGAAAATATTCATTCAAACAGTATTGTATGCATCAGTAATGAAATTATAACTAATGGAAAATATGTGGTAAGCAAGAATATTACACCTCAAATTCAAATTTTCCTATTAAAAACATAGTTCAAACCACGTAAACGTTAACTTTTTCACTACATCCCACTTAATCGTACACAGGACACACGCGTGTACGTTACCATGAAACATGATATATGTTCCATGGCAGGCGAATCTCCTCTGTTCCACCCCCTCTCCGAGTCTATAAATGACAAAAATTGTTTTGTAGGGAACGTGAATATCGGTGGCGAACTTAGCACAAAAGATTCAAGAACAACTTGGGAAGATGCATTTATGAATACATATTTAAATCCTGTTCTTTCTGTAAGTTCTTACATCAAGTGCTTAAATTGGATATTAGGTTCATAGGCACGTTGGTCACTTACTTTTAATTTTCTGTAACCCATATTTTCTGCAAACACTGCGCACAAAATATTTTGCAGCATGTACATATAAAACGCAAAGATCGCATTTTTTCATAACCAGTCCGCTTTTATTTTGAGCTCATAATATTCGGCGTAATTTAAGTGAAAATAACCAGCGTGCATAGAACTAAAATAATTCTAGTCTAAGGGATATTGCTATATATATATATATATATATATATATATATATATATATATATATATATATATATATATATATATATATATATATATATATATATATATATATATATATATATATATATATATATATTTATAATATAGCATTTGTAAATTCTGAACGCTGATTGGCTAAGAGCCGTGTTGATATAACTCTATGTCAACACGGAAAATTTCCCGCCACTCTTCTGTTAAAGTTCTTTGTGCTATATTATGAAAGAAATATAAAACATTTTTTTCCGTATTGATATACAGTTATATCAACACTCGTAAAAATTGGAAAAACTCGAAATTGTGTGAAAACAATTCCACACAATTTCTCGTTTTCCAATTTCCACTCGTGTTGATATAACTGTATATCAACACGGAAAATGTTTTATATTTCTTAAATATACATACATATATATATATATATATATATATATATATATATATATATATATATATATATATATATATATATATATATATATATATATATATATATGTATATGTATATATATATGTATATATATATATATATATATATATATATATATATATATATATATATATATATATATATATATATATATATATATATATATATATGTATATATGTATATATGTATATATGTATATATGTATGTATGTATGTATGTATGTATGTATGTATGTACATATATGTATATATATATATATATATATATGTATATATGTATGTATGTATGTATGTATGTATGTATGTATGTATGTATGTATGTATGTATGTATGTATGTATGTATGTATGTATATATATATATATATATATATATATATATATATATATATATATATATATATATATATATATTTATATATATTTATATATATTTATATATATATATATATATATATGTATATATATATATATGTATATATATATATATGTATATATGTATGTATGCATATGTATATAGATATATGTATATATGTATGTATGTATAAATGTATATGTATAAATGTATATGGGTAATATGCCCAGTTTCTGAATACTTTTCAAGTGACAAACCCCATACTTCAATTCCATATTTTAATACAGACATAATTAGTGTGTAAAAAATGTTATTGTCAGGATCAAATAAAATCACCCTGACATGGTCTGCATTGTTAACTAACCAATTTAGCCATTATGATTACACTTGTTTGAATATATTTTCTAATTGCTTTCCTAAGATGGCGGACGGCTAGGGTCTCTGTCCTTCTTTGTTCGTAAATGTTTCAAAAAGTAAACATGTAATCAAAATGTTAGCAACGGATATTCCAGTTACTTCATATGTTCTTATCGAATATTGATTAGCCAAAAGTACATAAAGCTAACATATTGTAATAGAATTAGACCCGATTCAGCGCATTAACAGTTATCTTCTTAAATAGGATATTTCTCGCTTGCTCCAAGACAGCCTGGTTCGCATGGCCGGAGACGAAAGACTTGGTAAGTGACAAAGTTCAAACCGTTGAAGTCTTCAAACCGTTATATAATTAGTGACCAAAGGAACCAGAGGTTCAACACCCAAAAGAAAAGTTAAGAGGGAGTTTTCGTAGATGATCTCTTGTGCATCGTTTTAAAGTTTTTCTTGATACTTCTGTAATAAATGTTCATGATTAGATCAGCTGCCACACTTAATTTTTCCCTTAAAAAGTTACAAGTATACTTGAGAAGAAATATACATTAAAATAGAAATGCGTTTATTATCAGTAAAATAAAGCACTTCAGGCACAAAGGATTTTTTCGAGGTTTTGTGCAGCTTAATGTGTAGTAAACGCCTTATTATACCTATGTGGGACATTTGTAACACTTGCATAATAATTTAGAAGTTGTGTTTTTATACATAAATTCTTGAAGCACACAGGTGTCGTACATGTTTTATATTCTGCAAGGCTTTACTATACCTATAGTATCGTGTCGCAGTTTTTAAGACTGATTTAAAGGTATAACAATTAGCACGCTCCAAAACTTTGAATTAGACTTAATTCGTAGCCTATATAGCTACAAGTTCTTGGTAATGATGTTTAAACTGATCAATTCACAGGTAATAATCGTTTAATGAAATTGGTACATGAACTTGATGTGCCAGACTATGAAACCATGGACGAACGTGATCCAATGTGTCCTGCATTGTGGCGATATCGTAAGAAAATCACAATTGAGCACTTATCCTCTAAGTTTCAAGAATATTCACAAGGATGCGACCAACAAAATAAATGTGAAGTTCTGGCTGAATTTTTGAAAAAGGTATTATGGAAGCTCTGCAGAATACAACGAAATTTTTTTCTGGCAGACACTCCACCACTTCTGTTGTCGAGTAAACGTGAATTCGGAGCTACTTTTAACTGACTTTGAAATTGAATATTTTTTGTTTCGTCGTTGTAACTTATTAAGACGTTATAAAAAGATAGATCCATATTGTGTATTGTGTAGGCGCTTTGCTTACGCAATCAGTCTGAGAACCTGCATTTCATTTAAACATCCTCAAGTTCATCCTCAATCTGAACTTACATGTATGACAAAGTCGTAGTTTGTCTCCGCACACGGTCCTTTGGGGATGTAAAATCTCACTTTCTCACAGGACTTTAGTAGTTAGCTGCCGTTGCAGTAAAAAGTTGCGTAAAGTAGAAAAGTAAAAAAGTTGCAAGCGAGCAGAAAACTGGTCAAATTTTATCCTCCGCACATTAATTAATTTGTTACAGATCATACGATATCGAAAAAAGTTTTAAACTATAATAAATTTGTATAGAAACAATAGCTATTATAGAATCTTCCTTACAAACAGTATTTAATTGGAGTTCTATTTATATAATAGGAACACCATCTCCGTGCTTTGCAATGTCTTCCAGACATTATAAAACTACAGCGTCTACTTTTTGAGAAATTCCATCGGCGTTTGGATCGAAAAGAGGCAGATCAGTACATCATGGGAAAATTCTTGACAAAAGGTAGAAAAATGTTTGGTTTATTTTATAAACGCAAATATTTATGCTAGATATTAGGAGCATGTACTTTTCATAATTTGACTAAAACTATTTAAGTAGTTATTACATTATGTGATGTGACTTTGCATTAAGCATAAATGATGATTGGACACCAAAGCACTGGCTTTATATGCATTTTAATTTGCTTAATTTATCAATGTTTCGTTTTACAACACCCCGAGACGCTTATAAAATGTATGAATCAGGAATTCTTGGTTGCAAACTGGGGTTACAAGGTTCATAGGTTTACAAATATGTTAACGAGCTCGACAGTACGATATGGTAATGTGATACGAATTTCGTTTCATAAATATGGTAATGCGATATGGTAATGCGATACGAATTTCGTTTCATATGTTGTACCAGGTAGGACACGTGATGTGTGGACATGTTGATATACAGGGTTTAGTAGAATCATACTAGTACATACTATTGCAAATGCTGTAATTTGATTGGTTACTCTACTCGCTATCTATTCCTCGATAGATAGCGAGTAGCGAAACAATCATCTTCCTATAGAGATTTCTTTTAAAAAATTGCTTAAAAATCAAATTTTTTGTTGAATATTCCATGTTTGACCTCTGATTCTACTAAAACAAGTAGATTACTCGCTCTCGATTTCTATGCGGTGATAGTTGATTCGGGCTTCGCCCTCATCAACTATCACCGCATAGAAATCTCGAGCTCGTAATCTAATTGTTAAATAGTTAATTCGGGGGTTTTGTAAGGCGCTGTAGTTTTAGTAGATACGTTTGTCATGTAATGTTGTGTGTTAGAAAACATTTAAATCTTCAATTATATCAAAAAGGCAATTAAAAATAGCCTTAGGCACTTTATTTACGATATCAGCAAAATGAATAATTTGTTTATTATGTTTGAGCCGTTATTGTTATTTGGGGATGCATCTCAATATACTAATTTCTTTCATAATTACTTTTTAGTTCCTGAAATGAGACAACAGCTCCTTGCTTTGGTCGACAGTTTCAGAATGGCTTGGAAGATTGTCCGATCATCCCTTAACGAAGATGGTGAGTATTGTTCCTTAACATAACACTATACAGTCGTTTTTGGTGCAAAGTTTCAAAAAAAATTGAAAGAGTCGATCGGCTGATCGGTCGGCCGGTCAGTCAGTCAGTCAAGATATTTCACTCGAGGATATTACTTATTCGTTTACTATGTTAAAAAGGCGTTTCTCCCCTTTAATCGCACCAAACTTTAAAATCAAATTTAGAATATCAGAGTTACAGAATGAATTATTTTACAAATTACACTTGCACAAGTTACTTTACACTTTCGAATGTTCTTTCATTAAAAACAAACAAGATTCAGGTTTATGCAAGATCTCTTCTACTGATGTCATAAAAAAGCATATTACTAAAAAGAACAGATTGTGTGCATAAATGAAGCCCTTTTTTTGCAATATTCAGTACCACAAATTCTTAGGTTTGTCTGTGAATATTTCACAAGTATGACCGCCTCTTATCTAAAGTCTTATCGAGTTTAAAACCATCTTAGATTTGTTTTTTTTTTTCTTTCGCCATAGGTCGTTTTTCAATTTCGAAGGAAATGTCTTCCACAGACGTGAGAATGAAGTCCACGCCAATTTCCATGTTTCTACCTGCTAATTCCGGCCCAGGAAGATGCGCTTTGGCTTTAAATAATTTTTTGATTGCCTTGCATAATGATTTCATTGGTCGTTGTAAGAGCTTATTGAAGGATGAGAGTAGGTACGTAGGCTAGTGTATACTGGACCAGGCTTAGTATCACATGGTTTATTCCTAATAAAAGCTCTCGTGTTATTTCTTCTGATGGCAACTTGGTTAATTTATCATCAGATACATTGTGTTATTTATTTTATTCCTTAATTCAGTTTAAGGGGCTCGTGTAAATACAGCCAATAGCGACAGTAAATGATTTATTTTTATGTGATTTTGTTGCCATAATTAGCAAACTATGTAATTGTATTCAACATCTGACTATATTTTTTAAAAAGATTTATTAATAAATTGTTCATTACGCATTCAAAAGAACTATTTAGTCTATACGTTTACACTACGCCAGAGCGTTTTTAAAAAAGACAGAAAATATCTTGATTAAACAGTTTATTATTTTATTTAAGGTTTTTTTAAAATTTTTGCTTTATATTAATAGTTTTGGTTTATGTAACTAAATTTCGCTGGCATTATAATTTCGCTCTGGTGTCTTACAAACGTTGCCTTAAAAAGGTGTAGGTCATATTTCAAAGAATAATTCCGATTCTCTAGTGTATTCAGTTATTCGCACGCATTACTTAAATCTGTATTTCTTCATTAGTTCGCCAGAAATTCCGCTGGCTAACATAACTAAGGCTCATCTTGTGGCATACGATCCAGATAAAGATTTCTTACCGATGATTCTTGCAAATTGTGATTATTCGCTGAAAATCGGCGAGGGAACAATGGTACAGTTTAATTGGAAATGTTTGGAAAGACAGCTGGTGGACAGGTTTATCAGAGGAAAACCAAGACTAATGTCCTTGGTAACTACTTCATTTCTTTTAATAAAAAAATATATTATAAAAATTTGATAGAAATTATTGATTCTGATATTTTGTAATTTTGCGGATTTCGATATGCAAATTTAATTAGTATAATTTAGTTAGTACACTGAAACTAAATGTAAATATGATTCTGCAATGTCGACTCAATAAATCCATACGCTATGAGTAATCATATGGCATACTAATAGTAAGAATAACTAATCGCTTGCTTCTCTATACTTAGACATAACGGTGTGAAATAAATTGATAAATATAATAATTCGTTGTATTTACTTCGTGTATTTTAGGTTGAATTGTTTGTGTTTAGTAAGGATATTTGTGATGGAGAAGTATTTAAAGCCTTAAAACAAAAAATACGTCAGGTATGGTAAGAAAACTGCCTGAATTTTTAAAATGTTTGTCTAATTTTCACTAAGTGAATTGAGAGAGTTTAACACAATACATTTGTTTGACAGTCGTCTAACCCCTGCAGTATTAATTGTAATAAATTCAAATTGTCCTGCCTTATTGGTTGTTCTGTACCACTTATTGGTTGTTCTGTACCAAAAAAAATTTAATTTTTGTTAAAATAGCAATATTCACCCTATCCGCCATTATATCATTGTGTTTGTCCATGAAAAGAAAGTGCCTTTGGCTTAGCAAGTAAAATGTGAATTTCCATTTTCGTGGGGTGGGGGGCATTTTAGTAATTATTTACGAGTATATAAAGTAATGAGTGTTTTGTCGCAGTCGAATTGAAAGAAGTGAATTCTGTGTATGTTTCGTACAGTTTTGCAATTTTCGTTGTGTACTCTTGGCGTTCAAGACAAAAAATCCGATTTTAGCGCTCATATGAACTGTAAACAAATCATTTTAGTTCACTCTTCTAAAATAAAGGTGATGAGTCTGGAAGTATCTTACCCAAGTTCCATAATTATTGACTGACTATAACTACAGTTAGGTAGGGAAATATGCAAGATGGTTAGTGACCATTACAAGCGCCCTTCCTCTCATCCCTATATAAATATTTTTAAACCATTTTTTTCATTTTTAGGTGGAATTAACTCGTCCAGTTCAAGATCAAATATTGAGTGAACTCAATCAGCTGACTGATGTTTGTGATGTTCTTAAGTCACTCCATATTGCTATTGGATTTCTGTCTTCTGCTGGAGGAGACCCATCGATGTCTATCCATGAATACCTTCATACAGGATTAAAGATGACACTTAAGGACGGCTTGAAAAGTGGGAAGGTAAATCTATACCACGAAATTTGTCATTTGAAAAGGATTTCAGCATGTTAGTACCTGTATAAGTTTTGCCTGTTTTACTTTTATCATGGACGATGTTAAAATACAACATAAAAATTTGGTTGACAAACGGTGATACACGTCGCCGACGTTTTAAAGACTTTGGCTCACCCAACAAGTTTGCAAACAATCTGACCTGATTTTTCAAGAATGGTTTCATGTGAAACACAATAAGTACTTTCTGCCATCTTGGTGTGCTATATATTGGTTTATATATTGGTTTGGTAACTGAGATTTAAGATTATTCATGGTATGGCTTTTAATGTTTTCCCAAGAAGCTACTTTCGCCATCTTGATTTACCATATATTGATTTAATTTGCATTCTTAGACCTTAGTCTCCTTTAACGTTTGACGTCTTTGAAGGTGATTCCACACATTGGTAATTCAATGTTAACCTCGATAACCGTCATGCAAGTACTTGACGAAACCTTTCGTTACTAATTGAAATAAAAGGGATAGTTTATCGTCTTATTCGTGGAGAGAAAATTAGAATTAATGAAACATTTTTCTTTTAGGCTGAACACTTTTGTCAACTGCAACATATTGTATCCTTATGGTTGTTGCTATCTTTAGAAAGAGCAAGAGTGTTGACGAAGCGTAAACAGGTTTGCAACAAGCTAACATTATTATTTCAATTTGACAACAGTATGAACTATATTGTTAGCATAAAAAAAAAGAAAATTGGAATTAAGTTTTAGACCCATATAAAGTGTGTACAAAGAAGATGTAATTCCTGCTACACTCAAAATTTTGTGAAAACGTTACGCAAGTATGCATTATGTGATACTTATGGTAGTGATATTTATCACTAAAACATTTTTTCAAAAAATATTTTAGACATGAACTCAGTAGCGAAGCCAGCCCGATAATTTGGTCATGCTCTGCAAATTTAAGTCGTTATCATTATTCATTTCTTTGGAAATTGATTCCTTATACGTCTATAAACACAGAAAATATTGCATTTGCATGACCAAATGTCGGCCTGGCTGATTTTAGGTGTAGCGCGGTGTTGATATAAAGTAATAACCTTTTTGAGGGGGGGGGGGTTAAACTATCCAACTTTTCTTTGTGCTGTTAGCACTTAAACAACTAGATTTCACTTTACTGAACAAAACACGGTATAATTGTAATGACTATTGAAAATTCTAAAATTTTAACATCGTTTTAGGATCCGTTTGATGACGTTTCTGATAAGATTAAGTCGTCACTCGATCAGAAACAGAAATTTAATTTAAATGGTGGATTGCAAAAAATAAATGTGGATCGTTTTGTTCGTGAATTGTTGGAATTTATTTTGCTGAACTTGAAGCATGCCCCTGAAGATCAATTACACTGGCCGTAAGTTATAAATGTGTTTACTCGTGCAATTTGGCATATATGGTTTATATTTTTCTGTATTGTTCGGTTGGAACAGCAGGCGAATGAAAACGGTTTAAGAACTATTTAAAACACGAGTTCTATCACGTTATCAAATGTATTATTCATCGGTATTTGATATTAGCGATAAAATATTTAACTATTAACTACTTACATTTAGTTTATCGCAGTACGTCAATAATAAATTAGATGAAAAAAGATGTGATATCATTCACGGTCTGGAAGAGTTTGTGCCAGAAGACATCGAAGTTCAACATGCAGTGGAAGTTTGGAAAGTTGCTTGCCAGAAAAGTGAAGATTACCATTCAAGGCTGCAGTAACTTGTGATTACGTTGTGGTGATCTATTGCATGATGGTGATTTTTTTAAAATTTACATTTATATATAGCACTAAAAAGTCACAAATTGTGCAAGAACGAATATCTAAAAACTTAATGTCCTAAGTATTCTCAATCTATAGTTGTAGTGGCATTTCTCGAAATTTTTTTGTTACCTTTCTTTCACTTATAATTACCTTTCTTTAACATATAAGTTTCAGTTAGTTGTGCAATTTTAATAGATAGATTGTATTCATGCAGAAAAAGTCAGTTGACAAAAAAATAAAAACAATTATAGTAATAAATACGCATGCAATAATTTGTAATTTGTCAATGAGATTTCAAGGTTGCTGTAAAAAGACAATTCCGATAAAGCTCAAACAGTGGCGGATCTAGCGTAAGTCAAAATAAATTATTACAGCTCATTCTAGGATATATTTACATTTTAAAATACCTTCAAAGCAGCTTCATTGGTTAGATTTTATTCTTTTGAAATTCATAACCTATGACATTGTTATAAAGTTATTTTGAATTTAAAATTGAGCTGCTATAATTTATTTTGACTTACCTTGGATCCGCAACTGTGCTCAAAAAAAGATAAAAACAACTTAATGACAAAAAAAGTGGAGACATGATTTGCAACGGAGTACGCCTTCTATATCTATTGTTTCTATGATTGGAATTTACTGGTAGCGAGTCACTATGTACTCTCATAAAACTGGGCGCGCTTGCGTCTGGGAGTCAAATCATGGGTGCATGGAGTTTGATTTGCCAGTTAACTAGGTCGCCTTTAAGTTAATTCGCCGGATCCTCGTCATATCTTTCCTCCAGTCCAGGGTTGATCTGGTGAGTTTCATGACTAGTTTCCGAGATAGGATGAGCTTAACAAGATAATGTAGCTCGGGGGTCTGGGAAGGGGGGGGGGCAGGGGACATGCCCTCCCTGTTTTGATATGCTTTGATATTGATCAGTGGGAAGACAAAACCAACCATTTAAAGTTAAAATGAACACAAACTAATAATCGATATTTCGTTTAAATTCTTTTGAGAATTAAGTAATAAGTTCACACTTCGTAGTTGATAATTCATATAAACACCGCACCAAAAGAAAGTTCCCCCCTAAATACATCAGAATAAATTGTAAACAAATGAATCGCTGTTAATCAAACCTAGAACTACTTGGACCTATGGTAGGTTGCTTAATGGTGTGTGAAGAATTGGGTCACACATACATGCAATAATGAGTTAAACCCCATTGAATACAAAAATACCCAATTTCAAAATTAACATGCTGAATATGCTAGTTTGATCCGTCTCATTCACCATTCATTGGTAAACACAAAATCGTAGTGCAATCGTGTAAAGCCGTTTAAATCATGCCCAGAATAGGCCCAATTAGTTCTAGGTTTGATTGACAGTGATTCATTTGTTTAGAATGTATTCTGATGTATGTAGGGGGGAACTTTCTTTTTGTGCGGTGCTTAGTTTTCCTTATGCTAATTTCACATCAGCATATCATTTTACAACCAAATTTCACTAAATTTAGGAAGCTCTTTCCAACTGTGCTAAAATTGTTTTCAAATTTAAAAGTTTGTGTAATTGGGGGATGGTCCATTGCACATTGGTACATAAACGCATAAATGATTAGTCATCACTGCATAAAATGTGCACCATTCTCATTCTTCTTGGATGTAGGGTAGCAAACATATCAATGATCCAATCCTTTATATCACTAAATACCGAACGTTCGAGGTGTTTATCTAACTTTAAACCGTATTTATCTAAATTTGTTGTCATAAAGTCATATTTGTTCTGCCCCCAAAAAGAGCACAATAGTTGAAGCCCAAGCTGTTGTACGGCGCACATAAATTGTACATTCCATACAGGACAAATAGGTTGAAAACAATAATTACAGATAACAGATGTATGACCATATATTTCTTCTCCAGTTTGTTTTCGTGTTTTTAAAACAAACATGTTTCAAAACCGGAAGTAATCCATTAAAGTTGTTAGGAAATGGACAGTAGGGCTACTCAATAGTGTTCAACTTTGTGAACTATTACGCAGTTTACTGCCTGCCACCAGCCAGCTGAGCGTTCTTATTGGCGAGAAATTTAATTGACAGGCTGGTGTGCCAGTGGCTGCGTAGACACACCAACTTTAATTGAGTGGCACTACTGTCCATTTCCTGTACTGTGACAGTGATCTGTCGGACCATCAATAATCTGGTTGACTGTCTAGGGAAAAATGCGTCATCGTTCTTTTCTTCTTAAAATTTCTCTTAATATTATAGCTTTAGTTTATTGCCGCCACCACATGAAGTTTCCGGCAAGCACTTCATGTATGAGTAAGTAATGCGCGTAATTATCCTGTCCCGAATCCGCAATCAGCTTCTCACGTCATTGAGGATTCGCGTGAGAGTGACATACATGAAGTACGCGGAGCACTATTTCTGTACTTCGGGAGGCCTACATTATGTTGCGACGAATTCATGCAAACGCTAATCAGAGTAATGCGATCTGTCGCATTTCCATTTTACTGTATATCGGTAGCAATGAGTGTAACGAATTAAATTCGACGAAAATTAATGGGCGTATACACCAGACCTTTAGGCATGTTTTATACGTCGCATTTCAAACGCGTCGAATGCAAATGAAAAAAATAGATAAGAAGATGACTAAAACGAGCCTAAGATAATGAGTTTCCAAACTATCTATTCTAATGACTATGTTTGCAAGCGAGTCTTTACAGGCGCTTATGTATGAATATAAAAAATTCGAAAAAAATATTTGCAAATCTGTATTACAGCAGTTCCGAGTGATGCGCGACCACCCATCGCTAAATTCTACTGAACAGTACTTGTTTTTGACATTTGAGCGCCGTCGCTAATTTAACTATAAGCCATGGTTTCTCCGCTTTCAGGTGAAAAATCAGCAAATATTCTCGCTCGAATTTGGCGTCTTTTTATTTATCTATAAATTATCGACGGCGCAGTTATGGACAAGTGCCACCAAAAAAACTTTCCAGTGCATTATATTTTACTTATAGTCAGTTTTCTCTACCAGTAGGATATGATCTAATGTCATACTAGTAGAGGAACAAATAGAATATTTCCAATGACAGTTTAGACGATAACAACGCTCATTTAAGAACATTTACTGGGGATTATTTGTTCACAACTAGCTGTATAAATAACCCATAAGTCAGCTCAATTCAAATGGTAATTTCCACATAATTAACGTATTAGGCAATTTAAACTTATTTTCATTTCAGCCAATCGCAGCATTGATTGAACACGCTCTTATTTACCAACAGTCGTTTCGGTCCGTTCCTAATTATGAGATAAAACTGCCACTTTGTAACATTCACTAATAAATCGCGACAGTTGAGGGTCACGATGTGCATTTTACACGCATTGTTTTTTGCATTACAGGTTGTTGCCGTCAAATTGACAAATGCTATTCACTGCAATGGTCTTTCTGAGCTTTGTGACCTCCAAATTGACCAAGCCACCTTTCCAGGCAGTCATAATTCTGGAGCAGGATTCGATGGGATCCTTAAGTACGGAAGTGGTATTTTAGCCGCATCATGCTTTTACCGCAACCAAGATAAAAGCTTCTCGGGACAACTGGAATTTGGTATCAGATATTTTGACGTGGACACTTGTTACCGACATGATCAAGTAGTTAATTGTCACTGCAGTGGTAGCGGAACTTGCGCATACACTGGCTCTATGGAAAAAGGTCTTTCGCAAATCGACACATGGATGAATTCTCATCCTAACGAGGTCATCATTATTCATTTCAATAACAACGCGCAAAATAGTTATCGAGATAAAATTGCAAAGGATCTGGAGAAAGTTCTACTTAGACTATGGAGACCGAAAAGTTCTGGAACATTAGCAATGAATACTCATTACAGAACGCATTGGAAATGGCCAACCCTTGGACACGCAATACGGCTGAATCAAAGAATATTCATTTTTATGGACAACAATTTAAGTCAACACATACATCGCCGCTATGACTGGCTCGTCAGAAGTAACGGCGTCATAGCATCGAGCTGGGACACCAACGCAGTAAGCACAAGTTGCTCTGGCATTACAGAAAATGCAAAGAAAAAATGTTCTCGATACTCTGCTTTCACTGACTTGTCAGCATTCGGAAGCTACGGCTTGTGTACTTGGGACATGGCAACAGTTTGTTCCAAGTGGTTGGGAGAAGCTGGAGAAGAATGCTATAGATTGAGGCAAGAAATGGGGAAAACAGTAAACTTCTTACTTGTGGACTGGGTTGATTACTATAATGGCAAAGAATCTGTAATTAATAAGGCTAAATTCATGAATCAGAAAAACGTTCTGAAGTACCTGGGAAAAAGCATTTTCTTTCCAGAACTAACGGGGTGCTCGTATCATTCTGATTGGGAAGGGAAATATTGTTACAAATATTGTGCCAAATATGGCAGGTGTTGGGTGAATCAGTATTGCGGGGATAATGCTGATATCTGTAAGAAAAAAGATTATCAATGTTACTCAAGCTGTGAATATTAAAACATATAGCTGTACATATTGTCTTTGCTCAGCTTTGAATAAATATGTATATGTATAATTTATATGTATGTTGAACGTCCTATCGCCGTAGCTTCTGTCTTTATTAAGCTCAGTTTGACATGCATCAGTATTTTATTTCATTCGTGAAATTTTCAGGCTACGATATTTTACGGGTGTTTTTCTATACGTGGCTGTATATAGGCAACTGTAATTGTTGTTAGACACCATTCATACATTTGTTGAGATTCTTAAGAAGTATACGCGTATTCAAGCGTATGCAAGCGGGGCTTCGGTGGTGTAGTGGTCAGGCACTCGTCTTTCAACTCAAAGATTCCGAGTTCAATCCCCAGTAAGGTGGACTTGAGCCCAGCTCTCGTGTGAAAAGTGTATAGTCAACGCTCTGCCGAAAGTCGTTGGTTTTCTCCGGGTACTCCGGTTTCCTCCCACAGGGAAAGTTGACACGGTGGGATGGTGATACGGGCCCACAGTAATTGACTCAAGCTGTTGTGGTGACTCTGCCCTTGTTGTGAAGCCAAATAAAAATATAAAATAAATAAAATAAAAAATATATATAAATTTAATTAATAACTTGAATTGCGGTTTACGTTTTCTAATTGAAAAACTTTAGCTACTATTAAGAAATGTCTTTGGTGAAATGGTCAAGTACCTATTCTAGCTACGTTCATAATTTCTATACATATTGCGATCCCAGACTGCACAGCGATTGAAACGCGCAACATTCTCTGTTAAACGAAAAAACCTCACGTATTTTGCTAAGAAAAGCATATTCTATTAAGACAATTACAGTGAACAAAATGCTAGTGCCTACATGCGGGCATTAAAACCCCCAACGTTGCCTATCCCTTATCCTATGTGGCACCATGCATATGGCAACAAAAATTTCCAGAACAATCCCTTGCATAGAGTATTTATCTGAAAGGCTGTGCTGGCTCATAATGTTTTGTATCAAGTTTAAACTTGACACAATTGACATAATCTTGGGCGATGTGATCATAATTATGCGTTGCTCCTTCATTGAACCAATTTTCACCATACGTTCGGCAAAGATATTCATCAGCATTAGCTGGACAGTTAAGTTGAATGTCTCCGAATAGCCTACTTTCCATTTTGTCCAAATCCTTGTTAAGATAATACTCTTCCATCCATAAAGACCTTCCTGATCCAGCAGCAATTGAGGACACAAATGCTTTTCTTTTCATAATAAAAATGTCACAAAACGGATAACGATGCTTTTGATATTCACTTGGTAAACTTTGAGACTCCTTGTTATGGTAAACACGATAACCAAAAGTCGGAACTTCGATGATCTCACAGTCATTTTCTAACAGCATAGCTGTAAGGGAACTTTTAACTTTAGTTTCGTCGCTTTTGTATATACAGATATCAAGATCATCATCCCAAGGTATTAAGCCTTGATGTCGGACACAGCCAAGTAATGTTCCGCCGCTTGTCCAATAGACAATCCCTAAAGCATCAAGACATTTTTTAAGAATCCGCGCTAGTAAATACACTCGTTTTACAACTGTTTTGTTGGTATAAACGAGTTCATTAGTTTTAGACCATCTTGTTTCATCATCACAAGTTTCTGATGTTTTGTCATATAACCAACATGGTACCATTTCATCATCATCATCTTCTTTAATTTTGGAGTTGTCAGGGTTTTCCATTACCTGCATACAAATGAAAAATATTTTCATTAGTTTGAACATAATACATCACAGTAAGACAGTAAAGGCCCACACAGACAGGTTTCACATCGGATTTGGTTCCCCCGTGCATATTCCTACACAGCAAAATTGAAAATTCTTAACAAGAATAAAATTCTTGCAAAATTCTTATTTCAAGCAAACTTTTGCTTAAAATGAGAAAATTCAAGAAAATTCTTCTTGGCAAGAATCGATTTTACTTGAAACAAGAAAAGATATTCTTACCAAGAACTATATGTTTCATAGAATAAGAAATACATTCTTACCAAAAATATCTTTGAAACTAAATATTCTTGAAATAAGAAAATTTGTTCTTACAATGAGAATTGCTATTATAATACTACTTCATAAGAAACGCTATTCTCAGAAGGATTTGGCTTATTATAAAGTTATATTCTTAGAAAAAGTAATATTCTACAATATATTTACAAGTTTAAAAAATAATTGAATTTAAAATTATGTTGTGTGGGGCCTAATAAGGTCGGTACACACTAGACAGCAAGTCGCTACAAAATGTCCAACAACAAATCGCTTCGTGTGTAAAGTCAGGTCATAAGTGAGGCGACAAGTCTCAAGCTTCTGGTTCTGTCGCTGCTATCCGGATATCTCACACAAAATCAAACCATTCCAATCAAACAAATACGGTAGCACGCAGCAACAAAATTGTCACTAAAATTCTCCTGTTCACACGAAACATATGCGTGGTTAAATGAAGTGTTCTATACCATACCAAACAGGCGCTGCAGCGATTTGTCGCCTAGTCGGCACAGACCTTTATTGCTGTGGATCGCCCGACTGTTACAGCATTCGTAAAGAAAGTGCGAATCTAACGACTGAAAGGTCTAGCTGTATCAGTGAGAATATTAATGAATTGAGATCAGTTGCCATGCTTTACCATTTATGGAATGCCCATGAGACTTTGCGCGCTCAGTGCGAAGCGCGTTATTTTTAATATTTGAAAATAGAACGCTGTTTTGAATGAAATTATTGACTAAATTTCGAGAAAAGAAAGGAGAAATGGCACCAATCCGTCCCGATTTACACGATATTTTGTTAGGTAAGTGTTCTACAATTTTAATAATTTGAATTTTATACGGTAATAAAGCGTTTCATATTTACATGGTTGGCAGTTGCCTCTGTATCAACATTGACAACATAAAATATCAGCTGCGAAAGTATGTAAATTTTAGCACACTATTTTAAATCACAAAGCTATACTTATACTGCTTAGTATTCTTTTGTATTTACCAACCCGTTTTTGTCTGAAGGAAAATGGTCTTTCCATGTGACAAATCGTATGCATTGGCCAATTTGATATAAAGTATATTGTGGATCGGCGTCTGGTCGAAGCGAGTCAGATGTTGTCACAGGTCAAAGTACGGGTAAGTCAATATTTTGTTTGTAGTGAGTGGTGTATTTATTAAGAAATTGTGGAATACCAGGCAATCAAAAGCTTCCATTGGCTAGAATATTAATACTACAATATACAATCACAGGCTGCTTGGCAGAGGTAATTTAATGTAAACCACATGTTACTAGATATGCATATGGTTTACATTTAAATAAATGCCTTGCCAGTTGCCACAACCAAGGTAGCCCAGTAATAGATGGTATATTTTTGGTTCAGAAAATGTGTATTTATTCTTCTGTAATGATTATTACGACTGTATTGATTACACGCAGTGCAGTTCAATGGCACGGTCAGCTTGTGATGCATTATGTTTACATCAGTGAACTGGACCGTGCGTAATCAATACAGTTGTAATAATCATTACAGAAGAATAAATACACATTTTGTGAGCCAAAAATATACCATCAATTATTGGGCTACCTAGGGCCACAGAGTTGATAACATTAAGCCAAAGACCTGTAACTGCTGTCATGCATGCCATGTATTCCTTAGCCAACATACCACTGTAATTCCAAATACCTGACATAGCAGCAGTTCCATAACTGTCTATTATTGTTGTGACTGTGTTCTAGCTACTTTTACTGTGCAATGTACATTTATTTTTTTTATTCAGCTTCGCCACAATTAAGGCAGGGTCACCACAACAGCATATGCCAATTACTGTGGGCTTATTACCTAACCTACCCTGTCAAACTTGCCTGTGGGTGGAAACCGTAGCACCCACAGAAAACCCACACTTTCAGAAAAGCATTGATTTATCCACTGGATGAAAAATCAGATTTGCACAAGGCAAACTTTGTCTAAATTTGATTTTTCATCCAGTGGTACCCTTTTCATAAGAGGACAGGGTTTGAGTCACATTGAGAATGTCCCTACTGAGAATCAAAACCACAATCTTAGAGGTGAAAGGCAAGTGGTCTGAGCTCCCTGTGCAGGCTATGTGGCCACTTTTTGTTACAAAACACTAATATAATTGCTTATGGCAATATAATAATGACATTGTGCTGTAGTATACTGACTCATACCAATGACATATATACTTTATCATCTCAGAGTGGTATCGAAGATTTAATCAAACCTACTACATTTAATTATAATGGTATTTTGGAATTGAGATCATTTTATCCTATCAATATGATTGTTTTTGTACAATATTTTTAGAATTACATGATTCAAGAAACTCTGAATGGAATAGTCGCTCACTGACACATGGATTCATTGTTTGCATACGAGGATCTGAATATGAGCAAACCACACAGTCCAGTAAGAACAGTTATATTCTTCAATGAAAGAACATGCAATAATAAACTTCATCACTTTGGTGATGACCAGTTATCAAATTCAGGAATGTTGCATTGATTAACCTTATGTGGCTTATACGACAATGTAAAATGAGCATTAGAGACAAGGTTATCTAGATACTGTGATTATTAATAGAATTTGGGTTAATTAAGGTTGAAGTGTACACTTTATATGAAGGTTAAGTTTGTGATGAGTTGATATTTTATGCCTTTATTTCAAGTGTTGTTACTTTTAATTTATCTCTAGCCACAACAGGGTACTCCAGTTTTGGTTCATATGATACAAATTTCAGTGGTTGTTAAATTACTCATTTTGCTATCACAAAATTTGTGTGTGCTTTGTGCTTAGTATATTGGTTTTCTTGTTTTAAGTAAAGAATACCCTCACTATAAAGAAGAACCCTCACTATAAAGTTCTAATTTAGAATAATATTCTTACTAAAGCTCTTACCTAGAATAATATTCTTACTATACTGACAAGAATCTTTTTGCTTATTTTAAGAATTTTTTTTACTTATTTCAAGAAATTTTATCCTTATTTTAAGCATAATTATCCTTCCTAAGAAAGAATTTTTTTACTTTTTTCAAGCACAATTATTCTTAGTCAGAATTTAATTTTTGCCTAGAATTCTAGCCTAGAAAAATATTCTCAGTATACTGACAATTTTTGCAATTTTTGGCTTGAAACAAGTATTTTTTTCTTAAAATAAGAATTCAAATTTTGCTGTGTAAGCGGATTCTTACTATTATACGACGTGTCCCATTTCGATTTTCAACGTCATTTAATTTTAATCATTTTCTATTTTTGTCCAATCTTCGAAAGTACTTGACAATTTGAGCTATTTGTAGAACATATCTTGCATTTTTTTCCGTTGATGGTCTTTTTTGCTTTCAAAAATTGAAAAATCGCGTCGCGTTAGAAAATCGCGTCCGGTATGTCCTTTAAGACTATATATGTGCAGAGGACCGGACGAAATTGGGCCAGGCAAATTGAAATGGGCCAACGGGTATAATTTAACGCGGATATGTTGTAGTCCTGGTGGGAAACAAAAACGGTATAAGAATTTGACGTTTCAAGCGGAGACCTTTCGTTGTGACAGGGCGCTGTAAAACACGGGCGGTGAAACCCGTAATAAATGTCCGTGCTACGTGTGATGCACAATAGGACTGGCGCGAACGCGCATTCTTTAAAAAATAAAGCAAAATCTCGTCGAAAGTTGCAACAAAAAAAAACAAAACATTTTCATAAAACAATGGATTTAAATGGTAGGTAATGAGGTAAAATTGTAGAAATATTTTAGCATAGTATTTAATTACTTCTATCACACGCAAGGCATTGTGTTTTTTGACGTTAAATGTTCGTTGAAGGAAAATATCAGGACAAAAACTTTACTGACACTATAAAAATATCTGCAAAATTTAAAGCGCGGACCAGCTAATAGTAGTGTTTTTTTCTCAGTGAGATAGGTTGAGATAATTTTGAATAGACCAGACTGTTGCCATTTAACTAGACTTTATATCTGAGCAGAACTTGGAGTCTACCGTGTCGAGCAGACGTGTCTTCTCGAGCTCTTTCGCAAGCTATGGAGTTAAATGAAGCATCTAATCTTGAACAAACAGAACAAACAAATCAAACATATAAATATCTGACCATCACAGCGAAAGGAAAATTTAAATGGAGAGGTAACTTTCAAGGGCTCCAAGACTTAATAAATCAACAACTTGGACTTCAAACCGAATGGTCAACACCGGGTGGCGATGCAAAGAAATTTGAGAATGACAAGATAGCAATACGATGGTATCCTAATAACTATCAAGGGAGCTGATAGCAACAATCTACAGGGTAAACTTGCCCTGATAGCAATGGAAGAACTAGAGATGACAGAATCGAACTCTGAACATGAAACCTCGAACGGCAAAAAAATCAAACATGGCGACGACGAAGGCGTCGAAGCAGCAATGTTACTAACCAGTGAGGACCCCTGTGATGTGACGCAAGGCGAAGCAGGAGTAAGCGGTGAGATAATGAAATACTTACAACAGCTAGAGAACAAAATGGAGATGAAATTTGAAGTACTGTTTAATGACATGAAAATCTTGAAAGCTACTACTGATTAGCTGGTGAAATACGAACAGCGCACACCTTGAAACGCTGAAACTTGAGGAAGAAAATTACGCCTTAAAAGAGAAAGTTAACAATCAATCTTATCTAATCTCTGAACTTTCTGCTAAAGTTAAAGATCTTGAAAACGAACGAAGCGGCCTATTGAATGTCGTCAGAATTTTACAAACAGAAGCTTATAGTGCATCGCAAGAATGGAAAACTGTTGAACCGAGACGGCAAAATCAAACCGATAAACCCCACACTGGGCATGCAATCACTGTTAAAGACGGAAAATACCAGACAACGAATAGATTTGAAATATTAAGCGACACTACCGACTCGGAGATCAATGAGATTGTGGATCATCATGAGCGAAATAATGAAGGCAGAAGAAAGACAGCCAAACATCAGTATGGCAAATCTAGCAACGTGTCCACAAATAACAAGCACAAGCAGCTTAACCAAAAGCAGAACGAATCTCAAACCAAAGGAAACACATCACAATCAGCAACGGTAATTATAGTTGGTGATTGTATAATAAAGCATCTTGATAAACGACGATTGCAACGATCAATTGCCAAGTCAACCTCGTTCCCAGGGCCTTTTAGAGTGAGGGAAATGGCCCTGGCACCGGCTGGCCTTCAAAACAACGAATCGTGGTCTTTGAATAAATTAACGCGATAACTGTATGCGAATTTTTTTCCAAAATGACGGATACATCGAAGTGTTTAGAAAAAAACACGTAATGCAGCGCCTTAGTAAGGCGCTAAATTTTACTCGTAATTTTTTCTCCACGCAGATATACAGATATACGGTTTTGAATAAATTAACTGGGTGAGGTTATCGACCAATGAAATTGCAGAAGATAGCAGCCGGTGCCAGGGCCTTTTCCCTCCCTCCATTTTTTTTTCGAGGTTGTTGCCAAGTCACAAAAGGTCAGAACGGAAACATATAGCGGTGCAAATATAGCGGCGATGAAACACCATATAAAACCGTGCCTGAAATCGCAACCAGACAAAGTAATCTTTCATGTAGGAACTAACGACATTGGTAATAAAGAAGTCACTGAAATTGCAGAAGGAATCGCTGAAATCGGAGAATTAATTAAACATGTGAGTAGCAAAACTGAAATTGCTATCTCACAGATCGTTAATAGAACAGACAAGACACGAATAACTAAGAAAATTAATGAGGTAAATGAAAAGTTAGCACATTATTGTAAATTGAACAAATGGGGCTTAATTAGACATGATAACATCACATTTAAACATTTAAATTCTTATGGTTTACACTTAAATAAGTCTGGAACTGCAGTGCTTGCAAAAAATATTACTTCCTTTTTAAACAACACTTCAAATTGAGAAACAGAGACGGTCAAGAAACCCAGATCAGAAATTCAAATGGCAAATATACCGACCCTAACAAAGATAATTTTTGAACAAATTCGCATGTTCCTAAAATAAATCGTAAAACAAAATAGCTAGATACGTGTTTTAAAATTGCTCATTTAACCGCGAGTAAGGGTACCTCCACTCGAAGCGAGTACGCGTTCCGACTCGCTACTCGCGAGTACTCGAATTTCGTCTCACTCGCAAGCACTCGAAACTTTCGAGGGCTTGCGAGTCAAAAGGCTCAGATAACTTGTACATATCAAAGTTATATGCGGAAACGCAATAGTCATACGAAACGTTGTAAAAATTATGGATATTATAGCGTGTTTATAAACGACTTCCATATGATGGGACATATTTTCTACGATATATTACCATAGATCTATATACTATTACTAACTTTAAAAGCGAAACATGCCGCAGCAGTCAAAACGGTAAAAATTACAGCAAAATGCGAATGATCAGATCAACAAATGTCATATTTAAATATGGCCAAATCATTTTAAATATGGAATTTTTTATACTCGAATATGCCCCGGCTGTAACAATTGGCAACAGGTTCGGGTTTAACAATTACAATAGAAACACGTTGACACGTCGAGTAGTTCTTAAGATTAGAGTATCATCTCAGGATAAATCGATAGATAGATAACTTTATTTAAACACGCTGACCTCGTCAACTGAAGCTGATTTCCACGAGAGGCGTGCATAACTATTTACAATAATAATATATACTATTAACTAGGTATGTTTGATTAGGAATTTGTTCGCAAGTAATATACAGGTATAGTATATACAGTACTTGATTTTAACTATCAATGTGGGTAATGATTTTCGTTCGAAAGGAAGAAAGGGATTTGCTTTCTTTAATATCCCTTGGAGTGGAATTCCAGAGAAATGCTCCGTCGTACATGAAGCTTCTTGTCATATTATTAGTATGCGGATGTGGTAAACAAAGACTGCTTGAAATATTTCGGAGATTATAACTAGTCACTTCATCTTTATAAGTGAATAAATTGGTGAGTGACTGAGTATAAACGAGTAAACGTATTAATACTGTAAAGCGCAAAGTCACAAAATATAACTTACATTGCATGTTCTGCTGGCATCTGTCTTGAAACGGGAACCATCTCATATAAAGCTCACACTTGCGTTTGAATCGTGCTTGCTTGAGCTAAATCCACTTGAATCTGTCAACACGTCACCTTCCAAGCACGCTTGCTAGTGTGACCACGCAAAACGCAAAAGTTAAGCACGCTTGAAATCTGAGACAATTTGCTTAAAACTTCAAACACGCCGCAGAAGTCCCAAACACACTACAGAGAGCGTTTGGATCGTGCTGGAATGCAGATCGTAAGTAGATTAAATGCGTCAACCAATAGAATTGATCATTTTATAAGAAAGATAGACAGGCAATGCATTTCATTCAGATGTATATCGAGATAACTTAGCGCACATTTTGAAATATTTTCCCGCGAGCCATTCTTTCGCAGTCAGTCTATTGCGACTTGTAAAATGTTTCGTTGCGCATACGAAAGTGTTCCTTCCAGTACGCGGATTGACGGTTGTCTCCAAATATCACCTCAAACCACCCAAGCCGCGGTCGTGGAATCTCCCAGTATTGTGTCCGATTTATTTTACGAACAATTGTAGCCATTACCAACATAGCAAATGTAATGGTTTGAACGAATTGCAAATACCTCATGTTTCCATTGACCTTTTAAGAATAAAATATACGCGTCTACGTCTTCGCGCAAGCGATTTTCGCCTGGCTACATTGCGCATCCTTTGGTGTTTGGAATAAAATAATAGCAGGGACTTATTCTCCATTTTGGCTTAACTAACTCCAACAAATGCAAAATCTCAAGAATTTACTATTAGATTGTATAAGATAAGTTAACTGTCAATAACAAACAACAAGCATGCAACATTTTTTGTAATGTGACCGCAACGTGCTTGGCTTGCACTCAAGTGCGAGCTTGGAATGTGCTTGAGTAAGCACGCTTATCAGATGCTACATCTCAAGCGCAAGTGTGACCGCAGAACAACGAAACACGGACACATACTGTCGGTATTTATCGCAAAAACGTTTCGATAGTCTCCTGTAATCCACATATAATGTCTATAGACTATACTAATACAAGTGATCTATAGTATTGGTATCATGATCATTAAAGAGGTGAGTCATTAAATATTTGCTGAGGCGTAGCGTGCTTTGTTTGTGTTCGATCTGTGAATTGAAATACTATAGTTTAGTGGTGTGAATGTTTTTGGCACGTGTCAGAATAACTTGAGCTGAACATGTTTGTTTTTTGCCCGATACCTTACATTTCGTGTGGGTTTGAGATGAGTCGACCGGTTTTCAGAGGTGAAAATTTTTAAAAGGACATCTAAAATTTGCGTTTAATTTTATGTGATAAAGTAAGTCAATGTTCATGTATTTTGGGGTGCATGCATGCCAAGTTGTCACAGTACTATTGAGTACTGTCACCGGTGTCAAATAACATAGTATTTCAATTCACAGATCGAACACGAACAAAGCACGCTACGCCTCAGCAAATATTTAATGACTCACGTCTTTAATGATCATGATAGCAATACTATACAGGGTGTCCCAAAAAAAACCCAAAAACTATTGAAATCACTTATGTTAACATTTGAATGCCCTAGCACTTGTTAAAGAATTAAAATATCTTTGTAAAGTACGTTTGTTTTGCTCATGGGAATATTGATAAAAACCAAATTGAATAGGCTAAAATAACCCATGCGTATTACCATTAATTATGACGGTTATGTCAATAGTTTATCCACTCGTGGGTTCAATTTAGTGCTAGGCATTGAAATTCTAACAATAGATCATTTTCAATAGTTTTTGGGGTTTTTTGGGACACCCTGTACAGGGTGAGTAAAAAAAAAAACTGATGCCCTTTCAAATTCAAATTAACCTCAAATTTCATTACGGAACTTTAAGTATTCCCATAGGTATACAGAGAACAGATCGTGACCAAGTACACAGTACAGGATGAGTAAAAAAACTGATACTATTGAAATTCAAACTAGCAGCATTTCATTCTTGCAATTTGACAGACGTTGATCTAAAACAAAATCTAATTCCCAGTGGAAGTTAAAATGCATAATTTTAGCCGTGCAAGAATTGTCAGAATTGGTTTACGTACTGTGTACTAAATCACGATCTGTTCTCTGTATACTCATGGGAATACACCGTAATGAAATTCGCAGCTAATTTGAATTTGAAAGAGCATCAGTTTTTTTTTACTCACCCTGTAGATCACTTGTATTAATATAGACATTATATGTGGATTACACGAGACTATCGGAACGTTTTTGCGATAAATACCGACAGTATGTGTCCGTGTTTCGTTGTTACGTGGGCCGTTCCATCGATATTATCTTCAAAATGAGATGGTTCCCGTTTCAAGACAGATGCCAGCAGAACATGTAATGTAAGTTATATTTTGTGATTTTGCGCTTTACAGTATCAATATGTTTTTACTCCTGATTTGATACTCCAATCTTAAGAACTACTCGACTTGTCAACGTGTTTCTATTGTAACTGTTAAACGCGAGCCCGATGCCAATTGTTACAGCCGGAGCATATTCGAGTATAAAAGTTCCATATTTAAAATGATTTAGCCATATTTAAATATGACATTTGTTGATCTGATCATTCGCATTTTGCTCTAATTTTTACCGTTTTGACTGCTGCGGCATGTTTCGCTTTTAAAGTTAGTAATAGTATATAGATCTATAGTAATATATCGTAGAAAATATGTCCCATCATATGGCAGTCGTTTATAAACACGCTATAATATCCATAATTTTTACTACGTTTTATATGACTATTGCGTTTCCGCATATAACTTTGATATGTACAAGTTATCTGAGCCTTTTGACTCGCAAGCACTCGAAAGTGGGAGTACTCGCGAGTAGCAAGTCGGAACGCGTACTCGCTTCGACTCGCGAGTACTCGCTACGCGCGAGTGGAGGTACCCTTACTCGCGGCTGGTACTGTACGTGGTTAAAGTTAACCACTATTTAACTACTTTTTGGGTAGTTAAAAAGCAGTTAAGGGCTTTATACAACCGGTCCCTGATGGTATAACTGGAGTTCGTTTGTATTTTCATATGTTTCGATCGGAGTTCATGAAATATAACTTTGCTCTCTGACTTTAGATCTGACCTTGTAAAGTGTAAAGCGTTTACTATTAGACTACAGGATGTATGTTTATTAATTTTAATAATTTACTTTGCAATTTACCATTTTAACATTCATGTAAACAGTGATCTGATCAGTAAACTAGTAAAGTAAGTAAAATATAAATAAACGCCTCAAATGGCAGAAGTTTGAGTATGCTGGACACAAAATACCTATTCCATTTGTAAGGACAGTAGGGTATATATAATCTGTATATAAGTGCAAAATGCTGAGAATTGACCAACATGATTATAGGTTTAAAAGACTAATAGTGGCGCCTAGTCAAATGCTTGACAATTTTGAAATATTGAACTTTTTTTAAATGCCAATTTTTATGCTTGACACCCTTGTTTTCTTACTTTAGTAGAAGAGCAGAGTGAGCACTTAACAAATTCTGCCAAAAAGCCTTTTGCCTTTATATGTATCTACAACATCTTTAGATACCAACTTAACTGATGGCATACTGGTTAAGCAAAAAGCAAATTCTAACTGCCATGATAACAGATGTTCACAATTTTTATGTATATTGGGTCTATCGTCAGCAATAAACTGCAATATTTATACTTATTACCCTGATTATGTAACATTTGAAATTATTATTCAATGCCAATATTAATCCTCGTGTACCAGAGATTAACACTATTAAACCAATTTATATTTTAATTTTGTTTTTTTTTTGAAGGGTCAGCTGTAATGCCTGGGAGGCCTTTAAACATAACCACTTTGTTTCTCTTTTGTTTAATGCATCATCACAAAATACATCATTCAAAATGTTTTTAAACCAGAAAAAATTATGCATTCCCCAAAACAAATGGAAGAGCTTTTAGGCATGAGTGGCTGGATATATTTAAATGGTTGTATTATTCACCTTCTGCTAATGGTGCTTTTTGTTTATCTTGTGTTTTATTTGGTAATAGATTTCCTGGCAGAGCTGGCAAGATTCCTAAATTTCAAAAGTCTTAACCTTTATTGCACTGGAATAATGCAGTATTTATTTTTAAAAAACATGCGGGCCATATGGGTTACATGCTTCTACTTTTCCCATTCTTCTAGCATTACTTTCTCTAACTTCTGGGGCAGCCCAGCCAATTAATTTTAGATGCCAAACTTCGAAATGAAGTTGAGAATAACAGCAAAAAAACTGACATCTATTGTTGACACTGTGATTCTTTATGGTTGTGGAGGTATGGCTTTGAAGGGACATGGTGATGACTCTCAGTACCATCAAAAGATTGGTGGCTACTCTACTACTCATGTAGTTAACTTTATTGACATGTTAAAATTGAGGATTAAACCATTTGCAGGAACTAAATTTACCTGTTGATGATTGTAGAGGACAAGCTTATAATGAAGCAGGATCTGTCCTCTGAAAGGGCTGTCCATGTGTTTCGTAGGCATGCTCATGAGCCCTGATTTAGGGTGAAACAGTCTATTACATGCTGGACGTTGTTTAATTACATTTTAAGCATCTTTAGTTTTGTGCTATAACACATACTTCTACGAAAAATGTACATCATGTCATTGTTGGTAAGACATATTCGAATTTTAAAAAATCTACAAATACGTATCTCCGCATTTGAAATCCACGAATATATCAAAATCTGAATTACAAATCTTCCTTCAAATTTTGATATCTTTTTCCTTTATACATCAATAAACAACTAAAAAATTTCAGAAAATTTGACCGAAGAGAAAGAAAGTTACTGTTCATTCACTGCGAAATTAAGCATTAAGACTGCAAAAAATAGAACGATATAGTTACCATAGCAACGCTCATTTTGTTTCTATTTTCTATATATGCACATCAAACACCTTCATATCTTTCCAGAAAACATTTGCATATTGCCCTGTTTCAAGTGTAGTCAGTACAAATTTCGTTGCAAGCTGATGTGTCTTGAAAAGCCTAACATTTTATGCTAATGTAGGGAGCCACCTTAATATTATAAAATGGTAAAATCTAAATACTGGTTCAAGTTGAAAACACGGGGGGGGGGGGAGTGGGTTTACAATTATTAAGTTTATTTTAGGGTCACTTGGACAATAGTGATGTACGAGAACTGAGCTCGTTGTTAATTCAAGTCTTTTAGCAGCAAGTTTCTGTTATAGGTAATAAAATGTGTTTAAATTACAACAATATGTGATATCTCCAGCTAGCTCGATGAGCGGAGGGAAGCCAGACATATTCATATATTTGTGTTTATACAGACTATAAAACAATGAGTTTCAAAAGAAGCTACATAATTGTCAGAACACAAATATGAATATGCGCTTCCCCAATCAACTAAAGGTTTACGCACTGTTTCGTAGTTTCTGTATTTTGTTTTTACTTAGAAAGTTTAGAAAAAAATCCATAATTCATTCAGATAAGATTTTTCAAAAAGTAATTTTAAGTTAACAAACAAATAGAAATTTCACATTTAATTTTACTTTAGCCAAGCGTTAACTTGAACAATTGACCCTGATTAATTTATAGATACACGCGCAGAACGCGGAAAAAAACATGCAAACGTTGTATTTTTAACAATATAAACATCTAAAGTAATTAAGTTTCAAAGTATATATAACGACCATGTTAGATGTCCGGTACTTGGAAATTGGAATTTGAAATGAAGTGTAACTCACACACTTTTTATAAGGTTATGTAATAACCAAAATTGTAGTTTGATTATCTTTTTCTCCTTTTCGCGTGTTCTCTTTAAATTTTCACCAATTATTTTAATTGGTGTGAAGGTGTTAGTCCTTTGAACGGGTGGTCAGCCTAAGATACCACTGGCATGGATCTTAACCTGAGTCCAAGTAACAATCGCCTCAGGCCACCCCTCCGTCACCTGAACTGACACCTCATCACCCAAACGGGTAAGTATGGTGAACGAAGGTGGGTAAGGATAAAACACGGATGCGGAACGGAGCGGATTGACGGAGCGGATATGAGGATAAAACGCGGAGCGGATATGAGGATAAAACGCGGAGCGGATATGAGGATAAAACGCGGAGCGGATATGAGGATAAAACGCGGATGGGTTGTTTTTTTGTGCGAATTAAGCACAATATTTTTCGAAAACATGTTATGGTACTTAGCAAAACAGAATTCGCTGCCATGTTTCAGCTGATTTAAATGGGTTGTGGAATTATGTAGAACTGCTATCTCTATTTTTTCAGATTATTGTGTATATTGACAGCATTGACTCAAAACCTTTTACTAGTCCCGTATTCACCCTGTGTTAGAAGTAGTCAACCGAAATTACAGCTAAAGTTTATTTTCGGTAACAATTAACAACTTGCCATGCGATCAAGTTACTTATCGATTATTAAGCTTTTGCGTGGGCATTTTTGAACCCATGCTTAGTACGATATTCCAGTGCTCCTTGTGTTATAAAGTAAATATCAGAAGGTCTATTGATAGGCAGTAATTTCGCATATTGGCGAAAATTTAGGGTGTAAAAAAAAAATCGCAAGTTAAAAATAACCAACAGCTGCATGCTGTTGGCTATTATTTATAAAACTTTGAGAACGCGCGTAAAATGCTATGCGTTTAAGTATAGTAATTAGATTAGGAACAATTTGCTAAACATAAAGTGTTTATCTCACTTTCGGAAAAAAAGCAAAAACAAAACAAGAGCAAGAATTTGCTCAACATTGTAAAAAACTTGGTAGCCCTGTTGTTACAAATGTTACTGAACGCTTTCACCCCACTTCATGCATGTGTTGACATAGGAGCAAGCATCAAACTTTAAACACATGTTTGTGGGAATCATGCAACATCAGATATCTTGCTCCACTTTCTCTTACTAAACTTTGTATTTAACGTGTAACGAGCCGAGCTAACGCTACACACAACGTGGTCTAGTTCCAACTTGCTTTAATTCCTTTTACATTATCTCTATCCCTGGGGTGTTGCTCTTCCTTTCATTAGTTGTGGAGATATATTTGATGTCTCACGGATGCAGCTGCAGCCGGTACAACTACAGTGAAACCCTCCTTATGGCCACCTCGATAATATAGTCATTTTTTTTGCCCCGTTGAAACACAATGCATTTTATTGACTGCATGTATTGATAGTCATCTAAAACTTGTAGGCTTCAGTTAAATGCGTAAAGCAAAAGAAAAAATCAAGGTTTTTGGTAACCAAATCCTGATATTGTATCGTTAGCATTACTTAAAACTTTTCACGACTTTATCTAGTAATAGTAATTGGTATTGTGGTATGGTGGTGTTGTTGTGCTTTTGAAATATTTTTTAACATGGTTTTTACGTCATAATTGAAACTTTATATTATCCTGTTAATAAGGCCACATTATTCCAGCTCGTTGGTGACCGTAGTAAACGGGTTCCACTATACTTTACCTATTCACTCGTTGGTTTTAGTCCATTATCATACGTCCGATAGATACGATTATATATTTGTGTATTTTATACCAATAATTAAGTTTATTTATATATTCTCGATATTTCCGTTACGAGTGCATTGTTTTAATTTGTATCATCTTTGGAAACTGCACATCTAATTTGTAAAGAAATGTTTTCACTTTTTAAAGACAGAATAATCTAAATATAGATAGCAGGTCTACATAATTTCCCAACCCATTTAAAGGGAAATGGCAACAAATTTTTTTATCATCTCATTTAAAAGAGACTCCAAAACAATATATGGAAGTCTATTGCAGAATTTTTATATCTGCCTTATTTCGTGAAATATTTTCATTTGAAATCTTTAGTTGTCCGCCATCTTGGATATTTGCGGATATGCACGATACGTCACCACTTGGGTCACGCGATTTTTTTTCTCACGACACAATGATTAATATGCTCCCATAACCACGTGTACGGTAAGTGTTACGGATTTCAGCACGGAGTGAGAAGATTCAAACAATATTTGATTGTTGGTAGGTATTTAGGAGCAGCTTTAAATGGCTTATCCCTGTTGTGATGTCACCAAAACATTGTTAATGAGGTTAAAAATTAATCCAAGATGGCGGACAGTGCGTTGATTTAGGTGAGAATATCTCCCGAAGTGAAACAGATAAAAAAATTTTGTAACAGACTCCTATATATTGTTTTAGAGTGTCTTTCAAATGAGACAATAAATTTTTTTGTTGCCATTTCCCTTTAAATCAGATGAAACATGGCAGCGAATTCTGTTTTATCAAGTACCATAACATGTTTTCGAAAAAGACTTAAGCTTAATTCGCACAAAAAAACAACCCATCGGCGTTTTATTCTCATATCCGCTCCGCATGTTATCCTCATGTCCACTCCGCGTTTTATCCTCATATCCGCTCCGCGTTTTATCCTCATATCCGCTCCGCATTTTATCCTCATATCCGCTCCGTCAATCCGCTCCGTTCCGCATCCGTATCCGCGTTTTATCCTTACCCAACGAAGGTGTTAATAAAAGATTTGCTCCTGGCGTGACCTAAAGGTCATTTATGAATGTTTAACTCGATCTATCTTTATGAATTATGTTTGTTGTAGAAACTAAAAAATTAATACAGGAAAGTATTTTAGTAAAGATTAGTGGTATGAATAAAAATAAACTTATACTGCATATATACGTATAGTCTAGGTAGAATGTGATCAGCATTTGAAATTTAAACGGCTGAAGGCATATTGTGGCGCAAGTAAAGGAAATACGCTCACATCACACATGCACACAAATATTATTCCGGTGTTAAAATTGTTTACATTTTTTTTTCGATGTGATATCATTTGTTCCAAAATGCATGTAACATTTGGCTTTTTACGCACAGTGCCAACGACACTCAGACTCACATCTTTAATTAAATCCTACACTTGTAAAAGTTCAATAACAATTACAAATTGTGTTTTGAAATTCACTGTACCAGTTAAATGCATATCACTTACACGGTAAGTTGTATAAACTAACTAGGATATCACTGAACCTAAAGAACTAAAAACCTGGAGACCGAAAACCCAAAGACTCAGAAACCTAAAGTGAGAAACCCAAAGACCCAGAAACCCAAAGACCCAGAGATCCAAAGACCAAGAAACCCAGCGACCCAGAAACCCCAAGACCCAAAAACCCAGAGACTCAAAAGACCCAGAAACCCAAAGACCCAGAAACCCAAAGACCCAAAAACCCAAAGACGCAGAGACCTAGAAACCCAGAGACCCAGAAATCCCAAAGACTAAGAGACCCAGAAACCCAAAGACCCAGAGACGTAGAAACCCAGAAACCCCAAGACCCAGAGGCCCAGAAACCCAAAGGCCCAGAAACCCAAAGATCCAGAAACCCAAAGACCCAGAAACCCCAAGACCCAGAAACCCCGAGACCTAGAAACCCCGAGACCTAGAAACCCCGAGACCTAGAAACTTATAAACCTGCAGAGCTAGAAACCTATCAGCCTAGGGAACCAGGAACCCAAGAACCTATACCCGATAGATACATCAGTACCCTTCATGTACGTAAATTGCTTTGTTTAATTATTATGATTATTCATGACGTCACCCATGACTTGGTACATGGCCCATCAACCATATGGCCTAAAATATTCAACACCCCCTCCCCTGCAAGCTTCATGGCTCTTGCTCCGGTTCCAGCTCCGGCTCAGTGTATCGATGTATTGCTTGTTAGCAGTAGCCAAACTTATCTAAGATCTTACTTGCATAGTTTGCATTCCAAATACAATTGATATTTTTTGTGATATAATTTGATAAAAGTATGTTTTTGGGCTCGTGTAGCCTTACATGACTTCTAGTCCAACTTTTATGCGAGTTTTTTTCTTCTGATAATTGTACCGAACATTAGGATAAATATACTGAATGATATTATACCTCAAATTCAAATTGTCCAATCAAAATACCGTATTTCTACCATGTGATGAGGTGATTTCTCACTATATCTCACTTTTAAAGTGAGATACCACTGTATCTCACTTTTAAAGTGAGATACAGTTAATATCTCACGCTGTCATGGCAACGCTTGTACACGCAAGCACAGACTGGCAAGTTTTCGTAAACAAAAATGGCGGAATGTGCGAAAAGTTTAATGAACTTCACGAAGAATTATAAAGTATTTTGGAGGGCAAGGGCGTTGAAAACACAAATATTTAAAATATTAAAAGGAATTTTCTGTACTTCTCGTTATAAAAATAAACAAAGAACTGGCTATTTTGTATTTTAGAGCATCATATTCACGAAGGTATGTTCAACTTGAAGAACTTAAAAGTTTATTCTTACGGAAGTTTTTAATTTTCGGTATAATATATCATTTATACTGTAGACCCTCCGCTCGGGGGATTCGGTGAAATATTTCCTGAAGTGATGATATTTCCCTCGGGCTAAAGCCCTCGGGAAATATCATCACTTCAGGAAATATTTCACCGAATACCCCTCGCTCCGGGTATATAAATGATAATAATCTAATAGTAAATAGTGACCACCAGTTGATTGATAGCTGATCATTGAGTAGATATAGCAACTCTGGGATCTATTGTAGACCATAGACGTGAATAGCGCTAAATAACAAACAGGCACAGACGAGCAACAGATCAGAGATTACCGACAACTAAAAGGACGAATACGGAGTACGGAAATTGAGAAACCCAACTATTGACTCTGAATCTAATATCATTTCTGTACTCATAAAACAACGTAACTTCGCACTCTGCCCTTTTCTCCGAATTTCATTTTAAGTAAACTGATTCTGATTTACTGGTGTCTAATTTTGATTCACCATGCCCGTACATTCAGCGATGTTATCGACGAACAGAGGCTGGTTGAAAGACATTGAAAAAATACATTAAAAATTGAAATAAATGCTTGGAACATTAGTGTTATCGCAGAAACGAGGGTGCATAGCCGAACATCGGGTTGCCTGTTTTACGAAACATTACAGTTGCGTTCAGAAAAAATGGCTAATTCATTTCCTCGTTCGTTAAAAGGTTAGTTAAATGGTTTTCAACTCCATGTTTATTGGCTAATCAGAATGCTATATCTAATTCATGCATACATATTTGGCCATAATAAACAGGAAATTGTGAACCTTTTAACGAACTTTTCAAAATTTTGAAGAACTGAGTAAAGCAATTGGTCGACCAAGTCAGCTTAAGAATTAAGAAATTGGTCAAATTTCGATTCAACGCTTCTATTGCCACGATTGTAAATATTTTTTCGCCTAAGTAAACACAACATTCACATAAGCTTTTTCCATACTTATTTGCATCTGAATGATTAGTTTTAGAACGATTATGCAATTAGGATCTAAAACATGCACTAAAAACTAAAAATATACTGTGATTGCAATTACTGCAAACTTCGCCGTCACTACTTCACATTATTCTTCTCTAGAAAAGCAAAAAAATATATGTCTATTAATTTTTCACAAATACTCGTCCAATGCCCACTGGACAGAATTATAGTATATAACCTACGCTTTAATTATTAGCCAGTTGCTCTATTGCTTACCATCGCCGTGTTTGTTTTGCTATATTTTAAATATTTTAGCGTAAAGTGTGCAGAAAAGGTGTTGTATATATAATCAAGTTGGCAAACAAAAGCAAGCCATAAAGTTTGACCTCATCCAGACCAATTTAGGCCTGGTTTATACGGCGTGCTATGAGCGCACCGAACTAATTATTTAAATAATGAGCACGCTCATAGCACGCCGTATAAATCAAACTGGTTCGCTCCCTGAATTAGGTTCGCTCCTGACCGTGCGGCTCGCTCGTCAATGGCGTTCCGAACGCTAATAGCACGGTTAAGCACGTCTCTGATTTAAAGCTAGCGCTAGCAGCGAACCAAATTACATGCTAATTGCCTATAATTTATTATAATTTAAAACATATTTATAGCTCAACTAACAAATTTGGCTCGCTGACCGTCGTTACGCATAAATCAAAAATACATGCAACAAGCGTGCCAGACCGTGCTACATAAATAATTAGTTCGGTGCGCTCATAGCACGCCGTATAAACCAGACCTAAGGGGATCCTCATATTGCAGCTCGCTTATCGCAAGGCAGACACCTAAAAAAGATCATTTGTGCGGTAATAGGAGGACGAATTTCTGTGTGTGAAATTCTATGTAATAACCTTTCAATAAGCGAAAGGTCATTTCAATTTTGCTAAAATTTCGTTAAAACAAGAAGCCTGCTAAGGCGTTTACACCGCCTGCTGGCTTATACTGCCCAGGAGACGTAAAAAAACCCTTCACTATTCCTCTAAATGGGTATGCCATTAAACGATTTGTGATACATTGAGTTAACGAGAAAAATGAAAAGTTTACAGATATAACAAGCCTCAAGGTTACTGCTTCGTAGAAATACGCCGGAAACATTGTCTATTGTGTAATTCAAAACTTTATTGAAACGCCTCTTGCTCAAAACACTTCGCAACTAAACGGATCACAACAAGTTTGTCGTTTCAGTTTTTAAATCATTTAATTCCTCTGGGTCGTTTAGCATTAAGAACATTCTTGTCGCTTTTGTTCACAATGTATGGTGACGTTAGTTTGGTAGAGATATTTCAGCAAATATGAGTTTAATAACGTACACAATTAACGAAGGAAACATTGTCAAAATTAATTAATTGTATAAAGAATAATAATAATTATAATATAATTATAAATAATTATAAATAATTATAATTAATAATTATATATAATAATTAATAATTATATATAATAATTAATAATTAATTAATAATAATTAATTAATTATAATTAATTAATAATTATATATAATTGTATGAAGAAACTGGACACGTACATCCGAAATCGCTCTCTACCTCGCGAAACGCATCAATGTATGAACTCCTTTATTGAAATGGATTGTTTGGGTGCTTATAATGTAGAATAAACTCCTAAGAGATTTTTAATTAAAATTTGTCGTTTTGAAACATTGTGAGTGAAAGTTGTTGGTACCATTGTTACCATTTAGATATTTCAGTGCGTGTTTCATTGAGATATTCTGCTAGAAAATAAGCTCAAAGAGGCGGTAAAATCCGTTCTGCTCTTTATGAACCGCCTCTCACTTTGAGACAAATGCGACACATTTTTGAGAATTTTGATTGAATTAAGCTTATTATCTTTCACTTTGAAAATAAAAGCTTAATATTAGATTAAAATTCCAAGAGAGGCGTTTCATATTAGAAACTTTGTTATGCGTAGAAAAATGCGCAGAACGGTATTATCACCCATGAGCGGGAGCTCAACTTTCGACACTGAAAAAACCCACAAAAAACTGAGAGAGGTGAGTTTATAACTTCTTGGACGACCGTCGAACTCTTTGCAATAGTATATGGTATATCTATACAGTATATATATACATACATGCAGGCATAATGCCGACAATTTATGGTGAACTACTCTCTTCTCTAGAGAGCCGTTCAATCATATTCATCATACTTACGTAATATAACTATAAGAACTTCTCAACCAAGATTCTTGCGAATTGCACAAGAATGTGACAATGACTTCATCGTTACGTACATCTGGCGACTTGTGCGATATGGTGAATTTCTTGGGCATTGTGATAGGTTTAAAGCAACAGTGACACACCTCGACATTTTACAAGCATCAGTTTTCGTTGTAAGGCATTGAAGAACCAATGATTGGCAGTTGTCAACAACTACAATCAAAATAGTACTATATCAAATTATATATTTCAATACAGTTGTAGTATTTATGGGCTGCATGTGCATCGAGGATAAGCTTTAAGGATAAAATGTAAACAAGGGTAGCCCGTCCATTTACTTGAACCTAATTTCCTTCGACAAACTTTGTAAGCATGATTATATAAAAGTGCTTCGACAAAGATTGTAAGCATGATTATATAAGAGATATCGTCAGGTATGAATTATATAAGCTACGGAATTATTTTATGTTTGCAGATATGGGCTACCATTACATGCGTGTTTCACTCTTTGCACGACTGTGAAATGACATTTTAATTATTCGTGGTCAGATAGTTCCATGAAAAATTGCAAACCATAAAGTATATACAAGATGTCATTCATCTGATGGTGAACCAGAACATTTCCCACAGGTTTATCACAATTCCTTGAATACCAACTACACCGTGATTTTTTGAACGGTGAGCTTTTGTCTGTACACAAGAAGCCTTAAAACACAATATATTATAGTACTTTATTTTAGTACATAAATAATTTATCATTAGCATAGCATCTCTATTTAATTGAACCGATGCATTTTCTCATTGATTTTTTCTAATGTTTAATCAAACACGAGTATTTGTGTACACTAATACAGAACGGACACAAATTTTGTAAATTATTTATCAAACGACCTCAAGCAGTCATATTTTTGCATAAATTATGAAAATCAGGATGATCCAGTATCAGCGTATACATGCAAACACTGATTAAACATGCATTTCTTATTAATTAATGAGAAATATTTAGAACACGAGCAGAAGTTCTTGGCTACGCCTCGCTTTTTTATCTGATAAACAACGACGAGTTGCAAGTATTTAAAGCTTTATCTAAAACGATCCATTTTATGCCCATCTTGTCAGTTTGTTTACAAATGATTTTTTATTGAATATAGATGTAAATAAGCCAGGAAAATCGAGGAGAAAGTTTTGTAAAAATCTACGTGCGTAAGACTCCTTCACGGCTGGCTATGATTTTCTTTGTCTTTTGCGCATGAATTATCAATTTTCGAATATTATTTAAAATTTGGCACATGGCAGCCTTTCACATTTGAGATTTTCAAAGGGCCACGTATCACACAAAGAAAATAACAAAAGCCTAAAGACTTACATACTATATAACAATAACAAATTGACTATAAAATAATTACTAAGAGTAAGAATAATTCGAAAAGACTGGGATCCATACGTGAATAATAGTTGAAAGGAGTTGTACATTGTGACTGTACCTCTTGTGATACAGAATCATTGGTCCTACGCAAAAGAGCTCATTACCCTTGTTACCGAGGTCTTTATTTTAATTAATTTATTTGCAGCCATCAACTCTGTATATTCTTGGGTTTCACGTGACGTCATAAATTTCACTGGGGGTGAACTCCAAATCGATACACTGTCATCAGACTGAAAAAATTTTCACTGTATGTGTTGACTTGTGTTTGGCAGCAAATGTGTGCAATTTCATGAGATTTGCTTGCTCCAGTGCATTACAATCATCAATACATTTTGGGTTGACCCCCACTCAGAATTACTGAAAAAGGTTCCACTGAAACCCAAGAATATACAGGGTGTATCAAAAAAAGGTAATCGAACTTTGCAGTGCTCTAGCGCGTTTATTATACAATTTACAGAAATCATTCTTTCGCAGGCGGAAAGACCAGGCTTTTAGCTTTCGATTGTCGTCATTTTTGTGAAATTTGAAGAAAGATTGGGCAAATACGAATCAAATGAAAATAGCCGGTCGAAATCGCATATTTTTAACCGCTGGGAGTTTATTGAAAATCAGTTGAAATTTAAACCCATTAGAGAATTAAATTACAAAATTAACTGACCAATTTTAGCTTAGGTAGAAACTTCTGGCATTTTATTAGTGATGTTAATTGTTTCTCGTGACAGATAAATGATTAATGAAATTTTCTTTTCTTACCGTATTCGCTGCCCTAGTAATGCTCAGAGGTGAAAATATGCGATTTTGACCGGCTATTTTCATTTGATTCGTATTTGCCCAATCTTTCTTCACATTTCACAAAAATGATGACAATCGAAAGCTAAAAGCCTGGTCTTTCCGCCTGCGAAAGAATGATTTCTGTAGATTGTATAATGAACGCGCTAGAGCATTGCAAAGTTCGATTACCTTTTTTTTGATACACCCTGTACAAGATGTCTTTTCACCTGATGAACCAGTGCATTTTCCACAGGTTTTTTCACATCTGCTTGAATACCAACCACACCACGATTTTCTACACAGGGAGCTTTTGTCTGCGCACAAAGAGCCTTAAAACACAACATAATGTGGTATATGATGCAATGTGAATAGCACCCTACTAACATGCACGATATGATCTCATACACTACGAGTAGAAACTGTAGAGAAACAAAATGGCAGCAGTTATATTGTATTTTCTGACCAAGTCTATACTCGCCATATAAGATGTCTTTTCACCTGATGAACCAGGCGTGCATTTTCCACAGGTTTTTTCACATCTGCTTGAATACCAACCACACCACGATTTTCTACACATGGAGCTTTTGTCTGCGCATAAAGAGCCTTAAAACACAACATAATGTGGTATATCATGCAATGTGAATAGCACCCCTGCAATAACATGTACGATATGATCTCATACACTACGAGTAGAAACTGTAGAGAAACAATATGGCAGCAGTTACATTGTATTTTCTGACTATACTCGCTATATTTTGTAGGACTCGACAATCTTGTTGGGGACAGTCACCTAGTAGTACATGACATGTTAATTTGATAAATAACGCTGTTTCTATGTAATTTGTACCTTCAGTCCCGCTGATTACAAAAATAATGACAAGGATACAGGTGGTGACAATAATAGTTCTCATGATTACTCTAAAGAAAACATATAAGAAAAAGCCAGATTAACATTAGTTAGAACCAACACAGAATCGTATTTGCTAACAGCGTGTGCATCAGAGCTTCATCTCCATCGTGCTTGCTGTAAGTCTGAGCAAATGTATATGAAATGCAGAGGTGCAACAATATTTCAATTTTATTAAAATTACGTTTCAACAAGTTTGGCAACACAGCTGGGCGCCTCGTGCAGTTCGTTCAGTTACTAAGAAATACCCAGGTTGGAAAATGTCTATTAATCTTGACGAAAGACGATGAATCATGGATCTTAACTACACACGACTGGTACACTCGCCGATATTTATAGTAACCAAAATATATCCTAAATACATGCATTTTTAAAGAACTTGGAAAGAGAATGTGTTGGATTATTAATAATCATATTCGCAAAACCTAGGAAAATTGTAGCACATATATTAAGTGTTATTTTTTCCAGAAATCAGTTATGATTCTTTGAAAATCCTTTACTGTTTTGAATTAATACATCATATGTTAATATGAGTTGGACACAATGATGAAAAACAATCAAATTTCAAAGGAATGAACAATAATTAACTAATGTGTAATGTTTTAAATTTGCATACCAAGACCAAATTGTCTGGTAGCGTTGTCTTCTCTTGGTAAACACTGCTCTGATTTTTTTTAAATCCGCGCGTATAACGTAGTAATTAACGTACGACACACTCACTATATCTACTATTGTCGTGGCTACGACTATGGTCGCAAAACTTTAAATTATTCTAAAATTTGATATAACGACGTCAACGACATCAACAAACCCATTACAAATGCTTTACTTAGTCTTAGCTACATTATAGCTTTCTCAAAAGTGGATATATATTTTCGTTTTTTTCATTCCACTTTTTTCGTGCCTCTTTGAAATGCTTGAATAAGACGTACACGCTTAGCTTTGCAATTTCCGTAAGTGTGACAAATGTAGTGAATGGCATGGCATACTTTTAAAATTAAGTCTCTTTTGCATGCTTCCTTTATATATACACAGTATAACGATTTTGTAAACTGTGCTGTGAACTGCTCAAATTAACGCGCAAGGATTCTTACCTTTTTCTTGACTTTTCTTAATCGGGATTCGCCTTGGAGAAATAACACAGAGATGGCAACTGCGCAGTGTTTTAAATGCATGGAATTTAATAGCTACAGGAAAATAACATTGATGACGTTTGCTGAAGCGGATATGGTGATAGATTGGCGGATCAAATTTGAGGATTTTGATATATGTCAGAAAGAAGGACCAAGGCTAAGGTCACTATCGACCAATTTCGTAATAATAAAGAATGAAAAATGTCAAAATTTCACATGCGAATCTGTAATCTATAATGAGGAATTATTTTATCAATTATAATAATATAGATCAAGATTTCTTGTTACAGCCAAAATGGAAAGCTGAACTATATAATGTGCAATAACCTTGCAGTCAATTAAATTAATAAGGAAATGCGTCAGAAAGAGCAAATACAATTTGTGCGTTGAAACAAATTTAAGATGGCTATCTGTAAAACAAAGAACGGGGAATCGGGGGACGGAACAAGGAACGAGAAAACCAGGAACATGAAAAGCCGGAATCTGTAAAACCAGGAACATGAAAAGGAGTTGTACATTGTGACTGTACTTCTTGTGATACAGAATCATTAAGATCCTCTCAGATCGAACAATTCGTATAACATCCGATATGATACGCATGCCTTAAAGCTGCTTCTTTTCAGCAACGACACGATAAGCAGAGCTGATTTCATTTATATTCATTTATTAACTTTTGAAATTATTCAATCATTGGTTGTTACTCAGAGTTTCATGCAATCTTTACAGAAAGCAATCTTCAGACAACTGAAGCACGGAATCTCCAGTTGTCTGAAGATTGTTTTCTGTTGTAATAAGTTCTAGTCCTTTATTTATAACTGCTATAGTATTCTACATATAGGTTTTACTCCTTTCGTGTCTCTAGTTCAACTGTCTCTCAATGTCAATGTCTCGGCAATTGATCATTAGCAATCAGATTATATTACATTATATTACATCTCCCTTTTTCCGATTAAATTGATTAAATTTATTTATCCTATTAACATAACAAAACTCGAATATAACTAATTTAGAAATGTTTCAGATCTTTTATTGCGATCAGTCGTTATGATGTTCTTAAAACTATTGCTCTGAAAGTTTTAAGTTTTATAGATTGGATTAGGGTTGATCACTCTTCCATAACGACTTGTTTTCTTGGTAGCCTGTATTGTGGAAGGGTTAGTTGGGGTGCTCGTGCTCGGTACCTTTGGTTGTGTTTCGGTGCTGGTTGTTGGCATAAGATTCTCCACTTGGTCTGGACTGTCTGTTTGTAGAGGTCTCTCGTTAGTTTTGCGTATATGAATTCTGTTTCTTCTATATCTTGATCCATTTCCAGCTTGGAGTAGGTAACTTCGCGGAGTTGATAGTTTCTCCACAACAGTAGCCAACATCCACTTTGAATCAGGATCTTTCTTGAATCTCACAGTCTCGCCTATTGCTAACGAAGGAAGATTCTTTGCATTTCGATTGAAGTATTTTTGCTGTCGTTCTTGCTCATTTTCGCGGGAAGACCGAAAAGTGGAGCTGTTGATCAGAGAAGGTTCGAGCTTTGTGGTTGCGACAGGAAGGGTGGAGCGAAGTCTTCGGCTCATCAAGGCTTGAGCAGGGCTGACTCCATCGATAGGAGTATTTCTGTAGTCAAGCAGGGCTAGGTAGGGATCTTGTTGGGTTGCTGCGCACTTCTCCAAGATACGTTTAACAGTCTGGACAGTTTTCTCATGTAACCCTCCAGATTGAGGGTATCGGGGGCTAATGGTGGTATGTTGGAAGTCGTAATCTTGTGAGAACTGGCGATATTCATCTGACGAGTATTGGGGACCATTGTCAGAGATGACCTTGTCGGGAATACCATGGCGACTGAAGATAGACTTAGTTTTTGCTATAACCGTTCGAGCTTTGGTGTCCCTGAGTTCCGCGACTTCGGGATAACGGCTGTAGTAATCTACGATAACAAGATGAGGTTTACCTTTCCACTCGAACAAATCTGTTCCAATTTGTTGCCATGGTCGACTGGGAATGGAATGGGGTTGTAGTTTCTCGCGTGTATTGGCGTTGCTGTTGGTTTGACATGTCTCACAGCTGGATACCACGTTGTCGATCTCGGCGTTCATACCGGGCCAATATATACTTTCTCGAGCTAGACGTTTTGTTTTCTCCATACCTTGATGCGACTGATGCAACTCGGTAAGAGTATTTCTACGCAGTTTAGGAGGAATCAATATGTTATGAGCTTTATAAATCAGCCCATCTTGCGTGGTCAGTTCGCGTTGATCTTGATAATATGCACGAATATCTGTCGGAACGAGAGATCTGTGTTCTGGCCAGCCGGTTTGGATTTGCTGTTTGACTAATTGCATCGTGTGGTCCGTAGATACCTCCGAGCGAATAGCTTGTAATTTGCGATCTGTAACATAGGACTCGATTGACATTAAATGAAAAAACGTTCCGAGTCTATGTCTGCTTCGAAGTGTTCGTGAACGAGTTCTGGGGGAAATGCGCGCAAAAGCGCATCAGTGAGGTACATTTCACAGCCCTTCTTGTACACGAGTTTGATATCATACTCTTGGATTTGCATGAGCATCTTCTGAAGTCTGCTGGGTGCTTGCGATAACGGTTTGCGGAAAATACACTCTAGCGGTTTGTGATCGGTTTCCACGGTGATTGTCTTGCCATAAACATACTGGTGGAACCGTTTACAGCCAAACACTATAGCCAGCAGCTCTTTCTCGATCTGAGCATACCGACGCTGCGTGTCATTCATGGCTCTAGAGGCGAATGCGACAGGGCCATCGTCCTGAAGTAAAGCTGCACCAAGCCCGTGTTGTGATGCGTCGACTTGCAGAGCTACCCCTTTCGTCACATCATAATATCGCAGGGTTTCAGAGTCCGTTAAAACGCGTTTCAGTTCTTCGAACGCCCTGTCGTGTGTCTCTAGCCAGTGAAATGCGACATTTTTCTTGATTAATTCACGTAGGGGGGGGGGGGGGGGCAGTGACGTTAGAGACTTTAGGAGCAAACTTGGCGATAAAGTTAACCATGCCCAGAAGTCTCTGAACATCCTGTTTGTTAGTGGGCTTGACGTAATCTCTTATCGCTTTAAGTTTGGCGCCATCCGGCTTAACACCTTCTTGAGTTAGTCTCTCACCGAGATAGGTGACTTCCGTTTAACGAAACTGGCATTTCTCTTGACTCAAAGTCATGTTTATTTCTTGGGCGCGATTTAGAACCTGTTCGAGACGTAAGTCGTGTTCGTCAATTGTGCGTCCCCAGACGAGGATGTCATCGATGTCAGTTTCACAGCCATGAATATCGTTGAATTTTTCGTGGACCGTTTTGTGGAAAACTTCTTGCGCGAAGACCATGCCAAAGGGAACAACAGTAAAGCGATAACGCCCGAATGGTGTGTTGAACGTCGTGAGATACGAGCTTTCGTCATCGAGCGGCATTTGCCAAAATCCAGACGTTGCATGGTATGGTGGAAAACGCGGGTAAGGGTAGCGGGTACCGGATAGCGGGTACCGGGTAGCGGGTAGCGGATACCGGGTAGCGGATAGCGGGTACCGGGTAGCGGATAGCGAGTACCGGGTAGCTGGTTATGTTAATGAAAGATTCAGGATTTGTTTATATTTTTTTAATTTCATTTTTTTGAATAAACTACTATGAATCGGACTCCTAGTCATTTAAATTTGGGTGCATGAGATCGTCCACAGTTGCCACATGCAGCTGATGCTTTACCCCGTTGTTGTTGATTGTTGGATTTCTGGTGGGACGCTTCGTGACTTTAGCGGTTTCGTCGATCTCGTCGTAAAGTATCAATGTTGTTTTTCTTCTCACCGCCGCACAACGATTTTAGTTGATCTCGAGATGTCCCTGCAGCTCGACATACATCTATAGCTTTCTGTAAGGTCAGATCGTTCTCGCGTAACATACGTTCTTTCAGGGTTTGTATTTTGATACCGCAAACGATTCTATCGCGTATCAAGCCGTCGTGCAGACTTTCGAATTCGCAGGTTGCTGCCAATGTGCGTAGAGCGGTGACATACTGATCAATAGTTTCATTCTCGTCTTGATTACGGGTATTGAATTTATGTCGTTCGAATGTCAGGTTTTTCCTCGGGTTGCAGTATGCTTTAAAAGCTGTTTTAAGTTCCTGGGTTGTTCTCTTCCAAACTGTCGCACCTTCGGTGTTTGTTGACGTTTTTGGAGTTGAGAAAGCTAAAGTTTTGTGTACCTCTCTCGCGTTTTCTCCTATAAATAGCAAAAAATAAGAACATTTCTCCTCTTCTGACTTTCCTTTGAGCTCTGTTTTTTTTAAATAGCGTCCAGTGCTCTTCGAATTTGCAAAAATTCTCGCTTACGTTGCCCTCCAAATGCAATGGTTTGGGTGCTGCCCACTGAATGCTGCCAGAAGCCATTATTCGTTTTGTACTCGTGAGTGTTGTTCACTCCTGACACCATGTAATAAGTTCTAGTCCTTTATTTATAACTGCTATAGTATTCTACATATAGGTGTTACTCCTTTCGTGTCTCTAGTTCAACTGTCTCTCAATGTCAATGTCTCGGCACTTGATCATTAGCAATCAGATTATATTACATTATATTACATCTGTAAAGATTGCATGAAACTCTGAGTAACACCATTGAATAATTTCAAAAATTAATTAATAAATATAAATATAAATATATATATAAGTATATATATATATATATGCTATGTTAAATTATATTACTATAAAGCACTCTTCGGATTGTGCACTATACTATCAATGCAGACTGCGGGAAAACGGGGTGACCCAGCTGATCGTTAATCATAAGACCTAACCAATGGGTATAAGGCTTTTAGCTTTTCAGTAGATCGCAGAAATGTGAAACAAACAAATTCAAAAAAATCTTTATACTAAATAAAGCACCCTACGGGTTGTGCACTCTTCTCTGCATATTAGTTACATTGTATGACATTGATCAATATAGTGACCCTGAACTTGAGTGTTTTTGAACATCATGCGATATCGTAATTCGATCTTATAACATAATGATCGAAACAACAATTATTCAAGGTCTATATAAGTCCATGTTTGAAGGCCATTTGCTATTAGATCGCAAAATGCCAAACAGAGATGAAATGATTAAATACCTTGAAATGTTTTTGGTGTGCCTTCCAACTTTTAAACCGCCGTCCCAACGTCTGGAGCAAACGATACTTTGTTTGTAGCTGGTGAGAGGAAGGCAATATTGCAAGGAAATGGTACACCAAGTCAATCACTTGAGTAGATGTCTGGATATGTTAAATTATATATATATATATAATATATATATATATATATATATATATATATATATATATATATATATATATATATATATATATATATATATATATATATAAATAGTAATGAATATGCCTTACACAACTTGCTAAGTCTATATATATATATATATATATATATATATATATATATATATATATATATATATATATATATATATATATATATATATATATATATATATATATATAATTGTGCAAAATACCTCAAAAACTTACCACTACAGTCTGTTTCATCCAGAGGGAATCTTCAGGTGGTAGACAAATTTCGAAAATGTGCGAGCTTCTTTTATGCTCAAGGCGGAAACGTGGGCGCGTGGGTGGTTGAATAGCATGCATTCCTTTCTTTGTTTAGGTTGTTTACCTGAAATCTGCTTTTGTGTTGGCAGGCCAAAACTATTTCCGATCTTTTGTTAAGCAAGCAATTGTTTTTTTTCTTTCAAAATACTAATTTTTTCCTCCAAACATAAATTACATCTTTTGGATCCTCCCGTGTAAGAAATAGACTTTTTTAGTATGGACCATTTTATGGTGAAATCTGTTTTCTTTTGCTTTAAGTGCCAAACGTGTTTCGAAAGTTCCGTCTCGTTCGAATATTTTTTGTGTGTGAAAGATTTGATATGATTCCTGTATCGCTCTTTGAATGTGTTTGAGATCATGCCAATGTAGTGCTTTGTGTCCTGTGTGTTGTCAGTAAAAATTGTTGCTTTGTATACAATGTCCTTACTCATGCACTTGTTCTGCAATGGGCATGCGTGCTTGTTCCTGCAGTTACAGTTCTCGCTGTAGTTTCGCTCGAACGGAGTGACCCTGATTTGGAGACTGGGAATACGTTGGTCCACTTTCGGTAGATTGCACCTCTTCGTCTTCTTCGACAATACTATCGAGATCACCGGCTTCGCTTGCGACCGCCGTTACCGTTTGTGGTAGCAACTCGTCAATCATGTCAATAGCAGCTTTCATTTCACTTCTCAACTTGAAGCATTTTTCGATCTCGTCTGCCATAGCCGTTTCGTCAACTTCGTCGTCGTCTTCCATAAATTGCATAATGTCCTTATCTAAGGGTTCTAATAACGTTAGTTGTTCATTTAGCGCGGTTCTTAGTTGTTCTGCTCTAGCCCTTTGCTCTGGCTGGAAATCTTTGACGATCTGCTCTGCCTCTGGCAATATTTTCCCCACGTACGCTCTGTGGCCTGTTCTCATTTTCTTGCGTTTCTTTAACTGGTCAGTCATATTCTATCCGGCTCGATTTGGACCACGTGTGATAAATTCTCCTCTCGAGATTTATTCCTTCGCTGGTTCTCAATGGGACTGTATACTTTCAGTTTTCAATATTTATTTCAACAATCATAACATTTGTATATATAACTGACCACTGCCTTCGAACTCTCTTGTGCTCTCTCTTTCTCTCTTTTTTGTTCAACTCTCGCACTCTCCTTTTTATATTATCGGACTGACCTTGTTAAGGGAAATGTTTACCAGGGGAAGTTTAAGCCTGACGCAAATTATGCAAAACAACTTCCCCGCACGTCATATTTGTGCTGTATAAGTTCCGCGCTTGGTTGACCGCAATTCAACCTACGCAAATAAAGTAACAAGCGTAACGACGCTTGTTACTTTATCTTATTTACTGAAGTTCCTGTTTTTCATAGTTCATATTTCCCCTACTAAATTTATACTTCATGCATACGTATATTATATAAATCCTACACTAATCACATTCTACTACATTGTTTATTTACAACATTGAGATTCCAGACATGTTTACTCAGTTCTGTGGCGTGCTTGTATTTCGCGTTTCGAAAAGAACTGGTGTGGCCGTTATATCTCGTCTTAAGTTGGCACTCTGTATGTCCTACGTAAGTTTCTTGCTCGTTTGTGTCATCTCTGGTAACTGTTGCCTGGTAAAACACGTTTGTTGTTAAGCATTTACCAGAGAGAGAGGGCAGGTATCTTTCGTTCGGCAGTTGCAATCTTTGTCTACTTGACTTGCTGATGTGACTGATTGGTCCTTGAGTACAGATTTGTTGTGGCTAGATATTATGGATTTAACGTTAGGCATGCAGCTGTAGCTTAATTTTAGAGTGTTTCTGTTAAATATTTTGCGTAAAGGATGATCGAGTATGAAGCAATCATCGACGGCTTGAAGAAACTTATAGCCAATATTCGTACTAACTGTAGAATTGTAGGGTGGATTGAACCATATTATATATCTAGTTCTGGATCGTTTAGGTTTTGACGGTTGAGGGTTGCATTGTAATTTGAAGTTATAACTTGTAAGTTGTAAGAATTTCGAGTTCGTATCATAGTTCAATGAACAACACTTGTATTCTGGGTTAGAATCGGCTTAAAATTTGCTACCAAAACTGCTTAAATCTGGTCGACCCCTCCCTCTGTTGTATAAGTTGCAATTATTTAAAGCAGGCTGGTATGTCTGAATCTAGAGAAACATGTACCAGATGTGGACACCTGGTAATTTGGTAAACAATGTGAAGGTTTCTTCTCCTGACTCAGAGTCTAGCCTAGAGTAAATACTACAAAATACAAACAACAGACTAGATTTTTTTTAGCTCAAAAAAAAGAACAATTTGTGTTAATTTTTCTTGATGAAAACTCATATGTTATCTTAGTGTTTATAAAGCCTAATACCAAGGCTCTCTTGTCTGTGCACTTTGCTGGAGCAAGGATGAGACCCTGGCAAATGCTGGTAGCTTGGCTTTCTGATTTCGGGAGCCACGACATAATAATCATACACACATATCCATCATATGTTATTTGGGTAACACTTTACATGTGAAGAAACCTTACAAATTAATGCATTAACAAGTACCACCCACCATGCACTTCTCAAGAGCCATATTAGTGCTCTCAAAATCTAGGAGCCACTGTAAGGCTCCTCTTAGGGCATTCTCTAGGGTGTCTTACTTCAGAGAGGAATGTAGAAAAGAGAGCCTGGCTATAAGGTTGATGTTACAGGAAATTAATGCTTATCTACAATGCTCCCTGATTAACATCAGAGCATCACAGGAGCTGGCGAATGGTACAACTGATGAATTGAACACAAGAGCTGGTGAATTTTTTGCCAAAGAATTAAAACCAGACTGAGCAGAATTACAGAAATAAATTTAATAAAATTCTAATAGGATCATAATGGGGTTTAGGTAAGCACCAACCTAAAATGATCTGCAGGCTTTGTGATTGGCTTTTGCAATATTAGTAGATTACCCCCCCCCCCTATAGCGTTCAAAGGGATGCCGACAATGACGTCATAGCGCATGAACAGCACGTGAACAGCACATGCACATAGAATTGACGTCATAGCACGTGAACAGCACATGCACATTGGTTTGTGGTCATAGCGCGTGATCAGCACGTGAACATTACAAATTTGGTTCCGAGTGTGATCCCAAGCACGGCATGTGTATCAGAAAAGAGAGAAATGCTATGTAGGTTTAAAAATATTTATTTCAAGTTTTACAAACTAATGATTATATTTCAGTTGGTATAAAGATATGAGATAATCTATGAAATTTTTAAAAGTAAAAGTTTTTTCGATACTAGTGGATAGAGTATGTAAAGTTAAGTGTGATAGTTTAAAAGTTTGTTCAAAAATGTTCCGACATTTTGTTGGTGGTTCTTCGTACTTGAGGATTTTAAATGCTTCCACGATCAGGATTCAGATATGTTCTTTCCCGATATGTGATTTTGCTTCTTCACAACAGTTCCACCAACTACATAATTCCCCGGTGTTTGTCTGTTTTCGTTCAATTTCTTTAATTTTTCTTGCGATCAATTCTATAGTTATCGCAGCTGTCAGTTCATTTGGGGTAAATTGTTCTTCGAGGTTAAAAATGCTATCAGAATACATCTGCTTAAAGGAATGTGCCATTGTAGCTAGTGTCCGTACGGCTTGGAGAGCAAGTGTATTATGATAGAGTATCTTGCAATACATGTATTGAATCAATAGAGCGTTACGCGTAGGAGTGAAAATTAGGTATTTTTAGAGCGTACGTTCGCTATGCTGCTGTTTAGACATTGTTCTGCAGGGTGCCGGATATTGTAAGAGCGAACGTACGGTATTGTTTAGACGTTGTACGTTTGCTATGCTGCTGTTTCGACATTGTTTTAAGCGTATACGCACGCGTGGCAAGGTCAATTCATGCAGTGATATACAGTATGCTAATGCTTAGGCATTGTCAAAATGCCTCAAGGCATATTCTAATTGCGTTATACGGCAGGCATCGCCCACGCGTACCTTGACTATAAAAATCCGCAAATCGAGCTAATTTTTTATTGCATTGAAGTTTTTTTAACGTCCCTTTCTTATTGAAGCTATATCGACAAGTTTGTTGAAGGACGGTAAGTTTGTGTGTTGAGTGTTGTTATATTTCTGTGGGGAGTTTTCGGTGTTTTTTCCTCTTCCAAAAATTAAAAATGCATTTTGTTTTAGGTATGGATTTACCTACTATGATTAAAGAATCGACTACACTAGCTCAACTGTTAGAGCTAGAGAAGAAATTTTCATTTAATCAGCATGAAAAGACCCTTATTTTCGAGCAGCGAATTAGTATACTGGGTAGACTAATGCAATGGGGTATAGAAAACGAAGCTATGGGTTTGGTAGGAAGTATCAGCGATCCTTGGACTCCTGAAGGCAACAATTCATCGAAGATTGGATGGACGACGAGCCGTTGATTCAAGAAGGCTTTGGTAAGAAAAGAAGCTATGATGAGATGCGTGATGACGATTCTGGGACGAGTACAGAAGTAAGAGACGATAAAACTTATTTTGTTGTAACAGACTTGAAACAAGTTCGGGATGACGTCAGTCGCACTGAGTTTTCCACGGGTTATGCTGTTTATGCTTTCGACCTGACGGCTGATGGTCATGGCTAAAGGGGATAGACGAGAGGTAGGTTTTCAAAATGGCGGCTGTTTTTCAAGATTCTTAAAACGAGAACAAATTAACAACCTAACATTTATATCATTCCCAAGGCTCACCCTAACCTTACCCTGAACCTAATCCCAATTTAGGAATGCTATAAACGTCTGGTTGTTGATTTGTTCTCGTTTTAAAAATTCTAAAAAACATCCGCCATCTTGAAAACCTACCTCTCGTTCATCCCCTTTAGCCATGACCAACGGCTGATATGTGTGGGTCGTCGCACCCCGCCCCATTCAGCGGCGGAAGTAATTAGTATTCAAAATTGCGGTGGATGCTCACTGACTGTCAGCACGTAAATAGTTTATTATTGTCATGGCCGTGAACAGCACGTGGACAACACACGCGCATGGGATTGATGTTTTGATCAGCAAGGAACGGTATGAGTACAGCGCCGTGTAAATAAGAGAATGTAATATAGGTTTAAAACATATTTATTTCTTTTGAGCATTACAAGTACATATTGTTAATTAGTGTTTATATTTATTTATTTATTTATTTATTTATTTATTTATTTATTTATTTATTTATTTATTTATTTATTTATTTATTTATTTATTTATTTATTTATTTATTTATTTATTTATTTATTTATTTATTTATTTAACTTTGCCAAAAACATTTAACAGATAAAAGTTCTGCAGAAATCGCTACTTTGCCGGGAATTCTTGCAGTGTTCAGTTGAGCAAATACAGGTTTAGGTCTTGTCGCTAACCAAAGAAACAATGTGAAAAGTATAAAAAACCGAGCCGTTATGTAGAGAAAACTTTTACAATTTTCTTTTTTTCCTTTTTTTCATCGTTTTTTAGAGTTTGACCAGTCGAGTATTTCAGTTTATGAATAGATAAAAAATAGACGATTAAATGATTAAAAGTGTTCGTTTTTTCTTTATTAGGGTATCTGGTGTGTAAGTCAATGTACGATAATTTTAATGTTTCTTCATAAATGTCTTGACACTTTACTGATGGGTCTTTGTACTAGATAGTGCTTCCAAGATTACTTTCCACATTTGTTTTTGCCCAATTTGTTTTTTCGCTTCGTTGGAGTAGTTCCACCAACTAAATATCTTGTAATATCTTGCAAATACATTTGTTTAAAAAGATGTGCCATTTCAGATAGATAGTTTAAGCAAGAGCTGAGCATTACAAATTGTGAACTAGTGTTTATATTTTAGTTGATATAAACATACTAGAAAATCTATTAAGTTTTTGCCTCATAGCAGAAGTACAATCAGCTGCTGATAATTCCCCAGGTAAAGTATTAAACCCAAACCGTTGTAATTCTTTTTCAATCAACTCAACAGTTATCGCTGCTGTTAATTCGTTTCGTGTAAACTGTTCGAAATGTCATCAAAAGGGCGAGAAAAGGGGTATGACGAATACGAAGTCGTACTGATTTTGGAGCAAAATATTACAGTGTTTCTTGGTTTTCATAAACACATGGATTAACGGTGTTTATATTTTAGTTGATATAAACATACTAGATAATCTATTAAGTTTTTGCCTCATAGCAGAAGTACAATCAGCTGCATAATTCCCCAGGTAAAGTATTAAACCCGAACCGTTGTAATTCTTTTTCAATCAACTCAACAGTTATCGCTGCTGTTAATTCGTTTCGTGTAAACTGTTCGAAATGTCATCAAAAGGGCGAGAAAAGGGGTATGACGAATACGAAGTCGTACTGATTTTGGAGCAATATATTAGAGTGTTTCTTGGTTTGCATAAATTAACACATGGATTAACGTTTGGAATAATCTATTTTTGTAAGTATTACGGACAGTAGAGCTATATGTTGTTAGTCTCGTACAAGTTTATGCGGTGAGCAGATGAGCACCTGTTCATAACTGCTCATGAGCATATGCTCGTACGCATGAGCACATGCTCATACGCTCATACGTCCCGATGCGGCCCGCTGGGTCAGTATAGCTATATTTTGTTTGTCTCGTACAATTTTACGCGATGAGCAGATGAGCATCTGCTCATAACTGCTCATGAGCACATGCTCATACGCTCATAAGGCCCTATGTGGCCCGATGGCTGAGCACATATGAAACATACGATATTAAAATCTGATTGGTTTTTAGTTATCCTGCTAGTAGTATAAAATGATAAATTTGAGTCGGTAAGAGCATACCGCTTGCAACGTTCACAGAGATAAGACTTTTAGATTGCAAATTCAATGGAGGAGAACTTTTCGTGGTTACATGACCTGAACAAGCGTGTGGCAGAGGCAAGAAAAAGAGTTGAATATCTGAAGAAAAAGAGGAATGCTTTATACCTCCGCAAAAGGATGGTTGACGTACAAACCTGGATGTTAAACAATTTGGTAGACGATGCATGCCGTGGCCTCAAAGAAATGAGAAGACTTAGAAACAACCAGGGAACGCTGTGCTTATATTTGTTATGTAGGATAGATCAAATAGAAATTCATCATCTAATGAAAAGCTGTAGTACAGCTTCTAATGAAAAGCTGTAGTAAATAAAGGATACAAACCTGTTGAGTTTGTGGACGTTGTTTTATTTGCTTGTCCTCAATACATCCACCCCAAACCGGTCCCACATTGACCCAACATAGGCCTTTGTCGGCCCCACACCACCCTCTAATCAACCTCGTATAAGCAGATGGTCATCTGCATATACCAATTGTTGGGATTCCCACAATGGTTATAGCTGTCAATACCTAACAGTTAGGGCCTTATCAGCATTTGAGCACCTGCTTATAACTGCTCATGAGCAGATGCTCACTTGCTCATGAAAATAGAGTGCTGCTCAGTGACAAGGCATTTCTACACACTCAGTTGTAGCGGAATGAGCTGTAAATTTTGCGGAAAGCATTTAATCGTGGTTTCAATCTACGTCGACACGAAAACGAGTATTGTCCGCTGAAAAGCGAAGAAAGAGAAATGTCAGTAACAGAAAGTCAGACAATGGACTCTGAAGACGATGCTTCGACAACGTCAACTCATGGGTCCGAAAGTCCGATGACAACAGACAGTGAGATGGAAACTGAGGAGGAAGAACGAGAGGAAGAAAAGGATTCTTGGATGCCTATGGTAGAAGAAGCGATGCAAAAGCATAAGGCGGCTTTTGAAGAAATGAAGATGAATTATATAGAAAGTGGTATGGATAAGCAATCCGCTGACCAGAAAGCTTACTCCGATATTCTGTCTAAGCTCCAAAAGGAACTTGCAAGTATCTATTTGCAGCGTCTCTAATGGATACAACAACTAAAGAAAGATCCGGTGCATAAGAAAATAATGCAAACAAAGAATGCGCTCGTGAACGATCATGATTTTGATCCAGAAGAGGCTATGGAAGCAGCTGTCAATAAGAGAAAATTTCTAATTAAAAGACGTTTAAAAGACTACAGTTTCACTGAGGACAGTGATAATGAAGAAGATTATTAACTACATAAATATTTGTCATATTGTTCTCAATAAAATTACATATACATATCCCAGTTTGGTATTATTTTAATATGTGGGAGGGTTATAACTTGGCTAGCCACATCGGGACCTATTAGCGTATGAGCATGTGCTCATGAGCAATTATGAGCAGGTGCTCAAATGCTGATAAGGCCCTAACTGTTAGGTATTGACAGCTATAACCATTGTGGGAATCCCAACAATTGGTATATGCAGATGACCATCTGCTTATACGAGGTTGATTAGAGGGTGGTGTGGGGCCGACAAAGGCCTATGTTGGGTCAATGTGGGACCGGTTTGGGGTGACTGTATTGAGGACAAGCAAATAAAACAACGTCTACAAACTCAACAGGTTTGTATCCTTTATTTACTACAGCTTTTCATTAGAAGCTGTACTACAGCTTTTCATTAGATGATGAATTTCTATTTGATCTATCCTACATAACAAATATAAGCACAGCGTTCCCTGGTTGTTTCTAAGTCTTCTCATTTCTTTGAGGCCACGGCATGCATCGTCTACCAAATTGTTTAACATCCAGGTTTGTACGTCAACCATCCTTTTGCGGAGGTATAAAGCATTCCTTTTTTTCTTCAGATATTCAACTCTTTTTCTTGCCTCTGCCACACGCTTGTTCAGGTCATGTAACCGCGATAAGTTCTCCTCCATTGAATTTGCAATCTAAAAGTCTTATCTCTGTGAACGTTGCAAGCGGTATGCTCCTACCGACTCAAATTTATCATTTTATACTACTAGCAGGATAACTAAAAACCAATCAGATTTTAATATGGTATGTTTCATATGTGCTCAGCCATCGGGCCACATAGGAGCGTATGAGCATGTGCTCATGAGCAGTTATGAGCAGATGCTCATCTGCTCATCTGCTCATCGCGTAAAATTGTACGAGACAAACAAAATATAGCTATACTAACCCGGTGGGCCGCATCGGGACGTATGAGCGTATGAGCATGTGCTCATGCGTACGAGCATGTGCTCATGAGCAGTTATGAGCAGGTGCTCATCTGCTCACCGCATAAACTTGTACGAGACTAACAACATATAGCTCTACTGTTCGTAATACTTACAAAAAATTATTCCAAACGTTAATCCATGTGTTAATTTATGCAAACCAAGAAACACTCTAATATATTGCTCCAAAATCAGTACGACTTCGTATTCGTCATACCCCTTTTCTCGCCCTTTTGATGACATTTCGAACAGTTTACACGAAACGAATTGACAGCAGCGATAACTGTTGAGTTGTCTGAAAAAAGAATTACAACGGTTTGGGTTTAATACTTTACCTGGGGAATTATGCAGCTGATTGTACTTCTGCTATGAGGCAAAAACTTAATAGATTATCTAGTATGTTTATATCAACTAAAATATAAACACTAGTTCACAATTTGTAATGCTCAGCTCTTGCTTAAACTATCTATCTGAAATGGCACATCTTTTTAAACAAATGTATTTGGAAGATATTACAAGATATTTAGTTGGTGGAACTACTATATTTTTACGTTATTTAGCATCTCATGGCTTATAACAGACTAAAGAAATCGTTATTTACTAAATAAGAATTGTTTTATAATAAATTGCACTTGCGATATAATACAATCATTTGCAAGCTACCGTTTAGCTTTCGCAAAAAACAAGTTTTAAAAAGTTATAACTACGTAGTTTGGCCACTGAAACGATTTGTTTTGACTCTGAAACTATTTGTTTTTACTCGGAAACTATTTGTTTAACTCTGAAACGTCACGTGGGCGGGGTAAAACTATTATTTACGATTAGTTATTGGCGGTGAAAATTACAGTTGCGCCAGTTACTAACAAAGGTTTTCAATAATCAGTCTTCAGCAATGGATTTTTTGCATACAGCAAGGCGAAACATTTAAATAAACATCAGAAAGTTTTGTTAGCAACACGCGCAACTGTAATTTAACCGCCAATAAGTCAATAACTAATTGTTTGTAACTAATAGTTTTACCCCGCCCACGCGACGTTTCAGAGTTAAAGCAAATAGTTTCAGAGTCAAAACAAGTAGTTTCAGAGTCAAAGCAAATAGTTTCAGTGGCCAAAATACGTAGTTGTAACTTTTTAAAACTTGTTTTTTGCGAAGGGCTACACGGTAGCTTGCAAATGGTTGTAAATTGCACTTGCGATATAATAAATCGCACTTGCGATATAATAAATCGCAAGTGTGATATAATAAATCGCAAGGGTGATATACTAAATCGCAAGTGTGATATAACAATCGGCTTGCGATGTAACAAATTGGACTTAGACTAAAGGTAAATGGGTAAATGATTGCTATATGTTATGTTATTATGTCACTCCATAAAGTATTAGCTCAGTCAGTGGCCGGCTCATACTGACCGGCGGTATTTCTGGTTGGTATATTGATTTACTTTATGTAAATAAAACGGGCAACACTGTTATATTCTGACCATTTTTGGAGGGAATTTTCTTTTGAAATGGCGGACGCTACGAATATGGCCGACGAAGAAAACACGAGGTGCGAAATTCACATTTTAATACATATTTATGTAGCTTATTGGAGACTTCAAAGAACATATAATGCAAAAGAATGAAACACTTTGTAGCTTTTAATAAAAGTTAACTAACTTTTATGTGCCCAAACCTTAAGGTAACAGGTCACCTGACAACAATCGGCAACTGATGAATTTGTGGTCCTCATTTTGATTTCTAGAGTTGATTTTAGGGAGAGATAGCAACCAGTGTGCTCGAAGAAAAACCTTGAAAGCACAGGGGAGATTAATTTAACTCTCTTCACATAGTTAACCCACATGGTTTGACATTGGTTATTTAACAATTAGACTTCTGGGCTGAGTAGTAAATGGTTGAGAAGTCAATCAAAATTCAGGATTTGTAATAGTCCATAACTGAATGTAGACTAATACTAGATAGTCAACCATCCAAACCAGTTTTACCTAACATATTAAAAGCTACAAGTGGAGTGACATCTTTTCATTCTTTTGCATTATGTTCTTTGAAGTCTCCAATAGGCTACATAAAATATGTATTAAAATGTTAATTTCGCACCTCGTGTCTACTTCGTCGGCCATATTCGTAGCGTCCGCCATTTCAAAAGAAAACTCCCTCCAAAAATGGCCAGAATATAACAGTGTTGCCCGTCTTATTTACATAAAGTAATTCAATATACCAACCAGAAATACCGCCGGTCAGTATGAGCTGGCCACTGACAGAGCTAATATTTTATGGAGCGACATAACTTACCTTTAGTCTAAGTCCAATTTGTTATATCGCAAGCCGATTGTTATATCACACTTGCGATTTATTATATCACACTTGCGATTTATTATATCGCAAGTGCGATTTATTATATCGCAAGTGCGATTTATTATGTCGCAAGTGCGATTTATTATGTCGCAAGTGCGATTTATTATATCGCAAGTGCGATTTATTATATCGCACTTGCGATTTATTATAGCGCAGTGTGATTTATTATATCACAAATGCAATTTGTTATAAAACAATTGTTATTTAGTAAATAACGATTTCTTTAGTGTGTTATAAGCCATGAGATGCTAATTAACGTAAAAATATATACGAAAACAGACTAAATAATTTTTTTACAAACGGCGCCTTGAAGTATTGCATATTATATCTTTTTTCTTGTCCGCCATTTGGTCGAAGTTCGAAGTAAAAGCATATTTTTTTGAAGATTATGCCTCAGTCATTTGTAGCCACGCCCCCCCCCCCCACCCCCGGGACATAGCGGGGAACTTAACACTAACCAAGTGTTAAAAACTGTTAATTTTCCCACCTCTGGTGCAAAGTTACTTGTTAAACCCCCAGTATGGCAGGGCCTCAAAACATCCAAATCAACCAGATTACACATTAATTTAAAACCTTATGAAGTGTTAAAAATATTACGCCAATATAACAAGAAAATAGTAACAGTTAATATAACAAATATACAAAGCTCGTGTTTATAAATTGCGTTCAATCATGCATATCAAATTTCAAATAGATCTTTTAATATTGCTGAAATAAATAAGGAAAAAGCTGATTTAATGTATACCTACTGTAAGTTTATGAATTGCTAAGGATACATAAACATATTAAAAATCATACTTTCTACAAGTTGTTTTGTGGGACGCCATTTTAAGACCGGCTGTTAAATCCCGGTTTGATTCCCCGGTGTTAAATTTCGTAGTTAATTCCAGGGCACTACGGGGCATATTGCGCTGTTAAATGGCATTAAATCCCCGTTATATTTTTGAACATCCCCGCTATGTCCCGGGGGGGGGGGCGTGGTTACAAATGACTGAGGCATTAGAGGTGAGTGTTTTATGCGTCTTTACTTTAGCATTATTGCTAAGTATTGATATACAATTGCAAATTGTTCCAATGGCTAAAGCGTTTTATCGGATAAATACATGAAATAAGTAGAGTTAAAATATGACTTTTATCATACCTGTGATTGTTTATGGGCAAAGGTAAAAAATTTCGTTGCTTTCACAGTTGAAAAGTATTTGTTGCCATATGGCAACAATGCCCGTTTAGGGTTACAAATGTGTGTATTGAAGTAATATATGTCCTTTGGTTTCTCTTGTGAATATTGTGCTGTGTTATGTATTCTCTTTATTCAGACTGCGCGAGGTAGCGGGATCGATGCCCGCATCCTCCACCACTTGTAGCCGCCTTCTTCTGAGTTTCTTGGTCTGTCTTGTCTGTTTCTGTCTGTTCGTTTGAGTAGAGTTTTCACTTCTCGGCTACTCTGCAACTACTGCTCGGGATTCAGCTGGGGCGGCTTTTATACTAACGGTCGTAGGAGTTTTTGTGCATGTGAACAGAATGGTGGGCTGATGTAGGCTCAGCCAATCAGGTTCTAGGTTTTGGATTTCTGAACTCTCGTACCAGCTCTTTTCCTCTATTTATTTAAGGCGTTGTCGCACTGTCTCAGTCGGTCGTATGCTCCGTCAATATTATTTTAAAAATGTTCACAACTTAATTTATTTCGTTTACTTCTTTAGTAAAACTTAATGTCTCTATATACATGAACTCAACTTCAATGTTTGACTTTTTCTATCCTACAGTTTTACAATACTACATTTTTATGACGTAACACTTTTATTACCTGACCGCGCGAAATACCTCTACAAATGATTGACAGTAATGCCTCAAACCTGTGTACGTGTAAGTACAAAGGTTGTGCACCACTGGAATTTTTCTTATCTAAATAAATCCGACCACCTAGTATTTTGTTTTTATCAAACATTGACAAGTTCAAGTATCATTAGTTATACTGTGAGCCCAATGGAAAAGATAACTGACAGGTCGTGAAAGATATACGAATTTTTACTTACTTTATCTTTCCTTAGCAACCAAATATGCCCATTATCTTTCCCCCTGACGCATCTAGTGTTTACCTTGCCTGGAGAACTTAACTTAGCTATTTTTATGCTATTAATGTACTGCTTCCTAACAGCTGCATTGGGTCTGATTGAGGTATTATATATCCAACTAGTAGTGCTTTTCTTGTTCAGTTGAATTATAGAAAGGAATTTTCAAGGATTTTTAGTAATTTGTGACTTGAGTTTTGCACACAATTATTTTTCAGATGAAGTAAACCATCTTGCTTTGGTATATATGTTATCCGTAGTAGTCATCAATCAGTTACATACATACCTGTACACTGCCAAAGGTTCAATACAATACTGAGGAAGCAATATATAGTATTCTGGATCTCAGTTCAGATTCTGAACTATCAGAGCTTTCTTCTTCTGATGAATATCAAGCTGAAGAACTGTATTGTGACAAGTGTAACATGTGCCTGCGTCAAAGCAATACAAGAAACTGCTTGCGAGACTTTCAAACCACTAAATGAGGGGCCTAAACACTTACCATAGGTTGCTTGTTCACCAAGAGAAATTATGTACAGTAATTTAATTCAATGTACTTTATGTTGAATTTCAATATCTCTTTCACGAGAATTTCTAGCTTTTAAGTACTTTAGAGAATCTTAATAAAATATTTAGATATGAGATATATGTGTATATTATGACTAACATTGTGTATACTATGACTAACATCAAAAATCAAATTTTTAGCAATATCGATTGCAGTAAGGCCGCACCCCCCTGATGCCTTCCAACCGACCACCTGTCCTTAAATGGCATTAAACACAACACTATTCCAATTAAAATGAATTTCAGGGTTGCAGGTTGCATATTCATGAAAAGCTGTGTAAAAGATGCTATAGCTGACTGTGCATAATTTTTACTAAAAATATACCCCTAAACGGGCACTTTTGCCATATGGCAATGTAGTGTAGGTGTCCTTTCGTGTAGCCGAATAAAATGAATCGCAAGTCGTATAAACTAAAACCTTTAATATAGCAATAATGGCGGCAAATCCAACAACACGTTTTCCTGGTTATGCGCATGCGTTATGCTAATATATGCAAGATATAACAAATGCCCCCTCATAAAAAGTTCAATAATTTTAACTAGTCCGGTAAACGGTGACAAAATATCAAACGTCTATAACCCTGATCAAGATAGTAAAAGTTTCATGCAAGTGTACTGTTCAATAATATCTTAGAGGTGGTTTTCTTTCTCGTCCTGGATACCTCCTGACCGTATCATCTGAAGGAGTTTTTACAGATGGGTTTTCCCAGTTGTCGTTGTTTTTAAGGCTTGGCTGTTCATTCAGTCTAGGTTCCACTATAGGGATACTGACCTCTGTTTCTGTTTCCTCGCTCTCGTGGGCTTTATGCTCCTGAGTAAATGTAGCTTCGGCTCTTGTTGGGTCGATGTCAGGGGCAGTTTCGGGAAGTACAGGGGAAAATAAGTCTCGTTCGGGTTGTTGATGTTCTGACTGCTTTGACTCTGTGTACTGAGCTGTGGGTATATATCGTGGGCGTAACTGTTCTTCGTGGCGTTTCCACACTACATCGCCAACTTGAACATCATAGTTTCTCGGACTGACCGTACCCGTTACCACTCCAGGTATCCATTTTGCCCCCTTTCCAAAGTTACGTACGAATACAGCTTGTTTCTGTGTATATTTCGGTTTGTTGTCCAGATTGTCCTCATGGGTTGCTCTGTAAGTTAACAACAGTCTGTCTAGCTTTGTTTGCAACGATTCACCTGTTTCTCCCATCTTAGATAGTTTATCCTTAAAATCTTCAACATAACGTTCTGCTAGTCCATTTGTTGCTGGATGTCCGGGTGCTGTAGTGGTATGATGGATATCATTATCGTCCAGAAATTTCTGGAACTCCGTACTGGTAAACTGACTGCCATTATCAGTTACAATATGTTCGGGTAGCCCCAAAGAATTGAAAACATGTCGTAATGCTGAAATAGTAGTAGCCGAGGTAGCATGGGACATAGGTACCACTTCTAAGTACTTGGAATAATCGTCAACAATGACTAGGAACATCCTCCCTAGATAGGGCCCTGCAAAGTCTAGGTGAAGGCGTTTCCATGGGCCCCCTGGCCATGACCATGAAGCTGGTTGTGAAGAAGCTGGGGTCTTGGCTGCTTCTTGACAAGAAGTGCATGCTTTAACTGTTTCTTCAATTTCTTTGTCGAGCTTAGGCCACCACATATACTTACGAGCTAACTGTTTCATTTTCACCATCCCTAAGTGCTCCGCGTGTAGATCCTTGAGTAAAATTCCACGTAATGAGTCGGGAATAACCACTCGTGAATCCCATAAGAGAATACCTTCCTCCGTAGCTAGTTCCAATCTCTTGCTAAAATAGGGTTGGAGTTCTGATTCGGGTTTATCTGGCCAACCACTCTTGGTGTAATGTAGCACTTTACTTAAAACTTTATCCTTCTTGGTTTCGATAGCAACCATGCTAGAGTTAACAATTTGTTCTCCCTCAATAAACATCACGTTTACAGTTACCTGTTCAGTGGTTGAGGGTTTGCCTTTAACAGGTTTTCTGGATAGGAAATCTGCATATACATTATCTTTACCTGAAATAAATTGTATGGTGTAATTATAAGCAGCCAAGAGCAGGGACCACCGTTTAATTCGGGCTGAAGCTAATTGGGGAACCGGTTTATGTTCTCCTAGCAGTGTGATCAAAGGCTTGTGATCTGTGAGGAGCCTGAAATGTCTTCCGAGTAAGTATTGGCGGAACTTAGTAACACCAAACACAATTGCCAGTGATTCCCGTTCAATTTGAGAGTAGTTCTGTTCAGCCTGACTCAAAGTTCTAGATGCGTAGGCAACTGGTTCTAATGAACCATCTGCTCCGGGCTGAAGTAAGACTGCACCCATCACACTGAAGGACCAGTTCTGCCTCAGGGTTGTAATGTCGCAATACTGAATCCGAACACAGCGCAGATTTAATGTTCGCAAAAGCATTTTGCTCGGACTTTCCCCATTTCCATGGTGTTCCCTTGCGTAGTAACTTATACAGGGGAAACAAAATCTCGGCAAAACCAGGTACGAACTTACGTAAAAAGTTAGCAGTACCAATAAATGACTGAAGTTCCGAAACATTGACCGGTGGTGCTGCATTCTGGATGGCTTTTACTTTCTCCTGTGTAGGGGAAATTCCAACTCCGGAAATGGTCATTCCAAGGTACACAACTTGACCAAGCATGAAGTGAAACTTTTCTCGTTTCAGCTTAAGACCGCACTCCTGTAATCTCTGCAACACTCTGTGCAAATTCTCCAGGTGGATTTCATCAGTTTCACCCGTTACAAGAATATCATCAATACGTACACAACAACCTGGGAGACCTTTCAACACACTTTCGATTGTACGTTGAAATATTGATACTGCACTGTTTACCCCGTAAACAAGACGTTTGTATTGGTATAGTCCATGGTGGGTATTTATTGTTGTATACTTTCTACTCTCGGGAGTAAGTTCCAGTTGGTGATATGCCTGGGAAAGGTCCAGCTTTGTATATTTCTGCCCGCCTGACAATTTGCTCAGCAAGTCCTCTAATGTAGGTACTGGGTATTGTTCCAAATTAGAATGTTGGTTTATGGTAACTGAGTAATCTCCACAGATTCTCATGTCCCCATTTGGCTTGATTACAGGGACAGTAGGTGAGGCTCACTCAGAATGTTCCACTTTCTCGATAATATCCTCAGCCACTAACTTCTCTAATGCCTCCTCATATTTCTTTCGAATTGCAAAAGGTACCACCCGGGGTTTCACAAATACAGGGTTGTCGTCCTTTACTCTCAGTGACACTTGAACACCCTTGAGCTTTCCCACTGTACTATTATCAAAAAGCTCCGGGTACTGTTGTATAATATCTGCAGCTGTGGTTGGGATCACACTAAAAATGTTTTGCCAGGGTAGTGTAAATTTGGCCATCATGTCTCGCCCTAGCAATGATGGGCCCTCCACCACCCGAATTGTGAGGTCACTAACCTGATCTCCCACTTGGATGCTCATCACCTTTTCCCCGAGACACTTAATAACATTTCCTGTATAGCTTTTGAGTACCACTGTAGCTGGTTTTAAGGTGTCTGTCGTATCCCCTATTTTAAGAAAGTCTCTCGCATTTAGTAAGGTTACAGAACTCCCTGTGTCAATTTCCATTGGAATCTCCTGTCCTTTGATTGTCACTCCTAATTTGTATACTGGAAAAGTATTAGACGAATCTCCTGTAGAGTGCACACTTTTCATGTAGACTGTAGGCATATTTGACAATGGTTCCTCATCTGAAGAGCTGTCAGCATCATTTGTAGCTGTAATTTGATGGGTTTTCGTACTTATACCCTTCTTTTCTCTATTCTTTTTTGTAAAACAGACTTTTGCCAAGTGTCCAGTTTTTCTACAGTAATTACATGTAGAACTGATATGGGCACACTTGTTAGCCATATGCTGTGTAGACCCACACCTGAAACATTTTTTCTCTTCTGTATTGCCCTTGTTAGTAGACTGCTTATTGTTATTCCAAGCTTGTTGCTGGTTAATACCATGAACCAATTGGCTTTTCCCGGGTTCTTCATTAAGTGGGAACTGCCTAGACTCTTTCTCTGCCAACTCATGCGCCCGAGCCACTTTAAGTGCTTGATCAAATGTCCTGTCTTCAGAAAGCAGTTTCTTTCTAGTAGATTGACTACGTACACCCCCAACAAACTGATCTCTCAAAGCCCTGGTAAGATACTGTCCAAAATTACAGTTTACCGCCAGGCGCTTTAGTTTGTTTGCATACTCGGTAACACTTTCATTCTCGCTTTGTACCGTGTGATGAAAACGATAGGTCTCTGCAACTTCAAGTACTTTCGGTTTGTAGAAGCCTTTTAGAATCTCTGTGAGCTCTTCGTAAGTCTTGTCAGCCGGTAAATCTGGAAGACAAAGGTCCTTGAGGGTACTGTATGTCTTTTTCCCAATCACTGAGATCGTAACCGCGACTTTCTTTTTGTCTGCAGCCCGTCTATCGGCTTCCCCTGCGTCTTCTGCCACTTGACCAATGTTGTTTGCAATGAAATATGAATTCAGTCGTTCGCTGTAATCCGCAAAATCTGAGCCATCAAATGGCTCTAAAATGCCCAAGTGTGTAGTAAATTGCTGTGCCATAGATTTAAATCCTCGTCGCCAGTTTGTAGTGTAGGTGTCCTTTCGTGTAGCCGAATAAAATGAATCGCAAGTCGTATAAACTAAAACCTTTAAAATATAGCAATAATGGCGGCAAATCCAACAACACGTTTTCCTGGTTATGCGCATGCGTTATGCTAATATATGCAAGATATAACAGGCAACAAGTAAAAAACTGACTTACCCCCCCCCCCCCCCTTTTCCAAATTTTTTTCATTTCATATAACATTTTGTGAGAAAAAATTTTTGAAATACTTATTTCAAAATGTGCCCAGCGAAAGCCCATATCCCTCACGCGATGTTTACGGATTTAAAAACCACAAAAAGTTAGTTGCTAAAATACAAAACAATAGATACTCCGAAGATCGATAACATATTGAAATTTATTTCGACGTTTCGACTAAACTATAGTCATCATCAGGAAATGAATGATGATGATATTACATATACGTACAATTATATAGTGAAGTAACAAGATATGATTAGTTAAAAATTAATAGATCTTTAGAAGAAGATCTTTAGTTCCATGGTTAAGTGACGGTTTCAATCTATTTATAGCAATAGACTCTTGAAAAAGTATTAGAGACCAGTGTTTTGATTTGTCAATTATTTTAGTTTTAGTAAATATTAAATCTGTTAGTGAGCATAAAGCTAAAGCCAAAAACGCTTCTAAAGCTTCTAAAGATCGCTTCTAAAGCTTCTAAAGCTTCTAACGCATCTAAAGCTTCAAAAGATCTATTAATTTTTAACTAATCATACCTTGTTACTTCACTATATAATTGTACGTATATGTAATATCATCATCATTCATCCTGATAATGACTATAGTTTGGTCGAAACGTCGAAATAAATTTTCAATATGTTATCGATCTTCGGAGTATCTATTGTTTTGTATTTTATCAATATACTCAGTGGTTCCCGTAATTTTTAGTTGCTAAATTCTTCAACCTTTTTGGATTTAGTTCAATAGTTTCCGAGATATATTTGGCGCTAAACATGAAAAAAATTCCGTGGTACTGCTTGAGGGACTGGGACTCAGGAACGCGCTTTGTGTAAATTACTAAAAAGTAATTTGTCTTTCCGCTCCGCGTACGATAATTTAAAACGCAAGTATTTGGAAGTTAAAACGCTCTGTCTAGCTCATAATCGTGGTATAATGCTGACAATGACTCCTATGGTAGTCAAGTGTATCAAATTGAAGACGAAACAGCGGGAAAGATGCGTATGAGACTATGAGAGGAGGACGAATTCCTTGACAATACGGGCAAATAAAACGTTGGCTGGGGTTAGGGTTACGATTAGGGTTAGGGTTAGGGCTTGGATTAAGATTTATATTCGCCATACTGAGAACATCGAACTATTGCCCATGGTCGAAGTGTCGAAAGTTGGTTGTAATTATTGGAACTATAAGTATTGGAGTTGTCAAGCGTGGTAATCAGTAATTCTATTAGGCTACAGCGTTCTGATCGTTCTGTTCGGGCCTGCAGTGGCGTGTTGGCTATTAGCCGCTGCCGTAGTCCAAAGGTCACTTTTAAATGGAAAGAATTTTGACAAGGGAAATTTAGCAATTAGCATTCAAAGAGAAAAGTTATTTTGCCAGAATTGTATTAGTATTTACTACTTAAAATGAAAAATGGTACAATAAACTAAATCAATTGTAAAAATAAAATAAAATATGTAAGTAACCTTCTGCCTCACAAATTTTTATTTTTAACTTTTTATATTGTAATCTGAAGTGGAAACACGAAATGGGAAACCCAGTGATCCTGCTGAACTCATAGAATCGTTCCTTAATAACAGGAATTTTCTTAAATTTTCTTGAAGACATTCCATTTTCATTATTTTCGAGTTCCAAAAATGAACCATTACAGCTCGAACGGGCAGATTGAGACCACTTTGGCATTTTTTATCACAAAAATGCAGCCTGAAGCATATATTCATAGCTATTTTAATTTTTAAAGACCATGTAAATCCATTCCGTGCTTGACCCAGCTACCTTGCAGGGCGCAAGTACTACCTTGCACCTTCAATTCCACCCTGAAAGTCCCACATAGCAGTCCCTGGTACTTGTAAAACCTCCACAAATGTAAATATTAGTCACAAAAACGGAATCTTTTTTTGCTCTATTAGTAATTTTTGCCTCATCACACAGTGAAATCTTTTCAATGTATCTCGCTTTAACATTGGGTTCCAGTTTGTAAAAATAACCTGAGAAGGAACAAGAAGTGGTTGAAGATGTTGACCAGTGATGGGCGCGGGACATCAACACGCGTTTCTGGAAGTCAAACACGCGCGTCTGGAAGTCAAGTTTGGCTTCAAATTTTGCGTGCGGATTTATACGAAGGTAGCCTTTCAGTTATATTGAGTTCACAGATGGCTAACACTGATTGGCCTGATTTAAAATTTTGTCTTGATTGATTAATCACGAATAGACCATACCCATAATGACGTCATTTAGTAGTTAAGCATGTAAAACTATTTGAATATGCCAATATAATTGAATGGTTTAAGTAACAAAAAGATTATTTGTTAAATAAATATGTTAAATTATTTGTTTCATTTAATGTTCTGGACAAATAAAGACCTAAAAAAATTAACAATTTTGCCATGTTTAAATAGTTTTACTCGCTTAACTACTACATGACGTCATTATGGCTATGGTCTATTGACTGCAAATATCTAAATTTGCTTTTTGCACCACACTGATATTCTATATTTTTGCAAAAAGATTTGGCAACTTTCACAACCAACCAAGGGCGGTCATTCATGATCTCAAGAATATGACGGACTATTAGGAGTAGCAAACACTTAAGGCATCCAAAAAGGCGAGAACTGAGACGAAAACGACTGCCACAAGACTCTTGAAGAGAGATTAATTCTGGGAAAATACAGAGAAGCGCCAAGAATTGACTATGGCGTGAAACACAAGGCAAGTTTACTGATAAGGGATCATTCATTATTTATGGCCCGGGGTGGGCTGGTAAAAATTTAGGGGGGGCATCCAAAATTTTAGGCAATTTGGGGGGGGGTCATAAAAAATATGCCAGTAGGTTGGGGGGGGGGGGTATCACCTGCTATTGAATAATTTGTTCAGTGATATGTTCATCAAAGCTAATATTTATTATAAATGTAAATACGAAATGGCGGGCTAGTTTAATATATATTTGTATTGTCATCAAGGGGGGGTCATGGATTTTTTGTTTTTTAAATAAGAGGGGTCAAGAAGTTTCTTTTTGGTTTATGATAGATATTACCAGCCCACCCCCGGCCATAAATAATGAATGGTCCCTAATGCATATTTATTCTAGTGTTTTAATGCTTTATAAAGGCCGGCGTAGCCGTACCACAGAGTACTACACAGAGGGCTCACTTCATTTATTTTCCTATGATTTTTGCGTAACGGCCTTTTGCTCAAACGTGCGCTAAAGTGGTCACCCCCCTGAAAAATTCAAAATAGCCGCAAAGTTCAGAGCCTTTTGAGTTTGTCAGGGGAGTGAATGCCTCTATGCACTTGCTGGGATAAAATTCTTAGCAAGTGCATCGAGGCATTCATCCCCCTGACAACTACCAATCCGCGTTATGCTTTTTTCGTCGAGTGAGCCCTCTGTGTAGTACTCTGTGGCCGTACTTCTCCATGCCAGTCTATTCACTGTTTAAATTAAGTTTATGTTTTGTAAATGCAAGACTGTCTTCTTATTACTGTATTTCAAAATATTGACGAACTTTACATCTAAAAGAGTATAAGCGAAGATACAAAATTGGCTTGAAACGGTTTTATTTCAAACTCAAAGTTTATGTAATAAAAATTTAGTTTCATAAATATTTCAAAGCGTCTAATGTAATTAATAGGTCGTATTTTATACCAAATTTAAGCTTACATTAGGCGTAATGACATACCGATGACAAATGTTGTGCAATTTAAAAAAATTGTCAATAAAACAAGGATTAAAACTGATATTTTGTCATTTTGAAAAAATATACAGAAAGAATAACAATTTCCGTGCTACCAAGGTAGCCCACTAATAAAAAAATGTGTATTTATTCTTGTGTTACTCTGTCAACAACTTTATTGATGCCGCGATCCAGTTCAATGCGCGGTCAGCTTGTGATGCATCAATGTTTACATCATGTCCTAGGTAGCTCACTAATTAGTTGCTGGGGCACCTGTGCCCAGCAACTATAGGTTTCGGGTGAAATTTTCTTCTATCTCCTTCTCCAAAAAATGATCTCTACAAAATGCAAAAAACCCACTGATCTCTATATATAGAGGTCACCCGCACAAAATTTCGCAAATTAATGGCATCAAAGTCTTCGAAAGTCCATAAAGTATATTCAAGTTATTCGTTAAATCGCGCTTCTTCTTTTGGGGGCTTTTTGAAAGAAATCCATCAAGAATATACAGAATTATGGCGAAGTTTAACTATCGAGGAGTGGATTGAATTCGAGGTGGATTCTTAATTATATAATTAAATGTTAAATTACATAGGTCAGGCATGCAGTCTTACACTTGTATTTTCGTATTCTAGTTACAACTGAACTGTTAATACATTTTAAAACTCCCATGTTCTTGTAATAAAGTTTTACATAAAAGATTTTTACCTTGTGAGAGTTGCAACTACACTATTGTTTGCATAGATTTAAAACAGGTATAAGTCAAAATTTTATGTTAATACGAGGCTGGTCTAAACTTTATGAATCTTTAATACTGGACTTGAACTTCTATATGATTTCAGTCATATGATGATATATTTGGCTCCAGCATGAGATAGTTGCTAGTTCTTTTGTCAAAAATCACTACCAGTAACTGAACAATTGCTATGACAAAAAATAAATCCTGAACTATCTATGTTTATTATAATATTATGTTGCATATTATGTTTGCATAGTACTTGGCCATGCCTTGTAACCCCTATATCTTGACCTGTAACTGCGAAATAAGTTATATATGTGAAATTGCTATTTTAACCTGTTAAGTCATTGTGCTGTGACCATCCCTACAAACTTTACTCATTTACACTGTCTAAATGCCAAATGACTTTGGCCATAAATTATCACAACATTTTATTCCACCAAACAATTGTACTCGGTGGGACCTTACACTTCTGTTATGTTATATTTAGTAAAATTCAATTGCCAGACTACATAGCACAGTTCAAAATTTTTCATTCTACATTTTTCAGTCAAATGGTATATGGGGTTGTAAGTCCACACAAGTGTTGGGTGTTTCAGGACTCAGTGGTCAAATGTAAAAATTGAAATTCATCATCCAATCTGACATTTTTTCTTTCACAAAAGTCATTTTTTAAGCCATGCATGATGAAATCAGCATGACAGTTGGCAGTTATGCAACCTTGGCAGCAACAGCTGTTCTTGGAACCCTCATCAAACATTTATTTTGTTAATCTAGAGCCAGAAATGACCCTGTAACAATTTGCTAAATACGCCAGTCCTCATTTGTACTACATGCATACTGTAAAACTTCAACGAACTTGAAATTCACAAGTAAACCAAATAACTTTTAATATTTATTGCAAAACTACAAGGAACTTCAAGTGTATACATGGACAACAATATATTCCAACAAAATATAGTTCCACATTTACATGTTTCAATAATAAATTTGTATTGTTCTTGTCCAGAGATTGCAAGATAATATAAATATATAGAGATTTTTAATACAGTAAATAAACTTGAATGCCAGGTTGATATTAGATAAATGACTTAAAAAACATTGTTAACCTTAATTGGCTGGGAACAATTGCAAAAAATACAACATTAGGTTCCCTGGCAGGAATCGAACAGTGAGCCTGCAGCCCTATTGCATTTTTCACAGTTGTTCCTGGCTGTTTGAAGGTCTAAAACAGCAAAAATTCATTGTTTGTTAATCAACAATTTATTTTACTGAGTGCAACAAAAAATTACTTAAGTTCATATGAATAAACTTGCGTTATTCTTCTGACATTTGTCAGATATATATTATGAGGATTTATACAGGGTGTCCCAAAAAAATCCCAAACTATTGAAATCAGCTATTGTTAGAATTTGAATGCCCAATCACTAAGCTGAAACCACTAGTGCATAAAAATTGACAAAACTCTCATAATTATTAGTATAAATTTCCAGGTGACTATTGATTTTCCTGCATTCTGATCCGTCAAGATTCATTGTCTCTGAAGTGATAATCACTCACTGGCCAGTGACTCTGGCTTTTTTTTCAATCTGCTTTCAAAAATGGCTGAAATGGCTTTTTTGGGGTTTTTTAAATTTTTACAGAGTTGTGTTGATTATTATTACACCTGGAAACTTCCCCTTCGGCTCAGTGAATATAGGCTTGTAATCACCTCGCCTTCGGCGACTAATTGTTAAATAGTAATATTCGGTGTTTTAGAATTTAAGAAGCATTTTTAATCCCCCTGAGCAAAAAACGTACTTTACAAAGATATTTTAATTTTTTAAATAGCAGATTTTGATGGGTCATGGCTTTATAGGACACCCTAAAGGTCGAAATGTCGAGAGAGCACAGGGACCGAGTTGCCCCTGTATTTCGTGTATCCCCATACATATAATAACTATCAATATCTAGCCATTCTTGGGTTGTCACATTTCTCACTCACTGCCTGGGACTGTATCTACTTCACCAAATTTAGCTAAGAGGGAGCGCGTAGCACGACAATCATTACTCTCCCTTCGGGCTCGCGTTTTAGCTAAATTTGGTGAAGCTAAGTAGATACAGTCCCAGTGAGTGAGAACTACACAAAACACAGGGGCAACTCGGTCCCAGTGCTCTCTCGATATTTCGACCTTTAGGGTATCCTATAAAGCCATGACCAATTTTGATGTCGCTCTGATAGTAACTGGGCTCTCGTTGCACTGATCAGCCCTTATTGTATCAGTTGAAAAGCCCCTGCAACTTAACGCTCGAGTGAGCGTCTTGTTGATGGTATATTTTTGGTTCAAAAAATGTGTATTTATTCTTGTGTTACTCTGTCTACAACTTTATTGATGCGCGCGGTCCAGTTCAATGCGGGGTCAGCTTGTGATGCATCAATGTTTACATCATGTATATATATTTTCCTAAGGTTGGCAAGTAAATGCGTAAATTGCGCACGTAGCCCCGACGAAATGGTACAAAAACTACACAAATACGATTGAAAACACAAAATAAACATTTCAAAAATAGACTCGGATAATTTTACTAAACTGCCAGCTACTTTTTTGGGTGAAAACAACAATGAAAATCAGGTAAAATTCGCGAAGTTTTTCAACATTTTGTTGAATTTTTCGATATGACTATGCGTGGTCCAGGTCGTCTGACATAATTTCAAACGGTTTTCCCGTTTAACTGACGACGACAAGATTTCATTGGTACTTAAAGCTGGAAAAATTTCGACTGAAAGCCAATGAAATCTTGCCGTCGTCAGTTAAACGCGCGCATCAATAAAGTTGTAGACAGAGTAACACAAGAATAAATACACATTTTTTTATTAGTGGGCTACCTAGGGTAATTCCGAAAATATAGTTGCATGCTCTTAGTTAGTGGCAAGGGTTTGCTGCATGCATGTATTTGCAGTCGCGTGCGTGCGTGCGTGGCGTGCCACTGCGTGCGAGCTTAGTTGGGCGACCTATGCCTGTACTTGCCCGTCAGGTTAAAACATAGATCACGTGATTTCAAACAAAGAATTGTGAGTGGAACCTGAGTGCTACCGCCAGTCAGTGAAAACCCCAAATTCGCTTTGAACGACCTTTGAAACTTACACAACTTTTGATTTTTGAAAGCGTATAGATGACCTTTGTCACCGCAAGTTAAATACGTTTAACACTCGAAGTGGCTGTAGCTTATCCCTAAAGGTATGTAACACATCTGCATTTGTCATTTGCATTTTTTTAAAGTTACAGTATGTTACTTAGTGAGTGATTTGACATTTGACGAATTTGAGGGGGTTTGTTTGTTGCCATGTGGGCTGAGCTCTTTAAAGTAATCTATTTAAGAATGTTGATGCCGTTAATGTAGGTATTAAACACATTTCGAAGTCGGGGAAAAACGTAGGAATGATTCCTTGCAATACTTCGCACGTGCACACGGCTTTGTATTAAAGTTCGATTCTCGTGTTCAAACTTGAAATACTGTATGTACAAAATGACTTAAGTAAATACTTTGCTGTCAGAATATCTATAGAAATGTTTTTAATATGTGATAAATGTTTCATTATTACACGGAAGTAACTCATCCTTGATAAGGATATTTTTGTAAAACCGTCGTTTATAATATAATATGTTGCTTTGAGTGTCTGAGCTCAGCGTTATGACGGATCCTTTTGTCTAGAGGGTACTTCCTATTTAATGTAGGACCCTCAAGGATAGCAGTATCGTTTAGATTACTGACGAGCTTTTCTTATCCTGTGTAAGTATTGTATTAATAATTAATAATAATAATAATGATATAGATTTATAGCAAAGAGGTTGTAACCACTGCTGTTAAAGTGTTGTGAGATGTCTGGGGTTCTTTTCCTGAATCAAGTGTAAACTTGACTTTGTTGCAAAAATTTGAGAGCTTAATTCAGCCTTGCAAAAAAATGCTGTTTGTAGTTGATTTTAAGACAGTCACTTAATAACAAAATCTATTTTGTTGCTTAAATTTGAATGTCCCATTCCAATTAGCATTGAGGTAAAAATAGTAGCAAAAGTCATAAAATGACTTCCTTATTGTACATTCTGTTGCCATATTGCACATTCCCCTATATTTCTTGAGGGTGATAAAGGGGGAGGTTGGATCACAGGAAAAACAGCCATTTCACATTTCACTGGTAAAAAATTAGTAATTCACAAAATTTAATGAACTTGTTTTTAACTGTGTAAATTTAATGCCTTTCTTAACCCGTCAGCCATTGAAAGCTCAAATTCAGACGAATTTTTGTAAAAACAGCCAGTATATGTAGAAAAAAATGAAGAAAATAAATGCATTTAGTAAAATTGTTGTAACCAATGCATTGCACTTTGTTCTTTAGCACTTATCCCTACTCGTCCAGCTGCCAATCACGGCTCTGGAATAGGCATGTAAATCACATTTTACGACACAAAAATTCCTCAAATCTCATTTCACAACAACAAATATATATTGGCAATTCACGGCTCACGAAAAAGCCCTTTACCACCCTCTTTCTTGTCACTAGTGTCTTTGTCTGACTCAGCTCCGATGTGATATACAGTGTAGTATTTTAATTATTTCTGCTATTTTTTGTCCATATTAGTGCATTTATTTACTAGATTTTGATAGGTATCAGAGTTTTCAGGCTTTGAATCCCCCCCCCTCCCAGGAAATAATCATAACTCCCTTACCTTGTTCAAAATAAATAAAGCTAAAAGTATTAGGTAACCTTGAGATGGTGAGTACAATTTGAACTTAATGGAACAAGTAGTGTTTGGAAAGCTACCAGGGGAGTGCAATAAATAAATTAATTTAACTAGTACAGATAGTGACATAATAGACCTTTGTCATGACATCAAATGTAGATTGGAGATGTAACATGAAATGATTCTGTTCATAACAGTAGAGGGGGGCACTCCTAAATATAAAGATTTATTAAATTTTGCATCTTTAACATGTTAAACTCTGATTTAAAATAATCTACAAGCATGACAAACCAAAACATGTGATCATGCATGGCCTGATCCAAACACATTAGGATATTGCTTGAGTTGAGCAGAACTCTCACAACATTTCCATTGTGCATGTTTGGATGTTATATACCCAATGGCCTTGTTTTCTTGCTTGCTCCATTTGTCTATCAAAAATGTATATTCTCATATTTCAATATCTACATTGAGCTTGCTTCGTTACACATTGTAAACCAGCACTAGCTTGATTACACAGAAACCATGGCAAACTTACTACATGAATATGATGCCATTGGGTGAAAGATATTGATAACAAAATTAATGGTAATGTCTGTTCTTATAATGATCATTATTAAAACTTTTTCTGACCATTTTAGGAAAACATGGACAGCGTTGTCTCTGAAGTAAGAAAATTTTACTACAATTGTGATAGCGTGAGTGGTAGGTGTGAATCATTATAATTATTTGAAAATATTTTCTGATGTAGACTTGCATCAAGTTTGCCTCTTGAATTTAGGCTGGCTGGGAGGGCGGGTGAAAAAACTGTGTCACTGTAAATGAGGCTATCCACCAGATAGTGATTTAAAATAAAATGATGCCGAGGATACCTAACTTGCAAGAGAAACAACACCTTTAACTTGAAAATACTGAACTGTAATATAGATTTTAATAGTTACTGAACATGTTTAGAACATTTGCATTCAATCACTGTCACTTATAGTCAACCCCTTGCCCATGAGAAAACTGTTTATTGGGTTGAACGCACTGAACAGTTTTGTCATGCCATTATGTCTTTAAAGATTATTACATTAGATAAAGTTAGTGCCAGTAGTGTACCCAGCTCGACAATTAAGTCCTTCTATGCAAATATTATCGTGTTCATTGACTGTGCATGAAAACAACAATTTCTAAAGAAATGAATGATTATAATTTGCATAGCGGGACTAAATTGTTGAGCTGCATGGCTACGCCACTGATTAGTGCACAACAGGGGGAGGGGTGTACATATATGTTCATAAATTCTGGTAAATACCAACCTAAAATGATTAGGCCTTGTGATTGAACTGTTGAAACAAAGGTCATCATTGTTTATGATTAGTTCTTTAGAAAACCAATTTCTATAGTTTATTGTCTTTCATTGTGGTAACTAACCATTCACAAAGCCTGTTAGTATGGCTTGGTGACAACCCATAAATTTAGATTCAGCGCAACTAAGTTCTTTTGAAATCAGCCTTATTTCAAAGTTAGTTAATCCTTACAACCTGAATATATAAATATGCACTGCTTTCCCCCAATTAACACTCCATTATAGGTGCAGGTTAATTAAATTGCTTATTTTCAAGCAAGGGGGTAAAGTCACATAATTGTTAAACTTAATAACTCAATGAAGTTTAAAAAAATCACTACCCGATGAATAGCACTTCTCACCTTGAATTGCAGACCTATACTTTCAGATGTGATTTCTAATTTCATTGTGACACAATATAATTATTTGGCCAAGGTGCTGCATCAATTTTTGCATGTCCTTGGGAACAGAGTGCAACTAGAAAACGCAATGCTCAAATCACAGAAAATTACATTTCCAAGGTTCTGCAGGGTGTATCAATAAAACGTAGACCCTTTGAAGTAGCCGCGATTCAAATTAGGTGCCTTCTGTTGTATTAATGTGCAGGTCTGAATGCTTTGAACGAAAAACACTAGATTTTGTACACATGAGGGGAAATCAATAATAACGTCCTTAAATTTCCCAGTATATAAGATCTTGACCCGCTTTTGAATCATTAGTTTGAGGCATTTCAAACTGCCAAACTAGTACAGCAAATTGCAACTAATTTGAATATGCGGCTACTTCAAAGGGTCTAGTTTTTATACGCCCTTTATAGTTTGTAATATAAACAAAAAACATGCCGCTTTAATCGCTGTCTCTTGAATGGTTTAAAAAATATAGAGCGTTAAAGTTGAACTTTGCAAATGACTACCTGAAAAATTCCCCAAAATGTCTGCGTTATGTCATTAATGGCCCGCTTAAGGCTGATTTCCATTCAGTGCAAAATGTCGCGCGATCGATTTTTAGCGAGCGCTTTCTTTTGAAATGTGTGAAGTCAACCACAGCTAATAAGAATTGTTCCGCTTGACTGTTTGTTATTCAAAAGAAAGCGCTCGCTAAAAGTCGATCGCGGGACATTTTGGACTGAATGGAAATCCGCCTTTAAGGAGTGAATCAGTGTAGTTTCTGTTAAAAAACTGATTTTTAGGAAACTTTTGCCTTAACACGTAAAACTTTAGTTTAAAAACAAAAGTTATACATCCTGTACTAGAAATCTATAGCATTCAATTGTTCGTTCATCAACTAAAGGTGTTGCATGCGGGTACAAGTTGTGGCAAAAACACACGGTAGAGAAACTGCGATGCTTCGGCAGCCAAGAACGAAAACTTGTCATGCACTTGTAAAAAAAGGATGTATTGAGAAATAATGGTTGGAGTTTAGAGTTGAGAGTTGATAGAGATTGGAGAAATAGATTGGTTATAGGCTGAATAGAGACTGAATAAAGCTAAGTTGGCTGACAGAGATATGAAATTTTAGCGCATTTGCTATACACAATTATGTTAAATAAAAGAATTAAAAACCGAAAGATACAGTCCCTTGATTGTAGAACCTGCGTGTGCAAACTTCCTTGATCGCGACTGTGGGTAAAGTTTGCGAAAAAGAGAAAAAAACCTTAAAACTTTCAAGCGCATGATCGACTATAAAAGAGTCACCTACACACATAAAAGCGGACAAGGTCTTCCAAATCTGCAAACAAGTTGTAACTAGTCTGTTGACAAGATGTCTTCGCACTGCTTGTGCAAGTTGTTGGAACAAGTTTCGAACAATTAACAAGTTAACGCATTGCGATTATCAGACTGTAATATCAATACTGCAACGGTTTGTTGAGCAACCATGTTTGGACAACCTTGCCAACCTCATTCCATCAAGTTTGTTACGTGTTGTTAACAGGTTATTCCAACCTTCTCGACAACTTCGTACTAGGTGACATGTGCGAAGACAACTTGTTGACAGACTTGTTGCCAGATGTGCGTTTTTGTATCTGCGAATGCAGATATATTGTTGTCGTGCGCGTAACTGTAATGTTAGCTTATAGCCAATCACTGAACGCGTAAAGTAAATTCAGCCAATGGACGAGAATGTAACATTTGGATGACGTTTTAAATTTTCACTGAACTAACAGATTGGAAAACTATTCAAAAGCTCAATTGGAGTGATATACTGATTTTTCAATCCAACATGGCGAAAATTTTATGCATGAAATCATGAGGAATGAACGCCGGCGATCGCACTTAACGGAACATTAACAAGGATTTTGAGGTAATTCATCAACAACTTTTTGTGACCAATTCATATTTCATCACCTAGATAACGAACTAGCCTGATAATGTAAGAATACGATGTATAAAATGTCATTGTAAATGTCATGTTCAAGTTCACTGTGTTCAAGTGTTCAACACGAGCAGCAAATCTGGCATTTTCAAGCACCCATGTATTTCCTGTTTATTATATAAACTGGAGTCTTTTCTTGAGCAACATAAAATGTCCACAAGCTATTATGATTTATAATTGGTTGTAAAGCTATGATTTTCTGATGTCCTGACATGGGTGATTATCCTACAATGCTGTGATACTGATACTGTGCGTCTGTGTCAATATAATATATTATTTCTTGTCATCAAAAAATTGTCTGCTTGTGAATTGCCAATGTTCGAATTATGTTTCAATGTGTCTCTTGTTCAAATATATGCTTTTATTTTCAATGCATGACATGACAGATAGTTTTGTAATATATAAATACTGTTGAAATTTTAAAAAGTATATAATGCTATTGACAAAACATTCACAGCTAATAATTTTGCAATAGTAATTTTGTAGAAACAGTGTTGGTACAGATAAGCTGTATAAATATCATTGTAAATGTCATGTTCAAGTGTTCAACACGAGAAGTAAAACTGGTATTTTCAAGCACCCTTGTATTTTCTATTTATTATATAAACTACAGTCTTTTCTAGCAATATAAAATATCCATAAGCTATGATTCATAGTTGGGTGTAAAGCAATGATTTTCTGATGTCCCGGCATGGGTGATCATGTACGTGCAGTACTCTGATACTGATACTGATACTGTGCCAATATATTTCTTGTCATCAAAGCTTAAACTTGTCTGCTTTGAGTACTTTTTTCAATGCATGGCATGACAGAGAGTTTTATAATATATATATATTGTTGAAATTTTTGAAAATATATGATGCTATTAACAAAACATTATTCAAAGCTAATAGTTTTGCAATAATAATTTTGTAGAAACAATTAGTGTTGGTACAGACAAGCTGTAAACTGATGTCCTGGAATGGGTGATTATTGTGCAATACTGTGATACTGATATTGTGCATCTGTGCCAGTAATATATTTCTTGCCATCAAAGTTTAAACTTGTCTGCTTGTGAATTGTCAATGTTCAAATTATATTTGAATGTGTCTCTTGTTTAAATATTATTTGAGTACTTTTTATTTTTTTATAACATAAGATAGTTTTGTAATATATAAATATTGTTGAAATTTGTAAAAGTATATAATGCTATTGACAAAACATTGAAAGCTAATATTTTGCAATAATAATTTTGTAGAAACAGTTAGTGTTGTTACAGATATGCTGTAGAATTTGTATTGGAGTAATAGTACTTTTTGGGTCAAAGTTCATTCAAATAACGCCATGTGTATAATTGTATTTGATATCTCTACTCTGTGATACTATATTTTTGTTATTTTAATAAAAATATGATATCACAGAGTGGAGATATCAAATACACATGGCGTTATTTATTGATGCCTCTAGCCAATGAGAGCTTTCGCCGGTCCGAAAGACGTCGATAATTTCAGATCAATGTTTCGAATAAAATAAGAAAATAACAACAGCAATTAACTAATTTTGCAAACAAGCTAAGATTGATTTCGTACTTAGCAAACATGTGGACTGTAATGTTCGTAGGGATCTTTCCCGGTAATTTTCCGAACATATTCCAAACTGACGAGCCGAATAACTCCCGGTTAATTACGAGATCAGAAAAGTTACAGCTAACAGCCAACCTTAACAAATGCGATGACATAGTATCTGCTTACGCAGATACATAAATTCTTTCACTCACTAAATTTCCTTAGCCCAATTTGAGGAACCCGATGTTGTGAATATGTCCGGGTTCTGTCATTAGATCTGTTCCGCCTTCTTTACCGTTTCACTAGCTAAACGGCCATTATTTAACCATATTTATGTAGCTTTTACCTCTTTCCCACTTCGCTTTCGCAGATACATGTACGCATGGCGTACCTATTTTTATGTGTGTACCAATGCCAGTATTGGACTGGCGTTTTTCAGTGGTGGAAGGCAATGCAATGACAGGAGTTCTACAGTGTAAAATTTTTAGGGCCTTAACTAGAACGTTAATTGGAAAGGGAGTTGCATATTCACATATTCGTGTTCTGGGTCCGGTTGTGTCAAAGGCGTTTAGCTTAAAAGGTGGATAAGTAAAAAATATAAAACAATTTTGCATGTTGTATAAACAAAGCAGCTAAAGTTATTTGACCTGAGAAGAACAATTATATATAAAACTAAATATTTATTCTATTAAACTCATAATTTTGGTTCCGTACTAGATGTAAAAGTGATCTTTAAATTTCACTTATCCACCGTTTAAGCTAAACGCCTTTGATACAACCGGCCCCTGCCCTACTAATTTCCAATCGCATCCATGTGCCTAGTTATAAACCGCTTTTATGTGAATTCCAATTGATGCACGTGGACCATGGATTATGTTCGGTATTTAAGCCCATCGTGCTTTTTCAGCTAGGTGATGATGGTTTTGAGCTATTATTTTGAATGGAGAACCGTATTGAATCAGGTTTAGCACAAAGTCGTCACTAGGTTCATAATATTTTCACAATGTGTGTAACGAAGAATACGGTTGCTGTATCTTCTATCTCTGGGTTTCTAGCCGGTACATCTACTCGTCGAGCTAGCGAGTGTTATACTATTTAGGCGAAAGAAATGTTTTCAATTTAAAAACATGCACGAAATATTCTCAATTTAAGAAAGTAAGTTTGATTAGTGGGTCTATTGCCTATAAATATATGTATTACAGAGGTACTTGTATATAGTGTGCTATGTTTACGAACAAATTGAACCACTGATACGAGCTTGTCTTGCACTAAAAAAGGCACAACTTATTTCTCAGCTTCTCTTCATATAGATTGTCCCAAAAATTCAACATTGTTTATTACACAATATGGACCACATTTTTTTGTTCATTTACATTAGATCCGAGGACTCAGCAATGGCCTCTAGTTCAATCAATCTACAGCCCACTTTCAGCTTGTCTTTTATATATTTTGGTTGCTAAACTTGGACCCCGATTAATGGAGAACAGAAAGCCGTTTGAACTGAAGTTGCCAATGGCTTTGTATAACTTTGGAGCAACAGTATTAAACTTGTATTGCTTTTCAGAGGTATGTATGTGAGATATAGAAAACATTTCCCGTGTTTCTATAGACTATGGAAACACGATGAGAACGCGGGAGAAACGAGAAATCGCGTGGGAACACGAGCACGAAGTGCGAGTGTTTCCACTCAATTTCGAGTTTCTCTCGCGATCCTCGAATGTTTGTATAAACTCGATAGGAACACGGAAAATGTTTTCTGTTTCCTTTATCCGATAGCCTTTTAAAAACAAAAAGGTAAGTTCATTGATCTTAATTACACTCATCGAACTGTTCTTGCCATTTTTTAGTTTGTTTGTGTTAAAATAATAAATTTTTAGCTTTTCACCAATCAGCGCCCATGTTTTCAAAAGGCTATTTTATGAATTATTTCAAAACATTCTATGGTAATAAACAATTTGACGAGAGGTCCAATTTGATATATGATGAATGCGAAATATTAATGCTTATGTATTTTTTGAAGTATGTAAAAAACACGGCTACCAATCGTTGTGTGAAAGATAGATGGTCGAACGGACCTGATTTCCATTTAATTTAAATTACTTAATGGCCCTATGCTTGGTTATTTCACGCGTCATTTTTATTAGCATAGGTAATAGCATGGTTTCGAGTGCAATTTGGAAATAACATGCACGATTGAGTTTTTCAATGACGCCAAAATTGCACTAGTCCGCAGGACGAGTTGGAGGTCAAAGAAATGCAATGTACGTAAGTCCCTAAGTCTTTCATATTTTAATCTCCGTATGTTATTCCTTTTGTAGCTTCTGATTGGCTCATGGAAAGCTGGATATCGCTATATATGTAATAGAGTGATAATTTCAACAGAGCCTCAACATATGAGGGTAATTATTTTGATACTCTCTACTAGTTTTCTCTGGAGTTTTGCCCTCAGATTATTATCAGTTCGATCAACGCCAGTTTAAAATAAGTAGATTGACTGAAAGCAAAGACCTCTGTTTATGATATTGTTTAAAACATCTCGATTGATTTCCAGGTTACCTTCCGTTTGCTTGATAAACAAGGCCTTTTTCTGTTTTCCTGTAATGCAGCGAAATAAATCTATTGACCTTCTTTTGAAAAAATTATGTGTGCATTTCATTAAGTTCGCGGGAGAAAATGGCTGAAAGGTGGCCCTAGGTGAAACTATATAAGTATACTGCATTGCAAAAGAAAACGCTACAGTACGTTTCACTTGGGATTAACCCGTATTGATCGTGAACCTGTAGCAAAGTAGTCCGATGACAGAAGTTTTTGAGGTCAGTTTAAAGCTTGGTTATCAGATTTTAAATGCCAAATGCCGTCCTGTTCTTATAATTAAATCCCTATATCTCTGAATTATTGCCCTAAATCTCTCGATAAGCATGGAAAAGTTGAAACTTTACGTTTTAAGGTGAAAACTGCCTAAATCCAAAAGGTCCCTTTCGATCGCCTTCAATTTTTGCTCATTATTGGAGCACTGTATTACAGGACGATGCGATGCACTTTTATATATACCTGTACCAATCCTTTTCGTGACGCGTGCCTTCGGTTGGCATTTTTTTTGTTCGTCATATGTGTTGTTAGTGCAAAACCTTCAATTGCTAGTATCGTCCATAACCAGTTCTTATATAACCCATTTCTAGGATATATGAATAAGTTTTATCTAATTATTCATTACCAAATCATTAATTAAACCTAGAAATATCCCTCGCCTCTTTTCTGAGTAATGTCTTGCTCGATAATGAATCTATTTTTTTAATCAATAGATTGCAAACGCTATATGGTGGTTTTATGTATCGAAATACTTTGAAATGCTAGATACGGTAAGCCATATATGAGTATAAGCGATATTACCAAACTGGAACGTTAACTGGAGGTGCGTGTGGAGGGGGGAGGGGGTACATTCATATATTCACGTTCTGCCCGATTAATTTCCTTTGAAATCAACTCTAGTAACAACTGACTTCAAAAAAAAAAGTAGTCGGGCAGACGTTAACTGTATGAATATGCACTCGCACCCCGTTCAAATCAATTGCTATTGAAAACACGTTCATAACTACACCCGTATCCTCCTTTAATCTCTTAATATTTTTTTTCTGGAGATAATGAGCTATCAAAACATGTAAGGTAGTGCTGCGTAGTGGTCAATTCCCACAATAGAGCAAATTTTGACCTGAGTAAGAAAAATGAAGTATATCAACACAGCTAGATAATTTAAAATAAGATCATTTACAATAATTTGTTATACGATAATACACGGTACGATAATATTTGGTAAGTAAAATTGGGATGTTTTGTATGGAATCACCCCTTCTGCTTGTTTCAGAGAGGACAATTGAATCCAATCTATAAATCCTATTATCAATGTACATACAATCATATTTATTGTAAATTTACAGGTATTTTTTATCCTTCGTAAGAAAGATAACCAGATAACTTTTCTTCATGTATATCACCATACATCTATACTGGCATTGTGGTGGATTGGTGTTAAATGGGTCCCCGGCGGTACCGGTAAGTTTGCATTGCACTTATTTCTTGACTTTGATCCATTAAAGTGCACCTAACCCCAAAATTTTTTTATTAAAATCTGAAATATTATGATTTTAGATGATTTTTGGCGAAAACATTTTCAAATTTAATAAATTCTCTGCCCGCAAGCGACGCTGAAACCTTACCTGTTTTGGCTAACGGCCACGCCATAGGAGTTTGGGGAGAGTTAGGTCTGTGACGTAAATTCCGGACAGTGTATTTATTACGGTGTAATGTAAACAGTATAGAATATCGCAGTGTTGAGACATCCAGGACAAGGAAACGTGGCTTTTTTCGGGAAAAGTGGCAAATATCTTCAAGTTCTTCCGAATCCGAGTCATTTAACCATTCGTATGGTGCAGATGTGAGAAAGTATTCGGATTACGAGAGAAAAGTTCAACTCTCATCCAAATGTGTCTACGCAAAGCGAAGCCTACTTGTCAGTCGACAGAGGAAGCGCTATATGTGGTAATTCAAGTCGCCGATGCTGAGAAATGATACAAATAAATGACCGACTTTACGGAATTGTAGAAATGATAGAATGGTATGGATATATTGAAATATATTTTGTGTCTATATATACCAGTTATTATGGGTATCGCGCGAATCACAGAAGGGTATTTTAATAAAGTATAAAACAATAGTAATTAGTAACTACATGGTTGAATTAGGGTATGTTGCTTAAATGTGAGATAGAGCTACTAAATATGAGCATAGGCTTGATTGCAGACTTTCCTGGCCCTACTGCCGCTTTGTTTACAAACATTTTCTTCTATAATCGTACTGATGATAACAAGTTACTTAGTTTTTGCCTTCTGGTAGTATCACAGATTTACAGTGCCATGTCTTACAGATATCTGCAAAATGTGTTATACCAAGTGTTTATGCCTGCCTGTGCGGATACAGCAAAACTAGGAAGCAATTTCCAGTATTGGCAGTAAATAAAGACGAAAAATATGCAGAACTGGGAATGGATGATCATGAAAGCTGACTTTTATTTTAACTGTGCTGCATGATTATTGTAACATTTAATTATTTGAATTTGCAAAACATTTACTAACAATGTCAATATCTGTAGTATGTTCCTATAAGGGCATTCCAATACTTGACCAAGCTGACAACAATAGCCATAACAAAGCTAATAGCAAAATATTTTAGCTTGGTCTGGTCTGGTGTGGGAGAACTTAGTGTAGGAATATCTAAAATTATTGTTGAATATGGTTTTGATGATGTTAGAAGTAAGTTGACCTTATAATTTCAATTAATTGAATAAGTCAAAAAGTTCATAGTATGGCAACTTGCTAGTGAGTTTGGAGAAACCAACCAGTAAGTTGCTGTTTTTAGATTGTTGTAATAGAGTAATTTAGAGTATTGTGCTAATCGAAATCTTGATCATAACCCCAAATATAAAGCAAACCCTTGTTGTCCATGAAAGCACCATAAATCCATGTTGTGGCCAACTTGAATAGGACTGGGGGTAAACATCTGCGAGAATGGGGCAAATATGTACACAAGTATCCACCAGATACCAACTGTTCAATGTAAACCTCAATGTAATTTGATTTGCAAATTAGTTAAGTCACTAATAAAAGGGCAAAGAATTTGCTAATCCCTGGGTAAGCTCCACATAGTCCCAGGGGGACTATGGAAATAGGGGGTTACATTGATTAGTGAACCACTCTCTAAAATGCAAGTCATACAGGTGGTGGATTGTTTAGATTTGAGAAATTAACCACAATCAGAGGGTTTTATAATTCATTTAAATAATCACATTTCTTGCATATAAATTATTTACATGTGTTCCCATGAAAAAGAAATTGTCTTGTAAATATGATTTTTTGTTCCTTGGGCAATCTGCAACTTTTTAAACTTCATGGGATTTTTGAATACACTGTATTTTGGTGGTTGCTTTTTTTTACCCTTTCTTTTCAGTGTGACTTTAAGAATTATCAAAATAAAGTGAGCAATTAGCATAGGCCCCTTGGGGGGGGGGGGGGGGGGGCGAACATGAATTTGCCTAACTCGTGCCAAAGGCGTGAGAACCTCTAGGGTGGTCCGGAGGCATGCTCCCCTGGAAAATTTTGAAAAATAGAATCTCTTTAATGCCATTTCCTGCATTTTGGCGTGGGTTTTTGCATGGAGCAAGTGACAAACGAAAAGAGAATATTAGGATTATTAGTGAAACAAAACATGAACAGGAAGATTGCCCGACTCTTAAGTAAAAATTGCCCAACTAATTAATATTTCTGACTAAACTGCTGAAAGCTGCCCCCCCCGCCCCGTACACCTATGGCAACTAGTATTAAAGTAATAAAAGTGTTTGGAGTATGTCTACCAGCAACATAGACAAATTGAGGGCAGTACGTACACTATGGCAGGAAATTTTACAGAAATCACAATGCTCAATAGTCCAATTACATTACCATTCTATAATCTTTATGTATCGATTTTCAGTGTCACGGGCGAAGGCTGTCGCTCTTCGTTCGATGTTGGATAAACTGTGGGGAATACCGAGATTTCTACCTCATCTCTTTTTAGCTATCGATTTGCAAGATCTTTCTCGTGGAAATTCCCGTAACAATACGAAAAGCCTTCAATTAAAACTGACCGGAGTGACCGGCCCGCAGGTTTTCAATTCGCGCGCGTTCCACGAACAAATTCTGCTCTTTATTTCTTTCTTTTCATCGAGATAAGGGATAGCATGGATGTAAATTTCTTTTTTAACATTTCTAGTGGTATTAGAACCGTACATGACACACATTTCAGGCATCATTTCTTCTGAATTGAGTCGACAACAACTGCGCTACATGTAAATACTACAGGAAAGCTTTTGTTGATGTCCGGAATTACTCACACATTAGCCACCAGCTACAATAAATGCGCGGTTGTGAACCAAAATGGTGGCAATTTTAAATTAAATTCCGACATTTAACAAAGGCTTACGACCACAAAATTTATCTAAATTCAGGGGTTTTTTCGCCAAAAATCTTCTAAAATCACAAACTTTCATATTTCATTAAAAAAAATTTGGGGTTAGGTGCACTTTAAACTCTGAATTCTATAAAGAAATACCATTTGAACAATATCCAGGTATAACTGATGTGTGACTATCGACAACTACGAAAGTCGTAAACGTTGTTAAAGTCGTTTTCTTGAGTTAATTCTAATCCAATATGCACTATTTAATACACGAGCAGGAGCATTAAACGACTGCTAAACCCATTATTTGCATCTATATCAGTTAAAGGAAAAATTTGGAATGTTAGATCTTCGCACAAAATTACTCAATATCATTACTCATTACAAGAATTGCATACGACGACCTGTGTAGTTCAAGTCTGCCTTAACTGTTCGCCACCATTGAAATCACATGAGACAGGTTCAGATCTGACTTCTACCACCAGTGTGCATAACTTAAATGATCACCATCCAATCAGTTTCGCTATATAAATCTATCCGATTAACCAATTACATACATGCACTCTGAACAACGCCATATTAATAAACCGGCACAACAGGCGAAAATTCTCAAAGAGAGAGACGTCTGGTATATCATGCTTCAACCACAATATGCCTGACGATAACCACAATATTTTTTGCTCAGCTTTCTATAGCTCCATGGTAAATTCGTTTGTTCATGTTGTGATGTATACCTACTACGGTTTGAGTGTGTTTCCTTCACTTCGAAGTTATTTGTGGTGGAAACGTTACCTCACACAACTTCAACTGGTAAGAATTTTATATAGAACATTATTGTGTACCGCGTTGAACTAAACTTAGATAGAACCATTTAACATATAATACAGAGTGTGAAACTGAAAAATATTCAGTAAGAACTAAGAACATTATTCTGACTACACTGTTAACTTCAAGGAGTTAATTTAAATCTGGAGACTAGGATTTAGCTCATTTCAACCTGGCTAATATTACTCCAAATGTTAAGATAAATTAGGTTCAAATTAACTCCAGTACAGTTAAAATAACTCTGTGAATTAACAGTGTGGTAAAGATATCGATGAATTGAACGTTTGAGTGAACTGTTTGTCAAATGCTGACAGGGTTATACTTGATTACTGTCACAATGTGCTATCGTATTATTGTTAACATTCTGTTTTATTTTGTCAAAAGCTAAAATTAGTGTCAATAATACCTTGTTTGCTTTAATACCAGTAAGAATCAGGTAAAATAATCAGGTAAAATTTTCGTGAAGGATTGCTTTGTTATAAGACAGATTATAAAAGTATTTTATTTTGATGTCTCAGTCAAAATGGCCGTATGTAGCTAATTGAACCTGCTATACTATTAATAATAGTTTACATGCAATAATAATTTAGCGTGACCCGCCAGACGATTTAGTCCCGCTATGCCAATATTTTCGTGTTGATTGACTGTAGAAACAATCAAAATCGAAAGAAATGAACAATTATACTGTAGTAATTTGTAATTGGCGTAACAGAAATAAATTTTAGGCTGGCTATATCACTAAATACAGCAGCAAATTGTATCCCGCGCATAAATAGTTATACGCACTGTACGACAGTAAAATTTGTAGAAACACAACGTAGATTTGTCGCAAAGCTTTACATCGGTAAGGTGGGATCAAATCAAGGTGTATACCAGCCCGCCGCCTATAAACTTTGCACAGTACTGGTAGTATATTCACAATGCAAACTTACAAAGAACTTATTAGCTTTACGTTTGACATGTAGGTCCAGTTTCTGTCCTATGTCATTCAAGCAGTCCTAGCTCTTTATGACGACTGCGGGTTTCCTCGCTGGGTGAGTTATGGAATGATGATGTACATGGTCACCATGATCTCCTTATTTGGAAACTTTTACTTCAAAACGTACCAAAATGCAAGACGTAAACAACAAGAGAATCGCGACGAGGGCAATGGTATTTTACTAAATGGGGTAGTCCAAAATGAAAGCCAGAAGAAATTAAATTGACAATAACAACTTTTTGCCTACTTGGCACTTATCTTTAAAGCATATGACACGAAAAAATTTACTGCATTATGCGAACGAAATTAAGTGAAATTTTGAAAGTGTAATAAAAGTGTATTACAAGTTCTTTTATACTTTTTGATGAGTTGAAATTGTTGATGAGTTGTTTGAGTTTAAATTGTTGATGAGTTGTTTGAGTTAGTTTGTTTTTTCTTTCGTTCCCCAACCAGGAATTTTTTGAAATATTGTGATGATAACTATATAGGTTAAGAACAAACGTAATCCTCTCAGGTACTTTCGAAATCGTCTCCTTAGGGAAACCTGCATTATAGTGTACAACATTAGCAACATGCAATTAACCGTGACGTTATTAGTGAGTGAACCAAAAATTCAAACTGAAATTTCTCATCAGCGAAGGGATGGAGTTCAAAAGTGTAAAATAACTTGTATTACAGTTTTATTTAAAGTTCTTTACATAATGCATTAAAAATTTGCGTTGCATATGCATTTTAAAATGTTCATCTATGGTAACATAAATTATATTAAATGTTAATCTTAATCAAATGTGTATGTTAGTTTGTCAAACATTAATTTGATATGTATCACGGACACATTTTCTTGGGGGTGCGCGTATCCCTCCCCCTCACACATATGGCACCCACAAAATATGTTCCACCACCCCCCCCCCCCCCATCACAAAAGTGCAGACCATCCCATTGACCGAAACTGGAATAGAATATATTCAGAATATGTACTTGTTGGTTGATTTTGCAAGGTTGCAAACAGGTTGAAAATGTTCTTTGACCTTGCACTAATTGTAGCACCCACTCCCCCATGTATTTTAACCTCCCACCGCGAACGAAAATATGAAAATCCGTCCCTGGTATGTATCAATTAAGGCGGTTTTCCACCAAATGCAATTTTGCGCGCGGAGCGGAATTTTTCAAAATTCACTTTGTAAGCTCTCAGGCAGAAAAAGACAATGAAAAATTCCGTTTCGCGCGCAAAATTCCATGTATTGCAAAACGGCCTTCGTATGAACTTAGAGTGAGGAATCCTGGAATAATGACCACATAATATTTCACCGAATCCAACAAACGGAGGGTCTATAAATTATATTGTGCTGTATATAACTATATATTATAATTATAATTATACTGATATTTAATCTTTTGTAAATTGGGCATAATGTTTTTATCTACCTTTGTCAACACGACGCATCATCGGCGCATTGTTTTGTAGCAGTTTGTATTTTGTCTTGAAATTAAGACAATTATCATGAATAAAAATTTAAACCTCTTTAGATTTTTTAAGAAAGTCGATAGGTTTCTAATTCGTGTTGGTGAAACACGAAAAACAGTACTTAAACATAGTTTTATACCATGTATTGGGTATCTTCTAGTTTGAGTTATGTACATAGACCTTATGCATAAGTCGTGATCCGGGCCGTGTTCCTAGGAAACAGGAATTTAGGCATTGTCATTGGTCACTGTTTGCTACAAGTTTGCTACACTGATGGCCCGGATCACGGCTTATGGATAAGGTCTATAGGTATCTCATATACACTACTAGCGCATCTGTATGCCAAAAAGTGAAGCCAAAAAACTCTGCGGTATCTCCTCATAACAATAGGCGGCGGCCATATTGGCCGTTCCCGCTCATCAAAAAAATGCTATAAAAAACACTATACGTTTCTGCATTTTTGTATCAAATAATTTTTAGCTACATAAAAGAGGACTTATTTTGAACTTTGTCCATTTCCGCAATACAAAATACACAAATTATCATGTTCTGTGGGAACGACCAGCGCCTGCGATTTGGCTTCAATTTTCACCTGCCCACAGATTGGGATGCACCATCTAGGGTATATGAGATATCTATGGTTATGTACTACCTATTCAGAAGTTTGATTTTCGTACTAACCTTCGACTCGATTTTTGTCCCTCGATCTCGACTTGCAACCCTCGACATTCAATGGGGACATCACTCCAATGCATTGTGATCTTTTCAGAGTAAAAAGTTTACGATTTTAAAAAATACTATTCTGTCATACTAACGTTGACAGCACGGTCTTAATAGTACTCGAAACGGTACAGTTTCCTTCACCAACGGAAACAATAAAGTAAAAATCCAGTGCTAGCTTCCCCACAAAGGGCCTTCGCTCGAAACGTCGTCGATTTTTAATTTACCGTTTCAGGTAGTGAAAGAACACATACTTCTCGTGTATAATGTATAAATTTGAAATTGCCCTGGGTAGACCACAGTTCAAAATTGAAGATGGCGTTGCTATTGGTGAAAAACTAAATTACGGAACAAAACCGTAGCAAGTTCAATAATTGGGTAATAATTCCATGTTCTCAGTACGCGAAATTAAATCTTAATCCAAGCCCAAGATCTAATCAAATCCTTAAATCTTCAATCCATCAAAGTTAAAAACATGACAAATAAAACGTTAGCTAGGGCTTGGATTTAGATTTATATTCGCCAGGCTAAGAACATGGAATTATTACCAATAATTGTGGGGGTGGAGCTCATTTTCATATTGTACAGAACACAAATAACCCAATATGAAGCCTCACCATCCCTAATTATTGAGCTTGCCACATCATTGCGGGAAAGTTTCACAATTTTGACCAAATATAGTTTCTTGTCTAAAGAAAAAGGATTAGCTTTCATGGGACTACCCAAACTCGTTTCCAGGGCCCTGGGACGAGGTGAGGGTGAACGGAAATTATTTTCTTTTTCTTTTGTGTTGTTTATGTTATTTGTTTTCTTGACGGCACTAATGGCGGTTTGCCTTATCGTCTACCAATCCTGGTTTGCATGGTCTGCGAACGCAGACTGTCTCCCAGCTGCCTCCCCCCCCTGGAAGCGAAGAGAGCCATTTTCGTTGCTTCGAAAATAACAGACAAGTACTTGTACGCCCTACCCTTTTGTTGTTAATGATGCCTCTGTAATTGGAAACATATTTCAATTTTCCAAGCAAAAAATGTTGCGTGACTTTGTGATTGCGAGGCATGTTACGGTTACACCTAGCGTCGCTAGAAGATACTGAGGCAAGTTGCATAGTGTAACAGCACCTTGAGTCAACGTTTCAAGCGGAGGCTCTTGTTAGTCAATTGCACATTTGCACTCGTGATTAATATAGGATATTTTATAACCTGTGAAGGCAAAAATAGATTTATTACTAACTTCGGTCACTATAAATCACTTTTTTTGTCGCTTCGGATAGGAAAAGATTATATAAATAATAGATTCACTACAAAATTTCTAACGAAGAGCCTTTGCTCGAGAAGTATTTCTGCTTGCATCGTTCCAGGCAGTGAATTATGGTTTAGACATCCTATGTTTTCCATAACGAAGCAGCATCTGTTGACCAGTCGATATAATATTAATTGATCCATGGCCTCCTCATCATGCGTGGTGTGTCGCAGAGACGCACGTTTTGTCCAATTGAAAAGCAGAGAAATTGAACCTTGACACTCATTCAAATATAAAGACCGACAAACATTAAGTCAACAAGTCATAGCTAGGTTATAAAGTATAAATTCATTACCGTACCTGCGAATATACGTTCCAGATCTGAGATAAAGTTTATTCTTAATAGAGGTATGTTGTATATAACCTTTGGGCCGGCTTTGTAATTTACAAAATTTTTTGTAAGTTGTTATCATGCAAACCGCGGTAGCATATGTCTACACAATTATACATTAGGCGCCAAATTGTGAGCTCGAATGCATGCATAGTTATGTTGTTAAGCGGCTATAGGCAACAATAATATGTTTCCTGGTTGTCATTTTCTGGGATGCAGGTCTAGTTTTGTGAGATTATTTTTGCTGACATGCATGAACATGACTAAACTAAAATTTTATAGTCTTAGTCTGACATTATAGATTAGATAGATAGGCAGTCTTAGGTTTGAATCGTCCTTAATATCGTTTATAACGTGCATCGGTTTACTTTAATGTGATTAACGTAAGAAGAAGTTATTTCGCTTGGCACGTTTGCAAACTTGAATTCCTTGCGTTGTAAAGCGTCTTCTGCAGCGCTGTTGTGCGATTAGAATGACGGCTGGCCTCCCACAGGTGTTTTAATTATTTATTTCCTAGCTAATATTACAATTTCCGACATGGACAAGAGCTTTTTTATTTGCCTGTTAAGGAGACTGTACGAGACTTGGGCTGGGTCCGTCTGTAGTTACCACGAAAGTAAAAATATGTACAAGTAGAATCACAACTGGAACTGGCCTAATAATAAATCATTTCTTGTACTGCATAACGCCTATATGTTGCCAAATTCGTGATACGTCAAATGACGCCACATAAAATTTCGGGGGGAATTTGCATTGCAGATTATAGTTATTATAAATCATTTAATTTGATGAGACAGATACGTATACACAGGATCAGTAAATGATGGGTAAATTTTAAGAGATTCTATAAACTTGTAAATAATCGTAGCAATTTTCTCATGGGGGATCATGTTACTCAGAATAGGGACAAAATATTAAAAATTTGGAGTACCCTAATACCCTGGTCTGAAGCGCTCTCGCCGTGAACGGAATGGCTACGACAGTAACTCAAAGTGGTATTTGTTGCAATCTAATGAGGAAATTTTTAGCGCGATAAGCAAAAAGTTAAAGTTCATTTGCACAAATCTTCATAATTCGATGGAAGGTATTTCAATGCATTATATATTTATCATTTTGGCAGAAAATATGTACATTATACAATCATTTAGACACAAATAATATTTCTGTAACCAATAGCCATTTCTCTCTATACTATGGGTGCTACTATCACTTCAAAATCAATTTTTGTTCGGGTATGTGAAAAAGTAGCCTTGAGCCAGCAACATATATTTGACATCTATTGACTGATGCTGGGGGGGGTGAGACAGTATGTTTTGTGGACCCGAGACTGTGATTGGCCCCTGAACTCAAAGACGCCAATCAAGTGGTCAGTTTACAAACCGAATTCTGAAATGAACAAACTTACGAACACAACGAACCTCCGAACGCAACGAGTTTCGGAATATTACAATGAAAAGTTAATTAACTGAAATCCACGATGATAAAGTGGGAGAGGGCAATGAAAGGTTTAGGATGGTTCGGGGGTGTGATCTCTAGGATAATTCGGGCGTGTGGATTTTGAAACTGTAATTTTGGTAACTTTGCAGGATTTGGTAACCCGATTGCCCAGTAGCGGCGGGCAGGAATTTTCATATACTGACTACAGGAAACTAATATACTATAGTATTATACTTTTGCAAATGCTTTACTTTGATAGGCTCTTCTACTCGCTATCAATTCCTCAATAGATAGCAAGCAGCGATTCAAGCATCATTTTCATTGAGATTTTTTGTAATAAAATTGCTTTAAAATCAATTTTCTTGTTGAATATGACATGTTGGATCTCTCATTCTACTAAAACAGTTGGATTACTCGCTTTCGATTTTTAAAAAATAACAGTTGATTTGGGCTTCCCCCTCATCAACTATCACCTCAATTCATAGAAATCTCGAGCTAAAAGTCTAATTGTTAAATAGAACTATTAATTGTAATGTAGCTCGAGATTTCTGTGTGGGGACAGTTACTGAGAGTCTTGTCTAAAAGTACACACGAATGACCCCGAGTGACCACAAATGACCACGAGTGACCACGAATGACCACGAGTGACCACGAATGACCACGAGTGACCACCAAAGTAACCCATTATTGAGGGACCAGCTGATAATATTTTTGGCTTATGTGGGCAAAAATGCGGAAAATCTACTTGAACCCAAAATAATTTTTAAAGTTTGAAAAGAACTAGTTGGAATCTGTTTGGTTGCATAATTGGCTTAATTTTTTTCACCACTGAACGATAAAAACGTAGACCGAAGAACCAGAAGATGAGATGATCGGACTGGACAATTTTTATTTAGTCCAGATTCCCCTAGCATCTACTATCATCCTCCTTGTGCCCACATTACGAAAAAGAATCCTGTCTTCACTGGTATTGTAACTGTCGATCGTTACACGTGCGAACGCCTGACCGAAGAGCAACGGCAGTACGTGGCCACATTTGATTTAAAAATTCAAGTTTTGTAATGTGAACTTACGTTTTTATAGGGTTACTCTATATAAAGTTGAAGTGCGCAAGCGAGAATTTTGAATTTCCAGCGTTTCAAGTAATCTAAGAAAATTTGAATTATAATTGTTATTATGTAAAGCAATAAAATCAAAGCTTTTCTTAAGAAAACTGATTTGTGGTTCCGATGCGACGTGATGTCCTGAAATTCAAGGACCTACAATTTTGGACAAAATTGTTGAGACACATGAGCGATCATTCAACTTCAACACCTAATCAATGCAATCTATGCATAATTACGTCAATGAGGAGAAACACTCTCAAGAATTGTAAGCCAATGGTCTTGCGTCTTTTATTGATGAAAGCGAGGTTCCTAAGCCAAAATGGTTTCGGTGACGTGATTATCAAAAGGGTGTTCAGTGATTGCTGTACGAAAAGTTCCCGCCTTTAGCTTTTTAGTAATATGGCTGTGATCCCCTATCCGCTTTTCGCCATTCGTTACCCGCATTTCGTTGCTTGCAATCCTCTACAAGTTGGGTTTTATATGTAGTCGGCCGGCCGAGTTTTGAAATACATCGTTTGATGGCAACTTTGTGTTAGAAAAGTACATTCGCGATATTTGTCTTTGTATTGCTTGTGTGATATAGGTTTGGGGTGTTACTAAGTCTAATTCGGGATTTGTATGGGAAAAATCGAGAGACTGTGGCTATCTACTATTAAATTGTATTACAGCAAAAAATGTAAAATTTTATATTACACAATAGTAAAAACGACTGCTAGCATCAAAAAGATCAGAGAAAACTGCATATAAGACTCTTAAACCGTTTTTTTATTCTCCCAATAGTTCTCAAGTTATTTGTTCTCAAACCCTCATTTTTAAGCTAGTTCCCAGTTTTTATTGTGCGATTTCGGGTCAATTTTCCCCTTTAAAACACAAATAACACGAAAACTATTTGAAGGATAAAAAAACTGTTTAAGAGTCTTATATGCAGGTTTTTGTGCTCTTTCTGATGATGCCAGTCGTTTTTTCTTATCGTTGAGCACGAAATTTCATATTTTTTACTGTAATACAATTTAATAGTAGATAGTCACAATCTCTCGATTTCCCCCATAAAAATCCCGAATCAGCCTTGGTAACAACCCAAACCTTGCTAACTAGACTATAACCTATATCTTTCCACTTGTTACCGGCTTCTAACACGAAGTTGCCATCAAGCTGTTTTAGAAGCACTTTTTGATATCGTGGCCGGCCGACTAATGTGTTCGGTGTATAAATATTTTTTATTGCGCGAAACGCGGAAGTAATATTCGTGGGTCATTTGTGGTCACTTGTGGTCATTCGTGGTCACTCGTAGTCATTCGTGGTCACTCGTGGTCATTCGTGGTCATTCGTGGTCACTCGTGGTCATTCGAGGTCACTCGTGGTCACTCGTGGTCATTCGTGTGTTCTTTTAGACAAGATCGTTACTGAGGGCGAAGCCCGAGTCAACTATCCGCGCATAGAAACTGAAAAAGAGTAATCTAAATGCTAAGTAGAATCTCAGATAAAAAAAAATTATTTTGTTCCTTTTTTGTGCATTTTGTTCCTATCGGGAGTAGATAGCGATTTTAATAGCTAATCAAATGATAGCATTTGCAATAGTATGCCAGTTTGATGCCATTAATATCTACATAAGTACAAGACAACCAGTTGGCAGTAAAAACCGTGCACAAATTTATCCGCTCTTTTTCAATGTTGCAGCTTTTATGAATATTTAACAGTATGATTCGATTATGTAGTTATTTACTTCCAAATGATATGTATAAATATGTGGTTGTTTCAGGCTGCCTCAATAACTGAGTATGCTGTTTATGTGAATAAAAATTAAAATAAAACTATTATGATGTACTATATGGCTATTTGTTAAAGGGAAATGGCAACAAAAATTTTTATTGTCTCATTTGAAAGAGACTCTAAAATAATATACACAAGTCTTTCACAAAATTTTTATGTCTGTTTTACTTTAGGAGATATTGTCACCTGAATAATCGAACTGTCCGCCATCTTGGATTAATTTTTAACCTCATTAACAATGTTTTGGTGACGTCACAACAGGGATAGGCCACTCAAAGCTTCTCCTAAATATTTACCACCAATAAAATATTTGTGAAACCTTTTCAGTTCGTGCTGAAATCCGAACTACTTACCATGTGTGTGGTTAATGGAGAAGATTCATCATTATGTCGCAAGAAAAAAAAATTGCGTGACCCCAGTTGTGACGTATCATGCATATCTACAAATATCCAAGATGGCAGACAACTAAAGATTTCAAGTCAAAATATCTCAAGAAATAAGGCAGATATACAAATTCTGTAATAGACTTCTATATATTGTTTTGGAGTCTCTTTCAAATAAGACGATAAAAAATTTTGTAAATATGATTGATTCACTTCGTAATATCAAAATTCTCGTTGCCTGCGAGGGGTGTAGAACGTCACTGGCAAAAAAATTGTGTGCAATATACCTAGTTATTGTATTGTAATATTTACAAGTGTACTGTGTACCTGTCAAAGAGACAAAGACCATAGTTTAGTGGTCGATAGCTTGTCGGCAATAAATTATTTTTTGGTCAGTGAACCTCTCGACTCATTTTGTAAAATTGATGTTTATGAATGTTTATGAATATATTGGCATTGTGATAGTTTTACCCTATACACATAAAATACTTGAATATATTATTCTGGGCAACTGCAAATGTTTTGAAAAGTATGTGTGCATGTATACAAACTGCGCACAAATCTGTACACACATTTCTCTCGTCGAATCATACTGTTGAAGCATTAATACGTAAGCAAGCCATTACAAAGTCTGAAAAATTGAAAAAGATCGGGTGCAGAAACATAGAGATTATAAATAACACTAGAGGGGACATCGAGGGTAAAATTTGGGAGCGCGGCGATTGGGGGGCAAATTCAAGTCCCGGATGTTCACTCATTCACGATTTCCCAGGCAAAAAAGTCATTTTAGACGAGTTTTTCTGCTTTTTAAAATGTTTTTCCTCGTAAAAATATTGAAAATATCATTTCAGATTGTCTAAAATAGTAAAAACAATTGAAAAAGTACTATTTTGCTAACAAAACCGGCAAAACGACCTCAAGAACAACGAGGAAAAAATTCTGCAATTGCTAGGTGGTTGCTAGGGAAGCATTAGCTCAGCCGATAAGCGCCTGGCCCAGCATCCGGGACTTGAATTTGCCCCCCAAAAAACGCGTTCCCTTTTTTTAAGTGAAAAAGATTACTATGCCTCCTCTAGTGTTATTTATAATCTCTATGTGCAGAAAGGCATGGTGGAAAAGACGGAATGCGGAGTCGGAGTACGAAGTCGGATTACGGAGTCATGTTTTATAGCGATATTTTATCAGACTCCGTTTTTTACACTACATTTTATGGGGCGTGAAAAAGACGGGGAAAAGACGGGGTCTCGCCACAAAATCACGGCAATCGCTTTTTAATGAAAGTAACAGAATAGAAATTCGCTTCTTTCTCTCTTTAGACATTGATAGACTTGATTGTAAACGATTTGCGGCACGTTTATTATCAGATTTTATTAGACTCCGTCTTTTCCACTTTATGGGACATAAACACGGCCGTAGCTAGAACGTTAATAGGGGGGGGGGGGTGTTTATTCATATATTCACGTTCTGCCCAACTAGTTTCTTTTGAAATCAAATTCAAATTTATCCATTTGAAAAGAAACTAGTCGGGCAGAACGAATATATGAATAAACACTCCCCTATTAACGTTCTAGCTAGGGCTCTGGACATAAAGTGGAAAAGATGGAGTCTCGTTCTAAAATAGTCAGAGAATCACAGCAATCGCTTCTTAACGAAAGTAACAGAATAGAAATTCGCTCTTTTCTCCGGACATTGATAGACTTGATTATAAACGGTTTCCGCACGTTTAGCATCAGATTTTAACAGACTGCACCATGAAGTGCACCATTGTTGTCGAATAATAATAATAATTATTATTATTTATTTATTCTCTGTTACAATATAGCACACAAAGTGCTAGTTTGATTGAGTAACTAATTTTAATTTCTACTATCTAAATCTAAAATCTAGTTAAACAATGTCGAAGCAAAATATTGAACTCTCAAAACAGAATCATACCATTTGTTTCTCCGTTATTTGGCCTAAGTAGTGAGTCAAAGCTGTTTTTCTTTCTGTTTCAGGTTTTTTAGTGAGGAAACTCTTCTTCTTTTAGACATAATAGCCAAATACCCTTTCGCTCCTTCCCAACACGGCGGCTATGTTGTGAGCAAAATAACAATACGATTTTCTTCACTAGTGAGAAAAACCGTATATCCAATCAAAATGCTGATACGATAAATTTTCACTAGTGAAAAAAATCGTACGGCCAATGAAAACGCTTATTCGCTTCTCCACAGTGAAAATACGATTTTTATTTCACCCGTTTACCTCGCGTAAATCTCTATATGTATGGCATAAATATGGCATATATATAGAGGATTACACGGCGGTGCGACGATATGAATTTTATCTTCGAGTGGTTAAAACAATATTTTACGAACGAGTGCAGCGAGTGAGTAAAATATTGTTTTCACCACCAGAAGATAAAATTCATATCTTCAAACCGCCGTGTAATGTTCTGGGGCCGGTTGTATAAAAAAGTGATTAAAGTTAACTATGATTAGTAGAAACGTCAACCAATCAGAACAACGTATTTTGTCCTTAATCACTATTTAACTACGAAACAGTGATTAAAAAAGTGATTAAGAGAAAAATACAACCGGCCCCAGTTAGCTCCAGTTTATTATATAGTTGTAAACAATTTAAGACCCAAGTCAGTAATATTAATTTTCGATCAGTAATGCTAAAAACATGGCTTTATTTCAATGTTATTTAAACTAAAACAATACCTGTTCATCATTTTAGTGTTTTGTTGTATTATTTCCATTTTTTTCGGCACAAACATGTAGTTTTTTTCTTTAAACAAAGGTGAAAATTGGTTCGCTGCTCTTGCAAATATCGCCATTTTGAAAATACAAAATTATTGATCACGTGATCGATATGTTCACTAGTGAAGGTATGGAAAATATCTTACGGTGTATTTTCAGTATCTTACTGTCAACTATATAATAAATATATATATACAGGGTGTATCAAAAAAAAGTAGACGTATTGAAACGGCTCTCAACCTCGCGAAGAGGCTTGAAGTATGAAGTTTTTTATTAATATACATTGCTTGGGCACTTACGGTGTGGAATAAATGAAAATATTCTGAAATTTTAATGTTTCAAATCCAGGGGTGTGCGTATCTTGAAACACATTAAAAATGGCTTGCGCACGAAACTTAAAGACTCAAAGGTAATTTTGAGTTGTTGGATAGAAAATATGTCAGGTGTTTTATTGCTGTTCAAAATTTTCAAGAAATTTGATTGAGTGTAAGCCAATCAACCCTCAATTCAAAACGTCGTGCGAACGTATATTTTTCTCATTAAGAATGGTTTTCTGAAGAATTGTTCCAATTTTAATTAAATGTCCCTTGAGAGTTGTATGCAAATTAAGTAAATACACAAATTAAACATGCACAAAGCTAATTTTGCTAAAAATATGGAAGTTAGCACGACGTTTTGAACGGCTTACACTCGAGCAAATTTTCTGAAATTTTGTACAGCAATAAAACACCGGTACCCGACAAATTTTCCATCTACCAACTCAAAATTACTTTTAAGCATTTACGTTTTGTGCGCAAGGCATATTCAAAGTGCCGTAAAAGACCCCCCCCGGGTATTGAAGTTTTAAATTTCTCATTTTTCCGGTTTATTCTAGATTATAAGTACCAAAACAATCTATTTTAATGCAAAACATCGTACATTGAGGCGCTTCACGAAACAGGGAGCGATTTCAGATTTGTCTACTTTCTTTTTATACACCCTGTATAGTTAAACAATAAGAGATTTGAGAATCAAAACAATAACACTTACGTATTTTGGTATTTTGGTTTACACTTGCACCAAACGAGAAGCGATAGTTAGACTTCAACTAATACATAATATAAAAGTTGCAGACATAAATATAGCAATTTCTCTTATATTAACACCGTCCTTTCTCCAACACATTTTCGACTGTGCTGACTGACGCTATCTAGTCCATTAGAACATATACAAGCGGCTCCTTTCGTCACGTATGCTGTATTAATCAAACTAACTCACTATCAATTAACCATATTTATAAGGCCCCGTCCACACGTTCCCGTGTAAATTTAAAACCGGGTAAATATTTTCACGGTTACGCTTACCACGTCCACACGTAACCGGGTAAATCGCCCACACAAACCGTGTAAATTTGAAAACGCCGGCCAGAGTGCGAAAATATATAACCGTACACCTTGGACCGAAATATATAACATTACCAATCAATGAGGAAGCTGTTCAGGAAAAAGTAAAAAAAATTTTACTCTGCATTGGCTTTCCTCAGTGTTTGGGAGCAATTGATGGAACACATATTCCAATTAAGCAACCACAAGAAAATCCGACTGACTACATTAATAGAAAGGGTACGTACTCACTGAATGTGCAAGCAACATGTGACTATCAACATTGTTTTATGGATGTTGTTGTGAAGTGGCCTGGAAGTGTGCACGATGCAAGGGTTTTCTCAAATTCCAGTTTGAATGAGTCCTTGAAAAGTGGCAAGATACCCCAATCTCCACGACACAACCCAGCTGATGAGGACCCAGTTCCTGTTTTTCTGTTGGGAGATCCTGCCTATCCATTAATGCCATACCTCATGAAAGAATACTCAAATGGTGGCTCCAGCCAGCAGGAACAGTACTATGGCATGACATTATGCCAATGTCGTATGGTAATCGAATGTGCTTTTGGTCGGCTAAAAGCTCGCTTTGGTGCACTAAAGTGACCTATGGATATCAACCTCAATGAACTGCCCTATGTTGTGTATGCATGTTTCGTCCTGCATAACTTCTGTGAAATTCATGGTGAACGGATTGGTGAAGACAAGGTTACTGCTTCAATGGACTATGACAAAAACTTTCAACCTGTTACCTCAACTAACAGCTTTAGAACAGATTGTAATGAAGCAGAAGGTAAAAAGATTAGAAGAATATTGACAAGGTACTTTGATCCATAACTGATTGTAAGCATCTGACTTGTGGTTGCAGAGAGTTATTGTATATATGTAAGAAGTTTTACTACCTGAGACAAACAGAGCTCCATTAAGGTCCCTTTGTTTCTATGAAAGTTGCCAGGAGAGCTTTTACTATAAACATATCAAAGCTCTGTTTGTGTCAAGTAAAGAAGTGACTTTCAATTTTGACCTAAGAATTTGTGCATGGATAGACGGTTGCAACTACTATATAAAAAAACAGCTTTCCTGAACTATTGACATTAATTTTATTTTAAATTGATGTATTGGATTACTATAGTTAGCCTGAATAAGTATAACAGATTTGTTGAGTTTTTGCTGAATTTGTATTTGGTATAAAAAATAGCTTACAAAAGTAGACATTGCATTTACAGTTCTAAAAATATCTTTACATAATCTTACTAATAAAAACAGCTAACTACATTAAGCACTCTTATAATCTTAACCTAACTTAATTATTGTAATAACCTAATTATTACTAACAAACCAGCTGCTATTAATGACTGTTATTAACTATCAAAGTTGTCATTTGTGAACTGACTGTATGGGAATGTATTGTTTTCCATGTTCATTTGTTGTGAGCTAAGTTGCCTATTCCATGTGTTGTTGTAACCTGCAAGTGGTGTGGAAAAAGGTGATGGTACTGGTTGTACCATTATTTGTCGAAGCATTGCAAATCCTTCGACTATGGATCCAGTCAAGTGTTACATGTTCGTAGCAAATTTGTTCATTTGATCTGCTTGCTGCTTATCCATGTCTTCCATTTTTTCCATAAGGCTTTTTTTATTGCAACATCTTCTTGCACGGCATGCAGCAGTTGCACATCAGTGGACAGTTTTTTTTTTTAGCTTGTCTTGTCGATAACTTCTCAGTTTTGAATTTAGAAGTTGTCTGCGATCATTGACAGAACTTGGCTCCCCATTTTCTTTATGGTCAAGGTAGTTGTGGTCAAATAGTTCAACATCAGTTGTAGATGAGGGAGTACCAGGTCTGTTAGTTGATGGTGTACTGGGTCTACCACAACTGGCAGGACTAGAGCATGCCACACGTGAGTTTGAATCGTCTTGGATTTTGTTTGTCTCAATTCCAGTTGGCAACGTTGTTGTAGCTGGTGATCCACCCCACTACTCTTCCATGTCCACTTTTCCTTCCACTGTCAACAGCACCACGGGATTTGACCCTAACAGCTTTAAGTTTGTTCATCAATATTGTCTTATTTAACTCTTCAACTTTGTGAGGGAACTCTTTTCCAATCTTGTCTGCGTTTTCTTTGGATGGATACTGAGCACGGAATAAGTCTAAAATGTCAGTATATTTTGTTTGACATGTCTGCCAGTCAACATTCTCCGCCGTTCGTGCTGTTTTGTATTCAAGAACAACGTTCAGTAGCAACTCGACTTCGTCGTCAGACCAGACAAAGTTGTCAGACTTGCTCTTCTTGGCTTTTGACGATTGCCCTTCCGAATTTGGCATTTTTTTAGCAATTTCAAAAGCAATAAATTGAAAATTGGCGTTTTAAACAGTCCAAACACTATCCACGTGTGATCTTACGAAAAGAAAAACAAATTGCGTGCAGGTTTTTGCGGGCTCGTCTTTTCTCCAGCGCATGCTCAGATCGTGTTTCATGAGTGTGTTCAAATTTACCCGGGTACGTGTGGACGGGCGAAAACGATTTGAACACGGTTACGTGTGGACGCGGTACTTTTCGTAACCATGAAAATATTTACCCAGTTTTAAATTTACACGGGTACGTGTGGACAGGGCCTTATAAAGGTAGGTTACAGTCGCTTCTGCGCATGTGCGATAGGTTTGTTATGAGGAGCCTCCTCATAACAAGTTTCCAGTCCCATGGCGTAAATGAAAACACGCGCGGCTGTCTGAATCGTTCTCTGTTGTATTGCAAGGAGTAATGGCGCATCAAGTCCTGGCATAAAATTGTTGCTTTGAGAGTTTCAAGATTAAACAATTAATATTGGATTCAGAAAACGCGGCAAATCACGTCGCCTAAAGGTTTAATTATTCGCGTTCGGTAGCTTCGAGTCGCACTACAGAATATTCACGAGTCACGACTTGCTCACAGGCTAGTCTGTATATCACTCAATAAGTATATTGTGGATATGATCTATAACATAGCTAGCAATACATAGAGGATATTACACCGTGCATGGCGCGAAGATATTATTTACGAGTGTACAAGGTGTGAAATAAATTATACATTTTATATGCGCCCTGTAGAATATGCAATTAAATTGTCGTATTCTCGATTCCAGACTTATATATCATGATGAGGATACATTAACTGGCAGCGAATGTGTTGTTGGTGAAGACACAAACACAGTATTGAAATTGAAAGCACAGTGATGAAAGCAAAAACTCATGTGAAAAATTCATGAACAACATTTATTTGATTTCTACCATACAAAATTAGATTACAAAATGGAATTGATAAGCATTTAGAACTGTAGCCAGTGTATGTGTATATAAACGTTTATAGCATGTATAGAAGGTCTACGATTAGTACGATGATATTAGATAACACTTGTGTTATATTTCAATGTATGAAACTACTACATGTAAGTTTCAGAATAAGTAAAATAATAAAATTATCCAGGTGCAAATACATGAAAATGTTGCCAGGATTTTTTACATAATTGGGCAGTTAGCTGAAGATGATTTTAATGTAAATGTTAATGTCGCAGATATTTTTTAGATACTTTTAATTTTAATTCTTAACCATAATCTCACGTTTTTATATATATTTATGTACTTCCGAAATAAACTGAATAAAACTTGTTGTTTCATCATTGGGCAGTTAGCACACGGGTATTTTGTTGTGATTCAGCAGAAGAGAAAATGAGCGACAATTACTGTACGTCAAACATCAGGCTAAATTCTCGATCAAGCATCTTGGTTTCAATTCAATCAATTCTCGATCAATCACATCTATGGCGAGCACCTAGACGAGAGCATTATATCATGTTTATACGATATAATATCACGACGAGAGCACATATTGTGCTTATATTGCATTATATTGAATCTGGGATTATAATATGTAGTAAAAAACTGTATACAGTATAATAGTTTGAAATATATTCCAGGCTATTATGCTTGAAACACAAAATTGACACTTCCAGAGACATCAACGCCTAAGACACACCGACAATTATAATACTGGATATTCACACTCGCAATTACCGGATATTCACACTCGCAATTCCCGCATCTCGCTTGCGGTTTTGAATTCACTCATTACTTTGAATTTGTTTGGGAATCGGATTGTAAAAGTTACTATAGAGTTAATGGAATCGAGAATACGATAATTTGATTGCATATTCTGCAGGGCGCATATGAAATGTATAATTTATTTCACGCCTTGTACAAGCGGTTGAAGCCTGCACTCAAACTCTATGTAAGCCATCGGATAAGCCCATTTATAATATGGTTGTGGTTTTATGGGTGTTTCACCGTAAACTAAAACACTCGTATCTCCCATATTTTCACTAGTGAAGACATGAAAAATATGTAACGCTTGAAAAACGCGTGTGTTTTCCCCTGGGATTTATATGTTCTCTGTTCGCTTGTTCATACCTGAACGTGTTTTCGCCACTCCTAAATAATCTTCGCGCCATTCACCGTGTAATATCCTCTATGTATTGCTAGCTATGTTATAGATCATATCCCCAATATACTCATTGAGAGATATACAGTACGTGATTTTGTTTTGATAAAATTGGTTCTCTGCCAAAATTGTAATTTCATGTAAGGTTCCTCTCTGGTGACAAAGCCTGTGAGCATGTCGTGACTCGTGAATATTCTGTAGTGGGACTCGAAGTCTCGAACGAAACCCACAGCATCTGAAGCAAAAGCTACCGAACGCGAATAATTAAACCTTCAGGCGACGCGATTTGGCGCGTTTCCAGAATCTAATATCAATTGTTTGATCTTGAAACTCTCAAAGCAACAATTTTTATGCGAGGACTTGATGCGCTATCGCTCCCAACAGAGACCGCGCGTGTTTTCATTTACGCCATGGGACTGGAAACTTGTTATGAGGAGGCTCCTCATAACAAACCTATCGCACATGCGCAGAAGCGACTGTAACCTACCTTTAGCAGTTATATTCACCAAAGGCGAGGTGATTATTCGGGAATATTCCCCGATAATCACCGAGCCTGAGACGAATAATTGTTTAAATATCTTAACACAAGTTATTTTAATTTTGTTTATTTCTTTGTCCGTAATTTGTACAAAACTACAGCTAGGCGCCATTTTGTAAACTTGTTTTAACTGCTATATTCACCTTCAGGTGAATATAAAGGAATGTCACGTTATATTGGACCAATCACAACTTCGAATCTCTTATGCTCACTTGTGTAAAAATACATATAGGTTATTTGCCGTTTGGGAGGTCCGTACTGAAAAATATTTTCCCGAGGTCTTAGAAGTGGCCCGATACCGAAGGTCGAGGGACGCTTCTAACACCGAAGGAAAATATTTTTCAGTACGGACCGACCTGAACGGTAAATAATTTATTTTTATTTTTTTTCTTGCGGTCCGAAATCATATTTTAGCCTTTTCTGCAATCTGATTGGCTACACGAGCGGTCCGTATGAGGCCGTGCGGACCGCGCGAGTTTTAAATCCACAATGTTTTCGTTTTTAAAAAATTAAAGGCTGCAATTTTTAAAACTCAAAATGAATTCAGACGACGAACGAAATGAATTCAGACGACGAGCACAGTGAAAGTGAATTCTACTATCCTACAGAACATTTTACTTTTGCTGTTCCAAAAAGAAAGGAGGTTTTAGCGCCTAGAAGTGCAATGGAGAGTCCAAATTCACCAGAACAGTTTCGTGAAATTCAAAACTTCATCGAAAGTCAGCGCCCAGATAACACGTCAAAAAAGACAACATATGATATAAATGTCATTAAAAGGTATTTTGAATCAATAAATGAGAGAAGAGAAATTGAAAACATACCTCCCAAGGAACTAAATATCCAGCTGGCAAAGTTTTTCATAAATGTACGCAAGAAAAATGGCGACGTTTATGAACCAACTTCTCTCAAGGACTTCCAGAGGAGTTTACAGCGATATTTAAACGATAAGAGTGCCCAAGTAAATATCTTGCAAGACCAAGAATTTTCCAAATCCCGAGAAGTTTTTTTAGCAAAGAAACGAGAGCTCGTGCAGCAACACGCCAAAGGAAACCGACCACAAGCTTGTAGAGAGTTAACGATAACAGAAGAAGACCAGCTTTTCCAGTTAGGTCTGTTCGGGAAACATGAGCCAGAAGTTCTCCTGAGGACCGTTTGGTGGGTTCTTTCCCTTCATTTTGGCTTTAGAGCGCGTGACGAATCAAGAAGATTGAAATGGGGAGACATAGTGCTCAGTAACGACCCCGAAACAGGCTGTGAATTGTTGTTGTGGAAAGCTGAACGAGGATGCAAAACCAGACATGGCGACGGGCAACATCAGAGAGCCTTTTATCCCACAGCGCAAGCAACTGAGAATGAACGTTGTCCTGTCCAGTTATATAAAGCGTTTGCCGAGCATCGACCACTTGAAATGAAACAGCCAGATTCTCCATTCTTCCTGGCTATTAACCACCGTCTTCAGCCAAGTTCCCAGATTTGGTACTCGAAAGCTGCACTCGGGAAAAACGAAATTGGGAAGTTTCTTTCGAAGGCTGCGAAAGCTGCAAAACTGCCAGGTAACATCACAAACCACTCTGTAAGAAAAACCTGCATTTCTCGTTTAGTGGATGCCGATATACCAGAGAATTTCGTCGCCCAACTGAGCGGTCACAAGAATTTGAAAAGCCTTGATTCATGCAAATCAGCTTCGACAGCACATCAGCGAAAAATGTCGTTAGTTTTAAGTCGTTCTACACTACCGTCTTGTGCCACGGGTTCCAAACGTTTGCAGCCTTTGGAGACCAATCAAACAAACGAAGCTTTCAACAACAATGTCCAGCAAAACCTATCCTACTCCAGCAGCTCTGCAGTCGAAGGCATGTTTTCGGGAGCAACAATTCAAAAGATCGAAGGTTGTAATTTCAACTTTTACTTCAACGCGAGCAAGAGTCCGATCAGAGGAGCAAATCGTGCCAAAAAAGACGTGTTATCTTGAGCGATGACAGTGAATCGGACTAAATATTACTTATCTTAATATCTTAATATTACTTTATAATAAACTTTCCATTGATATTTATATATTTACACAACTTTGAAATTCGTTCGCTTGAACTTCTGTATTTGTATTCGTTTTTTGTAAAATTTTGAAACAAACATGTCAGTTGACTTCCTTATTTGGCACCGCTTAACACTCGCTTGCGCGGGGGGGGGGGGGTGGTATCGTAAACAATTAGAAAAAAAATAAACCAATTATTTGCCGATTTGGTCGGTCCGTATAGGGAAATATTTCCCTCGGTCTCAAAAACGTCCCTCGGCCTTCGGCCTCGGGCCATTTTTCAGACCTTGGGAAATATTTCCCTATACGGAATTCTTAACCGGCAAATAACCTATATATTTTTTTCTAAACTCACTCAGTTAATTGCAACACCAAATCACACAAAGATTCTAAAATAATTTATTACTCAGAAAAACAACTCCAAATAAGGAAGTCAATCATACAATTCATTTGATATAATTAAGCACCGTGTTTACTTCTTAAATATTAATTTACTGTTCTTTCAAACACTGTCAATCATTTGTTAAAAAGTCAATGACCATCAATTCAATTCAGTTCCAAATATGTATTATAATAGAAAATGTTAATTCAATTCAATTCGAGTCCGAGTCATCACTGATAACAATTCTTCGTTTTTTTGCTGCAACTTTTGGGCTTCGAGCTTGATTTTCAGCGGGATAAAAGTTAAACGAACAGTTCTGGATTCTATCTATGTTGGCTCCTGCAAACATACCATCAAGCGCTGATCGTTTGTTAATGGAAATATCTTGTTTCTGGGACATAATTGTAGGCTTGGATACGAGTTGTCGTTGCTGTTGTGGGTTTGAAACTTGTGATGTAGTGGGACAACGACTTAAAGTTAAGGACATTTTTCTTTGGTCACTGGCTGATGCCGACTTGTAGGAATCAAGACTTTTTAGATTTGTGACCACTGAGTTGAGCAACGTAGTTTTCTGGTACTCCAGCATCCATCAGCCTAGAAATACACGTCTTTCGAACGGAATGATTTGAAATGTTGCCAGACAGATTCGCAGCTTTTGCTGCTTTTAAAAGGAATCAAATACCAATCTCATTTTTCCGAGCGGTCCCTTTGCATACCAAATATTGCATTCTGGTTTACGACGCCGGTTTATTGCCAAGAAGAATGGTGAGTGTGGACGTTTCATTTCGGCTGGACGATGGGATGCATATTTCTTGAATAATTTGACAGGACAACGATCTGTATTTGTTGCTTGAGCGGTGGGATTAAATGCTCGTCGATGTTGATCGTCGCCATGGCGTGTTTTGGAGCCTCTTTCTGCATGCCAAACAAGAATTTCATTGTTGGTTTCTAGATCTCTGTCAAGATAAATATCGCCCCATTTAAGTTTTCTTGACTCATCGCGAGCTCTAAAACCAAAATGAAGAGCAATAACCCACCAGACAGTTCTTTGAAGAACTTCAGGTTCATGGTCGCCAAATAGGCCCTGTTCAAACAGAAGATTTTCTTCGGCTTCCGTGAGCTCTTTTGTAGCTTGTGGACGGCTTCCTTTCGCATGTTCATTGACAAGTTCACGCTTTCGGGCTGCAAGAGTTTCTCTGGACTTCGCAAATTGTTGGTCTTTTAGGATATTGACACTTGAGCCTCTGTCGTTTAAGTATCGCTGTATGCTGCGTTGGAAAGCTGTTAGAGTTGAAGGTTCGTATACACCACCATCTTTCTTACGAATGTGCGCGAAAAATCTTGCAAGGAGGACATTGAGCTCTTGAGCAGGTATAGTTTCAAGTTCTCGTGTTTCGTTTATTGATCTGAAATATCTTGTGACGACTTTTATATCATACAACGTTTTTTCTTCGTGTTTTCAGGCCTCTGACTTTCAATATAATTTTGAATAGCGGTGTCGCTGTCAACTACGTTGTATACACTGACACTAGTGTTTTCATCAGTATTTGGCTTAAAAACCCACTTTGTTGTACTTGGTATGTTTTCGTCTGGGTGGTAAAATTCGCTCTCGCTATGTTCGCTTCCGTCCGAATACATTTTATATCATTTTTAGCGTTTTGTTTTGATAAACAGCATTGTAATTTTAAATCTCGCTCCTCGACTTGTTTTGGCGCGAAAACACGAGAGGTCCGTACCGTGTGATACGGACCTCTCGGCAACCAATCAGAAAGCTCCATTTAGGTTACGGACCTGGAGTTACGGACCCGAAAAAAATAATAATGACTATTATTATACTAAAACGGGCGTTTCGAACCTACAGTGTGGAATAATCACGTTTTTTATCAAACAGGTGACCATATGGATAACTTTGCAACAGAAGCCAAGGAATATTATGGATTGCTGGACAGCATGAGCGGTACGTTCTCATGGTAACCCCCGCCCCAACCCAGGCAGTATATTTATAGTGCTATATTTGATATGTTGATGTTGTACACTTGGTAATAATTTATATAGATCCAAGGACAAGAGAATGGTTCCTAGTGCCATCAATATTTAGCCCACTTTCGATGTGCTTTTTATATCTGCTCGTTGTCAAAATTGGGCCAAAACTTATGGAGAAACGGCAACCATTTGACCTTAAAATTCCGATGGCTTTGTATAATTTTGGAGCAACAGCACTAAATCTATATTGTTTTACAGAGGTAACGTATATCTTCGCATTTGACTCTAATTAAGTGCTATCTAATACACGAGAATGAGTGCTTTATTATATTTAAAACACGAGGCGCAGCCGAGAGTTTTGGATATGATAAAACTCTAGTTCGAGTTTATTAAATGACTTCAAATACCCCGCATTGTAATGCTAATTAAGATGCAAAATTATATAAAGAATACTAATGAACGTGACAGATAAAGTGCAGTCATAGAAATCATAAAAAAATTTTCTCCAAAACATTTAATGCACACTTTTTCAATTTAGCTTGTTATAGAATCGTGGAAAGCTGGCTATCATTATATATGTCAAACAGTTATTGTTTCAACGGAACCTCCACACTTACGGGTGAATACTAGTCACAATTTACGCTACTCATTAATAGAATACTTAGCAATTATTGAAAGGAGTAAAGATATGTTATAATGGTTATTATAATGGTGGTTCAGGGTAGTCTTTCTGGCCAATACGATCACTGAACTGGCGGTTCCGCCGTTACTCTGGCCAGTAAACTTCATAAAAATAGGTGAACAAATCGCACTGCTGAATAGCCTTTCCGCGCACATATCTTCAAAGGTAGTTTTCTACCAGGTAAAATTTTTCCTACTCGGCAACATTTTTTTGTCTTGTGTAAAGCCCAAAAAAGATTTCGCGGGGAGAATCCTATCCATTGGAAAAAGTCTGTAATATATCACCTCTAAATTTATCTAAACTTTGGAATTTTGCAGATTGCGGAAGCTTTGTGGTGGTTTTATTTCTCTAAGTATTATGAAATGTTAGATACGGTAAGAGATTGTTCAAGTAATGAATACCGACACTCGAGTACTTCACCTTTGGAAGAAATAATAGAACTTGAAATAGCCAACTTTGAGGACACCCTGTCAAACTGATATTACTATAACATTTTGCTTAAAGATTTTCTAATTTTCATGTGTTCTTGCAAGCAAATTTCCTTGGGATAATATATTTGAACAACTAACTATATTTTTCGCTCGCTCTGTCTTCACGTATTCGGATTCTCTTGTATCTGCACACTTTTTTTGTTCGGTTCCAAAAGCTTACGCGTCCACTTGTGTCTGAGTCCGACGCGAGTTCCACGCTAAAATGCCCGAGTCGCTTACTGAGCATGCGTTGAGTTGATGAATATATTAATCGAGCAACGCTGCACATGGATGTGCTGTTCCGTTTTTTTACGTTATCATTTGCAAGCGTCGCAAACGTTACAAGCGTCCACACTTATCGAGATTTGTCGCGTTCTCAAACGTTTCTACTCTCGAGAACGTTTTCAAATCTATGCGTTCTCACCGGATAATTGTGGATGAAGTGGCGAAGTCAGCCCGACATTTGGTCATGCAAATGCGAATTTTTCAGTGTTTATAGAACGTATAAGGATTAATTTCTAAAGAAATGAATAATGATAATGATTTAAATTTTTATAACATGACCAAATTGTCGATCGGGCTTGCTTCGCTACTGTGTGGATGCTTAAAGCCCGTTTTCCACTTGGCGAATTTGTTCGCGTGAACAGAAAAAAAGTAGGAACGGCTCCTACTTGTTCGCGACGATTTTTTTCGCCAACCAATGTTAACCAATCACGTTGCCAAATTCTTCTTTTCGCTTCGCGTCGCGCGAACAAATTCGCCAAGTGGAAAATGGGCTTAACGCAATGAAATGTTTGCGAATACAAACAAATCCGGATAGGTGTGGACGAGGCCTGAAGATGGTTCAATGATCGCCCTGTGCTATTACTATCATTTTGTCTTCAAACAAGATCTCATGCTGTGCTGTTGAAACATTACCAAAGCTACGCACCGACACCCAGTAAATATTTGAACTTACCCTAATTACTTGAGAAGATTTAGGTTAGCAAGTGTACAACTATACTTCATATTTCACACTTTATGTTTGCAGGTATTCTTTATCCTTCGCAAGAAAAACAACCAAATAACATTTCTTCATGTTTACCACCATACATCCATACTAGCATTGTGGTGGATAGGCATCAAATGGGTACCTGGAGGCTCCTGTAAGTACCTTTGGTCATTACTTGTTTAGTTTCATCAAAAAATTAATAACACATTCCAGTTTTCCCTAAGAGTACAATTGTCCTCACCACTAAACCAGCATTGATGTAGGAGGACGTATTGCGTCACTGCGAGGCTTGGTCAGTTGTTGGTGAGGAAAATATCCTTGGGGGAAAACCACATTGTTCCCTGAATATAACGGCATGTGAAGACGGAAGGACATTAGGTCTAAAAATTTTCTTAAATTAAGATTAATTTGAAAGGACTTAAGATGCTTTTACTGAGATGCGTGAGCTCTGCGTCATCTTGTTATTATCACGGATCACAGATTATCACGGATATGCATGTTGCATCACAAGTGGGGTCACGCTGCGTTGATTCAAATCTACACTAAGTGAAGTTTTTCGGCCAACTTTGGGTTGTTGCTGACTTTCTTGCGAGTCTTTTTAAGACTTACGTTATTGTGACGTCATTTAATTGGCGTAAGAATTTATTCAAGATGGTAAGCAGCTTGCATATTTCAGTTGAAGTACCTCGAGAATTACACGCGATTTGAAAAAGCTGCAAACTCCATTATAGAGAATATTTAAAGTTCTTTCACGTGAACCAAACTAAAATTTTAGTGTTAAAAGCTGGCGCCGCCAAGCGATAGTTAGGGGTGATATTCATACATTCGTGTTTTACGTAATTAATTTCCTCTGAAATCGATTGTTTTTACAGTCTGTGAACACGAATTTACGAATGTCCCCACCCAATTATTGTTCCGCCGTCGCCAATGTAAATTATCTCACATTATCTTTCGTAACTCAGCATTCTGTAGTGCGATGTTGAATTCGTTCGTTCATGTTGTGATGTATGCATATTATGGTTTGAGTGTGTTTCCTTCACTTCGAAGTTATCTGTGGTGGAAACGTTACCTCACACAACTTCAACTGGTAAGTTGTGTATTTGCAACAGCTGAAATCTGTTCTTCTAAGCGTTGTTTAGGGTCAGTTTTGTTGGCAGACAGTGATTTTTCCAATTGTTTTTTATTCTTTCGGAATGATATGTCAAATATTTTGGCTTGACCTCCATCCCGGTCTGTGGCAAATGTTTAATGCACTCATTGTTCGTTTTGTACCGATTTTGTTCAACTCCAGCCACTGTAGTCCATATAGTTAACAGTAAATACGCTTCAAAAAGGTATCCACCGAATAGGATAGAAATTCAGACATAAAAACGACGTCTAAGATGAAAAAAGTAGTGTAATACACAACTTCATGTTGCCAACTGTTGTCAGTGGTGCCACGAAGGATTACAAATTGCTTCTTCAATATCGACATTTTATGCGTTAAATAACGTACGTATTTCGCTTAAATCGATATGGGTGTAACTTTGAAGATCTTTTCCCCCGATATAAGCTTAATAAACCATGTATTAATTGTGTTAGAGTCGAAAAATATTGTTATAAATAGACACAAGTGTTACACGCTCACTTTGTCGTTCATGTTTCTTTGTCGATTTCAGAATTCGTGAAATTGACCAATCACAGCGAAGCACAAAAGTTCTAAACATTTGCCACAGACCAGTCCATCAGAATTACTACAAAACTCGTTTAAAAAGACTTATTTTGGTCTAGAACATCATGAATGATTGAAAATCCGACGCCTGAGCCCCCCCCCCCAAAAAAAGCTGCATTCCCAAATTTTACGCTCCACGCCCCTCTCGTGTTATTTATCATGTTTGTGTATCAGTGGTCTACTCTGATTGTGGCATGACTGAAAATGATCAAATTGCGAAACAAGATGGCGGATAGGAGTATGCTTTGGATTTTTGAAGCATCCCAATATTTGAAACGATCCAGATAAATCAAAATTTTAAATCATTGATATCCTTTAAGCTTTCAGGTTAACCTGTGTAAGGATTAATTGCTAGTGTAAGTATTACTATCAATCAAAATTCAAAAGGCATTCTATAATTTTAGACTCAGTTTATATTCTGCGTTATGCAAGCAATCCTTGGATTACGTCAGGACTGCGGTTTTCCACGATGGATGGGTTATGGGATGATCCTTTATATGGCCTCCATGGTTACTTTATTTGCAAACTTTTACTACAAAACTTACCGGAAAACGAAACGTAAGCAGCAAGACCAAAATGGCGTCGTAGGAAATGGGATAACTAAGAACGGTAGTCAGAAGAAACGTAACTGAAAAAAAAAATGTAATTAGTTTATTTTTAAAATTGGTACGTATACAGCTAATTCAATAAAGGTTGTCCTTCCTAAAACGTAAACTGTAAACTATTAGCGCGCAAGAGATGACGGTTTTTTGCACTTTCTTCACCTCTAAATTCTGTATAATTTCTTTGAAACAGCATCGAGGGCACGTAGGAAACTTATGACGGCAAACTACTTACTGCAAAGATAATTCTCCGAGTATCAGAACCTAAAAAACCATAATCCATCATCCCTTGCGCGCTCATAGTTCACAGTTTACGCTTTTGGAAAGACAGTTTAGCTGTATGCTCACAAGCAGTGGCGTAGCCAGCCCGACAATTTAGTCCCGCTATGCAAATTTCACGGTATTTTCAAGTTACTATCGTTAATTTCTTTAGAAATTCATTGTTCTCGCAGTCAATGAGCATGAAAATATTTGCATAGTGGGACTAAATCCTCGGGCTGCAATCTTGGACAAAACTTGTTGAGACACATTGAAATTCTGAAGACAAGATACGCGTGCCGTTCTCGACTGATTTAAATGCTCACAATTTTTATTCTAATTCCCCCCCCCCCCCTCCCCCAGTTCAATGTTGACATAATTCGACAGCCGCATGCCCGAAGCATAGGTATCATCTCAACAACATTGAATTGGGGGGTGTGGAGGGGGGGACAAATAGAATTATACAAACATTATACGAATATGACATACGATCGCTCATGTGTCTTAACAATTTTGTCCAAGATTGTGGCTACGCTACTGCTCACAAGTTGCTACGTATGATTAAAATGATCTTATACTTATTCTGGGTTTTTTTATTGTAACCTTGTACTGTAATGCTACATTAACGATTTAAAAATGATTTCGGTTTTTAAGCTGTGTCACCAACATTTAATACTTCACATAAAGGAAAAAAATATGTCTCCAAATAACGTTGCCAGTGAAGGTTGTACACGAAAACTATATAGATTTCCTCGCTATCAGAAACGATCGACGTTTCGAGCTAAGGTCCTTCGTTAGGAAATTAGGAGTGAAGTAGTAGTCGCTATATTAACTTTTCAACGAAGGGCCTTCTCTCGAAATGTTGATTCTCACTTTATCGTTTCAAGCAGTGAAGTAACATGCACCTTCCTTAAAAATGCTTTTATAAACATCCTTCACAATAAATCACGTTTTACACCTCAAGCGAATCGTAGCGAAACGAGGTAGGTTCATTTGCTTCCTCACGGTCACCAGTTTTGTTTTTAATAGCGCTATGGCCTTAAAATAAATAGTGCTACGGCCTTAAAACCTGAAGGATACTTACCAGAAGAATCGGGATTCCCTTCTTCTGACAAATGTGAATGAGTGCAAAACAAACCAAAGTTTGGGACGAACATTAGATATCATTAGCAAGGGTATACACTTACATGCAGCATTTACTCACATCCCAACGGCAAGAAGCCTCCCCCCCCCCCTCCCCGTTTATTGGACATGATTGTGTGAGCCAAGCTTAAATCATGATGTCCGAATCAAGTCCGAAACGACCTTCATTCAAAATGTCAAAATTTGTCTCTAAATTTTGAAACCAATGGAATTCAAACAAAAAATTTCAACAAACTTTCCGAATAGGTGTCCCAAAAACAGAAATAAAATTGCTATTTATAAAGATGTTTTTCACTTGACATTACAAAAACCTAAAATTAAAGCTACAATTGTATATTGTCCTGTTCAAAATAAAGCTCGTCTTGTTCATCACAGTTGCTCCATTAGTTAATTGGACACTACTACATACATGCATGCATGCATGTGTCTATAACATTCAGATAAGAAAGCAGCTTGCGGGTTTCTGCAGTGGCAAACAGTTAATATGTAGAGGATCCTGGATTCCTATTCCTGTTTCCCAGTCCAAATTTTGAGTAAATGTTATTGCTGAAGAGCATTATTTCTATCGTCCCAGATGTTGTCTTTCTGATTCTTTTTTCCAGTCCAAGTGCATCGTATCCGATTGTCATGGCAAAAAATTGGCTACGTTTGGCTCTTATTTCTCCTCTTTAAAATCCTCAACGCAATATATAATTGGCTCAGTTAGATTGAAAAAGTCAATGCTAGGTATAATACACCAGTCAATGGTTTTCCCCAGGGAAAGGGTATCGGGTAAATCCACATGATTTGGAGTACTTTTAGAGTACCCCGCCAGTCCAAAATATATTTCAATTCGCTACGGACACTGGCTACATCATAAATATTATAACCCCAATTCTAAACCTAATCGTCTAACCCTAACCCGACCCTAACCCTAACCCTAGCCCAAATGGATAACTAGCTACCTGGCTACGTGGATACATGGCTACGTGGCTACATGGTCACCTGGCTACATGGCTTCGTGTATACATGGCTGCGTGGTTACATGGCATGGCTACGTGGCTACCTGGCTACATGGCTACCTGGCTACGTGGCTACCTGGCTACATGGCTACCTGGCTACGTGGCTACGTGGCTACATGGCTACCTGGCTACATGGCTACGTGGCTACGTGGCTACGTGGCTACATGGCTACATGGCTACATGGCTACGTGAAATATCTATGACTACCTTAGTACCTGGCTAGGTCTCTACATGGCTACCTGCCCAACTGGATAACTACATCAATACAGTATAAATTCAATTTCATGCAATTTCACATACTTCATTGTCAATAGCGTACAACCTCAACAATATCGCAATCTTAATACAATTTGTCAATTATCACACTTTGTTAGTACAACGCTTTTGAAAATTACTTCGTCCATTTTCTTGAATTAGAGAAGTTGTTTTTCTATTAACTGGGTTTTCGTCGATTGGGATATAGATCCATGTAGTGGTAAAGCATATTTTTCATCGTATTGGAGTTTCTGCACTATCTGCACATTTTCTGGAAGATCTTTGTTCTTCACAAACACTACTGTTTCTTTGGTTGAGTTTCGCGTTGGGTGAACTTTGACAACGGCCCCGAAACTCTCTTTCTCTAATTCTTGGAGGACATTTAAGAACTCGGAATTAGTTATTCCTCTTACTGGCCTTGGTGCTGATTGCTTGAAGCATCGTTTTGTAATCACTGGTCCGGGAAAAAGCAGCACAGCAACCTTAATATTTACCATTGTTGACTGTTTTTTTTCCGCATCCACGACTGTAGAAGACGCGCAAATCTCATCTAGAAACTGTGACAAAAAGTAACAGCAATTAGACACTCTGATACATTCTCATTATTCTTATTATTTCATTTTCCTTGTCATTATTACCATTTAACTAAAGTATATCACCATCACAGAAAACTTATAGTCTTTAGTACAACTATAACCCTTTATATATAGTATATATTTGTATTTTATATTGTATTTGATTAGCAACGAGACAATCAACTTACATCAATAACCAGTTGTTTCTGTGATTCAGCATATTCCAGAAGCAATAATGCCTTCTCCACCATCTCCAAGTCAATATCCTTGGAAATAGCTCGAGGCTTCCGTCCGCAAATCAAATGACTCAATGTGTAAGTTAAGATATACAAACACACTGCAATTCGTTTCAACAGGTCAACTCGCTTTGACTTCGGAGGTGGAACTCCGTCCTCTATCGATTCATTCACTGATTTTATGTAATCTTCCTCAAAACTATCCAACATTTTCTTTGCATGAGGTTTAAACTTGTATACCCTTTTCTGCAAGTGCAGTTCATAAATCTCGAGAAAAAGTTCTATAAGTCAAGAGAGAAAGAGCGCCTAAATACGTAACTATTTTTAGCAACAGCTTAAATTATTACTTAATAATAAGGTTGTATATTTCTACATGTATTATTACCAAATTTATATTAGCGACGATTCTCTCTAGTTTCACTCAGATTTTAACTACCTGTGAAAGATTGTAGTGGATTCGATTGAAGCGCTTTCCTTGCATCCTCCGTTTCTTTAGGACTTGGACGGAAACACACTGGAAACCAGACTAGAAACCGATCTAGCAGACCATGACCTTGATCCATTCGGCACACAAGTCGAGCAGCGAAGGGTACTTGAGTTGATCCGACAATACAAAATGGAACATTTGAAGAGATTTCTCGCGTTGATTCTGTAGCATATCGAAATGATGTCCGTTCTCCGGAGAAAAGCTCACAGAGTAACTGCACATCTCCCGTTCCATTTTCCTCGTCACTTTTGAGCAACTTGTTTAAAACGTCATAAATTTCAGGTGAACACAGAAAACCTTTCTTTTGCTCAGCCAAACACTTTGCTAGTGCCGATGATGTACAACGTTCAACAATAATGTTTCCCAAATCCATTGCTTCCCGCAACGTTATAAGTGGCTGCAAAGCACATTCCCCAAGCGCTTGCGACTTTCCTGTGGTTGGGGGTCCAACAATCATAGAATACAAATTAAAAGGCACTTTGTGATCGGGTGATACAGCCACAGCGGAGTTATTCATCCCAGCAACGAAAGCAGTACTTGTCAGCAAACACGGGACCATATAACCTATTGAAGAACTCCTGGACACTGCTTGATTCTCAATATAATTGTAAATTTCGTCTGGAAACACGTCTTTGTATGAAAATGGCAGTGAAATCAATCGCCGATGCAATTGAGCCCAAGTATTTTCGTGCTGTTTACTTATTTTCGCGAGCTTCGACGAAGACATTTTAACGCGCTTCGCTTTGACCAGAATGATATTTGTAATTATATGCAAAATAGACGCTTCCGCAAGAAAGCCCAAAAACAAACGCGGAAAGAACAATAGTTTCTCCAGATTCATGTTTGTTGAAGTGATTTGCAAGTGATTTGTAAACTATTTTATTAGCATCAGCTCATTAACAACAAAAACGAAAATTAACGTTAACTTACACGTTCTTAGGCTCATTGGGGAGTTAAATCATGCAAATCAAGCGTGCGGTGCAAGCGCTAAACGACTTATTAAGAATGGTAATCATAGTCGTAATCTAATAATTGCCTAAGGCACGTAATTTTTCTGGCTGGAACAATCGGTTTTACGGTTTATTGTGTTAGTGCTAGGACATTCAAAGTTCTAATAACTGATTCAGTTTAACAGCGTCATTTTTCAGGGGCACTCTGGAGCAATTATAGATGTATCCATTCAAATTCTAACAATATAGTTGAATTCAATAGCGTGCACTTTTTCTGGGACACCCTGTATATGACAAAAGCTTTTTTCTGAACAAATGCTAAGCTCAGCAGTCAACAATGGTATAACATTTGAAAAAAAATTTAATGATAAAGCAAGTTTTAGCGAACTTCGTAGTTCGTATACGCGACCAATATCGACCAAACGCACTATCCATTCGTAATGTACAAAGTCAAACGAACGTGTAATAAAGGAATACAAGCTGGAACCCCATCCCATGATTTCAAAACACGAAGTACACAATGTGAGACAACCACAAAGTCTAGCTATGGGCGAAATCAAACGAAAACCCGTAAAAACAACCTAACTTATGATGAGCTCCATGCAAATTATTTGAGTAATAATGAAACACTAATAGAATGGCTCAAGAAATACGGTCTTCTTGCCAAAGAAGTACTGTGCCACAATTGTAAAGAGAAAATGAAATGCGTTCTTTGCAAAGACCGTTTGGATGGTTTGAAGTTTGAATGCCGAGGGAAAGGAACCAAGCGCCATCGAATGGAAAGAAGCATCAGACAGAATACCTGGTTTGAAAAGAGCAATATGACTCTACACGAAATACTCAAACTCACCTACTGGTGGAGTATTGGTTTAACTCAAGAACAAATCATGTTACAATTACAAATTTCTTCATCGACAGTTGTCGATTGGTGTATGTTCTGCCGGGAAGTATGTGAAGTGACAATTGAGAAAGGGAGTCAACAAATAGATGGCAAAGGCAAACGAGTTCAAATAGATGAATCGAAAGTAGGGAAACGCAAATATCACAAGGGACATTATGTCGAAGGGCAATGGATATTTGGCGGCATCGAAGAAAATTCAAGAAAATGTTTTCTAATAGCTGTTGAAGATAGGACAGAAGCAACATTATTAAGCCTTATAAAGAAATGGATTTCGCCAGGAACAGTAATAATCTCAGATTGCTGGAAAGCATATCATAATCTGGATAAGCACGGTTATACTCACAAGACTGTTAACCATTCACAAGAATTTAAAAACGAAGATGGAGATCACACAAATAAGATTGAGGGACACTGGAGACAAATGAAGGCCAGCTTCCCCACCCATGGCAGAAAAAAGCAACATTACTCTTCTTACTTGGCCGAATTTATTTGGAGATACACTCACCGAGAAGATGATTTATTCTGGGCTTTCTTAACAGATGTAAAGAAAATTTATGATCCTAATTCGAATTAAACAAACAAAAATATCTTGATTAATGCACTCGTATTTGTAAACATACTCCACTGTGTACACATGTCGTCCCTAGCCGGTGTCACAGTGATATGGGTACCCCCGTGTTTTGTGTATCCCCATACTCATATAACTAGCAAATATGTCACAGTGCACTTAGACGTAAGCGTACTGTTTTGCTATATTAAACTTTACTAGCAAAAGATATCATATTTAAGACTATTCTCACTCACTGGGACTGTATCTACTTCACCAAATTTAGCTAAAGAAGGAGCGCGTAGCGCGACAATTATTACTCGCCCTTCGGACTCGCGCTTTAGCTAAATTTGGTGAAGTAGATACAGTCCCAGTGAGTGAGAATAGTCTTAAATATAATACCTTTTGCTAGTAAAGTTTAATATAGCAAAACAGTACGCTCACGTCTAAGTCCACTGTGACATATTTGCTTGTTATATGAGTATGGGGCTACACAAAACACGGGGGTATACCCATATCAATGTGACACCGGTTGGTATCACACAACAAGAAAATATTAAATTAATATTAGTTTATGTAGCTACAGTATGCATGGTACTTATACTGTAGCCACGTAGCCAGTAGCCATTTGCTACACAGCGTCTTCTCACCTGCGGGGTATTCTAAAGTTATGCCCATGATTTGACAGCTATGCTAAGAAAAATCGTACGAATGAAGATTTATATTTGTTCTGCCCTCTGGCCTCAATTCATTGCAACACACAAACGCAACAAGTAATGATGATGCAACATAAAATCGTAGCTCTTTGTGAACGCATTAACGCGTCATAACCAAATCTCGATTAACAATGTAACACCAGGGTCCGGTTGCATAAAAAAGTGATTAAAGTTATAACTACGTTTAGTGGAGACGACAACCAATATTTTGTACTTAAAGGGAAATGGCAACAAAAAATTTTATTGTGTCATTTGAAAGAGACTCTAAAACATTAGATAGAAGTCTATTGCAAAATTTTTATATCTGTTTTACTTCGGGAGATATTCTCACCTAAATCAACGAACTGTCCGCCATCTTGGATTAAATTTTCACTTCATTAACAATGTTTTGGTGACGTCACAACTGGGATAAGCCTGTCGAAAATCCTCCTAAATACCTACCAACAATCAAATATTGTTTGAAATCTTCCCAGTCCGTGCTGAAATCCGAAACACTTGCCGTACATGCGGTTATGAGAGCATATTAACCATTGTGTCGTAAGAAAAAAAATCGCGTGATCCCAGTTGTGACGTATCGTGCATATCTACAAACATCCAAGATGGCGGACAACTAAAGATTTCAAGTCAAAATATCTCACCAAATAAGGCAAATATAAAAATTCTGTAATAGACTTCTATATATTGTTTTGGAGTCTCTTTCAAATGAGACGAGAAAAAATTTTGTTGCCATTTCCCTTTAACTACTTTTCAACTACAAAACAGTGATTAAAAAAGTGATTAAGAGTTTTATACAACCAGCCCCTGACCCACAACCAGAAACCCAGAAACCAGTGGCAAAGCCAGCCAGACATTTCGTCATGCAAATGCAATTTTTCTGTGTTTATAGACCGTGTAAGGAATCAATTTCTAGAGAAATGAATAATGATAATGATTTAAATTTGCATAGCATGACCAAATTGTCGGGCTGGCTTCGCTACTGCCAGCAACATTAAAAGCAGATTCAAAATAGCGTATATAGTTTACGAAAGAATGTATTGAATATTTTTTTGTATTAGTATGGTGCACAAAATGGTACAGGTCTACAAATTAATCATTTAAAATGATCGAGTTAATTTAACGTAAGTATATGATGTTATTTTTAAAAAGTTCCAAATCTTCGAAAGAGTTCTTGTTAAGCATCTCCCCCTCCCCTATTTACCCTTGAATGGATATGACAATATATTTTTTAAATGTCCAGAAGAATCTTTGAAGAAATTATAGTATCTGTGGTAGGTAGGTGTAAGTTTTTGCTGGCATGCTTAGTTTCTGAAGAATTGAAGGACAAAAACCACTAGCAATACACCGTACTGCTTTATAATTAAGTGTACTGTATATTAGCACGTCAAAAGCTCGGTGGACCGTGTGAAACTTATTGTTGATCTGGATTTTATCCCTAATGACATCAAATATATTTCCTTATTGTTTCTTTAAGTGAAGACGTCACGCATTTTTTAAATATCCAAGATGGCGGATGGCTTTTTCCTTTGTCTTTCGATATTTCAGAAACTAGGCATGTACATAAAATTAACAATGCATATTCCAGTTATTTCAAAGGTTCTTATTGATAAGATTAAATTAAAATATATTTCCATAACCTTTAACATAGATTCGATCTGTGCTAAAAATCTGTAAAAATACCAATATACAAAAATATCTTACGACTAATTACATGGATAATATGTACACAACTGAAACAGGTCGTGATTCTCTTACGAGATATTACTAAAGCTTACCAAATGGTGATATATTGCAAGTGCAGTTCTTCCATTCTGCCTAATTCACTCCTTTAAGTTTAAACACTTAAATATTGTTAAACATTGCAACACTTATAAATATTGCAATAACGTATGCAGTTATACAGACTTGACCCAGAACATATTATTTCACTTTTTCTACTTATCACCCATTCGTACTGTACAAGCGTAAAATCCACACTTATTAGTTTTCACTTGAATCCGATAAGGAATCGTCTGCATGCTCACCACTACCGTCTGCTTTCTGTTTGGTCTTCCCCCCAAACTTGTAAATTAAACGTGCGTTTGGCACACGTTCCAGAATATCTTTCTCATAATAGTATCTTAATGCACGACTCATTTTTTCGTAAGTCATATTCTTACGATTTTTTCGTTGGCCCCAGAGTTTGGCAACTCCACTTGAATTTACCAACTGGAAAACTCCTTCTCGTTTGCTAATCCACTTAATATAATTTGCGTTGTCTTCGCTGTTGTTTAACATTTCTTGTAGGAATTCCCACAAGTGAATTGAGCGATTGCCTAAAAAGCACGCAGACAAAAAACAAACATGAATTTGTAAGACAGAAAATAAATAAACGGGCCTTGGTGGCAAAGTGGTTTAATCTCGGCTGTTGTTTGTAGGTCATGAGTTTGATTCTCAGTTTGGCTGGGTTGCAAAAAGCGTTCAACCTTTCTCCTCTGTCGGTTGGGTCTTCTCAATTGACTCAAACCCAGTTCTCATATGAAGAGTGTGACTCAGTCAACGGTTTGCGGAAGTCCTGGGGTTTCTCTGGGTTTTCAACGGCAGAAGAAGTTGACAGGTTGGGTTGGGTCTACACTACACAGTTATTGACATGTGTTGTTGTTGTGACGCTGCCCTCAAGGCGAAGCTAAATGGTAAACTACAAATTAAATGTTTTTACCTCGCTCTCTTCTTGGTCGTGGTCGGCGTTGCCTCTTTGCCGGCTGCTTTCTCTTACTTTGCACGACTCGTTTTGTGATAACGACTTGTCTTTCGCCTGCAGGAAAAGAATAAATACTTATTGCTGGGCTTAATCGTTAAGATTGATAAAAAACGCGTAAACCAAGAATGTATTACACATCCATCTGTTTGCAACAATCTCGTTTACCCTATAGTTCCACTAAGTGACCAGTGATCGAGTAGAGGGTTCTATCTCACGGTTTGTTTAGCAACAGTTCTGCTTGATTTGAGAATATCAGTCACTGCGTTCGATAGATATATCCTAGCCTTGGTCTACTACCTTGATTTGTCATGGCCAAACGAATTCATCGAATTTCAATGAATTGCTATATGCAGTTACCCGGGATAGTGATTTACATATATAACAGTAATGATGTATACATATTTACCATCTTCTGGAGGTAGTCGAGTCGGTGTTGGAGGCTCGTCAGGGATGTCGTGCGTTATTCCTTGCACTCCTCCTATAAGTCAAATAAATTATATGGGTACATATAGGTGAACCAAATAACTAAATTAACTAATGATATAGTGCAAATAAGTGAAAACATGAAAAACAAGTTTCTGCTTCACCAGTTACCCTTGGTTACAGGCTTTAAATGCTTAGAAAGAACCACATCGCCCCCCCCCCCCCTACGGGCAACGATCATTGTTAGAACGTTGAAATTTAGTTACTACAACGTGTTATCAAATGCCAATCTTACTCTTGGTTCATGCAGTAACATGGTTATCAGTCAAAGTATAATTTTGACAAAACACCAAGTCAGAGGCGCCGAAACAGGGGGAGGGGGCCTGGGGGCCTGTATCCCCCCTCTTTTACATAAAGTCGTTTAGTTGAAAGATGATTTGGACCGCGGTTCTTTCCTGACCACATAAAAATAACACATCGGTTTGCTATCAGTTTAAGTCAGTTTCTGACTTTCTTAAAATAAAGCAATTCATATCAGCAACAACCAGCAAAATGGAGCGGGCACATGAATAGTGATAAAATGGATAAAGTTCTTTTGTTATAAACCTGAAACATAGCGGCTATGATATCATAAGAAAATGAACAAGGCCAATTTAGACCCCCACGTTTAGAGACGTTCCGACGACCCTGAACCATGTAAATTTATTATCGCTATAAATTATGGTAAATTTATTTCCGTAAATTATCGTAAATCTATTATTGTAAATTTATTATTACGATAGTAAATTTACATGGTGTTTCTACAAAATTATACTTTGAATAGCACACAAATATAATTATATTCATTTGTGATCTCAACATTGTTTAACATCAGTTCCGGATGCAATGTAACCTGAATATCTCATACACTTCAAGAAAGCAAAGTTGATCAAATTTTACGTCCTGGGGCCCAGTAGCATAGCAAACTCGATAGTTACACGGCACATTTCCGTACACTCTTATTCACACACCATAAAAACAATCGAGCGCGAATATGTGAATATGTGCCCCCTCCCCCTCCATTTTCGAGTTTGCTACGGGACCAGTAGTAAAAACTCTTAACCGCATTCTTCTCATTCACCACATTAGAAATCAATCTTATTTTGATAGAAATTAGTCGGGCAGGACATGAATATATGAATATACCCATCCCCTTTAATTAACGTTCTAGCATCGCCCTTGCTATAGTCTTTGTAAGCGTATAGCGGTAGAAAGAGTAAGTGCTATAAACGGATTTCATTTTACCTTCAGCTGTAGTTAACTGGCTGCTATACTGATTTGCAATATCAAAAAGTTCTGTACAAAAAGAATAATTTGATGTAAGAATATAATACGTAATGTCAAAGTGGAAAATTGGAAAACTTTTCAACGCAAGATTACAGTATATAGGGAAACACTTGTGTATTTGAGAAACACTATCACAATGTCATCCTTACGTTCGATATCAAGGGAATCTGGTAAAGCGTGATTCATCAGATCAATGTTACTCATGTCCAAAAATGGTGTAAAATCAAATATGTCTTCTTCTAATGCTTCAGAAGCATTAGGGTCTGTACTTCTACTTGGATCTGGGTATCCCAAACACTCCTCAATAGGCTGATAAAAAAGAAACTCAATTTTAACTGTTAACATGACATTAATAATAGTTCATCATTACATTCCCAAATTATTGGTGTATAACAGAATGTTTTATCCGTATCTACGGTTGGAGTAAATAACTGCATAATGTCAGGCGGTTATGAAAGAAAAAAACACTCAAGCTGCACAAGAACAGTTAATTTTCACTTTATATTGTGCCTGTATGGGTTTAATAAGTGTATTTCGGTTTGTTGGCAGCGTTGATTTTTCAATCGGTTATTGGGGTTTTGCTTTAAATAATTTACACCAAAATAATTTGTTATACCAAAGTAATTTCTTATATTGTATTTATTTAAGCTGTTTTTGTGTGATGATCTAATGCTACAAATGATGCAAGTTTTTTTTTATAAACGAATCTGAAACTATTTTAACTATTGAGAGCGTTTTAAAAAAAGACCTTGGGTTGTCAGAACGTTGTCAGAGCCCACAAGTACACGAACATATTGAAATACAGAAATACACATATAAGGTCTAAGGGCACAATATAAAGCTAAAATGAGACTGTTCCCGATAGGGCGAGTTTACAATCATTTTCATTACCTTGCTGCCGAACGGGGTGGAGTCTAATCATTTATACAATGGAGTGACTGAACTCCAGCAACTGGATGCAAAGGCCACTACAGGAAAGTCATGAAAATTCGAGTGACCAGCATTTGCTTTGCACGTATTCAACTCAACAGTCATAATATGAATTTATTGAAACTAAGGATTCACTAAATTTCTAAAAATATCTGATATGGTGTTCAAGGTACTGAGGTTTTTTTTCATACAGAATGTCTGGGTAATATAATGAGTAATGTGATGATGTTTTACTTCAAAACCATTTTTCCTCATGCGCTGTTACCATAAAAACAAAAGGCATAGAACTGGCGTATCTCTACAAAATAGCGGATTTCGAAAGGCATTTTGGCTCGTTCCAGTCTCCTGTGGCAAAGAATTTTTTGCGCTCGAGAGCTCGTTGCACGAAGAACAAATCATTAAACTATGGCAAATTTCGAAGGGCACGTTCAGCAAAAGATGGGGACACGACTTGTGACCGAGTAAACATTCTGTGTTATTCAGTGGCGGATCCAGGGTAAGTCAAAATAAATTATAGCAGCTCAATTTTAAATTCAAAATAACTTTATAACAATGTCATAGGTTATGAATTTCAAAAGAATAAAATTTAACCAATGAAGTTGCTTTGAAGGTATTTTAAAATGTAAATATATCCTAGAATGAGCTGTGGTAATTTATTTTGACTTAAGCTAGATCCGCCACTGGTGTTATTTCTATGTCGGTTACACTATGCAACTTTATTTGTCTCGCAATCGTACGACGCACGTCTAGTAGAGACTGGGGACAACTTTCAAATAGCAAGTTGTCATTGAGGGAGCAACAGAAATATTGCAATACATGCTGCAAGAGCGATGCTACATTGTACAATGTCCACTAGTTGGAATGTTGCGGCAATCGTTGCAAAAGTCGAAGTGAGCACGAGTTTAAAATTTGCTCAGTCATTGTTTTGAAACACCTATATAATGATAATCGAGTAACAAACGTTTACAATAAAACCGGCGCGTATAAGACCCTACATTTTAACAATCTGTCAGGCTAAAATTACGTTTTTCTCGCCATAGATTTGTCACAACGAAAAAATTTGAGTCCATTTGAAAGACTTCACTTGTTTTCTCCTAACAAGGACAATATGCTACAATTATATATCAGAGCCTGTTAGGCTAAGTTGAAAAATTTAGGTTCTTATACGCGGGGTTTTACTGTATTTAATAATAAGCCCCAATTTCTGCACTGCCGGTAAAAGTATATCCTCTGGGAGTTGAAAAATTGCTCTTACACGATGCACGTTTAGATAAACTTACTGGATTATTCAAAAATTCAATTAGAGGGCGGTCATCATTGCAGGCTTGAAAATTCGGTTTCATCGCCGTGGTAGCAATATTTGGCTGAAAAGAAAAAGTAACATGTTATGTTTCTAAAGACATTCATATTACTTTTTAGTATAATTTCTTTAGTGAATAATGGTTAAGAAGGTTTTTGATTGGTTGACTGACCAGTAAATGTGAGGCATTATTTACTAGTTGGCATTTTTTTCAAAATGGCCGCCAATGAGAGTCGTTTTGATGTATTATACTTTTTCCAAAATTAGCAAATGGTGTTAAACTATCTTAAGGTAGTAGATTGTCTGCAAAACATTGATGTTAAACTATCTTAAGGTAGTAGATCGTCTGCAAATACCTTATTAAATACTTTTTTCACTATTTAGAAATTACAAGTAGACTTTAGTCTTTACTTAGAAATTTTCAGAAGTAAACTGTATTCATAAAAGACGACAGTGCATTTTATGCACGTAAATTTTACTAAAGAAATTATACCTCAGGCTTAGTGATTAGTTAGAGTTAAATACCGAGAAGGAGGGATGTATGTCATATGTTAATGGTAATTAATTCATTTTTGAGTCGGTTTTCTCTGATGTACCGCGGGTTGTATACAGGTTATTTACCTTGAATAAATAATTAGATCAAAGTTGTGGAAAAATCTCGACTTAAATTGTCTAAAGTCAAAAGACTCTGTTAGAAAACCTCCTCAAAAATAAATTAAGTTAGTTAAATACCTTGAAAGTCGGGATGTATGTCATATACAGCCCTCGGACGCTGCGCGTCCTCGGGGGTTGTATATGACATACATCCCTCCTTCTCGGTATTTAACTCTAACACATTCACTTCGACTTCGTCTCGGTGAATATTCACCAATAATCACTTCGCCTTCGGCGAATAATTGTTAAATAGCATATAGTAATATACGAGCGCAGGCCCTTCGTCGGGAAGTTAGTAGCAATACTAGCGCAGGTCACAAAACCGCAATACGATATTTCAAGCAAAAGAAACGGAAATTCACGCGCGTAACTACAACTCACTATAACCTCGTTCCTAGGACTTTTCCACTTTGAAGTCAAAAAAGCCTGGAACGAGGTTAGTACGTTCATTAGCTCATTGGACAATAAGTAAACTGGAACGATAACCCATAGGGGAGGAGGGATTGAAGCCATCTCAATTTGAATTTTCTGAGTTTTGACTTGAATTGAACTACCTATCGCCAAACGTTGGATTGTATATCAAACTGAAAAAATCAGAATGCTTAGTACTTGATAAACAGGTTAAAGCCAAAAAGAAATGGCAAAATTGCGCGAATGCTTTTGTGTTTTTTAAAGAACTTTTTTCCTTAAATTCTTGATATACGAAATACTTTTTAATAGCTTCAATTTGATACACGACAAAATCAAAGATCAGAAAATCGTGTTTCTCCCACTGAATGTGATTATTGTTAATGTATTGAGAGCACGTACGGCGGTTAACTTGAAACATGAGATGTTTATCGAAATATATGTATGTGCCCAAAACGTGGGCGTTTGGGAGCTTAAGCAATTCCCGTTTTAGTTGTTTGCACGGGAATTCCTACAAAAATACAAAGCATTTGTGAACATAGTTTACTTTGTCGCACTAAACAATTGGCAAGCACCGACAAAAAGTTCGGATAACAACTAAAAAATGAAAAGGACTGTATGTATTGACTAAACGTTCACACACCTAATTCGTTTATGAGCTGAAACTATAAATTTAAATAACTGGCTCTGGATCACGTTTCGAAATTCAGCAGTCACTAAGCATTCTTTAGATCAAGTGACCTTGGGTTGGAGTTATGATCTTATCGGGCTCAAATATCTACCAAAATTAACTAATATATTTTATGGGATTGCTTTCCTGGGCTAACTTTATCATGTCACGTATATAAAGAAGGCAGCACCTGTATGTGTTAAAGATTGCTACATATCTATAAACCTGTGGACTTCCACACATGCATGCAGTAATTCCATTTTCTGAGAATAGACTTGACCTCCATATAGCGCATATAATATTACATTTACAAAAAACATACAATGTAAATAAGACACTAATAATTTACTGCATACCTAAATGCATCCCTATGATATTTTGGTTATTTTTTATAATTGATAACATTATTTTGAACGTACACGATGAAGCCTCTTATAATCTGATGTGGGTTGAAAATGTGTCATGTGGGTTGATACTGATTTCTGTCCGATCAAATCTCACATTCCTTATTAGCCGTAATTTAACGTGTCTGAACCTGTCGCGCGAGCCGGACAGTTTCTGAAACCTATTCAAGCAGATAAAACACATTAGAGGAAACCTAATCCTCATCAACTTAGTAAAAACTTAGTAGTAGGTGACGTTCATGAACATTCTAATTCAATGGCCATATGCCCGCGTTTCACAGTTAATTTTATACCGATCAAATCATGTACAGCACTGTGTAAATTGTTGACAACATCGGCTCCTCAGAACATTATTGTCTTTCCTTGGCGACAAATTTGTAACAACCAATTGTTCCATACGAACAAATACTGACCTGCTACTCATTTGGGGAAGCTTGCACAAGCCTCTTATCAAAATGGCGTTTTATCATATAGAGAGAGTTTTCATGAGTATGAACAACAAATCTGAATGAGTTTCTAAGAACTATTGTTAACAAAACGTCTTTTGCATATATTATACTGCATGAAGAAACACCGCAAGAGAAAGTGGATTTGAACGCCTACACTGATTAAACCGGTGGTGTTTTTGTTGTTGTTATTCAGTATATTTGTGCTAGATTATATAATGACATAGTGTGGCCAATTGGATATAATTTCCTTTTAGTATTGCTCAAAATATGCTACAGAAACATGTTCCTAGCCTATTGACATTGTATTTTTCCAATCTAAAATAATATATTGGTATAAATAACTTTTGAGGGAAAAAATAAGCATGGTATGTAGGTGCTAAAAACGGTAACATGTAACTTTGGGTCCAGTTCATGTTTTGTACCATGCTAAAAATATTACTGCATGCGCTGATACAGTGATAACATCATGTCATGCATAAAATCACCAACTATGTGCTAGTGTTTGTTTTTGCTAAATGCCCCTAAAAACAGTCAGTGAAGATTTGCCGTTCAGTTATGAACATAGCATGACCCATACTGTATAGTGTAAACAAGTATGTAATAGGAAATACGCCGTTTCAGTAATTAGTGTAAGTACGCTTTAAGTCAGCTATTAGCTTCTGCTAGTAGCCATACAAGTTATTATAGCTAGGATATTTAAATTTATGTAATAAGTTATTCAGTTTCACAGACAAACTGTTCTTTGTTCAAAATCTTACAGGTGATTTACCTCATAAGAGCTAAAATCGGCATAATAATTTGCTTGTTCGCAGGATAGTTCTAATAACTTTTGTTTTTTTAAACTCGACAATATTACACGAATCCTTAGCGGCATTTGCCACATTTTAAGTAATGCATCATTGAAATATGCAACCTCAAATCGAAATATGCTTGTTTGATACAAGTCTTGAACGATAATCGCAGCCTTACATAAATAATGTTATTATCCTCGTGAAAATATTCAGATTGATTATTCACACAACATCAATTGCTTTGAAATTCACTGAATTCCAGTCTTATGATAACACGGCTGATCTGATTGAGCATTTAATTAAAATAACTTTATATACAATTACAAAGTATATTCTCTTGTCATTTAATTACATGCCGTGAATAACTTGGAGCTACAAGGCTTCAAATATTTTAAACGCAAACATGAACATAACTAAATTAGTTTTAGCAAATTGAATCATCATAAAGTTAACGTATATGCATACATGGACACCAATAATGTGCATCTTAAATTTTTTATTGTTTACGCAGTATGTCACCCGATTTCGCAGAAAGGAATTGCTGTTGCATCCCTGCAACACTGCATACAGCTGTAAATTTTTCCTTTCTTCACTAAGTTGCCTAGACACAATAGGCTGCGGCTAGTTTATGGCTCAATCCGAGTTCACAGTACACGCCTTTTTAATAAGAACTTTCTGCTTAAATTGCTGCAATTAAGCTGTCATACATGCTTCTAGAACGTCTCGAAGAAGCAATCAATTCCTAACCGGCAGCTACATACCAAGCTGCACAAGTCGTTGTAGCTTTTCGCCGGCTTCCCGCGAGGTAACTACTATCATGTAACAACAAGCATAAACTAATATTTAATCATGAAGCAACAATACTCACATGTGAATTATGCCGTATACCAATTCTGCAACATCAATGCTGTGAAATATCTAAACACATGTAATCGGCTCGTTTACCTGACCTTCATAAGGCGAGTTCGTGCATTTGAGCCAGCAGACCAAAATATGAGAGTATATATTTACAAGATGCTGGAACGCCACTTTGAGAGTGTCTTAGCGCTGTTCCAGCGTAACACTTGTCATCCGGTGTCACCGGGTGGTCTTGGCACCATAATTTCGTGGCGTCTCAAATATCACTTATCAAATTTTGATACTTTAAGATTTACGCAACTCCACGAATGCGCAGCTGTGCAGGCCTGCAGGATAACCACAGTTGCGAAACAAAATGAAAAATGACTGTATTCCAAAAACAACATTACAGCGTTTCAATTAGTAAACATTTTATGCAATCAAAATACAGCACAATATATGTACCTGTATGATAACGAAATCCAAGAAATATTCCCTGAGACACTTGAATACAGCTTATTGGAATGAACCAGTTTCAGCAAGAAGCCCAGTTGGCTATCCTCGAATCAACTTTGCAGTTAGCTCTGGATCTTTGCAGTTTGCCAACGATGCAAAACTATTGTTGTAATGTTTTTCTCATGATTAACCTTTTGTATTTGTACTCATATTGACACCGGATGCAAATTCCTAAGAGACGTGAACAATCGGGGAGGTCAAGGGGTATTAAACAGATGCAGTTTGAATGCTAAGACTTTCAAATTATTCCACCCGAAACAAAGAATCGAAAGCATAAATATGTGTTTATGAGTTGTCGTTTCAGAGCTGGATCTCGTGGTTTCCAATTATAGCATTATAATGATTCATTTCACAATTAGTCTAAACTGATATTAACCACAGGCGCGGAACACGGTATTATTTCCGTTTACCTTACATAACTAATTTAAGGGTTTTAAAATTACATGTTTCAAAACATATGCAACACGAGTAGTTTACTTCGATCATAAAATATATGGTCTGTCCAAATGAAACGAAATTAATCCAACGGATCCGGCACTCACTATTCACAAATCATCCCAATGCGCTGTGCTTCGGCTTTTCGGCTCCAATAATCAATTTAAAATGCCAAATATGTCGCCTTTGGCTATAATTGTTGCCGACTTAAAATGTACAGTTCATGAAGGCTCCAAAATCCCAACACGTTTCTAGTAGATTGCCGTTGGCACTTCGCAGCATGAGAGTAACAGACTCACACAGTGACAAAAATCATTTCATTCTCACCTCTCGACACTTACCTCGTTCAAATCCATACATACTCATGCATGGATTTGCTCCCCCTCCATCAATGCGGACACAATTATGATGGGGTGTTCTGAAAGAACACATGTAGAAACGGACGAACTTTGCGTTTTAGACTTATTTTCAACCTGTTTGTGTGCCGTTAGTTCGCGATTATTTTAAAGTACATGAAGTTAAGCCGCTGCTACACTATGCATCTTGTATTGCAAATTGCAATGCAGTTGTGACTTGAACGTTAGTCAGAAGAAGCCACGGTACGTACACGTATAGGTCTTTCCCAAAAATGTATGCAAGTTTTCCGTATAATTGTGGAAGCAATCAATTTCTATAAAGATATGAATATTGATAACTCAGTTGAAACAAGCATAGCAGGGCCAAATTGTCGGGCTAGCTACGCCAAAGTATTGCTATGGTAGTGGAGTAAACAGGTGACCTAGGTTTGACTTCACTATAACTTCACTATTGTTACTATTAATAAACAATTAGCCTATAAAAACATATTATGTGAGGTCAGATCTGAACCTTTGTATAGCAATACTTTGGCGTAGCTGGCCCGACAATTTAGCCCTGCTATGCTTGTTTCAACTGCATTATCAATACTCATATCTTTATAGAAATTGATTGCTATATATATATATATATATATATATATATATATATATATATATATATATATATATATATATATATATATATATATATATATATATATATATATATATATATATATATATATATATATATATATATATATATATATATATACATATATATATATATATATACATATATATATACATATATATATATATATATATATATATATACATATATATATATATATATATATATATATATATATATATATATATACATATATATATATATATATATATATATATATATATATATATATATATATATATATATATATATAAATATATATATATATATATATATATATATATATATATATAAGTATATCACAAACCCCTCTCCAAATAAGTTTAATAGCATCATCAATATAGATATATCACAAACTAAACTTTGTAAATTCAAAATTTTATATTCAGTTCATGAAGGCTATATATATATATATATATATATATATATATATATATATATATATATATATATATATATATATATATATATATATATATATATATATATATATATATATATTGTGAGCTGGCTAAGATACTGAGCTCGTTAATATTAACGTGGACTGCTGCTTAAACCAGGAATAAACCAGCTTATAGACACATTTAGGCCAGGCAGACGTTGAACATATTCACGTGCCAAACCTACTGCATATAAGCTAAACAAAGATTTTTGTTCATTTGCATTATAGATGCGGAGCATGATGCGTAATTGATATTCAATTGATAACATTCGCCCGCTATTTTAAACTGTCACATGCACGCGTTAAGGTTGCTATTTCGAATTTCCTTTTTGCTTTTCTGGAGTAATTGTGTAGATAATTAATCAAAAAGACTCATTTGTGCCAGAAACTTTGATCTGTGATTCTGATGATGTCAAATAGTGATCATGCATTATCAAGGGCTTGCATGTGTTTCATTTTTCCATTTACTTTTCTGTTAATTCCGACATTCTAATGAGTGATTGATTTTGAACTATATATTGTAACAGTCGGTAGGAAACAGGAAATTATGTCACGCCCGGGACAAATAGCCAACTATAACGTTCAGTTGGACATATGAAGCTAAACAGAACACAAAGAAAAGCCGGAAAAGATCCGGAAACGCACCATACAATATAAACTTTCAGTTTCAGAGACGCGGATATTTCAAGTGCAATGGATGGGGCGTGTGCGCGCACTGTTATATTTATGAATGAAACCAGATCCTTGTAAACACTTTTTGTTTGCATTGGAAAATTTGCAATTATATATATATATATATACAGCAAAAAATGAACAACCTGTTCTGGCCCGATGAAAACAGCAATGAACAATGTTTTGCTGCCCACATTGTTCAATGTTGTCAACAATATTGTTCAACATTGTTACACGTGATTGCAGGCTAATTCAGGCTCAACAATACTGAACAATATTGTTGACAACATTGAACAATGTGGGCAGCAAAACATTGTTCATTGCTGTTTTCATCAGGCCAGAACAGGTTGTTCATTTTTTCTGTGTATGTATATTTGTATATATATAGAGGATTACACGGCAGTGCGAAGATATGAATTTTGGTTTCACCACGAGAAGATAAAATTCATATCTTCAAACCGCCGTGTAATGTTCTGTTTATTATATAGTTGTAAACTATTTAAGACTCAAGTCAGTAATATTAATTTTCGATCAATAATGCTAAAAATATGGCTTTATTTCAATATTATTTAAACTAAAACAATACCTATTCATCATTTTAGTGTTTTCTTGTATTATTTCCATTTTTGTCGGCGCAAACATGTAGTTTTTTTTTCTTTAAACAAAGGTAAAAATTGGTTCGCTGCTCTTACAAACATCGCCATTTTGAAAATACAAAACTATTGTCGGGAAATGATCACGTGATCGATATCTTCACTAGTGAAGATATGGAAAATATCTTACGGTGTATTTTCAGTATCTTACTGTCAACTATATAATAAATATATATATATATATATATATATATATATATATATATATATATATATATATATATATATATATATATATATATATATATATATATATACATATATATATATATATACTTCCCACTACAGTTTGTTTCATCTAGATGGAATCTTTAGGTGGTTGGCCTTTAGATGAAACAGGCTCTAGTGGTATGTTTTTAAGATATTTTGCACAATTATACATTTTTATATTTGGCTAACACGTTATATTAGCTTGTATTTTAAACAACATTAACTCTATTGTAAAAGAATTCTTTGTCATTAATTTGCTCTGGTTAACTCAATAATTACTTTGAACTAAGAGTTTGCAGAGCAAACTTAAACGTTTCAATTGTTCTAAAAAAGCGCTTACGTGTCAGTTCATGGCGAAATGAATTTATCATTAATATCAAGCAATAAATTCTGGGTCGTGCAAGTTTCGCATGAGCGAGTGATGACCATAGACTAGATGGTGCATCCCACACTGTGGGCAGGCGAAAATTGAAGCCAGATCGCAGGCGCTTGTTCCCCCAGAGTTGACATGGAGCATGATAATTTGTGTATTTTGTATCGCGAGAATGGACAAAGTTGACAAAAAAGTATTTAATACACAAATCCAGAGAAGTATAGTGTTTTCTGTAGCATTTTTTTATGTGTGGCCTACCGTTGAGATTTTTTACTTCACTTTTTGATATACAGATGCACTATCTAGTGTATATGAGATATCTACAATGATGACAGCTGTCAAACTTTAAACGGAATGCCGTGGATGTCACAAGCACTGGACTCAAGCGTTTTGTCCTAACTGATATAAACAGTTATACAAAAACACATGCTTTCTCGGTGTATTCGTCTCAAATAAATATTATAAATGACTGAGAAGAATTAAGTCTTAATTCTCGCTTTACCTCGAAATATCTAATATCTAATTTCAATGTATTTTTCCATCAACAGGGAGATGGAATTCAGCCTTTAAAGTGAAAGATGCATATTTTTGAGCCAGCAAAATAAAACAAAAAAGAAGGAACTGTTTGGGAAAAAAGCGAAACCGGTATTATTCTCCTTTCTTTTCGTAGCCTGCGCAGCATGCCCATTGAACTTTAATAGATCTGAAACGATAAGTCGGGGGGAAGGACCCAATCCTTATAAGAATTTCGTTAAAAAAATTAATATCATTTTTGTATCCGTAAATTTCTTTATTAAAATATGCTGACAGATTTCCAACATTCATAAATATTTAAACAATGGCAGCTGAATTTATATAATATGGTATAAAATTATTAGACAAAAATCGTACTATCAAGGAAAAATGTTGAAGCAAAGACGAAAATTACGAAAAATCTGCGAGATTTTGGTTGCTTTTTTCTGAGTTTTTGAAAGTTCAAGTAAGGACTGAGACGTGAAACCACAGGAATTATTTAACTCCATGCAAAATACATTCGTATGCGAAGTTTTAAGAAGATTGAACGTTTGGTCGAAAAAAATGCATTCAAAAATATTGTTTATATTACAGTCGCTCGGTCCATTGAATTAATAAACAAATTGCGAAGCCGAAAATAACACCACTCGAAAAACGACAATTTCTTCATGTTTTGAAAGGGTTAAAGCAATGATAGTTCAAGATAAAGAGGAATGCAGTACCTGGCGTTCACTGCAAAAAAAGTTTGGGGCTGTCTAAAAGTTCCATTATATATTTTTTATTAGCTCAAGAGCAGTTTTCTTTTACATGTACAAACATTTGTAATTTTTTCAAAATACTAAGTCAAAATGCTCAATTTTTGCTGCAGATATGTGTAAGACAGTTGGAACTAAACAGGAAACCTGGTTTGAATCCAAAACAATGATGTCTGTTGACAAAAACAGTGTATTTCTTGCCAATTGTTGCTCGAAAACTTCTGAAAAAGTTCTTACTTCTCGAAAACCAAATCCGACCTCTCCCCAGTCTTTTTAAATGTTGATTTTCCAGCGCGCCGGCTTCAGCTAATCATAGCTTGAAAGTTAGAAGTTATCGTTCCAGATGTATCATAGTTTAATGAGCAGGTCAGCCTCGCCTGCCTTGCGGGCTAATTCCCTCTCCCAAACTGACTGGCTTCCACGCAAGCTATCCTTTTTAGAGCTGATCATAAATTGCAAATTATCATTATAAAAAATGGCCGCACCTCGATTTTACCGTGATCCTTTGCGAATCTAAATTAATTTTAATAAAAGCTAGAAGAAGCTTCTCAACACAAGTTTTCGCAGATAGTACCTTATTCTCGCTAATTTTCATTAATCTTTTGTGTGGTTTTAATCAAGCAAAAGGATTTCAAATTTCGCAAATGATCACCGATAGTAAAACATTGATCGTAGGTAAACCCAGGTCCTTATGCTTATAATTTCAGTAATGCACTCTTAGTTAGTTTGAAAGAAAGAAAATTTTCAAACCTTTTTAATTTGTGTCTCTATTTACTTTTCTCTATTTAAATGACATTAGTGCAGCGTATTCAATCACTCATTATGATATTCCCTTATGACTTACTTATAATAGCAGCAGTCTTTTCAAGTCAAGGTAACCCATGCTCTAGCTCAGTCTCAATACTGTGTGATGCTTACTAATGCTGCGCTAATGGTATGCTTAAAAACAGTTACAATTTAGTCGTGCATGGATTTTAGGTTTCCTTTTTGATTTATGGAGTGACAATTAGGAATTAATTGAAAAATCGTGCATGTTAAAAATTTAAACCTTGAATATGTATTCTTTGCTAGTTCTTGACTCAGCTATTATTTTAAGGTGGAGTTGCTGTACCACTTTTCTGAATGGGAAATATATTCGTAGAGTTGAAAGTTTTGCTTTTATGTATTTTTTTACCACACGAATGGCCTTGTTGAATTGAATACAGCCTAGCAGAAGACGAGTAATTACATTTTTAATAGAAAAGTACCGCTCATGTTAAATCAACATTACATAAAAGTCAAAACCCCCAACTGTTGAAATGTATTATTTCCCATTCAAAATGTGCTGGCAACTCCAGCTAAGAATAATCCCTGTCTTCACTAATTATGTTATTCAAAAGAATGGAACCAGCTTCACCAAACCACGTCAGTGAGTTAATCTCGTAGAAATACTTATATTATTTCTTGCTGGGATTTTCCTGCATGGATTAGGGCTTGAGTCATTGGGGTGGAGTTGGCCTGATCTTATAGTAATTTTATGTTTATTTAACAAACGTTTTCCTGTAGCTTTACGTAGTAAACAATAACTTACTATTACCCAATAAAATCATCACTTTTAGATCATTTAAGGCACGATATGCATGAATTAGCCAGTAGGTTTCGAACCGGATGGGAGAGATTCAGTATTTCCTATATACAGACTAGCCAATATAGATTTATATTTAATCATGTTGCCCAATGAATAACGTCGTTCTCCTTTACATATTTTTCACTGCAATCAGTGCTATATACCAATGTTGGTTTCAAAGTAAAACTTTTTTGAAGAATGGGTTGTTCTGCTTATTGCGCATGCTCAATAACCACTCTCTAGACAGCATTATTGAATATTTCCAGGGAGTGACTACTTCTGGTTAAGGCACCTGCTGAGTGAGAAACAGATGACCGGAGTAGTGCTTAGCACCCAACATAATCTTCTGTGTACGTTTCTGTGATGTGGGTCTTTACTATAGGCTTTTAACTTTTTGGTCTTCTCTACCTGCGTGCACATGCGCACGGAAAATGTTGAATATTTCTAATTCTATTTCAGTACTAATTAACCGGACGAATACACATTAAATCGTACATATAATTGTATTACGTGCCTTACTTAAGTGGTTTTTTTATAGCTTAAAGATTTAAATTCTTCCAAAAAAACGCAAAAAATTCTTAAAAAACGAAAGCGTGGAATGTTGGTTTATGTCTAAAAAATACCAGACCACGATAATAATCAAATCCCTGACCTTTGAAATTTAAATGAAGTGCAGTGTCTGTATGTTTTGATAATGAAAGTAGACATGGAAAGCAGTATACAGGTGACAACAGTTTAAACTTTAAAGGAAGACTTACAGTTTAATCATATCTTAGCTCTTTCCTAAATTATCGTGCTCTAGTTTCTATTTTGTCATATGAAGTGTGCAGCTATAGGTTTACTATAAAGATAGCAGCCAAGACGTTTCAAGAGTTTGTAAGATAACTCAACGAATGATAGATTGCAGTACACATTGTACATTCAATGTTTAAAACTGTTGTACTGCACGATTTACCTCCATAAACACTGAAATAGATTGATCACACAAGTGGTTGAGGCTTCCTCAGAAAATCGCATTGATGGGCTTGTCTGCATTTTTTATTGAGCGCTTCTCCTCCCCAAGTTCGGAAGCGGAAAAAGACAAGCCCTATCTTTAACTGACGTATTAATCTCAGACTTGCAGAGCTAATAGTTTTTATAAACAGCAATAGCCAACTATGCGAACATAGGATCGAATTTTTTAGGACCCGGAAAGCTGGGAGGTACCACGGACTCAGCTTAAGGTTTAAGCGGTTTTCTAACTTCCCACGTGCTTAAAAATACAATGAACCCAGAAAAAATCTTTCATAAGATTTCTATATGGCACACAAAAAGAAAAATCCCCTGATTTTCTCCATCGTGGTTCCAGTGCGCTCTTCAGTGGAGCAGTCGCAAACGTCCATATTACATATATATGTTATTTCATAACGGCATTTTTGTATTTCTTTTGCATAATTAAGTATAGTCACTAGCAAAGGGTTAGCAACGACTTGGATTTTAAAATTTAACACCCTAGCGGGTTTCCCTAAGGCTTGGTCCTCACCACCAATGATGGCGGCTATCTCGAAGGACGTTCTTTTTACATCAAATCGAAGCTTTAGTCAATAGTCTTCCGCATAAATGCTACTCAGTCTAAGACGTTAAACAATCGCTGCAAACTATTCTTTGACAATGCAGGTCTAAACCATGTTCTAAAGAAGCAAAAAATTTTCTTGACTTTGCTTTTTTTAGGGAACAATTAAACAACAGCCTACTTTTTCACGCTAATAATTCACGTGAAGTCAGTATTAAAATGACGTTTGAGTTTAAGAAGCTAGTGCGTAAAAATGGGACAGAAATTACAGGATCATGAATACGCTAAATCTTTGTGCGTAATCCTTATAAAAGCACATTCTTTGCAATTACGGCCACATTGTTAAGTAAGGACTTCGTTGAAGGCTGTACACTATAGAACTATTTTAAACCCTAGCCTGCTTAATAACAAGGGACACATGGGCGAAAACGGGGGAAAAACAAAAAATACAATAACATGGAAAATCACATATTTTTTCATAATTAACGTACTAAGTAACCTTTAAAGCAATTTCTAGACTTACTGCATAACTGCACAACTGGTTCACTTGGATTGGTCGATTTGCGTATCCAAAATGATTTTGCCCAAACGAATTTGCATAGAGCCAAGCGTTGGTGTTCGTCATGATTACGCCTCAAACTTATTCTCAATGTGTAAGTCCTCCAATCTATTTGCAGTCTTGTAACTGCAAAGAGAAAGAAACCTGAGACTGAACACACGTTATACTGTATACTTTAATGATATAGCATTTGTAAATTTTGAACGCTTATTGGCTAAGAGCCGTTCATATAACAATGTCAACACAGAAAACTTCTCGCTGCTCTTCTGTGAAAGTCATGTATTGTTGCCCTTTATATCCTTTGTGACAGAATATAAAAACGTACTGCATAAAACTTTTTGCGTATTAATGTACATTTATCCCAATCGTGGGAATTGGATTAAAACAGAATCGTGTGAAAACATTCCGTCCTTTGGATGTCATATTTCCACGCAATTTCTCGTAACTTTTTCCAATTTCCACTCGTGTATTCATAAAACCGTATGCCACTGAACATAAAAATGCTTTGTAACTCTTAAAGAGAATGTTTTCCGGATTAGTACCAGCGGATTACACATTGGTGTTGGGATGAGTAAGCACCAAAAAAAACATTGAAACAATATCTAAAATTTAAAGCTGGTATTCAAAACAGTAGTAGGGAATTATACAGTAGTGCACAGTATAACGCTAATTCAATCAAAGTGGCATCGTAGTCATCGACAGTGTTAATCTTATTCACAACTACATTTTCCTCATCATTCGTTGTGTTTCATATTGCAAATTTCTTTTATGACAACACTAACGTTTATGACAACACTAACCGAAGTTAGCTGTGTCTTAGTTCATCATTTAACGTGTACAAACACGATTTAAACACTATAAAGGATATATAGATATAAAAGTTTTCATCGAAACCAGGTAATTTGCATTCTGGACAGGAATTGAAACTCGCATAAAAATCGGAAACACATTCGTGCAAATTAATGAGATTATGGCATTATACGCGCAAACGGTCCCGTTTCACAAGAACTTTCGAAACTACGAACACGATGTTTATGACAATTGGATTTTCTTATGATGATAATATATTTATCAGTTTTGATTTTGCGTGATCATCCTATCTGGTTAAAGGTCAAATCAATAAAAGAGGACGAAGAACGAGTGCATTAATATGAATAATGAACAATTAGCATTCATCAGAATTTTTACTCATGCAGTGGCGAGACCAACTTATCAATTTCTTTGCTGGCATTGATTTTTTAACTCTCATTCCACTTAATTAATTCTGAGATACTATCTCGCACATATGGATGTAATTTCGCATATATAGTGCATATAGAGATACAATCTCGTATATATAGTGTGATATATTCAGAGATGTTTTCTTTGAAACTGAAAGAAAGGTAGCTATATTGCACCGAAAATATTTGCACAATACCTTAAACAGAAAAACTCTACTGTTTTCTGACAGGTGCATGATATATGAGATCTAAAATGGCCAATATTATTTTTTGCGATATTTTCTTTTTTGGTTCAAGTAAATAAACGAATTACGAAAACATTTTCCCAGCTTCTTTCATAAAGGGAGTAATTCTGAAAACACATAAAAAATCGCATGCATTTCATCTTCATTGATTTTACTTTCTCAAGGCAAAGGTATTCAATTGTTATCGCGTCATTGTGTCAACATGTCAATATACAACCACAGATATAATGAATAAAATTTTATAAAATTTCAGTTGTACATGCAGCTGGTCTTCTTAAAGGACCTGTGTCAGCTGCAGTCACATTAGAAAATTCTAAAAATTACTATATTTATAGCACCTGATAAAGATAACTTCTTAGAAAGTTATGCACGGTTTCTTACTAGCAATACAAAGTAGTGAATTGATTTCTCATAATATTGCCACAGAATAGAAATAGACAGAAGGCTCGAGTCGGAACCTTTGAAGTTTGTGTCGCCATGTAGCATTGCGCATGTTCATTATGCATGTTCTGGCCAGTCAATTACCTTTTTTGGCCAATAGAAACGCTGAACTGGCTGTTCCGCCATTATTCTGGCCAGCATTTGCATAAAGGCAGACATATTGCGCTGCTGAGTGGCCCTAATGTTTATTCCCCATGCAGTGATATTGCCAAAATTTCAAGGTGTTTTGATCAAGGCGGTATTCGGGCATGCGAGTGATATCAAATTCTATGACACTTTGATATTTTCAAATATTAATTTAGAATTTTCGTTTACGGAGTTTACGGTTTCTTAACTGATTGCACAATATTATGTGTATAAGAGACCGCTTTAGCCTTTGTTTTCAAATAATGATGAGTAAGTTGTTATTTTCAGCCTTACAATTAGCACATTCCATGTAGCAAAATTTCAGTCATTTAGTAAATTATTGACTTAATTATTACCCCTTGCGCTATTGTCCCTTGCGCGCTAAACATTGTCCTACATATATTTGTAAACTGGTATAGAAATGGTAATTTTGTTGATAACTTCAGCAATGACATGTAGACTTCTAATAGTGAAATTTATTAAATCTCTTTTCAAAAATAAGCCCTTATAAGTATGCACATTATGAGCTCGCTGAAAGAGCATTATTGTCCGTTCAATCTTCTATATTCCAAGAACTCAATGAAGTTTCTAGATTGAAAATGACGCAATGCAGTGAAAATATTTTTTATGCGTGTGTATATAACGATTATTTTTTCTTTCATTTCCCTTCCTTGTTCAACAAAAACATCAAATTCAATTTAATTTACTGGAAAAGAGCGATACAGGTCTGCCAATTGTAAATAGCTGTGTACTGTTTGCGTATATATTGCAGTAAACTATGCTAGATTAAAAAATATTCTGCTATCTATGCAAATAATTCAAATTGGTGCATATAAGAACAATTTTAAATGTTAAATTCTTGATAATAGTAAAAACAATCCTTAAGAGTATTCAATAAATTGGTTGCAACAAACCAAAATGAGCACAACACATGATGGATGTTGCAATTAGGAATTCTAAATAATCTATTTTTATTGATTTCAATGTGTGAAAATGTAATTTACCACCACCTCATGTTGCTTTAACATCTGCTCCTATCGACAGGTGCACTTAAGCTTTTGTTTCAAGCGAAGCCGCGAGCTCTATGAATCATGTTTTAACTTGAATACCTAGTCCATTATACCCATAGGTTCCGAGTAGTGTGTTACCACGATCACAAACCTATATTTGCTAGATGTGAAAGGCAAACTGAATGTCCATGCATACACACTGTGCAAAACTTCTATTTCGAAGATTATTGATTAGGTAATAAAATATCACATAAAGCCATAGCTTATCTTAGCTTATCAAAACTTAGTTATATATTCTTTGATGTTCATACCTTTCAGTGTTGTGTAAATGAGTTTCTCGGAATTATGCGTTATCCAGGGCCTTATCCACGATTTCTTGTTTGAAAATTAACGTCGAAATATACAAGCTCAAGATGAGGTACACACTAAACTATCATAAGATGCAAAATTTTACTCTTTTCAAGAGCGATATGCGTTGCGCATGCTTGGTTGATATATGATATGCTATTTGAATGCGCCAGGCCATTGTTTCCGTTTTAAGTTACATCCTGTGTAGAAAACTTTGAAAAAGAAAGACGTCTTTTGCTGCGTTTAAGACCATATCCTATACATTTCTGAAGATTTAAAATTGTATCCTGCAGAAAGTCTATAACATTTACTAAAATAATAAAAGTTTCTACTTTATTTCATAACCATTAGCTTAATGTTCATCACATACGTCTGTGCCAATAATAACCGATGGTAATGAACTTACTATCCAACAAATATTCCTATAACTATCCCAATTTTCCGTGATATAAATACATTCGTGTCATAATTAACTTAATTTTGAATGATAAATCATGTAGATACAATGAAAGCATTCCAGAGAAACTCAAAAAATTTTACTTTTACAATATATTGCTAAAAAGCAAGTTTCTACTGCATATAAGCCTTCAGCATTGTCTTGTTGATATAAAACTTGGTCCTTGGTTGCTAAAAATCCATATTTCTCCCTTATATTTCCGCATTCCACAAGCATTTAACTATATAGAGCTATGTGGTAAATTGAAACATTCCCAATATACTAGTTTAAAGTCATAATTAACAGTATACTTTGCATTTATGTATGTCTTCATGTAAAAGTTTACTTTTCTATTTTCAAGTAATATCGGAGAGTTCATTCATGATATGTCCATCTCCAGTATGGACGTATGCTAGCTTGTTTGCTTTAAGATAAAGATAAGTCTCAGACCGAGAAAAGTCTGTTTGTGTTTAAAGAATTTTAGGCAGTTTTGAAATCCTAATATTCAGCAAATATATATAGCTTCACTTTCCAGTCAAGAATACAAGTTCCTCTCTAATATCACTGGTGAATTTCGAAACTTGCACAGCTCAAAAATATTTTAAGTGTGGTTTTTTTGACGAAATTAAAAGTATATCCAATGAATGTATATCTTTATCTCTCACATCTATTCCACTCTGATTTCAACTGCACTTGAAATTATTCCGCCAGGAAAACGATACACCACACAAAGCTATGTTAATTACCATGCCAAGTTATAGCTCCAAAATTTAAACTAATTGCATGCCTACAGAACTTAAAAAATGTGAATGAATACAAACCAGGAAGAACTTTATACTTCCTACTGCGAAATGAATATAATTGTTCGAACTTGTTCGAACAAAAATGTGAGCCAAACAGACGATAATGATGTGACTGAGTATGGGGAATGTTATTTGTAATGTTCCTTTTTCGGCATTCCTCACTACGTAAGGGTGCCTCCCTCGTGACAAAGAGCTACTGTGTTTGGCTATATGTAATGAAAATAAATTAGCTGCCTCATTTTTAAAGAATCCGGAAAAAGACTTTCATTTCACGGGGTGGGACATCAATGCAGGATTGTAGAACTGATTGAGTCAGCGTTTCAACGTTGAGGTTGGTGTTTTCAACAATATAAAACTCTCTAGAAATTTCTGTTTTAGAAGCTATAACAATGGCTTGGCTCCTGTGAAACTGTACTGTTTAAAATAAAAAACATTAATTGTTTAACATGATGTTTTCAAAAAAGTTCGAGATCCTTTCAATTAAGGCACTAACTATCACTGACGAAACTTTAAATGACACACCTGTAAACAGCTATCATACGAATAAGGCAAGTTCATTGCATACAAACGTAGCTGCACTGGCTCATGCTAATTGGTATATAGTCTATAGCATACTATATATATTATAGTATCCTATATATGTATGAACACAAATGATGTAGCTCTTCTATATTTGTTATGACCTTTAATAAGATTGTTTATATAGCAGCAGAGTTAATACATTTATTATTACTTAAATGTAATACTAGACCTTGCACAATTTTTCATAGTCTGTTTCTTAGTCCGTTATGCTGGCACAACTATTTGCGCACTTATACTAGATCGACTAGCATGAATAAATTTTCATATAATAACATACCTTACTTTATGAAGCTACGAGAGCGGAACAAAATATGAGCAGGTTCAACACCAACTCATGCCGTACCAAGTGTAAAGTGAATGCGTGTGTGCTAACAGCGAGCAGTGTCAGATGGAATAACGTTCCAACGGCAGATGCATGACATATATGCTCACTTTTCATCAGGTTTCGTTTTTTTCCAAGTACACATCGCTATAAGCGCGCTGCATAACGAAAGGGAAAACCCCTGACGTTATCAACCAATCAAATCGCAGAAAAGTAATATGATTAGCCGCCCACGAACGATTTTGATTGACATCGTGTTCCGGTCGGGGCCAGCTAAGCCTTTGTCGTTGTGAATAAACACAAGATTATAAAATGTTTATGCAACGAAATTTTGCTTTGAATTTTGCAAAGATCAGTTGAAATAACAATATAACTTCTAAGCTACTTCCCGGAATATACATTCAACCTTATCATATATGCAATTAACACAACATGCACTCATCTCATCACGTTGTGTTTGGGAGATTTCTTATATCGTAACGTACAATAACTGAAAATAACTAAAATTGCACTTGCATGTGTGTATGCCATGATTAACATCTAAACCTTCAAATTTATGTGTAATATTTTGCTTAGTATTCAAATCAATAAGGCTATTTGGGAAGCCATCATGATGTCACTGGCTGTGTTATTTTTAGATCAAAGAAAACTGAATACCTCGATTGGTAAGACAGTTACAAAAAGCAATCGTAAGCCCTATATAAATAGAAGTAAAGGGCAGGCGGTCATGGAAGCCAGCAAGCAAATACGGAAAAATAATGCTTTGGAACTATATGAATGTCCTGAAAACCTTTGTCTCTAGATCATTCAGAAACGGTCAAACATAAAACATAATTACCGCAATATTAATGTATGATAATCTGAGGACACAATATGCACTTAAGGATTTACTATTATTTAAATTGCTAATATACAAACACAAACTTTTAATATTTGTAAGTAAATGCAGACGAAACCTTACACCGATTCTAGTACATGCAAGAGGATCCAACAGCTTGAAGACATTGCATGCTAGTCTTTGGGATATCGATTAAAAATGCGTAGATATACATTTAATTAGACATCAGATTACGGCATTGTCTAAATATATGTACTGTCTCAACATTGCAATCCATGACATAATTTAAAATATTGTTTTAAGGTTGAAAGTGTGTGGACACTTAACTTGGCAAGCTAGCAGTGTTAGTTTGAGACAAGCTACACTATACAAGAGGTTGATCTGTCGCATACATTTGCAATGTCATTCAAATACTGAATTTCTTCTCAGGCGATTAATATTGTCGTCAATATTCACGTAGATTATTACGATTTACAACAGCAACCTGCGGGCAGAGAAATACAGGATAAAAATTCCACGGGGAAGTCCTCACTCCTTTAATACGTAATATTTTACACCACAGAACAGGGCATATAAAGAGAGGTCTAACTCAAAATCTTTTTCGTTCACACGCAAGACGATTAGTAATTTCCCGCCATGAAAAAACCGCTATATTTTCTATAACAAGCTCTAAAATCGTATAACTATCCAGCATTTTCATATAATGACATACATGATTAGGTTGTTAAAAACTAGCAAAAATCCCTGTCCAGCAACTTGAACCAGATGCGTAGAACATGCGCAAAGGCGTAGACACACAGTAAATAGCTACTTGTAAATATACTCGGAGTGAAACGTCTGTGTGTTAGTATTTGAGGTTGAAAGGAACAGTGCGGTACTCTGTGGTTCAAAATCCACATCGACGTATATATGTTTCAGAAAAAGTATTGTATTTTATTTGATATCATGCCACAGTATAGGCACAGAGTACTACACAGAGGGCTCACTTCATCTATTTTCCTATAATTTTTGCGTAACGGCCTTTTGCTCAAACGTGCGCTAAAGAGTGGTGGTCACCCCCTTGAAAAATTTAAAATGGCGGCGAAGTTCAGAGCCATTTTGAGGTTGTCAGGGGGGTGAATGCCTCTATGCACTTGCTGGGATAAAATTATTTGCAAGTGCATCGAGGCATTCACCTCCCTGACAACTACCAATCCGCGTTACGCTTTTTTCGTCGAGTGAGCCCTCTGCGTAGTACTCTGTGGTATAGGGAATAAACAGTAGGGCCACTCAGCAGTGCGACATGTCCCCCTGTGCAGCAACCAGTTCAGCGTTTCTATTGGTCAGAAAATGCAATCGACTGGCCAGAACCTGCATAATGAACATGCGTAATGCGACATGCGTGGCGACAGAAACTTCAAAGGTTCCCACGCGATTGGGAACCACTCTATTCTGTGAGAATGCTTTATAAGTCTCGTTTACCTTACCTATTAACTCTGCTTACTATTTCTGATAAAAACATAAATAATTAGACTGACTCTGGCTTTCGAAAGGGCAATAATGAAAACAATGAAACCGCATATGGAAAACAATGAACAGGTTCGTCAAGATTGAAGATAATCTTTTTTAGGAAAGCTTCCTCACAATTACGTGATCGCTCAGGTTCACAAACTTGTGCTTTTAAGACTGAAAAACGAAAATGCCAAGATTTAACGGGGACTATGCTGTCTATGCAATATTTAAATCTGATTTTAAACCAATTATTGCCACAAAATCCCTCAATGGAAAACCACTCACTGAATGATTAAGGGCATTGGACTGGATTACAGTGCTGCGTGGGATATTTGGACTCGATTTACGGCGACGCATGATTTGTTGCTTATATAGTGATCCGAAATATCATGAAGTTCCAGTTGCGAAATGAGAAAGATTCACGTTTTTGTGAATTGATTCATCTGGTAAGAAGAAGTTATAATACACTGGAACAAGTAGGCCGTCCACATGATATGGGCAACAATTTTATTGATTCATATTTTGGCAATATTAGAGCAGAAAATGTGTAATGATGAGCGAAAGGTATGGGCACGTTATTTGGAAAGAGAAAAGATCGAACCGAAAATGATGGATCTAATAAACTGGATGACGGCAAAAATGAAGTCAAGGATGCGCAAAACGGCTTCTTTGAGAAATGTGGGAAAGTTAGGAGTTCATCACTTGGCGAGAAAAGAATCCAACAGAACAAAGTTGCGCAAGTGTTGGATATGCAAATCGTCTGATAACTGGGTGGATCACTGCCGCAAGTTTACGTCCATAACACCGAATGAGCGAGTAAAGATCATGAGAGACAATCATACGTGCTACAGCCTCAAAAAAGCCGGAAGAGAACATCGAGCATCAAACTGTAATCGAAGACGTCCTTGTACAGAAATGATCAATAATGCATCCTGCACCAAGAATCATTACCCCCTCCTACAACCTGGTACAAACCTCATCAGTAAGTTATCCTCTGTTCTGAAGACCAAAGAGAAACTACCTCCTGTTGGAAGACATGGCAAATACGAAGAAGCGGACATTATGATGGACTCAGGTGCCTAAATCAGTCTTGTAAGAGACGACGATGCGCGACGTCTGAAGCTTCAAGGGAAAGATGTTACTATCACAATGACGAGTTGAAGACCAAAATGTACGAAGTTCCGATTAAATTCAAGAACATCAGTCAACGCCATTGAAATTCCGTGTGCAAGCGATGAAATATTGGAAGTTGAAGTAGAAGCGATTGAAAGACATCTCGAGGCGAAGAAGAATGTATTATGCTGCTGGATGTATTGATTGGTTTCGGTCAAGCTAACATGCACACTGGTAAAGTAAAGCAAGTCGGCAATCTCGTTACTCGTCATTCGCCATTAGGATGGCTAGTTTTCGGTGCAACACAAGGTAGTCCAGCAGCTTTCAACAAAGTTATACGTGTCGGAGTGTCTGCCCCAGTGGAAATCAATGAATTTTGGTCGACAGAGTCTATGGAGGTCGAAATTAGCCATGTATGTGCGAAGCAGAAAAGTTAAGCCAAGTGGAAGATTCATGCAAATAATCCGGCAACTAGTGGATCATACTAGGTCCTTGGAAACGCGATCCGTCCCTACTTCCCGATAGCCGATTGTCAACAAGCCGTCAAGCGTTTGGAAGCGGCGCAACGGCAGCTCAGTAGAAACCCGGAAAATGCTAAGCCTAGATTGAATAAAATCATTATGCAATATCTCAGTCGCCTTTACTGCGGTTAAACCTGGCAGACAAGAGACTAATCAGCTTGTTTTCCTCTTGTCGGAATTTCCCGCCGAGTTGAAAACAACCGTAGTATAAAAAACACGAAAATTCCATTTAGTGTAAAACAGTAAGCCTTGCCAACGCGGAAAGGCGTAAACAATCCTTGACGCCATATCAGTAATTAATAGCAGAGGTGGTTTAGGTACTCATTAGAATTACAATAAAATTTATCATCTATCTCGCTAAATGTTTAATCCAAAATACTGCCGCATTAAAATATTGCTCAGCTGTGTCTTTGCAAAGTCAATCAATAGCAATTCCTAAAGTTTATACATGACAAGAATTTTTTTATTCCCAAGTTGAAAAGATCATTTAACACTGTACGACGTCTTTTTGCTGTTCTTCACTTCCATTTAAATTTACAGTAGGGAAAAATTCCATCCATATACACTTTTCATAACTTCCCGTTGTTTAAGTTGCGGACGATTAAAAGACAGTAGTTATATAGTCGCCATTGATCAGTTGGGTGTAGGAATGTGCACATGATAATGGACTTTATATCAAAATAAACCAGAATAAAAACATGGATATGGACTTGTGCTGTAATTCTAATTAGTTTCAAAACAATTTCTTCTATTTGTTACGAAAAGCTATATTGTCTTACTGCACGTTGCTTAAACGTTTTTTTTTCTTTTCATATGTAGATTAAAGATAGCAGATGTTGTTTGAACATCTAACGGATATCAATACTCTAGCTAAATGTAAAACTAATTAATCTTTTACAATCTTTACGATGTTCAAGGTGGATAAAATCATTGTATTTTAGTAATTCAGTCAGTCTTGGCCACAGATTGTTTGATTTTGATTTTTATAATTGAATTTTTCAGTCATAAATAAAGCTGAATTTGACAGAGTATGCACGTTTGCTATATTAACTTGGAAATTATTTCCAATAGGGTAAAATCTAGGGTTTGCCCTTAAATTTTCAAGTATTAAAATCAGGAGAATTTTTTAAAAGTGCGCGAGAAGCGCATAGAGAAAACCCACTTTAAAGTTTTTGTGTTCATTAGAATGACTCCAGCCATTCTCATACAGCTCGGCATGTTTTAAAAATAAAAACAATGGACAACGTCTGGACCAATTTGCAGTCAACATCAGGTATGATGCTATTACGGTATAAAAGCTACATATATTAGTGAAACATGATGTCAATGTCAGTTGTCACTAATACAAGTACAGATTTTATAAGCCTTATTAATAACATCATTGCTGTCAAACCTGATGATGACTGCAAGTTAGTCGAACCAATCAGAATAATATGAATGTAGGTTTTCATATCTCCGAGCATGGTTCTGATATATACTTTTATGCCATACATATGGGGATTTACGCGAGGTAAACGGGTAAAATAAAAATCGTATTCTCACTATAGAGAAGCGAATAAGCGTTTTCATTGGCCGTACGATTTTTTTCACTAGTGAAAATTTATCGTATCAGCATTTTGATTGGCTATACGGTTTTTCTCCCTAGTGAAAAAAATCGTATTGCTATTTTGCTCACAACATGGCCGCCGTGTTGGGGAAGGAGCGAAAGGGTATTTTATGTCATTAAGGGGCTTTTATCTCTAAAAGACCAAGAGTTTTCTCACTAAAAAACATGAAGCAGAAAGAAGAACAGCTTTAACTCACTATTTACGGTTTTTATTATGCACTTGTTGTGAAAGATTGCTAAACTCACTCGTTCGCTGCGTTCACTCGTTCGTTTAGCAATCTTTCACAACTCGTGCATAAAAATCATACGCACTCGCCAACCATGCAGTAATCTTCATTTCATCGCATCAAATCTCATCTTTTCTCATGAACAACCTATTAGTGTTGGTTTTCGTAAAACTCCGTGCTGTATTTATACTTTATGATATCAGTGGCATAAAAACGGGGGGGGGGGGGCGTGGGGGCACGGGCCCCCAATAATGAAAATGTGGGGGCCGGGTTAGGTAATATAGACCTCTCACCTTATGGTGCTGGGTTGTGCCCCCCCCCCAATAATTACTTTCTTCCTACGCCACTGGATATATAAAGTTTGTGTGGTTTTCCTGCATTAGGTTTCTGTTTTGTGGACTATATAAGCAGTTGGTTTTCTTTGAGTACTCATGCAGGTTCAGGATAGGGTAGGTATAAACAGAAATATTTTAAATTTTACAATGTGGCTTCCATACTAAAGGCAGCTCCACACAATATGCATGCCGTTTACAATCAAATTCCAATATACAACAATGGTCCTGATGCAATTCTAGGTAGCTTACTGTAAAAGTTGCTAGTCAAGATAAGCATTGAAAACAGTAATCCAATTGTGTGGACCTGCCTTTAATTAAATTACACGCAGCTAAGTATTCATACAGTAAGTCTTCGTTGTATACAGTAAGTCTTCATAAGCGTTGCTTAACTGGAATATAACCTGTTCTGTCACCTGTTAGGTATATCTTACTGATTAAATTATAAACGCAAGCAGGCAAAGGCCAAGTGTATTCCGGCCGTCCAAACAATACACACATCCATTTAATTAGCCATCTGTAGGCAACAGCTCTCAAGTACCTAACAGGGTAAAATGCAAATTCAGTGTTGGATACGTTAAAAAGATTCTATTGGTAAACAAGCTAGTATATCACGTATATAAGTGCAACTCACTGGTTCATAGATTGAGATGAACGTCGTTTCAAGGCTTCCATCAAGTCATTTTGTGTAGTGCTGGTGTCATTTCCTTGCAGCAACGATACTCTGCTACTCCTTCCAGCAATTCTGTCTAGCAGCACTGACAGCTACCAAAGTTTAGTTGCCCAGGGCACTACTGATTGCTATGCTGTATACAGCAAACTATTTTTCATAATAAAACGATTTACGTGTATGCCATTAGCCGAAATAATAAAACGCAAACTTCAACACAAAACAGTTAAAATATTCTAACATAGTCCTTATATTTACTAATAACTGAAATGTCAACACATGAAGCAAGCTAAATGTCCATATTGACTCTGCTTACCACTGGTTTAGAGGTATACCACCGTTGCGTCTTTGCTCTAAGGTCGCCGGTGGCATTCCGTCTGCATCATCTGGAACAACCTCTGCTTATTCACCAGGTTTTGCGAGTGGTTCGTCGTCGTAAGCATGGCTATGCCAGGTTACATGTCTTACTGATCTCGAACTGCTTGTATCGCCACCAGACGTGTTATTAGAGATTGCCGGACTTTCTGACGAATTTGCCCAACAATCATACTCTTTACCTGACATTTCTTCAATAATATATTTCAAAAAATATAGCCTCAAAGTTTTCTTTCATGAAAATAGTTTGTGCTACCAAAAAACAGGAAAAATCACTACAGAAATAAAAGAAACTGAAAGCGCTATAGAAATTACTATCATGCTGGCGACTTCCGTTCAACTTATGACGTCACAAGCTCGACTTATAAAGTTCGCATCGCAACGCGAAGTTTGAGGGCAAAATTAATGTACTTCTTGTCAACATGCGAAGGCCTATATACATCAAAATGCTTCCACAAAGCTGAATAATTTTGTAAGAAAAAAAAGTGGGTCCAACACTTTAATAATTCCTCTTATCCTACGAGAACCGAATTCAATCAGGGGCGGATCTAGGATTTTTCACACATCAGTCGAACGCCGAAGTTGTGAGCCATGCTAGGGGGGTCCGGGGGCATGCTCTCCCGGGAAAATTTTGAAATCTAGACTCTCTGAAATGCGATTTCCAGCATTTCCGAGCAACATTTTAAAGATTGTTAAACATGAATTTTATCTCGCAAAACACCCCTTCTCCGCTCCTGGTAAACATTTATTTTTGGATTTAAGTGAATTGTACTTTTATATGCTATATATTGAATAACCACATGAGAATTTTAGCTGTTTCACTCAATATGAGAGCTCATCAGCATGCCTAGGAAGCACATTCCGGCATGGGCAGCCAGCCAGTAGTAGCGTAGCCAGCTTGATGATTTAGTCCTGCTATGCAAATATTTACAGTTCACTGACTGTAAAAACAATCAATTTCTAAAGAAATGAATAACGATAATAATTTGAAATTTGCATCCTGAAACGAAATTGTCAGCCTAACTATGCCAATGTAGACAGCCCTAGATGAGCATCTGGGTTAAAAAGTGCCATACATCCACCATCACACCTCTGCTACTGGCAGCAGGAGTTTGATTAGAAATGGGTGACCATTTGGGACATTTCATGGGTGTGAAGTTGCTCAGGCTTCACACCATCCCGGTCAATTCTTACCCTTTACCACCCGGCTAAATAGTAGGACTGATGAACAGAGTTGTTTGAATAAATTCTTAATTATTGTATGAAGAAGATGACAAGTTAAAAAATTACTTTTTAGTCAGTCTTGCTGAAGACAAATCACAAATTCTCTGATACATAATGATACTGTTCATGTAAAAAAAAGTTACATTTGTGTGATTCTGGTAATTTGTTGAAATTCTCAGTACTCATGCTTCTGGAGAATTAGTAATATCATAATGCAATATAGTATTATTGTCTGTGATGTTTTGGGCACCAATCTATCTAAGCTGGGAAGCCAAGGTCAAAGTCCTGATCGCACTCTTATCAAGATCTTGAAATAATTAAAAAGGGTTTATTTTACATTGACATAATACTGATCTAGTTGCACTTAGACACTTTTTTTTAAGTTTGCTGGAATAAAAACTAGAGGAACAAAATGGTTAGGATGAAAACTTTCACCAGCTTCAACAATACCTTCATGACAAAATAGAATATGAAGAGCATCTGAAAATACTTTGGCAGGGTTTCTGGGATGTATTAAAGAGTTAAACATTAGTTTATGGCATACTTCCCCTGAATCTGGGTAGTATATTTGAATATCTTTCCCTATAACAGAAGACTTAAAACACAAAAAAATGAGGACCATTTCTTATCATGGCAGTTTCAAAAGGCTTCCTTTTTAACAAGGTCTTCAGTCATCAAACCTGAACTGCCTTGTCATGGAGACCAAGCCAACAGTTTCTTTAAGCTGTTGTGAAATTCACTATGCTTTTCCACAATAGATGAAAATAATAGGTGTTGAGAATAGAATTCAGCATTAATAAACAGTTCAATTGAAGTAAGTTTTCTTAAAATGGGTACCAAACTGTTATCACCAACCAGAATCAACGACACAGAACTGTAGAGGCAATTACCTGAAGCTTTTGACCCCCATTTGACTGTTAAATCAGAGGGTCAAATTACAAAGAACATCATGTAAACTTAATAGGCTTTATAAGCTGTAAAGTAATATTTTGATTATATTCTCAAGTTGTTTAACATTTAGGCACATAAAATCCCTCGTTTACAATTAAGAAAGGAGAACATAAAATGATTCAATAGAAATCGCGGCATGTGTATAAATGCATACAATATGCTATAAATAGACACGTGCATGCTACAAACTATATTCGTATAAATATAACTATATTCGTATTCATCGCAGATATTTCAGAAAATGCAAATTTCACAAAATATAATTATAACACCCAACTAGACAACTTTCTCCCGAGGCTTTTAGGCGAAATGGGTCATGGTGAAGTACGCTATAAGCCTATAAAGTATTGTAATAAATTGCAAATCGAACAGACGAATATGTGTATATTTGAAGTCAAAATTAATAATTATATATTTTACTAATTTTAGAGCGTGTTGTATTTCAACTTCGCATTAGTCATACAAATAATATTGCAGCTAATATCATGTCTATTCGTCTTGTTATATTTTCATACCTCATAGCAATACATACTCTTCCTTTATTATTTGGATTACCACCACGATCTTTTAGAGGCACCTATATTTTAGCAAGTATATCGAAGCTTTCATTGCTCGATATTGTCGATACCGCACGATTATCCTCGTTTAAAGACAACTTGAGCTGCTCGAGGGCTTCTATATTGTTTTCCAAAATCGCATCTCGAACAGCCGCGTACAAACCACTACTCGACATCGTAAAATAACTTTTCAAGTCAACTATGAACCTTCGTATACGCGAATATAAGATTAGTAATAGTATGGAAAGGACTGCTTTGCATGAATTTCGCAACTTTCAATGACTGATACCCCCAGCCGCGAATAAGTCCGAGTCAGTCCCACAAATGAGCCAATAGAAATAGTCAATATTTTCAAATTGACCAATCATAACAAAATATATGGACTGATATAGACTCCCTTAAGGTACAAATAAGTCAGACCACCCCACAGATCAGTCCAAGTCAGTCCAGATTGTCTATAAACCAATCAAATGAGTAGATTCGAGACTGAGTTGGTCACCCGCTTCGGCGAGATTCTGGTGTTTCACCGCTGCTCTCGATAAGCATATCGCTTTCTCAAAACGAAGCACGAACACGTAACTGGACTATGATACGAAATTCATATTATATTATAATCACAAAAATTATTCCAATTTTGAAATAATAAATTATTTCTTTGCAAAAAATACGTCAGTCAGGCGACTGATTGGACATACCCTAGATCCGCCCCTGAATTCAATAATTGTTTTATTATTCATTTGTATTTATGTCGGACTCATAATAAAAGCTTGCCTTGTAAACAGGACGCAAGCTACTGAAGAAGCCATTTATATTCTCTCGCATTTGACATAAGCAGGATAAATTAGTGTGACCTCTTAATGTCGAATATGTGTTTTTAATATTCTATTTTTATAGGTAATAGCATGGTTTCTCGTGCAACTTGGAAAAATAACATGCACAAGCGAGGCACATGCACAAAATCCGCAGGACGCGTGCAATTTTGCGTCATTGAAAAACTCGCTCGTGCATGTTATTTCCAAATTGCACTCAAAACCATGCTATTACTTATTAAATATAAAAGGAAATATTCGCAAATGGAAGCTAGGCTTTAATTTTTGTTACCTTAGCTAATTAATTTTAATTCCCATTTAATTTGAGCGTAAAGTTCAACAGATTTTCAATAAATTCTAAAATTTTGAAATAGATTCGAATTAAAATATAAACTCCCCCCACGTGCGCTGTAGTTACGCCGTTGACTCGACGCTGAATTTTAACATATACTTTCTACGTGCAAATTCTGCGATAAAAATAATGACGTTATGGTAGTGAATCTGGCTGAGGTTTTTAAGAAACTATCAGACAAAATTAGCACCTTTTCAAAGACCCACATGTATGTTGTGAAAAACATTGCTATTACATTACTTTAATATATAGAGATCAGTAAGTTTACGATAGTCCAGTTCGATAGGTGAGATCAGTTGTATCTATGTTCGTGGTTTGTATTACGCTACGTCGACGAAATACAAGTTCTAAATTTTATGAGTGAGAACCCTTCATTTTTTAAGTAAAGTAACAACGTTTTCGACATATGTGGTCAAAAAATCCTCAGGGTTTCAAAGTCTCAATCTCCTTTTCCATGAATGAATATCATTTATTTACATCTCCACTCTAAATTTTAACAAATGTATACATGCGAATATTGAATTTCAATACATGTTAATAGAACCATCTAAGCAATGTGAAGACACATTTCATGCAAGGAAGTATACAACTATATGCGAGGCTCTACACGACAAGTAACGGGTAGTGTTGCGCTCACGTTTTCAGCGCTTTCATTTCAAAGCTGGTAAGCACAGGCTCACTTTTGCCGTCGCTTTCTTCAACAAGAATTGGAGCCGACTTTGGACGGGGTTTTCTATCCGAATTATCATTATTTGTTACGCCTACTTCTTGATCATTCTTTTCGTCTAAATTAAAGCAAACCAAAAACAATTATAACAATACTTTGTTAACAATGTACGAAGCTTTCTAGTTCCACTAGGGGTCGGTTGTACGAAAGGTGGATGTACACCGGATAGTGATGAGAAATGACACCAGTGTAATAAAGTTACTGCTCAAAAATTTGAATACACCTGCTGATGTGCTTAGTCAACTGTGCCAATCATATCCATTTCCTTGATTTTGAGGTTATATGCCTGTTCCACTAGTACTACTTTAATTGCAAGTGTGCAAAAACCTTAGAAGATGTAAGTCAGAATTTTTATAAATTAAAGAATGACTAACCAAAAAGCTATGGGTATCGCTTATAACCAAAACATGAAACTACATTTCACAACAGTATTCAAACTTTTGAGCAGTAACTGAATATTAACTAGCAAGATATAAAAAGTGTCTTTAACACAAAAATGCAGAACTTTTATACAGGTTTTACCCGTTACAGAACATGTATAGAAAGTTTGAAAAACATGTTGACAACCCGGTTGATACCGCTATTCACCCTTCGTGCAACCGACCGGATCTCCGCAATATTTGATAAAATTGGTCAGCAACTCCGGGTTTTCTTATTCAAATATATTGACACCTCGTCCGCGGGCTTGCCGCGTCCTCGATCTTAAGCTCCCTAATAACTGAACAGACGACGGCCAAAATAACTGCGATTAGCTTGTCACTGAAATGGGGCCAGCTGCACGTCTAGCTCTGACCTCAAATATAATAACGTTTCCCAATCAATGAAAAGCCAAAATGAACCCTGGTTATTATATAAAGTGTGCATTGGTGGACAACATATCATACCTGGATCACTTGGTTTCTCTTCACACTGCCATTGATCCACCACGATTCCATCAACTTTATCACAATCTTCCACGACAGTGACCGCATCCTCGCGACCATAGAACCACACTAGCAAGCCAAACACAATAAATGCAACAATAGACGGAACAAACGCCAGACCTTTCAGTCCCAGTGAAAAATTTAAGTATTTTGAATTCATTCTCATGTCTTCTTCACCATATTTTTTGTTACTGCCTGGAATAGTATTGTTCCAACGCCAGTCATAGGAAAGAGTTGTTTTATTTGCGTTCGCCACAAACGTTGCATTTGACACCGTGTAGATGTAGCCCTTCGAGTCGGTATACTGTCCGAAGGTGAAGGGATCATAAAATATCTGATTCTTCCACATGTTGAGATCAAGAATCATAACAATCATTATTACACCATAGTTGAACCATTTTCCCGTTACATGTACTGCCCAGTTTTCTTTGTTTAGACAACGTGGTAGAGTGAAGTAAAATGACGAGGTGTTCACACCAGGTAATTTGATGTCAATAGCAGATTGGAAATGAGGAAAATCCCAGTCCTGAAAATTAAGTCACATGCGGTTAAGATATGCATTTCATCCTCACCTCGCCCTCAAGCAAAGAAATCACTTGCAACGATTCGGTAATAATTTATCAACTCTGGCACATTTAAATATGACAACGTACAAATTACATTCACAATAACACAGCATTAACAAAAAGATACTTGTGCACAAAAATAAACACCGCACAAAAAGAAAGTTCCCCCCCCCCCTAAATACATCAGAATAAATTCTAAACAAACGAATCGCTGTTAATCAAACCTTGAATTACTTGGACCTATGGTAGGTTGCTTAATGATGTGTGAAGAATTGGGTCATACATGCGTGCAATAATGAGTTAAACCCCATTGAATACAAAAATACCCGATTTCAAAATTAACATGCTGAATATGCTAGTGTGATCCGTCTCATTCACCATTCATTGGTAAACACAAAATCGTAGTGCAATCGTGTAAAGCCGTTTAAATCATGCCCAGAATAGGTCCAATTAGTTCTAGGTTTGATTTAACAGCGATTCATGTGTTTAGAATGTATTCTGATGTATGTGGGGGGGGGGGGAACTTTCTTTTTGTGCGGTGTTTACAACAACACTTTGTCGGCTTGGTCAGGTTTAGACAAACCGATTGTCCGATGCCAAGTTATAATAAACTCCTTTAATGTTCCTAAACTCCTTTAATGTTGAACCATTCATAGTTAAATCCCTTTGAGGTAGCCCGTATAACTGCAGCTATGGTTTTAGTAAGAAGCTGTATTACATGACAAGTAGCAAGCAACGAGGAAAAATCTTAGACGAGACTTTGCAACAATCTATAATGTAATTGTATACATATCTGGAACAATCTATAAACTAATTTCTTGTAGGGACAGGCCAATATCGTCAGAATAACTTCGGGTTCTCACGCTTGCCTCTTTTTGAACAATTTTTCGAAATCTCATTAATTTCAATGAGAATAGGGAGAACTGATCGCACTTTTGATATTACAGCGTTACTCCAGTTTTCCTTTTAACTGATTTGCTCGTAATTATTTTAGTATGTCATTTTTTACATTTTCTTTTCTTAGATCGAATAGTACATACATAGTACCAGAAAATACGTTTACTTGTCACATTGAGCAGTGAATTGTCAAATATTATTTTGAGCTTTAATTGTATATTCAACACAATTGCTAGAAATCCAATACAATATACGGTTTGACAAACACGCTCGAAATCCCATAAACCAAAGATCTGCATAAATTAATTACATCGTCGGCACTTGATTGAACAATTGACGTTTTGTGGCGTTTGAGACCGTACTGAAAGACGTAGATACATTTTAAACAGCTTCGCAAAATAAAGAATAAACATTACCAAGTGAATCTATCAGACTCGCCACCAACCTATACTTACATGCTTGTTGAGTGGATGGTTAAACTAATTATAACAATAAGCAATAGAAATTGGCAAAAGACCAATCACAAAGCCGGATTATCTTGGAATTTACCCATCTGTAACGCTATGGAGTCGACAATATTTATCCATTCGCCATGAAATTTGCTCCAATTACAGTCGATTTCAGCTAACTTTTCACTATAATGTCCGACTTCGTTACAAATTTCGGGAATTCGTTGCAAAGTCCAAAAGTTCATTTCGAATTTCACCTGCCTCGTCCCCTGGCGCTTGCTGATAGAAGCACGCATGATATAAACAGTTTACACAACGTACTGTATTGCGACGTAAAGCGTGCAAAGGAAGATAGGATGTGCATGCGAAGGCTACACAGCAAAAAATGAACAACCTGTTCTGGCCTGATGAAAACAGCCATGAACAATGTTTTGCTGCCCACATTGTTCAAGGTTGTCAACAATATTGTTCAGTATTGTTGAGCCTGAATTAGCCTGCAATCAGGTGTTACAATGTTGAACAATATTGTTGACAACCTTGAACAATGTGGGCAGCAAAACATTGTTCATGGCTGTTTTCATCAGGCCAGAACAGGTTGTTCATTTTTTGCTGTGTAACGTCCCATCTCCCTTCGTGCGCTTACGCCGCAACGCAGTACTTCATGTGACGTGTTTATATAATGCATCGCTCTATCAGCAAGCGTCTGGGAACGAGGAAAAGGATTCGCAAGCCGGTTTGTAAACAAAGGCTGTGATTGGCAAAATGCTTAGTTTACCAACCGGCTTGCTAATTCTGAAATGAGCTTTTGCACTAACTAACATAATTAAGGAACCAAAAATTGAGCTCGGAGAAGCTGAGATTAAACGCGTAGACAAATCCAAAACACTAGGTGTAATAATGGACCGGCCAAATAATTGGAAAAAATCGAAATAGTGAAATTCGTTACCACAGCATTGAAGAATGTCCTAAAGTTAGTGTAACTGCGAAGTTTGGTTGTGAAATGTTGGAAAGTGCGTAAAATATAGCCTTGTAAAGTTTGCGAATTTTGTATACTTTTGTTTTACGCACGGAAAATTGATACCACTACTATCCAGAAAAAGTATCAACTTTCCGTGCGTAATACAAAAGTATACAAAATTCGCAAACTTTACACTGCTAGGCTATATTTTTCCCATTTTACAGCGTTTGGCAACCAAACTTTGCAGTTTTAGGATGCTCTTCAATGCTGTGTTAATGACTTTTACTATTTCGATTTTTTTAAAAAATGTATATTATGCAATGGGTCCATTGATAAACACTTTTACATGGAAAAGTCGAGTTGATAGTACTAAGAAAAAAGTTTCCAAAGTCATAGCAATGTTACGTCGAATGAAATAATATGTATCTATTGCTACACTAATCAAAGTCTATAATGCAATAATCCTATCTCATTGTGATTATTTAAAAAAACTTCAAAAATTGCAAAATAGAGCAGCACGAGTAATTACTGTTTCTAGTTACGAGACAAGCTCTGAGGAAATACTAAGCGAATGAGACTGGCAGCCTTTGGAAGAGCGCTTTCGGATTAAAAAGCAATGTTTGCATATAATGTTAGAAACAATGGCAAATTGCCGCGATCAATGATTAATGAATTTGAAACAAAAGATAATTTAAATTATAATTTACGCAACAACTGTACTGACTTTGTGTTAAAGAATCCAAAAACTAATTTTCTGCAAAGCATTATACTTATTCTGCCGCTTCAGTTTGGAACAAACTACCGAGAAGTCCAAAAATAAAAGGGATCGGTGTGGGAAAATTCAAGTCCATTCTTGACCGTCGATGAGCTCTCAAAAATTTGTAAATATTTTGTATAATAATACTTTTTACAAATTAGTTTAGGATACGTGTGTGTGCTGATTGTAATTCTTAAATTAATAATAGTCAACGACCCCTCGCAAAACAGAAAATAAGTGTATGAAACTTATTGCTGAAGGGTTATCGGTGTAAAATATTTTGAATAATGACAATAATAATAATAATAATAACTTGGCAACGCAATTTCTGAACTTCTCAACGAAGCTCGGAATACCAAAATTAAAAGTTAGCTGAAGTCGATTGTAATATTCCTGTTATATAGCGACCTTTTCCATGTCACACGTACGAATTTGTACGGGTGCAAAGAAAACATATGAAAAATTATTAACCCTCCACCAATTACATACAGAGACAATTTTGAAGTAATGCATTGTCCGCTTTCATTGCATGGTTCTCTGCCATACTGTATTTGAATTCTAGCAATGAACGAAGTCATTGAATTCTACCTACACGCAAAGTTATTTACACAAACCTGCATGACGATGAGTAAATCCATAACCAGGATAACCGAGGCAAGAAAAGCGCGCGATAATTCATTTGTGGAAACAAAATCACGATTGAGATTGTCCCATTGTACAAAATCAGTAGTTATACCAGTCGCGACAACGATCGTCGCTAAAATCCAAACTGCCCAGAAAGCAATAATACGATGCCATTTTCGACGCCAAACTGAACGTAGATAAACAGCCCAAGACGGATACAGTCTTTCCTATGGGGAAGTTTAAGAGATGAGAATTATTCCAAAATAGAAAAGTAATGCATGCACCAACACAGAACAGGGGTTGGTTGAGCCACAGTTGATAAAGTACAATGTTGGGGTGGGTTTGTGGTGGGTTTGTTTATCTCGTCACGTGTGCATTACTGCATTGTACAGTAGTTACGATTCAATGTACTTCGAGTATTGTAGTTTGGTCAGAGTTTCCCGTTATCCACCAACAAACGATTCCAACATCCAGCTACTAAGATATGTTTATTCAAAAATACAGTAATAGTAATGAGATATAGGTATCGGCTTTTAAATAAGCCTGGCAATAACATAGATTTCTATTGTTTTGTAGTAAGCCACCAAACTATGTATATTCTAAGTATGTGTTTTGTGGTAAAAATGATGTTTGTGTTGTTACTCTTGAGGTTATATTCACACGCTTTGGAATGCTGGCCAAACGTTTTGCCAACTGAGCCACGCGGTCAGGTCGGTTCGAGTATGCGATATTTCGGACTCTAGTTCCCTCGATGTCAATGTAATCTTAAGTGTAATCTTGATTTTTAACATTACATTGACATCAAAGGAACTAGACTCAGTTCTAATAAAAATATCACATACTCGAACCGACCTGACCGCGTATATAGCTCAGTTGGCAGAGCATTGGGCTAGCATTCCAAAGGTCGTAAGTTCGATTCCCACCGTGGTCAGGCATATTTTTCAACTTGCCCGGTGTGGACATGATCAGCAGGTTTGGATATAAATTTAGTACATAACAACGGTAACTCTTAAAAAAGACAACATTTTTGTGATTCTACGTTTCGACTTTATTTTGTCATCATCAGGAATGACTTGTAATGTTATTCATTCCTGATGATGACTAAATAAAGTCGAAACGTAGAATCACAAAAATGTTGTCTTTTTTCGGAGTTACCGTTGTTATGTATTTTATCAAAATACATATATGTTATTTACCGGATGGGAGGTCCGTACTGGAAAAATATTTTGTCGAGGTCTCAAAAACGGCCCGAGGCCGAAGGCCGAGGGACGTTTTTGAGACCGAGACAAAATATTTTTCAGTACGGACCGACCTAAACGGTAAATAACGTTTTTATTTTTTTCTGCGTGATGCATGATTAAACTCTTACAAAAATCCAGTGTTGCGAACATGCTTTGAGATCAGCTAGTTTGTTACTTTACTTCAATATTTATTAAGCATGGCTGACAAACAGCTAAAACGAAGACTATACTTTCTGTGCTACTGATGTTTTTATACTCAATACGGCAATGAAAAAGGTAAAGTTAATACGATTTTTTATTTTATCATTCGTTTTAAAAAACAAACAGGGTTGAAATATGCGTTTTGGCACAGAAAGTTTGATTTTCGATTAGCGAAAATCAGATTTAGTTTTTGACAACATTTAATAATACAATTTTAAGTCCAGGAATCAACTTTAAACTGCAGGTTAGTAGTCAAAGTGTTACTAAACAGTATTATTTTTGAGTTTTTGTATGTTTCACTGTTTATTTCGATGTGTGCTTCTTACTTTTGGATGAGTACCGCGTATAATATGTACGCCGGCTTTTACATGTGCGGCTTTGCTCGGCTTTGTTTGTAAAATTTTGTTATGGATTCTGCCGCTTTTTTCATTGTTTCAAGTAAATTTTAATCTTCAAAAGACATCTGCTGAAGTCAATTCAGTCTATTTCCTATCTTTAATTTTGTTACATTGTTTTTTGGATTTTAGACACTTTTATTCAAGTTCAACAATCAGCTCCACTCCTTGGTCTGTTTTAAAAAAATAACTCTTTTGGCCCACGGGCCAAGATATCGTAAAAAGCCGCCCGCTCGTGCAGCCAATCAAATTGCAGGAAATCACAAAATAACTCTAGTCGTGCACAAATAAAAAAATAATCAGTGGTTATTCCGCTTACTATGGTTGCACAAAGGATGGATAGGGAAGAGGTGGAAATCACTATCCACCAGATGGTGATTTTCTCAAACCTTCTAAACATGTTTCATAACAGGAAAAACCATATGAATAATGTTCATTAGTTTGGTTTCCTCAAACTGATTGGAGTCCTCATTTAGGACTTGGACAGCCTGTTTTTAGTTCGAATCGTTTCTTATTTTCTGGGTTCCTCTTATTCCCTTGTGATGACTACAACGACCATAATTCCTCGGCGGACCACAACTAACCTGCAACATCATATCAGTTACCATCCAAGCAGTGACAAAATCTCCAGTCCAAGTTCCCAGTGCAGCGACTTTCATAAAATTCGCATTGGATACGCCGAAGAAACTGGACAATTTATATCGCTCCAAATCCGAGCCAAGGCTTAGAAAACCGTTAAAAATGTACGAAAATATAAACAGTGAAATGATTGTGGTTAGAAACATAATCATCCAGGAACCTTGATCATGTTTAAACATTCTCAGTTTCATCACATTTCGTAGCAAACGTTTGTGAATGATAAACTTGCCAATTAACATGCCAACCGCTATACCACAAAGAAGAATAAACACTTTCAATACGGACCAACCACCAGGAGGGTATCTGGGTGAGTAGATAAAATGACATGATTATTATTACAAGTAATAGTATGATTTCGAGCAGTGCGGCCATATTGAATACATGCCTTCCTCACTCCGATAGGATTTATCATAATGTAAGTTTTTACACGGTATTTTTACACAATGTCGTTATTTTTTCTCTGTCAAGTTTTTTTCGAAAAAAAAATGCCACGAAAAAACCGATGTTTATACGTTTATTCGTCTGCCCACTTGTTTTTCTTTCAGCGCTCTGCCCGCAAAATCACATCTCGAAGGTTTTTTGAGGTTTTGATTGAATACAGGCTGCACGTATTCTTGGATTTCGCTTTATTACAACTATGCAATGAATCTGAGGTCAACCCCATGCTGTACTTGAATGAGCAAATTGCACGTCATTGCTACTAAACACACGGCCAACACAGACTATGATAATTTAATTTAATCTGCTGACCGTCTCTCGATTAAGACTTGATCCACACTGAAATTTATAACGTCCCGTGAAACCCAACACTCTTTCGATGACGCATCTAGTGCCGCATTTCAATCGCGTGCACATAGATATCCCATATTCCAGACAAAGTGATATTTTAAACACGAGTAATAGTGTTCAATACAATAAAAAACGCAAGGTGATTTACATTGTATGAAATAAAGAATTACTCGTGTTTTGAGTCAAAGTTCAGAGTTGAAACAAAACTCGCCTCTTTGGTATTCCACTACAGACGAAACCGCAAAGAGTGGCGAAGCCAGCCCGACAATTTAGTTCCGCTATCCAAATTTCAAATCATTATAATTATTCATTTCTTTAGAAATTGTCGTTTTTACAGTCAATGAACACGAAAATAAATCGTCGGGCTGACCGTAAATCGGTTATATAAGGGATAAACGCCAATATTTATCGGTTTATAGCAATACACCACCACAGCCTAGGTGTTGTAATTGTCCATTTAAGTAAAACTCTTACCTAAAGACAAGAAATCCGACGTCGTTTCCAACAACTGGTAGCTCAGCCTCGACCAAACTATGGGAGACTGGATCCTCCGCAAATATGAGAAAGTTAAAGAACACAATGACGTATGCAATAATAACTCGACAATAAGGATGTTGAAAGTAATATCTGCTGTTTTTCTTTTGGACACGATACATAGTTTTCTTAGTACTTTCTCCGTTTCCCTGTTAAAAAACCCAGCGTAAGCATTAGCGATACGATTGGATAATGAATAAAACACTACCCAGAAATACATCCGACAAGTCACTTTGCATACGTATTTTATTCAATAAATGATCTAATGTCTCATGAGTATTAGACATGGCAATTTCATAGTTAAAGGGAAACAGCACTATATTTTTATTGGCTTATTGATAAGAACCTTTATAGTAACCGTAAGACATTAGTCATTTGCCATCTTTAACATTGTCCATGACGTCAAAACCAAGCGAACAACGAAGCAATTAACAACAAGTATCAAGTATGTTGAAAACTGAAATCCAAATGAATTTATGTGTATATACTTCTTACGTAAATTGCGTAGTGTTCAAGAACATTTCATTGAGATTATAGAGTCTGCCCTGCTTAGGACGTCAATTGTCCTTCAACATTTCAAAAACTAAGTTTGTCACTAAAAAATTAAATGTTTAAGCATGTAAGAAACCCCTACAAGCATACCGAGATGGATTCGGACAACACACCACAATCTTCACAGAACAAACTTTAATTTGACCTTCGCTTTTTTATGCAGACGCGGGAATAAAAATGTACATGAAACAATTAAAAAAAGTAGCAACTCATTCATCTATATACGCCTAAAATACGTGTTCAATGCCTAAGACAAACTGGATAAAAAAACATAGAACTGCTTCAAATGACATCGCCAGTGGCATCATGCCCGAAATGAGGAGAATTTTTAACCAACATTAAAACATCATGAATAATTCATAAGGAGAACACAACGGAAATCACAAGCGTACAGTACGCAGTTGTTTTATACCTGATAAAATGCTAGTTAACGACAAGACTTAATTAACGTGCGTGCCACGCTTTAGGTACATGTGTAAAAAGGTACATGTGACATTATCGTGTTTTAAACTATTTAATATATAAAACTATTTTGCTTTTAGGGTCACGAACTCACAACCTGAAACAATAAAACTATTCTTATCCATAAATTTATTACTAAATTAGTGGAATTCTATTACTTCATCATTTCAGGGAACTGACTATATCTTCATGTACCTTTATACTCCCTCCCCCCCCCCATGTTCAAGCTGTTACCTGTAACCCGGGAGATACCACTAAGGCAGTTTGTGCCTACTATTATTCTAGCATAAGACTGAAACTTTTTATCAGTCTTGATGGGCGTGGTGGCACATGCCTGTAACTGAGCTACAGCAAAGCTGGTAGTGTCGAAAGGCTTTAGATCAGAACTCCTGTCGTTCGCTGGTCTATGTCAATCGAATATTCATTAGTGGGTCAAGCTGTCTTAATCAAGATACAGTACGCCTTCCACTCACAAGTGTCTTTCATCACAAGTACTAACATTAGCCTTACAAACACGATCCCACCACATACCACTACTACCACCAGCCATCCCTTCTATCTTCCCAATATACATCTACTATCATATATTGAATCATTTTTAATGAAACATGTAACAATTACTGTAAGTTAATTATTCATTGAACATATAAATAGTTGTGTCATTATATTGCTTGAAGGACCCATACTGTGGGGGGAAAGCTCTGATCGATAACTACAGTGAGAGGCTCTTATCTAGGAGTGGTACTATACTACAAAAAAATGTCAAGATGCTGGCTTTACAGTATCCATATCCTAAATAGGTTTCCAATACTTACAGAGCCATAGCTAGCCTAGGGGGGGGGGGGGTGTCTAAGTGCAATGGTATCCATATCATCTATTTAATGTATTGCAAGCACCTGTTATGGAACTTAAAAACATTAAAAAAATTTTATAGGTGAAAAAGTTATCAGTTCTTCGATGCTGGCCCTACAACAAGCACAAAAACTTTTGAGAGTGAAACATGATGTTTCTTGTATAATTTATCCCCCACCTCCCCTCCTGCATTTCCTCTATTGGGTATCTTGTTTTAAGTCACACTGGAAGGCAGACCCCCCCCCTGCAGCTTGGCCCTGAATACTTATCATTTTATCACACTTATATGATACTAACATTAATTTAATTACCGGTAACACAAACAAACTAAATTTAAAATTAAGACGAAAATTTGCAATGAAACTTTGATTCCTCAAGTGAATAAAAGAATTGAACTAGCTCCCTATGAATTATACCATACAATACTAGACTATTGTAGCTGATAAAGCATATGTAAAATACTTGTGGATAATGTATTTAAGAATTATGATGCTAATTTTCAATACTAGAAGAGATTTGGCTCATTATATAGTATCTATAAGGATATATAAAGCCATGATATGTTTAAGTGGTATGAAGTAGTAAAAATACTTGGCTCCATTACAAAAACCAAACTGAAGCACTTTCTAACACAAATAAATTTTTCCCATCATTGGAGGTTTAATGCAATACTCTGAGTCTTAGTACTTTCAGTTTAGTACTTAAGGATGGCCAATAAAATTATGTTTTATAGCTGCAGCAATAGTAGCTAGTGTCCCTGATGAATTCAATGAGATCATTTTTTAAATCAATTAATATAATACTTCCTGCTGCAATCACATTCGGTTTAAGCGATATTAACAGCCAATCATAAAGCAGTAGAGTATGATCGAACTTGCTAAACACATGAAAACGTCGAGTCCACATGCATATTACGGGTATCAAATGCAGTGGCTACATGGAATATTCTAGGAATGCCAACAACTTTGATCAATAAAACCATTCAGGCAATATTAAACAGTAATTGTATATAAGCAAAACATTATTAGATTTGAAGCAGGATTTTAACCAACACCCAGGATATGCTCAACACTTCGAACTGTTTCTGGTAACTTTCACAAATACATACAGTTATGATACATGGGTTGCGCAGTGTTGTTCACAAAGGAATGCAATATTGTGTGGGTGTGAATTAATTAGACCAAGAAAAATGCCTTAACAGTACCTTCCCAAATCTAGCTTTAATATATGTCAGTAAAATACTAAATTTTATGAGTTATGCTTTTGCTGTATCATTCAATGCTCAAGATGTTGATTTACCGACTTCGTTTTATTTCATATGTACAAGCCGAAAAAGTCATGCACAAGCACTGTATAATTATTCATAATATATTTTGCTGTTTGTCTTGATTGTCTAAATGTTCAAGTTTCAACATTTCGTATTTAATAGAGGTTTAAAACTTCAAAAATACAAACACTCTCATATATTGATCATTGATGCTTCAAATGTATCAAACACAACCTCTTTAAGCGAAATATTTCGATATAAACTCTATAATCATGAAATATATAAATATATATAAAATGTGCAGTAATTTATTCCAATTCCACTAACCTCTTGATTGTCAAACCTTTGAAATCCAGCGCTAGAATCTATGTTCTCCCTCATGCTGGAAGATTGTTTCCTATCTAGAGTTCCAGAGGGAGAATCCTCATTAATAAGAACTCCATGAGTTTTCACATCGCCCTCCATGCTCGCCAAAATATTGCTTTGAGAAGAAACTTCAGTGTTTACATTCGCTTTGTAAAGGGTCTTTGCCCCGGTCGGGCTATTTTGTTGTGCCATTCTGATAGTTTTAATATTAATAATAGTTAAATGTTGTGTTATTTTTTGTTTCCCACATAAGTTTGTACTCACGTTTCAATTACCATCCGATTTAAAAACATATGAGATTAGAATGTTGAAGATGTGGTTGGCGTCATGTAAACAATCAAACATTTGGTTATTTGCATTTTCAAGATGTTTCTGTGGAATGACATTGTCTATGACGGGCCGTTCCCGTCAATATTGCTATTTGATAAATATTAATTTACGCTATAGTTTATTTTTTGGTTCTAATAATTTATTCTCTTGTGACAAACGTTTATATTCATGGTAAATTTAAATACCTTCCTATATTTTTAAATTTAATTCTAATTAAAATTCAATATGTGCTAGTTTTCTTTTACATTCTAATTAAAATTCAATATGTGCTAGTTTTTATATACATTCTAATTCTACTACGTCATCAGTCACGTCACTACGGAGTTACATGAGAGGCGCATGCGTGCTTATCTAAGCAAAAATTGTGCTTGTGTTCTTTCTGGGCAAGAACAGGGTGAAGAAACTTTTGCGAATAAATCTTACAAAATCCACCAGTAGCATCGTTTGCTGGATGTATCTTCTTTACCGAAGACGAGCAGGGAGTATATTGGTTGTTATTTTGTTGTCTTTGTATATTATTATCGTTTTAGGTAAACGTAAATCCTCGAAGTCAAATAAACATGTTGACAGTTGTTGACTACAATTTATCTCGAAGAGAAATATGACCTGTGCTCCTCAGTTGAGCGAAAATAAACGACCCACAAAAGACCAAAAGGACACAGGGTGAAAGGCTATTGCCTATAGACAGGTCGCTCCAAAGTTGAGCACTACAAATGAAGCCTAATGCAGTAATGGGCAAAAATATACGAAAACAGAAATATGGCCTGCGCTCCTCAGTTGAGCGAACATATACCACCCACAAAGCAAAAATGGGCACTCGGTGGAAGGCTATAGCCTAGCTAGACAGGTCGCTCCTAGTTGAGCAATACAAATAAAGCCTAACGAGTAAAAAATATGGCCTGTGCTCCAGAGTTGAGCAAACAAATCAAGGCTAACAGGCAAAAGAAAAGTATGAGGCCACCGGCCACACAAAGCCTAAACATATAAAAGGCAAACGAACGAGACTGACGCAACAGACATCGAAAGGTAAACTGTAAAGTGTCAATGTACAAATACAGCAGTCTTTATCGGGGCGCCAAAAGGCCAAATATATGCCCACCGTTATGACAGAAAAGCATATGGCTGCTATTTAACACACTGCAATTTCATACTATTTGTGTAACATGCATCACAACTGTAAAGAGAAAGTGAGAAACTTATATTGTATCATTGGACGGTGCCGTCCATACATATCTCACGAATTTGCAAGATGTTGGAAGTAGTTCCACACGTGTCAAGTGTATTTTTATATACCTTAACGCTTTTATTTTGAATGAATAGCATACGTCCAACGTGTTTATCTTTTGGCGGGAAACTGTTAAATTTGCCAGTGGTTTGCCAGTAATATGTCCACACAAGTGTTCACGTGCAACGCACGCGATTTGTAACGTGATACAACACAGTAGATACATTGTGTCTGTGATTTAATGCACATTGAAATTACTGAAATGCTAAAGGCTATGGAGCCTGGCCACCAAACGCTCGCACTACCAATACAGAATGACTGAATGAAAACCAGGTTTGATGCCTAAAAATCAGGTTAACCCTCGTTCCGGAAGAGCAATTATTGCCTTTTATGATGGTGCCCTCTATTGACTATTGGCGTTGGCCGTAACAAATCTTGTTAATTATATTGTTAACTTGTCTGATCTCCAACTCACTATGGAAAAGGGGAGTGATTACCACTGGTTATCCACTAGCATAGCCTAGACCTGCGGGTTTTCAAGTATGCATTGTTGCTGTTCAACAACTGCAAAACTGTTCAGTATGAAAACATGCAGCAAATGTGTGCCAATAAACGGGCACTGAACTATAGCTTTTGCAGGATTTTAAAAGCCTCAATCTCGGCTCTAATTATTTCCTTTCTACATCGAAGATATCATGTTCTCTAGTTAAGAATAACAGACGTCACAAAATAATGTCTACATACATTTAGTCAATGAAGCAAATCCCTGAATAGCATACCATGCAAATCTTGCGTAAAAATTGATAATTGTGGTTATATGCTCTTGATGCTTTGCCAGGTAAGATCGGTGAATTATGAGTTGTCACAAGTCAGAGACGTTGAAAATCATGCTGCGCCAACATGCACAACCAAACCGATATAGTTAGTGCCAACATGCTACATTCCTACTCGCATGTTTGCTGTTTTATGAGCAACAAAGTGGTAAGATACCAATATGCTGAATATATATGTGAAGGTTGGAGATATCCTATTATAACCATTTCCCAACTTGCTCAATTATGCTTGTGTGATAATTTATAGATTGCAGTCTACAGGGATATGCACTAACATGAGGTTTACACCATCCTTATTCAACATCTGTATTGACGGCTATGATGTACCTTACTTGGAGGGCAAATGATATGAAATTGCCCGTATTTGTTACCAAAGACTACACTGAAATTGACAACGTCTATGAAACCCAAGAATATTATATTTTATGGAATCTCATTCTGTCTAATGATGGTTTTATAATAAAACCGAAAAATTACAGTCTCAGTCATGTCTTGTTTTAAATCAAGTATCGAGTTTACAAGGTGTATGTCCTGGTAATATATTTTATCTGGTATTTTACCAATTTTTTACAAGATTAGAAATTAAAAATTGTAAACTAAAATTTACCCTTTCAGGAATGCTAGAAATTGCCGAGAGCAAGATCATAATATAATTTGAAAAGAGGCCACAAACAAAAATCAAAGGGCGCGCTAATGGCCTATTTCTAATACCAACAAGGACACTATTTACATAGCATATGATCTACTCTGTGTTTTGCCTTTGTATGAGAATCGAGCTCCATGATAGTAATATAGGCAGGCAATGTGGTTACATTCAAATTTTTACAGACATGTTCCAACGTGGAATGCATGTATGCGATCCTAAATATTAGTAGTATATGATAGGCACTATAGCTCACCCAATCTTTTTCTTTTTTCCCCCTCCTCCTTTTCCCCCATCCTCCCTCCCCATCCGTCGCGTAAAAATTCTTTTGAAAACGTTTCAAAAGAATTTTCCCTAAAGTTTTTCCAGCCCTAGCCCCAGCCCTATCCCTAGCCCAAACACTAGCCCTAGCCCTAGCCCTAGCCCTAGCCCTAACGAGGACGTGTTTTCGTTTTCTGGCTCGCTTTCATCTTCATCTAAATATTCTGATATGAATCCCTCACCTCCCTGTATGTAATTTGAGTAGTCATTTTCAAATTCATCGATTGCTTCTTGCACATCGAGAGCGCATGCATTCCAATAATCCTTATATATTGATCTTCTTGCCCAACGTTCGTAAAGGTGTAAATCCTCATACAATTCTTCCAGGGCAACTTTTACTTTTTCTATTCTATTTTCTTTTTCGCTCGTCTCGAAGGAGAGATCTTTTAGACTTTTTGTTTGTAACTCTTCTAGGATATCATTTAAGATTTTCTTTCTTTCGTCTTCTATAATTTTTAATTCTTCTGGGTTCATCTTTATTGGTATTTTTTTTAAAAGTTTTTCCCTCCTTTTTACGAGTACCCATAAGGTAACGTTTCGAAGTTATCTTCAACTATTCGCTTATTGTAATTTAACGAGAACTTTTTGGTCTGGTCTTTGTTCACAACGGTCTTTGTTTTTGGGTCTCTCGTGATGGCTCCTTTCTTGTCTATTTGTACGGTTTTCACGGGGTCTTGTATAATTAGATCCATAACGTTCCCATTAATCTTTTTGCTGTTCTGGTAATTTAGTGTGAATCCTTTTACCTTACAGACGACCTTACCTTTGTTGGTTTCGTAGGCGTAGGATTTAGGGCCCGTTCCCAGCCATTTTGTAATATAGTTTCCTTCTAATTCGTCGGTAAGGTCCCCTAGGCTATCACCTGTTTCTATAACATTGCCTTCGGGTCTATCTACGTACCAACAACTATCGGTATCGTAACCAAGTACCTGGTCACCGAGTTTATCTAGTACCCCATATAACATTTCGCGAGCGTGTGCCGTTGTGAATGCAGCCACAAAGATGTTGGTGTTATTATGGTTATCTACGAATTTGCTTTTAAGATTGTAATTCATTTGTACCATATCGTCTGTTAAAAATTGTATGTATAGGTCGTCTACGGTATCGTCTAAGAGGACGCCATAAAATTCTTGAGGTTTCATCACGTATTTAGTTTGCGTTAAATTTAATCTTTGCCCGAATTTCCCCTACAAACTATTTAGGCATAATTTTGCTATTTGCCTCATCCCCGCATTAAATTTTATTTTTCCTAGATCAATGTTTAATCGTTTCTTGACGATTCTTTTAAAATCGTCGATTGATTTATACGTGCAGTCATCGCCAACTGCGGGTGGTTTTGAATTTTCCATTTTGATGCGCATAAATTCTTTAACATAATCACGAAATAATGTGTCCGTGGTTTTTTCAAAGTGCCAAACTTCGTAGATTTTTGTGATCCTGTATCCTTTTTCAATGGCTTTGTTGATTTCGTTCGTACACCACGTCCCTGTGATCGCTCGTTCTTCTTCAGTATGTTTGCATTGCGTCTGTTGTTGTTCTGTGCAGGTTCGGCATAACGGGAACAGTAACTTTTCGGATTTCCCGCACATCGTTCGAACGGGAGTAGACTACCCCCCCCCCATATAGCGTTCAAAGAAATGCCGACAATGACGTCATAGCGCATGAACAGCACGTGAACAGCACATGCACATAGAATTGACGTCATAGCACGTGGACAGCACATGTACATAGAATTGACGTCATAGCACGTGAACAGTACATGCACATTGGTTTGGGATCATAGCGCGTGATTAGCACGTGAACAGTACAAATTTGGTTTCTAGGGCGATCCCAAGCACAGAGCGTATATCAGAAAAGAGGTAAATGCAGTATAGGTTTAAAAAATATTTATTTCAACTTTTAAGTTTTACAGACTAGTGATTATATTTCAGTTGATATAAACATATGAGATAATCTATGAGATTTTTAAAAGTAAAAGTTTTTTCGATACTAGTGGATAGAGTATGTAAAGTTAAGTATGATAGTTTAAAAGTTTGTTCAAAAATGTTCCGACATTTTGTTGGTGGTTCTTCGTACTTGAGGATTTTAAATGCTTCCACGATTAGGATCCAGATATGTTCTTTCCCGATATGCGATTTTGCTTCTTCGCAACAGTTCCACCAACTACATAATTCCCCAGTGTTTGTGTCTTTTCGTTCTATTTCTTTAATTTTTCTTGCGATTAATTCTACAGTTATCGCAGCAGTCAGTTCCTTTGGAGTAAATTGTTCTTCGAGGTTAAAAATGTTATCAGAATACATCTGCTTAAAGGAATGTGCCATTGGAGCTAGTGTCCGTACGGCTTGGAGAGCAAGTGTATTATGATAGAGTGATTGCAATACATGTATTGAGTCAGTAGAGCGTTGCGCGTAGGAGTGAAGGTTAGATATTTTTAGAGCGTACGTTCGCTACGCTGCTGTTTAGGCATTGTCTTGCAGGGTGCCGGATATTGTAAGAGCGAACGTACGGTAGTGTTTAAACGCTGTACGTTCGCTATGCTGCTGTTTAGACATTGTTTTAAGCGCACGTACGCGTGGCAAGGTCAATTCAGGCAATGATATACAGTATGCTAATGTTTAGGCATTGTCAAAATGCCTCAAGGCATATTCTAATTGCGTCATATGGCAGGCATCGCCCACGCGTACCTTGACTATAAAAATCCATAAATCGAGCTAATTTTTTATTGCATTGAAGTTTTTTTAACGTCCCTTTCTTATTGAAGCTACATTGACAAGTTTGTTGAAGGACGGTAAGTTTGTGTGTTGTTATATTTCTGTGGGTAGTTTTCCGTGTTTTTTCCTCTTCCAAAAATTAAAAATATATTTTGTTTTAGACATGGATTTACCTACGATGATTAAAGAATCGACTACACTGGCCCAACTGTTAGAGTTAGAGAAGAAATTTTCATTTAATGAGCATGAAAAGATTCTTATTTTTGAGCAGCGAATAAGTATACTGGCTAGACTAATTGAATGGGGTAAAGAAAACGAGGCCATGGGTTTGGTAGGAAGTATCAGCGATTCTTGGACTCCTGAGCAAAGGCAACAATTCATCGAAGATTGGATGGACGACGAGCCGTTGAGTCAAGAAGGCTTTGGTAAGAAAAGAAGCTATGATGAGATGCGTGATGACGATTCTGGAACAAGTACAGAAGTAAGAGACGATAAAACTTATTTTGTTGTAACAGACTTGAAACAAGTTCGGGATGACGTCAGTCGTACTGAGTTTTCCACGGGTTATGCTGTTTATGCTTTCGACCTAACGGCTGATACAGCTAATGCAAATAAGGTTGACATCAACAATAGTCAAATGGCAAATGTCCAATATGCATGAGCATAAAAAAATGATGGTAATAATATAGTTTTAAATAAGATCAACACATCAGCAGCCTTGCTGGATTATAAATGTAGTATCTATATAATGACATCTTTTACATTCGCATGTGAAAGAATCATCATTCTTTTGGCACTCGATCGATCATATTGCACATTTGACTATTGTCAATGTCAACCTTAATTGAATTAGCTGTATGTGTGGGTCGTCGCACCCCCATCCAGCGGCGGAAGTAATTAGTATTCAAAATTGCGGTGGATGCTGACTGACTGTCAGCACGTGAACAGTTTATTATTGTCATGGCCGTGAACAGCACGCGGACAACACACGCACATGGGATTGATGTTTTGATCAGCAAGGAACGGTATGAGTACAGCGCCGTGTAAATAAGAGAATGCAATATACGTTTAAAAAATATTTATTTCTTTTGAGCATTACAAGTACATATAGTTAATTAGTGTTTATATTTTAGTTTATAAATACATAAAAGATAGACGATTAAATGATTAAAAGTGTTCGTTTTTTCTATATTAGGGTATCTGGTGTGTAAGTCAATGTACGATAATTTTAAAGTTTCTTCATAAATGTCTTGAAACTTTACTGATGGGTCTTTGTACTAGATAATGCTTCCAAGATTACTTTTCACATTTGTTTTTGCCCAATTTGTTTTTTCGCTTCGTTGGAGTAGTTCCACCAACTAAATATCTTGTAATATCTTCCAAATACATTTGTTTAAAAAGATGTGTCATTTCAGATAGATAGTTTAAGCAAGAGCTGAGCATTACAAATTGTGAACTAGTGTTTATATTTTAGTTGATATAAACATACTAGATAATCTATTAAGTTTTTGCCTCATAGCAGAAGTACAATCAGCTGCATAATTCCCCAGGTAAAGTATTGAACCCAAACCGTTGTAGTTCTTTTTCAATCAACTCAACAGTTATCGCTGCTGTCAATTCGTTTCGTGTAAACTGTTCGAAATGTCATCAAAAGGGCGAGAAAAGGGGTATGACGAATACGAAGTCGTACTGATTTTGGAGCAAAATATTAGAGTGTTTCTTGGTTTGCATAAATTAACACATGGATTAACGTTTGGAATAATTTATTTTTGTAAGTATTACGGACAGTAGAGCTATATGTTGTTAGTCTCGTACAAGTTTATGCGGTGAGCAGATGAGCATCTGCTCATAACTGCTCATGAGCACATGCTCGTACGCATGAGCACATGCTCATACGCTCATACGTCCCGATGTGGCCCGCCGGGTCAGTATAGCTATATTTTGTTTGTCTCGTACAATTTTACGCGATGAGCAGATGAGCATCTGCTCATAACTGCTCATGAGCACATGCTCATACGCTCATAAGGCCCTATGTGGCCCGATGGCCGAGCACATATGAAACATACCATATTAAAATCTGATTAGTTATTAGTTATCCTGCTAGTAGTATAAAATGATAAATTTGAGTCGGTAAGAGCATACCGCTTGCAACGTTCACAGAGATAAGACTTTTAGATTGCAAATTCAATGGAGGAGAACTTATCGCGGTTACATGACCTGAACTTATCGCGGTTACATGACCTGAACAAGCGTGTGGCAGAGGCAAGAAAAAGAGTTGAATATCTGAAGAAAAAGAGGAATGCTTTATACCTCCGCAAAAGGATGGTTGACGTACAAACCTGGATGTTAAACAATTTGGTAGACGATGCATGCCGTGGCCTCAAAGAAATGAGAAGACTTAGAAACAACCAGGGAACGCTGTGCTTATATTTGTTATGTAGGATAGATCAAATAGAAATTCATCATCTAATGAAAAGCTGTAGTACAGCTTCTAATGAAAAGCTGTAGTAAATAAAGGATATAAACCTGTTGAGTTTGTAGACGTTGTTTTATTTGCTTGTCCTCAATACATTCACCCCACACCGGTCCCACATTGACCCAACATAGACCTTTGTCGGCCCCACACCACCCTCTAATCAACCTCGTATAAGCAGATGGTCATCTGCATATACCAATAGTTGGGATTCCCACAATGGTTATAGCTGTCAATACCTAACAGTTAGGGCCTTATCAGCATTTGAGCACCTGCTCATAACTGCTCATGAGCACATGCTCATACGCTAATAGGTCCCGATGTTGCTAGCCAAGTTATAACCCTCCCACATATTAAAATAATACCAAACTTGGATATGTATATGTAATTTTATTGAGAACAATATGACAAATATTTATGTAGTTAATAATCTTCTTCATTATCACTGTCCTCAGTGAAACTGTAGTCTTTTAAACGTCTTTTAATTAGAAATTTTCTCTTATTGATAGCTGCTTCCATAGCCTCTTCTGGATCAAAATCATCATCGTTCACGAGCGCATTCTTTGTTTGCATTATTTTCTTATGCAACGGATCTTTTTTTAGTTGTTGTATCCATTGGAGACGCTGCAAATAGATACTTGCAAGTTCCTTTTGGAGCTTAGACAGAATATCGGAGTAAGCTTTCTGGTCAGCGGATTGCTTGTCCATACCACTTTCTATATAATTCATCTTCATTTCTTCAAAAGCCGCCTTATGCTTTTGCATCGCTTCTTCTATCATAGGCATCCAAGAATCCTTTTCTTCCTCTCGTTCTTCCTCCTCAGTTTCCATCTCACTGTCTGTTGTCATCGGACTTTCAGACCCATGAGTTGACGTTGTCGAAGCATCGTCTTCAGAGTCCATTGTCTGACTTTCTGTTTCTGACATTTCTCTTTCTTCGCTTTTCAGCGGACAATACTCGTTTTCGTGTCGACGTAGATTGAAACCACGATTAAATGCTTTCCCGCAAAATTTACAGCTCATTCCGCTACAACTGAGTGTGTAGAAATGCCTTGTCATTGAGCAGCACTCTATTTTTATGAGCAAGTGAGCATGTGCTCATGAGCAGTTATGAGCAGGTGCTCATCTGCTCATCGCATAAACTTGTACAAGGCTAACAAAATATAGCTATACTAACTTGACTAGCCACATCGGGACCTATTAGCCTTTAAGCACCTGCTCATAACTGCTCATGAGCACATGCTCACTTGCTCATAAAAATAGAGTGCTGCTCAATGACAAGGCATTTCTACACACTCAGTTGTAGCGGAATGAGCTGTAAATTTTGCGGGAAAGCATTTAATCGTGGTTTCAATCTACGTCGACACGAAAACGAGTATTGTCCGCTGAAAAGCGAAGAAAGAGAAATGTCAGAAACAGAAAGTCAGGCAATGGACTCTGAAGACGATGCTTCGACAACGTCAACTCATGGGTCTGAAAGTCCGATGACAACAGACAGTGAGATGGAAACTGAGGAGGAAGAACGAGAGGAAGAAAAGGATTCTTGGATGCCTATGATAGAAGAAGCGATGCAAAAGCATAAGGCGGCTTTTGAAGAAATGAAGATGAATTATATAGAAAGTGGTATGGACAAGCAATCCGCTGACCAGAAAGCTTACTCCGATATTCTGTCTAAGCTCCAAAAGGAACTTGCAAGTATCTATTTGCAGCGTCTCCAATGGATACAACAACTAAAAAAAGATCCGTTGCATAAGAAAATAATGCAAACAAAGAATGCGCTCGTGAACGATGATGATTTTGATCCAGAAGAGGCTATGGAAGCAGCTATCAATAAGAGAAAATTTCTAATTAAAAGACGTTTAAAAGACTACAGTTTCACTGAGGACAGTGATAATGAAGAAGATTATTAACTACATAAATATTTGTCATATTGTTCTCAATAAAATTACATATACATATCCAAGTTTGGTATTATTTTAATATGTGGGAGGGTTATAACTTGGCTAGCAACATCGGGACCTATTAGCGTATGAGCATGTGCTCATGAGCAGTTATGAGCAGGTGCTCAAATGCTGATAAGGCCCTAACTGTTAGGTATTGACAGCTATAACCATTGTGGGAATCCCAACTATTGGTATATGCAGATGACCATCTGCTTATACGAGGTTGATTAGAGGGTGGTGTGGGGCCGACAAAGGTCTATGTTGGGTCAATGTGGGACCGGTGTGGGGTGAATGTATTGAGGACAAGCAAATAAAACAACGTCTACAAACTCAACAGGTTTATATCCTTTATTTACTACAGCTTTTCATTAGAAGCTGTACTACAGCTTTTCATTAGATGATGAATTTCTATTTGATCTATCCTACATAACAAATATAAGCACAGCGTTCCCTGGTTGTTTCTAAGTCTTCTCATTTCTTTGAGGCCACGGCATGCATCGTCTACCAAATTGTTTAACATCCAGGTTTGTACGTCAACCATCCTTTTGCGGAGGTATAAAGCATTCCTCTTTTTCTTCAGATATTCAACTCTTTTTCTTGCCTCTGCCACACGCTTGTTCAGGTCATGTAACCGCGATAAGTTCAGGTCATGTAACCGCGATAAGTTCTCCTCCATTGAATTTGCAATCTAAAAGTCTTATCTCTGTGAACGTTGCAAGCGGTATGCTCTTACCGACTCAAATTTATCATTTTATACTACTAGCAGGATAACTAATAACTAATCAGATTTTAATATGGTATGTTTCATATGTGCTCGGCCATCGGGCCACATAGGGCCTTATGAGCGTATGAGCATGTGCTCATGAGCAGTTATGAGCAGATGCTCATCTGCTCATCGCGTAAAATTGTACGAGACAAACAAAATATAGCTATACTGACCCGGCGGGCCACATCGGGACGTATGAGCGTATGAGCATGTGCTCATGCGTACGAGCATGTGCTCATGAGCAGTTATGAGCAGGTGCTCATCTGCTCACCGCATAAACTTGTACGAGACTAACAACATATAGCTCTACTGTCCGTAATACTTACAAAAATAAATTATTCCAAACGTTAATCCATGTGTTAATTTATGCAAACCAAGAAACACTCTAATATTTTGCTCCAAAATCAGTACGACTTCGTATTCGTCATACCCCTTTTCTCGCCCTTTTGATGACATTTCGAACAGTTTACACGAAACGAATTGACAGCAGCGATAACTGTTGAGTTGATTGAAAAAGAACTACAACGGTTTGGGTTCAATACTTTACCTGGGGAATTATGCAGCTGATTGTACTTCTGCTATGAGGCAAAAACTTAATAGATTATCTAGTATGTTTATATCAACTAAAATATAAACACTAGTTCACAATTTGTAATGCTCAGCTCTTGCTTAAACTATCTATCTGAAATGACACATCTTTTTAAACAAATGTATTTGGAAGATATTACAAGATATTTAGTTGGTGGAACTACTCCAACGAAGCGAAAAAACAAATTGGGCAAAAACAAATGTGAAAAGTAATCTTGGAAGCATTATCTAGTACAAAGACCCATCAGTAAAGTTTCAAGACATTTATGAAGAAACTTTAAAATTATCGTACATTGACTTACACACCAGATACCCTAATATAGAAAAAACGAACACTTTTAATCATTTAATCGTCTATCTTTTATGTATTTATAAACTAAAATATAAACACTAATTAACTATATGTACTTGTAATGCTCAAAAGAAATAAATATTTTTTAAACGTATATTGCATTCTCTTATTTACACGGCGCTGTACTCATACCGTTCCTTGCTGATCAAAACATCAATCCCATGTGCGTGTGTTGTCCGCGTGCTGTTCACGGCCATGACAATAATAAACTGTTCACGTGCTGACAGTCAGTCAGCATCCACCGCAATTTTGAATACTAATTACTTCCGCCGCTGGATGGGGGTGCGACGACCCACACATACAGCTAATTCAATTAAGGTTGACATTGACAATAGTCAAATGTGCAATATGATCGATCGAGTGCCAAAAGAATGATGATTCTTTCACATGCGAATGTAAAAGATGTCATTATATAGATACTACATTTATAATCCAGCAAGGCTGCTGATGTGTTGATCTTATTTAAAACTATATTATTACCATCATTTTTTTATGCTCATGCATATTGGACATTTGCCATTTGACTATTGTTGATGTCAACCTTATTTGCATTAGCTGTATCAGCCGTTAGGTCGAAAGCATAAACAGCATAACCCGTGGAAAACTCAGTACGACTGACGTCATCCCGAACTTGTTTCAAGTCTGTTACAACAAAATAAGTTTTATCGTCTCTTACTTCTGTACTTGTTCCAGAATCGTCATCACGCATCTCATCATAGCTTCTTTTCTTACCAAAGCCTTCTTGACTCAACGGCTCGTCGTCCATCCAATCTTCGATGAATTGTTGCCTTTGCTCAGGAGTCCAAGAATCGCTGATACTTCCCACCAAACCCATGGCCTCGTTTTCTTTACCCCATTCAATTAGTCTAGCCAGTATACTTATTCGCTGCTCAAAAATAAGAATCTTTTCATGCTCATTAAATGAAAATTTCTTCTCTAACTCTAACAGTTGGGCCAGTGTAGTCGATTCTTTAATCATCGTAGGTAAATCCATGTCTAAAACAAAATATATTTTTAATTTTTGGAAGAGGAAAAAACACGGAAAACTACCCACAGAAATATAACAACACACAAACTTACCGTCCTTCAACAAACTTGTCAATGTAGCTTCAATAAGAAAGGGACGTTAAAAAAACTTCAATGCAATAAAAAATTAGCTCGATTTATGGATTTTTATAGTCAAGGTACGCGTGGGCGATGCCTGCCATATGACGCAATTAGAATATGCCTTGAGGCATTTTGACAATGCCTAAACATTAGCATACTGTATATCATTGCCTGAATTGACCTTGCCACGCGTACGTGCGCTTAAAACAATGTCTAAACAGCAGCATAGCAAACGTACAGCGTTTAAACACTACCGTACGTTCGCTCTTACAATATCCGGCACCCTGCAAGACAATGCCTAAACAGCAGCGTAGCGAACGTACGCTCTAAAAATATCTAACCTTCACTCCTACGCGCAACGCTCTACTGACTCAATACATGTATTGCAATCACTCTATCATAATACACTTGCTCTCCAAGCCGTACGGACACTAGCTACAATGGCACATTCCTTTAAGCAGATGTATTCTGATAACATTTTTAACCTCGAAGAACAATTTACTCCAAAGGAACTGACTGCTGCGATAACTGTAGAATTGATCGCAAGAAAAATTAAAGAAATAGAACGAAAAGACACAAACACTGGGGAATTATGTAGTTGGTGGAACTGTTGCGAAGAAGCAAAATCGCATATCGGGAAAGAACATATCTGGATCCTAATCGTGGAAGCATTTAAAATCCTCAAGTACGAAGAACCACCAACAAAATGTCGGAACATTTTTGAACAAACTTTTAAACTATCATACTTAACTTTACATACTCTATCCACTAGTATCGAAAAAACTTTTACTTTTAAAAATCTCATAGATTATCTCATATGTTTATATCAACTGAAATATAATCACTAGTCTGTAAAACTTAAAAGTTGAAATAAATATTTTTTAAACCTATACTGCATTTACCTCTTTTCTGATATACGCTCTGTGCTTGGGATCGCCCTAGAAACCAAATTTGTACTGTTCACGTGCTAATCACGCGCTATGATCCCAAACCAATGTGCATGTACTGTTCACGTGCTATGACGTCAATTCTATGTACATGTGCTGTCCACGTGCTATGACGTCAATTCTATGTGCATGTGCTGTTCACGTGCTGTTCATGCGCTATGACGTCATTGTCGGCATTTCTTTGAACGCTATATGGGGGGGTAATCTACTAACGGGTAATACCGGATGAAGCAAATTACGGGGTGGGTCTATTTTACATTTGATGAATCCGAACCATTTACTATCGTAACTTATTGGGTTTAGAATCTTGGTCGGATGTCCAACAGGGTAGGTTTTAAAATATTGGACCGTTGGGTATAAGCTTACAAAATCGACGTAACGTCCTTTTTCGTTATCTTTAAAATCGTACTTTAGTTTTGTGACGTTTGTACGTCCACCGAAAAATGCATCTCGTGGGTTTAAGGGCGTTACAATTTCAACGTCGTTCCCCTTTGACCACTTTTTGAAGTTGGAGTTTTTGGTTAGTTCGCATTCGTAGGCTTCTATTAAGTTATAACCTAAATCCATGATTTCCTTATTTTTAATTTTGGTTTTGTTTTGCAATTCTCCCATTTCCATTTGGTTCCACGGGTTAATTGTGCCCTCGTATAACATTTTTCACAACCATGCCAGAAACAACCCTGGAACTCATATACCGTGTTTGTGTTTTTACAGAAACCATCTACTTTCCCAACGTTCGGAATATTATATTCACCCCCGTTCATAGCGTGTTGTATATACACACCTTGTGTATCGGAAATCCATTTTAGCCAGTTCATTGAAATTTTACTGAACGTTTCGGTTTTTACACTGTCCTTAATTATACCGATAGTATTTTTAGGCATAAATTTTGATCGGTAAACGTTCATACAAACCGACGCTATTGTTATGTACTGAACAGGGTCTATATTTGCGGTGGTTATAAAATCTTCTCTGAATTTTAACATAGATCTTCGTAAGATATCAACGTCGGACCTACAATAATCTTCTAATTCCTTTTTAAAGTTAAAAACATAATTTTCATCAATCCTGTCTTGGTACCATTTTAAAAACTTTTTACGGTCATCAGCCATCATTTGATCGGCGCCGTAATATTTGATGTCCGGGATTGGTCCTACGTAATTTTGGTTTTCGGGGGTATTAAAAAAATGTGGAAAATATCCTTTTTTCATTTCGGAAAGTCCAAAAGTTTTTGGAAAATTGGCTAATCTACTTTGGATAAAATTTATACTGTCTATAAATCTTATTTTATAAACTTCTATTTGCATATACATAATTTTTGTACCGTTATAAATACAGAACGGTTGAATTCCGTTTTCAACGCAATATTTTAAAATGAATTGTGCGTCGAAACTTTTCGAGTTGTGTGCAATAAATGTGTATTTTTTATGTTTATCTTGGAAAACAAAATTACAAAATTCGTCAATCGTATTGAAAATCCATTCGTTACCTTCAAAGTCTTGTACGTTTACGTAATTGACGATGTGCGTGCCTGTGTTTTGTTGCGTTTCGAAGTCGTAGAACATGTAGTTATGTGTATAAGTTTTACAACAAAGGCACCTGTATTTTGGTCTTAGGTTACCACATCCTATGTTAAATTTACTAGGGTTTTTCATATTTTTTATTTCTTCGTCGGTACAATTTAGGACCTCTTCTATTTCTTCTTTGGTCCAATCTACCATATCTTCTATTTCTTCCATGGTCCAACCAATTGATCGTACGGCTTTAATTAATTGGATTTCTTCTTCACTTTTAGCGGTTTTTGTTTTTTCATTAACTACGGTGGCGTTTGGGAACTTTGTGCAATGGCCTCCTTTCGTTTCGACCACTTTCATAAAACACTTGTGGTCTTGTAAATTACAATATTCCTTGCAATTACTACACTCCGAAAAACCACAAACGTGCGTTTTAAGATTCGTAACGGTTCTTTTACATTTTAGGCATTTTTGTATTACGTTGCAAATAATATCAGGTTTGTCACCTTTTGATCTATTTTGTTTATGTTCGTCAAAACATTTTTGGCCTAGAAACATGCGATTACAATTGTTACACGTTATTTCTCGACCCTTACAACCACTATCGTAACTGAAACACGACATACATTTTTTAGGGCATTTGTGTTTGTCACGGTGTGTGTAAGATTTCTTACAAGTGTGGCAATAGTAATCCTTTCCCAAGAACCCCGGCATACTCGTGATGACATCATAGCGATTCTTGTTTTTGTACAAGTAAACTATTTTACCATCTATGCTTTCACCTTCTGACGTGTATATGATTTCATTAAAATGGTCTGCGTCGACGATGTTAATTTGTGTACCTAGATGCTTTGCAAAAGTGTTAATGTCTTCGAGCGTGCTTCCAAAGTCGTTGATCTCTACACCGGTTTCCTCATGAAGCTTTAGGGCTTCCTCCTCTTGTAGCTTCCGGGAACCGTTAAAACCATTTTTAATCTGGGACTTTGTCCATTTTGTCTTATTAATATTTGCGTATGCCGTTACAATTGATCGTGCCAGTCATATAGTGTCGGTGTTTTTAATGCAAATTATACTTTTCTTGTTAACGATGTTATTTTTATCTACTCTTAGGCGTCCGGTACCTCGTGGTACTTTTGTGGATTGAACTTCAACTGAAAGCTCGTGGAGCGGGGCATTTTTATACTCTACAAATTCTAGTAAGGATTTGTTCTAGTAAGGACCAGTTCACGATCGTTGATTGTCATATCTATCGCTTTTTGGAACACATTTACTGGGTCATTGGGGTACTTGTTAATTTTGATGATGTACGAATCAAAGTACGTTGTGAATTTTACATTTGAGTTTGACCCGACCTTTATGACTTCAAATGGTGGTTTCCTTTTTCCAATTTTTTTAAATTTGCTTTCTAACTTCTTTTTTGCGATCCTAAACCTTTCTTTTCGTTCATGTTCTTTCTTGGTTTCTCGCCGACGCTCTCTTTCCTCCCGTCTGCGTCTTACTTCCTCGTCCCTTATTTCTTTTTTCCACTTTTGTGTTTCTTTTTTAAGGCGGTCCTCATCCGCTTTTTTGCGCATACGCTCTTCTTTTTCCTCTTCCTTTTTACGCGTACGCTCTTCCCTTTCGCGCATTTGCCTAAATTCCTTCTCTTCCTTTTTGCGCATTTGCCGACGTCTTGACCTTTCCTCTTTAAGGTGTTCTCGTCGTTCTCCTATCTCCTTTTCTAATCTTTCGAACTCTCGTTGTTTTGAGACTCTTGTCTCTCGTTGACGGCGAAGTTCATTTTTTTGATTGTGTTGAACGGCCTTTTCTTTCTTTTTCAATCGTCGCTTATTTAGTTTAGAACTCATAGCTTGCCTCTTTTATTAGATACGTGCGACAAAAAAAATCTCATCTCATTTTTTGAAATGAGATTACATAGAAAAGAGAGCTATGAGTTCAAAAATAGGCGACGATTGAAAGTGGTCTTCTTCTTTATTAGTATATTTTTTAAAACGTTTTAATAGTCAATTTTTTTGTAACCAGCGAAAGTTACAAAAGAAAAAATAAGAAATGAATGAACATAGTGATTGAAACAACAGAATTCAAAGTTGCGATTGAAACAGTTGGTCTTCTTCTTTATTAGTATATTTTTTGAAACGTTTTAATAGTTAATTTTTTGTAACCAGCGAAAGTTACAAAAAAAAATAAGAAATGAATGAACCTAGTGATTGAAACAACAGAATTCAAAGTTACGATTGAAACAGTTGGTCTTCTTCTTTATTAGTATATTTTTTGAAACGTTTTAATAGTTAATTTTTTTTTGTAACTCTAAAAAGTTACGAAAACTTTTTAATCATAGTCATCGGGGCACGTGTCTCCTGGGAGGTGGTTGTCTATTTTCCCAATTTTGATTACCTTGAAACAGAGGTAATTTGTAAACACGAACCTGGCTTCGAATTCCACCCTGATGTGTGTTAACCCTTTGTTTAGTAGTTCTTCCTTTTGTTTTTCTGATAGGAGTTTTGATCTTAGGTAGAGTGTCTTTTTCGGACCGTTCCCGTATAATGGGTTTTTTGTATTGTGTTCCTTAACGAGTTGGTCTATTTTTGTTTTTACTTCGTCGTCGTTCACGGACACGGGGATTGAGTAACCGTCTCTTATGTTCTTCTCAACGCCCCAGGTGATCGTATCCAGAAGTTCAAATTTAACAATTTCAATATCTTTGAAGTTCATCTTTTATTAATATAATTTTGAAACGTTTTAATAGTTCGCTTCTTAATCTTTGAGTAGATTCTTGACAGCCTCTGGTAACATTGAGTATTCGGTAGATTGGGGGTCTAGTCCTTTGACAAATTTTACTAATTCATCTCGTTCGGTTGGGTCCACCATTGCTCTTTCACAGGCTAAGTTAAGCAAATTCTTGATCGGGCCATTCAATAATAATTCTTTGGCGATTAGCTCACGTGAAACCTCATCCTTTGTCATATATAACCTATTCATACCTTTGAATAATTCACAGATGTGAATCATTGGGTCTTGAGGGTCTTTTCGTCTTATGATCCATATTAGGATATCATACATCAATTCAACGTTATAAGCATCCATCCTTTATTAATATAATTTTAAAACGTGTTAATAGTTAGGTAATTTACTGGCTTAGGGAAGTTTGTTTTTTCATAACTTTTTTAATAAGTTATGAAATTAAACTAATTTATATAAACCCCCACCCACCAACCAACCCTGCCAGCCCAACTGCGACGTGTTGGTATTCTTCCATTTCATCAGACGGTTCGTAGAAATCTGAAATGTGAGGAATTCCCTTGTGAACGTTCTGTTTTCGAAGGTGATTTTCCTTAAATTATCCAACGCTTTGTTTGTTTTGTTAATGTCTGCGTTTGCGTCGGACAATTGTTGGCGTGATAATTGCATTTCGTTCTTTTGTGCAACTTCGTTTTCGTACCATTTATCTTGAGCTGCCTTTAATTTTTCCATTGCTAAATTATGACGTTTCATTTCGTCTTCGTATCCGTTTTTGTCGAGGAATTTAAATAAGAACCCTGCGCCGGCGAAAGCGAACGCATTGAATACTCCTGCTGCTGCGGTACTTGCCATTTATTCTTTAGAGATTTCTTCCGGGAGATATTTTTTCTCTTGTAACTTCTTGACCAATAACGTACCCAATCCAACGGCGACGGCTAGTTTTGCTGCTCCACTTACGGTTTCTGGAACTCCCAACGGTGTCTTTAAAAATTTCTTGCTTGCATACGAAACTCCAACGGCACCAGCGGTGATTGCGGCTGCGGTGTACGCATCGTTAATCATATCTTTTTGAGACGACATACTTTACTTTTTTATTTATATATATTTAATTTTTAAAAGAACGTAATTTACTAACGGTATTTTCTTGGACCTCGTTATTGTTTTGGGTTACGGGTTGTTGTCGTTGTTGTCGAGGGGCTTCTTCTTTACTGTTGTTTGTCGTCGAGTAAAAATAATAGCCGAGGCCGGCTGCTCCTGCAAGCAATAGGATTTTTGTTGTGCTGCTCATTTCTTCCTCGCTATTATTATTATTACCACTATCACGATGTTCAAGTTCTTTGGGCTCGTCTCCTGTTTCTTTTCTCTTTCTTACCATTTTATTAAATGCGGCAAGTTTTCTCTCTGCCTCAATCCTCCTAGGGTCTTTCTCAGGTTTATCAACCGTTATTTGATTATTTAATTCTTCTTCACTCATTTATTTGTTAATGTCCTTACTTATTAATTTTCATAACCCTTGTAAGTTATGAAAGTAAATTCTTTTAGTAATTTTCCAACAAAACTATAATTAGATTTCTCTCTTGTAATTCTATTATGTTTTATTGTTATTCTGTTATGTAACAAATCTTAACAACTTTTCAACAGATTTATAGTAGAACTATAGTTGGGTTTTTCTCTTATAGCACTGTTGCGTTTTATTATAACTTTGTTATGTAACAAATCTTAACAACTTTTCAACAGATTTACAGTAGAAATCCTGTCTAAATTAAAAATTTTGAGATTAATGTCCCGCCAGCGGCCGCGATTACCAGTAAAATTAGTTCCGATTCGTTCGTTTTAGGTTCGGACCTTACGCCCTCTAGCTCCTTACTTGCGGGACTTGACCCAGTGTTTACGCTTGTTGGTTTAGTCCTTGCGGGGGTTGGTACGCTACTTGATCTAGTGTTTACGGGGCTTGGTACGCTACCTGGGCTGACACTCCCGCTATTTGGTCTGGTGCTTGGAGGGGTTGGTTTGAAATAATTAATCTTGTCGTTCTTCCCAAACCTCATACCTTTTATTGCTAGCTTCAAGACGTTATTGTAACCGGATACCATTTTATCGAGGATGATGAGATTAGACGGAATTAAAATAATTCCTGGGGAGATAACCATATTTAGCACAACGTTCGTGTCCTCTATTGCTTTCCTCATATTCGAAATCGTTACGGTATGATCGCTTTGAATGATCGTATCGTTCACTAATTTCTTAAAGACCTCTTGCGTCTGCAAGGACATTGCACCACGCCCAACAATTGGCCACCTGGTGTTTGCCTGAGAACCTAATACGCAATAGACAAAGCTCTCAATGCTTTCCTGGAATAGTAATTGACCTGTTTTTGTCAACCCGTTTGATTGGCTAGCAATGAATAATTTATAATCATCTAAACTCCTAATCGTTTGTGCGCCACGTTTCATGTACGAAATACCAATTTGTCCCGCTCCGTTACGGCTCATCACAACCCTTGCGTCTTTAATTGTCCCTCTCGGTTGTTTCGAAACCCAATAACCTAATTGTTCCCTTCCCGAGTGGAATTCTTTCGTCCATTTGCATACCACGGGTTTGTTATTTAGGACGGTCGTTTCTATTTCTTGCGTTATATATTTTGACATTTTACGAGGTTGCCTCATGAATCTTCTCATATGAAAGTAAAGATGGTACCTAGCGATGCTCGAAATAATTTTAGGTCCATCGTAATTGAAATGTTCTTCGCTTATCCCACACGAATACGTTGCGATGTACGCCGCAAATAACGCTGCCAAGTAAGAATTGTCTTTATAATCGTTCGAACTTTCGTTATTTTCTATTTCGAGTTCCGGTAAATTTGCGTCGAAAAACAAATCGTCCGTCGCATAAATTTTAAACGAATTCACGTTTACGCTTGATGAGTTCTTTGCAAACGGTTGAACCGTACCGGTAGTTCCCCAAATTCTCGGTGACCAATACAACTCTCCGGAATATAACTCTTTGAACGCGTTTGTCGTAATATCTAGAAACTGCCCGTCGCGAACCTTAAAGGAAACACTTGTCCTGGTCACGTCCCCGCTTTTTGATAGGATTACATTGAAACTAAACATTTCCATGTTAGCGTTTGGATATTTTCGTAAAAAATCATCCCGTAAGCCTTTTTTCGTCGACCTTAAATTTTCCAACGCCTTGTCGTAATTTTCACCATAGTACTGTCTGTAAGATTTTTCGTACTTTTTAAAGTCTTCTTCAAGCGTCATCTTTATTTAATATCTTTAATATCTTTTATCGAGACCCACGACCGGCTATCGTTCCCTAACCATTTTACCAATGCCATCCTACCTTTTTTCCTAAGTATTTTCTCCACCCTGTACGTCTCGTTTTTTTTATTTACGATGGATAATTCTTCCCCGTAAAATTTCCCAACGATTGGTTCCCCTTCGTGGTCCTCTAATTCGTAGACGGTCGGGTCGCCTCTGAAAACTTTTGAAACCGTAAAAATTTGTTCGGTAAAATTAGCTTCGTAGCCTTTTTTAAAAACGTTTTTGTATTTACTTACTCGGACTGTATCTCCTACCCTGAATTTCGGTAAGGGGAGCCCACCAAAGCCCGAACCGAAAAGTGTAATCCAAACTTCGTTTTCGTTTTTACGATCCACGTCTTTTGGTTTCATATGAATGGTCGTGTGTTTCATATTATTATAATTTTCAACGAGCCCATCTAAAACACTAACCCAATCGTAAGTCCCCTTACTGTAAAAATACTTCCACATTACGGTTTTCAGAGTCCTATTAAACCTTTCGACGATTGCAGCTTTCTTTTCAAACTTTGTAGAAAAATAATTTACGTTGTGGCTTTTCAATAATTCCCTAACACCAACGTTATAAAATTCTTTCCCTTCGTCGAATTGAGCAACGTTTGGGTATTTTCCAAACCTTTCTTTAAAATTTTTAAGTAACCTCTTAACAGCCTCCGTCATATTTCCCACGTCTTTCCTGTAAACGGGGATAGCAAACGCGTACCGACTTAGAATTTCAACTGCTGTTAAAATCCAACGATACCCTTTGTTCTTATTTGCGTATTTCCCCATGTCTACCAAATCCATTTGCATTTGATCTGCGAGGCTTTTTACAAAAGTTTTTCGAAATTTATGTTTCCTAGTCACGGGTTTGAACCTCGTGTACGTGTCCTGGGTTATTAACCATTCTTTAACGAGTTTTCGACTTACTTTTAACCCATCCTCTTTTGCTTTTTGGTATAATTTTTCAGCAGACCGGTAACCCGTTTTCGGGTCGTAATATATATCTCTCAATCCTTGTTCGTTAGCAAATTCCTTATCGCTAATTGACATTTATTTTTTAATTTATATACAATTCGAGTAACAAACTCATATCAACCTTATCGTCAATGTTCGTATCAACGTTGAATAATATCCTGTTGAATTGACCGTTGGTAATTTTTACGCTACTATCGATCCTTTTAAATAGGGTAACCGTGAAATTCAAGAGCTGGTCCGACGGTATTGGAAGCATGGCTAGAGCATAACTCCGGTGACCGTCCGTATCGATATTCCCCTCCGTGTCTACGATATTGCAATTAATATTCACGTACCTGAGACCCTTGTTTACGTCTACTACGCTCGGTGAGGTTTTCCACGTTCCTCTGTTTACGATCTCGTTCTCGGGGAAACCTAATAATTTCCCAAAATTTTTAAGATTTAAATTTTGTGATCCCGAATAAATTTTACACGTATTATTATGTTTGTTAGCTTCCAATTTTACCGATTGCTCCCCGAGTTTCCTCTCAATCATATCGAATGTCCAGTAACCCTCTTCGAAGGGGATCTTTGTCGTCCCGTGCATAACGTGGTCGTTTTTACCGGCAATGACGTTTTTGTAATTCCAATAGACGGCAGCATTTTTTAACGTCATTACGGACCCCGCAGGTTTTACGATGCAAGTGTCGAAACGGAGTTCCTTTTCATTGTTTTCAATGAATACGTTTATTTTACTCATTTATTTTTATAAAATAAAGATGGCAGAAAATGTAGATGATATAGAATTAAAAGATTTAGACCGCAAACGTCAACAAGTTAATGAAGAAGAGGAAACTAGTTTTATTGATAATGATAGGAAGCCCGGTGATGAAAGCATTCTCATCATCGACGGTTCGAATCCGGTTTTCACAAGGGTGGATGACGATAGGCCATCGACATCCGAAATCCCTAACGCGAAACGTGACGCCGGCGTTATGAAAAGACATATCATTCACGATATGAAACAGTTTTTAAAAAAAGGGCTTGGACTTACAATTGATAAAGGGGACGGGCCGAATTCAACGATAATATACGATAAGGTAAGATTTACGACCAACAAGGATAATAAGATTAACGGTGCCACGTACAAAGGTAAAAAAATCTTAATTTTAAAAGACGGGAAACTTATATACTCGACGGATAGAACGAAAGCACAGCTCGTTAACGAATTTAAGGAATTACTTAGAAAGGCAGACGCCGAACATCAAAAAACGCCAACTCCCATAGCCGAAGAACGTGCCGGGGCCGATCTCCCGCAAAACGTCATGAACAACATTATTGGGAATGTAAACGACCGAATAGATTCTGAAATAGATAGGAAATTCGAAAAAATATCGTCCAGCACGGAAATAACTGCAAACGAGCTAAGAGAACTAAGAGGTATATTATACGCAAAAGAGGGAGGCGAAGAAAAAATTAAGGCCTTGGGTATTGAAATGGAACATTGGAAAAAGGAGTCGGATAAAGCAAAAGCCGAAGGAAAAAATAACAAAGCCTTAATTTACGATGCAATGAGAAAAGCTGCAGAAATAAAAGCCGATATAATAAGATTAAGGCTTAACCAAAAACCCGTGAGCAAGGAAGTTTTAAGTATGATAAGAGAAGAAACCGATGCCAACGATTTGACTAGATTAGAGAAATTTAAGAAGTGGGCTAGGGAAAATGTCGTTGGCGTGTCTGCAGTCGCAATATCCATAGCAGGGGTAGTTACCGCAGCCGTCATGGGTGCAAGAAGCGCCGTAAAGAAAGGGGGAAAGGCCTTAGGAAAATTCGCAAAGGGCGTATCAAAAGTATTTAAAAAACTCGGTCCGTTATTTTCCGCACTAGGGACGCTCTTATCAAAAATGATTTTGGAAGCGGTCAGGGGCTTTTGTGGTTGTCTCAAAATTTATGGGTTTTGTTCCTAATAATAGCATCCATCGTTTACAACGAATATAGGAGAAAAAGAAGAAGATAAATAAATGACTAATGAAAAACTTGTTAGGGTCTTTTCTGATCATTACAAAGCGTTCCTATACGAACTCGAACGATTATTCCGCTACAAAATAGAAGTACAATGTCTGAAATATTACACCAACACGTTCACGCACGAATACTTATTAGAAGAAGGATCAAAACTTTTGAACGACCATGTAGAATTAGCCATTTCAAATAGGGACGTTGAAGGGCTCGTTTGCCTCATCCCAGACAACCACAAATCAACCGTCCGATCGCTCGTGAACGGATTAACCAACAACAATTTAAAACTCTTATGGGATTGGATCGATATTTTCGTAAAAATTTTTTAAAAATATACTATATAAATAAAAGAGTAAAGTATGATTACAGGAAAGAAGTTAGAAAACAGAATGGAAAGCCTCGATACAGAATTCTCAAGATACAAGGATGCAAAGATTACGGGAACAAGACTTTTCACAGAAACGACGTACAACCCTAGCGTTATCAAACCTGGAGAATTAGTTTACATTTCCACCCCAACCCTCGAAGCGAATAAGTGTCTAGTCCCAGACACCTTTTTCCTAACCGCAAAGTTCAAGAGCGAAAACACGAAATCCTGGTTCCTGAATAACCTCGGGAGACTCCTGGTAAAAGAGTTAAAAGTTAGGGTTGGAAGTCGGGAACCCTGTTACACGAACACACAGGAAAGTATGTATTCCGTATACAAAGACTTATGGTTACCAGAAGAACAAAGAAAAAATATGATGGATGTGGGGATAATGAACGAGAACACTAGGAAACTAATGTCAGGAGATGATAGCGCTGATAATTCCGTCGTTGCAGACAAAGCTATTGTCGACGTCTTCGATGGTCGGATAAGAATTAAACTAGGAAAAATACTAAACGACCACGGTTTGCATGCACCCCTTGATGCAGGTAACATCATCAAATACGAACTAAAATTCCCAAAAGCAGACGAAATTATGGTCGCACAAACAAACCAAAAAGTTGCAGGGTGCGTGTTAGAAGACGCTAGGATAGAATACTCGTCAATAGAAAATTCCGACGTGTATAACAGAGCTCTGAATAGTTTCCAAAGTCGAACGCTCGTTTTCGAGGACATAGTTTTCATCGACGATGACAATTCGGGGAAGGACACGACGATCATTAATAAAACAATCAATTTACCGTGTTCGTCGATGAAATACATCGTGATGCTTTTTAGGAAGAAGACGTTTACGGATAGTGAGGAGTTCGTCTACCCGGAAATCAAGAGGGTGGGTGTTACCATCGAAAATAACCCAAACGCTGTTTACAGTCAAGGGCTAACCAAATAAAAACTATTCGAGGAAGCAAGGAAAGTTTTCCTAAACTACGAAACGGACACCCTTGCCTTGACCGACTTCTTCACAAAAGACAAATTTTCCCTAGTCATTGACTTGCGAACCTACCCGGATAACGACGTTTCCAGTGATGGGAGAAAAATTCTGAACACCCAAAACGGGGTCACACTTAAAATTAAAAAGGATAGGACAACCGAAGACGTTGTGTGTAATACGTTTGTTGTGTCTGACAGGCACCTAAACTTTGTCGGCATGATGTTCCAAAATCTTGAAATATAAATAAATGAAATTTGAAACACCATTAAATATGATTATCGTTGGGGTGACGGGTTGTGGGAAAACTTACTACCTTCTTAAAATGTTAGAAAACGATTACAAAGGTCATTTCGACTACATTTTCCTAATTTGTCCAACGTATTTGTGGAACAAAACGTATCAGGAATGGAAATACAAAGACGATAAAAAATTTTTCCCAGTCCCCTGCGACCAAGACGAGGTAGAAAATTTCTTAAAATTCGTCACGCACCATTACAAAGACACAAACAGTTTAATCATCCTCGACGACTGCGCAAGCAGCCAATACGTAAAGAACAGGTCGAGCGAAATCGTAAGACTTGCCTTCTCGGCAAGACATTACGGATTCAGTACAATTATCATTACACAACAATTAACATCGATCACAAAACCGTACAGAACCAACACTCAGATCCTGGTCTCGTTTTACAACCCTGATAAGAACGACATGAAAACGCTATTAGAAGAGTCCGTCGATGGTACTGAAGAAGAATACCGTAAAATCAAGGATGACCTTAAGAAAAACGAGTATTCTACGCTCGAAGTGTACCGCCGTCCCCCCTGGGGGCATAGAATCGTATACTCATAATAATAATAAATGGACCCTGAAAATATTAATTCCCCAGACGTGGACTTTAAAATCCCTGAGGGAGAAACCCATGGTGATAGCTTACGCGAGAAGCTCATTTCGTTAGCCGAAAAAGGAAAAATAAACTACTCTACAAAATATATACAAAAAGCAAACCGAGATGCGTTGGAAAAAATTAAAATAAGATACGACCGGAAAATGACAGAAAAGTCATCTAAAATGGTTTCGAGCTTACTCGTTTCCAAACTCTCGGACATACTGGAAAAAACCGACCTCATCGATAGCTCGTCTGAATTAAAAGAAGAATTAGACGAGAACGAATTGTTTAAAGAAGAACTCAACGAATTGGTAAACGACCAATTAATGCCTCTCATCCCTCAAATCGGGTTGCTAAGCGGTGGCGTCACCATTATTGAAAAAATAATAAAAAAACGGGTGGGTAAACAAAATGAAATGAGCAAACCTCCGGACGTCGACCTGGATTCTTAAATTGTTTTTTTCATATATGATTACGTATATGAAAAAATTTAAAGCCCTGGGTAAAGTGGTGGTGGTGCAGTTGGTTGTTGGTTTTGGAAAAATTCCCTCAACGTCTTCTTCTTTGCAAGCTCGGATTCAACCCCTTTTAATTCACCTTTCCCGACCTTAGTCTTCTTTTTACCTTCTCTAACCTTCCTAAACGACTTAACCGCCCCCTTACCCTCATCCAATACCGCAACCACCCCACCAAGCACCGCAAGCACCACCGCGAAAGGGAATATTATGGCCACCGCCACACCACCACCAATAAAAACTAATTTCAATAACGTTTTCCCAACCAATTTTAATTTTTTCCTCCTAGTACCCCCTTTCATCTTTGACAATTCCGTCGTTAATTCTTCTTTTAATTCCGTAAGTTCTTCTTCTGTAAAATTAATAATTTGATCCATGTCTTATTTATTATAATAAAATGATAATGATAGAAGATATATTTGAATTCGGGGTTTGTGTGCTTATTAGCTCTCTTCTCGTTTACGGAGAGGGTGTAGTGGAATGGCTCTCAAAACTGCGTGGAACACCAGATATTGACTTGGATGGTATTAAATAAATAAATAAATAAGATGATACACATTCTAGGATACGGAATCGGACTATACATTTTAAAAAATATTTTAACAACCAATGGGCCGCCTGGGTCGCAGGGCCCACAGGGACCACAAGGGCTGCCGGGGTTACAAGGTCCACCGGGCCCAAGACAGCTCGCCAATTGTAAAGAACTTTGTAAGACGATATTAAACAAGGAAGAACAAAAAAGCGAAAGCGTCTTGGGTAAAGTAATGGCAAATAGGTCTACAAATAAACAATGAGTTTAAATTTTGGTTACTCACCACCAGGTTTGGGAAGAATTAAAAAAGATATCAAAATGAACGGTCATAAAATCATAGATCTCCCATCACCAACGTCTGGCTCGGAACCTGTTACGAAAAGTTATGCGGATACGCATTATTCTAGTGGTGGCGGTGGTGGTGGACAACGTGGACCCAAAGGCGACAAAGGAGATACGGGACCGCAAGGCCCGAAAGGAGACACGGGGTCGCAAGGGGCGAAAGGAGACACGGGACCGCAAGGACCAAAAGGGGGTACAGGTGCACAAGGACCAAAAGGGGACAAAGGAGATGTAGGCTCACAAGGCCCTAAAGGGTCAAAAGGCGACAAAGGGGATACGGGACCGCAGGGGCCGAAAGGAGACAAAGGTAGTAGTAGTGGCCCTTCAAAAGGTGACAAAGGGGATACGGGCCCGCAAGGACCAAAAGGTGACAAAGGGGATACGGGACCTCAAGGCCCAAAAGGCGACCAAGGAGATACGGGTCCACAAGGACCAAAAGGAGATAAAGGTAATACAGGTGCGCAAGGGACGAAAGGTTACCAAGGGGATACGGGCTCACAAGGGTTAAAAGGTGACAAAGGTAATACAGGCGCGCAAGGGCCAAAAGGTGACAAAGGGGATACGGGGTCACAAGGTCCAAAAGGCGACAAAGGTAATACAGGACCAAAAGGGGATACAGGTAACCAGGGACCTCCTGGTTCCGGTGGGTTATCCGACACGGATTTTACAATGCAAGGAAACATTGACATGAGCAACAACAAAATCACAAACCTCCCCGACCCAACACTAGCGAACGACCCTATTACAAAACAATATGCAAACCGAGTATATTTAACCGACGGTGGGTTTACGATGCAAGATAATATCGGTATGAACAACCACGAAGTTCTAGGCCTAAACCCGACTTCATCCAACGACACAGCAGCCGTATTCAAAAATTATACCGACACAATGTACATTAAAAAAGGTACCGATATTGATATGAACGGTCGCCGTATTACCGGGTTGCCTATTATTCCATTATCGTCAGGCGAACCGATTACGAAAGGTTTTGTCGAAAGGTATTATTCGGATTATACGAACATTATAACGTTCAAAGGGAAACCCGGCAACGTTACAATCCTTCGACAAGACAATATGGTCGATTCGCCTGCGAACGGACGTGCTACGAAAACGTTAGACTTTTCAAAAGTTGGTAGCAGTTACCAAATAAATTTTTCCGCCCAACCCAAACTCCCAAACGGCGTCTACACTTACGAAATGGATGTTGTTCTAACGACGTCTAGGGGGTATGATGTCATGTTATGGGGTGATTGTGGTGGGAGTGGGTACAATGCATCGTCCAAATACAAGTACTGGTCGTGGAGTTATGAAAATAAGATTGCCCATGACGACGTACAGGGTGGGCTATTCCACAGAGGTACCGGTAAAAGGGTACGTATCCAAGGATCGTTCTTAAACCAGGGCACGCGTATTTACGGGCAAGAAATTTCGCTTTCGTTAGATTATGAAAATGGGAAAACGTACGAGTTTGTTATGCAAGATCTAGCGTCACGAAGTTCCGATCACATTCTTGGTAACTCCATCTATTTCGTGTTCCAACCTGACGGTAACCATACGAGGGACTTTACGGACGAAACGTATTTCAGTTTTAAACGGTTATTGAAACTCTAGGTCTACCAAAAAAAGTTTTGAATTCGTGACGGGAAAAAACGTTACGAATTTTCTAACGGGAAACCATATAACAGCCAATAGCAACAGCAACAGCACCTAAAAGTAATGTTGATACGCATATTATTCTTACCCCCTCTGAAATGTCTACGCTCAATTGGCCTTCGTCAATAAATAAGTCATGGACCTCAATCATTCCTTCTAAAGAATCATCAAGAATATTGCCACTATGCTCAATAATAAGTTGATCGAAACCACCACGTGCCACACCACGCGTGATCCACCCAAAATAATCAACGGGTTTAAGGGCATACAATACCTCGGCAACCACGAGTAACGTCCTAGGGAACATGTCTTCATCAACATCATATAACCTACCGTTTACTTCCTGTGCTACCTCATATACGTTCATCCTTATTTATTTGTACTTTTCTAAAACGTTTTGATAGTTGATTTCTCCCACATGGTAATGGCGGTGGCCATGCGGTGGGCTTTACGGGCGAAACGGTTATTGAGATTATAAACCCGTAACGTTACCCCGTCGTGAAATTACCCCATTATGAAATTTTTTAACGAAAAAACCATGTGGTAGCAACCAACGACGGTAGCACCTAGAAGAAATGTTGATACGCATAAGCCCTTTACCACTAGTGATTTAAACTCAATGATTGATTTCCTAGATTCGTCAAATGATTTATGGATCTTGGTCAGCCCTTCAGGGGACTCATCATCATGGCTATCACAAAACTTGATAATGCACTCATCATCATCACCACGTGCTATACTACGCGTACACCACCCAAAATAATTTATTGGCTCACAGACATACAATGTCCCAGAAACCGCGAGAAACGTTTTAGGGAATTTACTTTCGTCGCCACCATTTATCCTGTCGTGTACTTTCCTTGCTATTTCATATACGTCCATTTTTTCTTATTTATTACTATAATTTTGAAACGTTTTAATAGTATATAATAAAGAATGTTTACCAACCCTAAAGACTTCATCGGTTGCAAATACAACCGTAAAAAAAATATGGGATTTTCCATCGCTGCTCGGATTATAGGTACCACTTTTGTTTCGATGACACGAAATACTCCCACCCAAACCAATACAAAGACTGTGGACACCTAGAAAAGGGCGATATCTTTGGTGACCTCACTTGCCTCCGATGTGGACTTCGGTTCACTAAAATCTTTAGCACGTGTGAACATCGTCGGAAAAAGAGATTCTTCGACTACTCGGACCTCTATTGTTGTGCTGACTGTGACTACCACTTCGTTGATGGGGACCCTAAATACCGACACCCTAGCCAATACGAAAATTGTGAACATACGGATCAAAGGATGGTTGATAACCAACTCGTATGCCTACGTTGTGTGGACTCAGGCTCACAGGACCACCCCCCATACCATTTGTTGAAAAAAAAAACATGTGTGAACACCCTCGTTTAGAAAATTATTATGGGACCTTATTTTGTACAGAATGCGGTTTAGCTCATGGAGAAACACCTCATGGCGGCAACGACGATACGTGTGACCACCCTCATCTCATAGAAAAGGATGGGATGTCATACTGCACAAATTGTGGATTATTTGAAGGATACGAGTTTGCAAATGACCTTTGTATACCTCGTAGCCACTATGCGGAAATACAAAAAAATAAGACTAACCTAAATGAAAACTCTAAAGTTAATGACCTCAGGAAGGCTGCAAAAGCTAACGGGGCCAAGCGCGTCACATGTATGTCGAAAAAACAACTTTGTGATGTCTTAGGGATAAAAAATCAAAATAGAGGTAAGTACGTTTTCAAAAACGAGAAAACAGGTGAAGAGCATAGGCTTAGAAACCAAAAAGAAATTGCAGACAAGTTTGGGATTTGCCAAGGGTCGATATCGTTCCTTTTAAAAAAAGGGAGAGTCAACGCAAACGGGAACACGTACTCGTTGAAAAAACTTTAAAATAATTTACTAATAAAAATAGATGATGAAACACTATTCAAAAAGATGGTATTGGAATTCAAAAAAAGTTTTTTAAGGTATTTAGAGAAGGGTGTATATGTAGAAACCAAGTTCTTCCACCAATTATTTAGACTCAAGGTTAAAAACATCATTGAAGCTAACCCACACAATGAGGGGACAACGGTAGGATTTTTCATGAAAAGCAAGATCTTTTTTGGGAAGACATACCAAAAGAGGAACCCTTCTTACCACTTTCTTAAAAGAATTTTAGTACCCGCCCTTAAAAAAGACCATAGGAAAGTCGTAAAACACGAACAAAAAATGCTTTCCTTCCTAGCCAACGAAATGGGCAAGGCGGGACGGCTCGTCGAAGCCCACGTCGTAATGACCATCGTCAAACCGAACCTCAAAGAAATGAGGAAAGACTGGGAAGAAATGACGGCCATGCAAAAATTCAAGGCCGCCGAAAGGAAATTCTATAGGTAAATTCTTTAGGTAAATTCTTTTGAAACATTTTCAAAAGAATTTTTACGTGACGGATGGGAAGGAAGGATGGGGGAAAAGGGGGAGGGGGAAAAAAGAAAAAGATTGGGTGAGCTATAGTGCCTATCATATACTACCAATATTGTCAGCTTGGAGTTTAAAGATCCTTTACATTTAATATTCTCACGACTGTTGGTGCTATCAATAATACTTATTTTATGTTGTCTGGTTTTGGTAATAGATACTGGTAGTCCACTGGTAATAGATACTGGTATTAAACCTTATCATTGGCGATAAATTTAAGGCTAGAAGGCCTACTTATACCTATATATATATATATATATATATATATATATATATATATATATATATATATATATATATATATATATATATATATATATATATATATATATATATATATATATATATATATATATATATATATATATATATACAGGGTGTATCAAAAAAAACGGAGCCCATCTTTTGTATCAGATTATTTTGAAATTACTGAAGCTTATAGCACAGTTTTGGACTTGTTTTAAACCACGTTCTTTTCTTTTTCGAACAAGCCGTAATTCGTATTTTTACTCCCAGTAACGTATGTGCTATGACAAATTTAGCAAAAGCTATCGATTTGAGATGCCTTCCAATTATGTTCACTATGTCTATGTCACTATGTCTTTCATGGTCACTATGTCTTATTAAATTCACTATGTCTTTCATGGTCACCAGTTAAATTTTTAATTTTTTCGCTTATTACATAAATGGTATTTCTGTTAAACTTAATAAAACTTGTTATAAAGCTTTACAGAAGATAACGGACCGTTAACGAGCACTACGAACGGATAGTTCAAGCTTGTATCGACTTCATGAATATTAACATGCAATTTCGACAACATTGCGCACGCGCGGATAAACAAAACGCTAATTTCGATCATTATTTTGGCATAAATCTAAGGTTTTTGTCGATGTAAACGGTCCGTTATCTTCTGTAAAGCTTTATAACAAGTTTTATTAAGTTTAACAGAAATACCATTTGTGTAATAAGCGAAAAAATTAAAAATTTAACTGGCGACCATGAAAGACAGTGAATTTGCATAATTGGAGGGCATCTCAAATCGATAGCTTTTACTAAATTTGTCACAGCACATACGTTACTCGGAGTAAAAATACGAATTACGGCTTGTTCGAAAGAGAAAAGAACGTGGCTTAAAACAAGTCCAAAATTGTGCTATAAGCTTCAGTAATTTAGAAATAATTAGACACAAAACATGGACTCCGTTTTTTTTTATACACCCTGTATATATATATATACGTATATATATATATATATATATATATATATATATATATATATATATATATATATATATATATATATATATATATATATATATATATATATATATATATATACAGTCATTGCCATTAAGGTTGTCCAGACGAACTATACCTATATACATGTATATCGAACACGTGACTACATCATTATATGCGTCGACCCGCGTGGGGCGTAAGAGTGCGTGCTATAGTTGCGGGACTTATTAAGTTCGGCGAATTTTGTACAATGCCACGTCCGTATTCGGACGATTTACGCTGGCGAATGGTATACCAAAAGCTTTTTTTGAGAAGAGCTATGAAGAAATTGCATTGCAACTATTTGTTAGTCTAAAGACTGAGTATCGGACGATTAGCACGTTAGTGATACCTTGTTGATATCACTGATATTTTGGCTGTTGTTAACACGCTTGCAAAGACAGCGTGTGTATACATAGACTACAGAGGTTACAGCAAAAATAAACTCGTGCAACGTTTGTTTCATAATTTGCTCATGTTTTGAACAATTTGTTCAAATGTAACCAGCATGATGCATATATGCCTGACAGTCAGAAGGATGTTATTTGCACAAATGCATTCCAGGTAAGTGGGCTAGGACCTCGTACAGCTTGTAAAACCTCTTCAATCGGGTTCAAATCGGGACTGTATGCTGGCAAAAAACGGATAAGCGCTCCAGAATCATAAACATGTTCCACAACTTCTTGGACATGATGTGCTGTGTGGCTATCTGTTGGGAAAAGCTACGAGCGCCTTTTACCAGCAATGAATCGATTTAATGGGGAAAACCCGCGATTTGTTATTTATTGTAATGGGTAAGAATTAATTGTGCAAATTCAGCAAGCCAGCGTCCCCAGAGGCGTCCTATTGCATGTAGTAATATTCGGCTAAATAATCGGATAAAGGAGAGCGAGCATAAATTCTTTCCTCTGGATTTTTAAGTGAAATAAGTATTTTTAGAAGCTTTTTACAACAACGTGACATTGAAGTATACTGTACATACAATGCCTGTTTCATCGAGAAAGACGAGTTGGTTCGGATTAAATACGCTGATTTCTGCTTTGAATTGTAGCCTTAGATTATCATTTCGCTGAAGAGAAATTCGGTGTAATTAAAAACAAATGCTTCGTGAATTTAGTACTGAACATAACAATACAAATTTTGAAGATGAGTTAAAAGATTCATTGAAGGTTTAAGATTGAAACAATTCATATTTGGCATTCAGTGTTGTTTATATTCCTGCGCATTTTTAGCTGATATATACTGAATATTATTAATGGCAGTGATGTGCATGTGTATACCTTCTTACGCGTTATTCCAAGTCTATACACAGCTCGACACTGCAGTGTCCTCGGGCCAAACGCAGAACCAGTAGCGTTGGAAATATAATTTGCTATTTCGTGAAGCTGCATCTCATGCGAACGAAGCAAGCAATCCATGATAATATACTCTTCATGATCATAGGGAAATAAAGTTATACTCCCAGTTGGGCGACCGAGACGGCAAGGCTTTACATCACCCGTATTTAAAAACGTGCTAATCGTCCGATACACAGTCTTTGGACTAACAAATTATTGCAATGCAATTTTTTCATAGCTCTTCTCAAAAAAAGTTTTTGGTATACCATTCGCCAGCGTAAATCGTCCGAATACGGACGTGGCATTGTACAAAATTCGCCGAACTAGCACGCACTCTTACGCCCCACGCGGGCCGACGCATATAATGATGTAGTCACGTGTTCGATATACATGTATTTAGGTATAGTTCGTCTGGACAACCTTAATGGCAATGACTGTATATATATATATATATATATATATATATATATATATATATATATATATATATATATATATATATATATATATATATATATATATATATATATGTGTGTGTATATATATGTATATATATATATATATATATATATATATATATATATATATATATATATATATATATATATATATATATATATGTGTGTGTATATGAATAGGTTTTGATTGTCATGCCTGGATTTATTATGTCTGTTGGCTGGTTTATTTAAACCAAAGAAAAGGACTTCTTCAGGCAAATTGTAAGATTATTTATTATAAAATCCTCAGACGTTTCGCCGGTTAGCCTGATGAAGCCTTAACTGGCGAAACGTCTGAGGATTTTATAATAAATAATCTTACAATTTGCCTGAAGAAGTCCTTTTCTTTGGTTTACATAAATAAACCAGCCAACAGACATATATATATATATATATATATATATATATATATATATATATATATATATATATATATATATATATATATATATATATATATATATATATATATATATATATATATATATATATATATATGTATTCTAGTATTGAGTATAGAATCATACGAGTAGAGTGCTCACCTGATGAGTGTGGTAAGCTTTGCTTACCATACGAAACAAGTTTGTAGTGAATAAATGTTTAAATGAAGTGACTCAAGTTTGTCTTCTTTGTTATATATATATATATATATATATATATATATATATATATATATATATATATATATATATATATATATATATATATATATATATATATATATCACATACTTGTGCCGGGTGATAACACGGTGACATAAAAACGATATGTCCCGTGATATCGTTTTTTGTCCCGCTCAAAACAAAGATGGCGTCCGACTGAAGGACAGTGAACTCAAATAAGACTGGAACGCTACGTGGAGCTGAGGTTTTGAAGCCAAGATGGCGGAAATTGAAGCCTGGCTTGTAGGTATGATCCAGGCCTTTGCGCGGAAATTCCATACAAAATATCGCAATATTTTTTAAATGTCTTTCGCAGAAAATCATGTTGACTCAGTTTACGGACTTTTACATCGGAATTTTTCACAATTCAAGTAGGTCAGAGCAAGTATTTTTTAAAAACAACCTCTGGAAGCATTTAACAGGAATGGCAGAGTTGTTTGAGTCTCGTGAAAAACAACTTCGAGAAAAGCAGGCGTGAAAAAAAACAACCATAAACTTTTGTTGTTTTTTTCTGATTGTATGTGAGAAATTTCAACGCAACACGAACAACATGAGCTATACTTGCATATACCTAACCATTTTCTTTCGTTTCTTCCTTTCAAGTTGCTTTGGTGATCCAAAATATATAGCAATAATTGTAAAAACATCGACTTGAAATAGTTATCACCCCAGTACTTTTTCACCAAACAGAGTACAGAGTTATTGAGAATTTAAAGGACAGTCATTGCCAAAGTCAAAGTCAAAAATTAAGAGTAAAAAGAGAGCAAAAAATGCCAGTAAATTGTGTTATTCGTGGGTGCAAGAGTAATGGGTGTAGGAGTAAAAGTGGCAAAGAAAATAAGCCAAATATTTCGTTTCACAGGCAAGTGTTTATTATTTTAACCAATCAGTTGAGCTCTGAAATCAACTGTAGTTGTTGTCACACTGGAAATATGGCAAGGATATTATACAATAAACTCAAACATTTATATTTTGGATAATTTAATTCACTTGACACAGAGAGGGCAAATTTTAAAACAGGGCTAAGGACAACCTAAGCAAGGCCGTAGGAAGATGCAAAAAGTTAGGGGGGCTCTTCGAGCGCTGAAGGCACAAGTGCTGCTAGGGGGTCCGGGGACACCCCCCTCCCAGAATTTTTTTCTATTTTTAGCACGCTCAAACATGTTTTTCTGCACTTTTGAAGTTAGTTTTACCATAATCATTGGATTAAGACATGTGTAAGACTGTAAACCGTTAAAAACGGGTATTTACTTCGAGACTCAAAGCTCATTTTTAGGGGGGCTCAGCCCCCCTGCCTTTGATGTTAGGGGGGCTTGAGCCCCCCCTGCCTCCGTGGTTCTTACGGCCATGAACCTAAGGATTATGTTCATGAGCAAGTTTGCCCCTATAAAGGCTATTTACAGAAAAACAACAGATATTGTCTTTAGTAGGTTGCAGTAGTCAGACAATTAGTCATATGCAAAGGGCATACAGAAACAAGCTGTGATATAAAACAGTAGAACTAATATACACTACAAAATATAAAATATATACAATCATATATATCATGAATTCAATCTGAAGTACATTTTTACCAACTCATATTATAACCATAACTACTACAGGTTTCCTTTAAAAGATCCACACTTGCTTAACAAATGGGAGAATGCTGTTGTGACAATAAACAAAGATGGCCAACTGTGGAGAGCCACCAAATACAGTTTCATTTGTAGTCACCATTTTGAACACCATGATTATATTATCCCACCATCTTCTGGTAAGACCTGTAGGTTAAAAAAACATGCAATTCCATCAGTATTTTCAACATTGGAGCAACCTAATGCAATTCGTCTTTCAAATGAAGAAAGAAACAGGTTAGGGATTCCAAGGAAACATCCTCTTCCCCCTGATGACCCAGATGACATGTCACCACCAAAAAAGATCTTCCTTGAGCACAACTACGCAAGAAAACAACCTGAAGATGAATGGCAAGAAGAGTCAACTGACGAAGAGGAAAAGCCGGACGAGAAGCCAGATTTGCAGCAAAAATTGAGACAAAAAATTAAGAACTTGCAACAGAAGCTAAGACGATCAAAGAAAAAGTTAGAGAATATGGCAAATTTGATTTCCCACTTACAGGAAAAATTAGTTATCAGTTCCGAGCAAGCAGGAATACTACATGCAGCATTTGACAACCTACAGTTCTCCCTTTTCCAAAATACCAAGAACAATGTAACAAGTGCACCATCAGCAAGAAGATACGATGATCAAGTAAAAGAGTTTGCACTAACACTCTACTTTTATTCGGCTAAGGCCTACAAATATGTGACATCAATAATTCCTCTGCCTCATCCTTCATTGCTTCGAAAATGGTTATCCTCTGTCAACTATGAACCAGGCTTTTCCAAAGAAGCTTTTACTGCATTGGAAAGCGAGGTCAGCAAAGAAGCCATTAAAAGGGACTGTTGCTTAATAATAGATGCAATGTCTATTAGAATGATCGATATGTTGGTTTTGTAGACTATGGCAAGGGTGGCCCTGTTCTTGATGACCCAGACACCTTAGCATCAGAAGCACACGTTTTTCTTCTTGTTGGGACAAGAAGCCATTGGAAGTGCCCTGTTGGCAACTTTCTAACTGCTAAAATTGAATCAACAACTCAAGCACAATTGATTAAAACAGCTCTGGAAATGGCAGCTGATGCTGGTTTAAAGGTATGGTCTGTAACCGCAGACGGAACATCAGTAGACTTGAGTACTTTTGAGCTACTAGGATGTCAGTTTGGTACCACATATGATACCTTTCAGACAAAATTCCAACATTCAACTACAGGAGAAGACGTGTTTTTGATTGCAGATCCAAGCCACATGCTGAAATTGGCAAGGAATGCATTGGCATTCCTTGGTACCATTACTGATGAAGATGGTCAAAAAATACAATGGCATTATTTCCAACAACGTCATATGCTTCAACAGGAAGAGGGTTTAAAGATGGCAAACAAGCTTTCATTCAACCACATCAAGTTTGAAAGGCACAAAATGAATGTAAGACTAGCGGCACAAACACTCAGTTCATCTGTGGCTGATGCGATAGAGTTTTTAGATGTTGGCATGAAAAATCAAAAATTTCAAAATAGCAGTGGAACAGTTAAATTTGTAAGAACAATTGATCGGCTTTTTGACATGCTAAATTCGAGAAACCCTGTGGGAAAAGGATACAAACAGCCCCTACGTTCAACAAACAAGGTTATGTATGAAGATATGCTGCAATCCACAGCAAAATATTTACTCTCCTTAAAGATAAACTTGACCTCAAAACTCCTAGCAACTCACAGACGGAAGACCTTTATCATTGGTTTTGTAACCACCATCAAATCAACCATCGAAATGGCAAATCAAATGTTCCTTATACCTAATGACCCTTTTAAATATCTCTTAACTTACAAATATTCACAAGATCACCTGGAACTTTTGTTCTCCTGCATTCGATCTCGAGGCGGATGGAACAACAATCCTAACTGCTTGCAGTTCAAGTATGCCCTGCGCCAAATGATGATGAAGAATGCTATCACTGCATCAAAAAATGCAAACTGTACAGATTTTGCTGACAATTCTATCATTCCAATTTTCCACAGCACCAAGCACCAGTCACCATTAAGTGGAATGTCTTTAGAAGAGGACAAGGATGAGAATGCCGATGCAAACAATTCCATGGAAGAGGCAGAAGAGAGTTTGATGTTCGAACATTTGGACCGGGGCATTCACTCTGACTTTATTTCGAACATTCTATTTTATATTGGTGGGTTCATTGTGTCGAAACTCGTAAAGAAACTCACCTGTCAAGCATGCATAGATTGTCTTGTTGGCAGTATTAACAGAGCAGAATCAGATCACGATTACTGTGGACAGTCTGCATACAATGAAGTTTCAACAGCTGCTGCATTCACGCTATTTGTGAACAACGGTGGATTGCGAATACCATCAAAGTCCGTTTTTACTACCATTGAACAGTGTGAACACATCTTCAAACAATATGTTTGCCAAAACGGAATCAGCAACGCGAAAAATCTAAAAACCAAGATGATACTCAAAGTTTGCAATCATTTTCTTCTAAGTGTCAACAATTCTGTATTTGAAGACCATGAGATGGGTTTAAACGCGAACATGGAGGAAAATGAGCATCAAATCAAACTTATAAAATGGACATCGGATAAATACTTTACCATGCGTCTCTTTACGTACGGGAAACATTTTAGCGAGACAGTTGTACATAGTGGAATGCCCAGTGCCAGGCACCAGTTGAACAAATTAATTTTATTTAGAAATCAATACAATAATACAATAAAATAAAAAAATAATACAATACTTATCTTATAAAAATGTTTTTACAATACTTATCTTATACAATTATCAAATGTTTTTACAATACAGTACTTATCTTATACAATAAAAAAATAATACAATACTTATCTTATATTTCGTTGATTGTTTATTTAAAACAAATGCATTCTTTGCTGTTCAACGACGTTCGAATGTGTTTATTGACCAAGGTTTAACCACATTCAAAATCCTCGTAAAATAAGTTTAATATCCTTTTGATCCACTATTATTATCCAAAAAAACCCCTATCTCAGTCACAAGTTCTTTTAGAAATACCATAAAAATCGTGTAAATTCAAACCAAAAGTACAAATTTTTGGGTCTTTAGACAGGATGCTTCGATTGAGAATCGCGCCATAGTCGCCATGCTTTCTAGTCTCGTGATTACCCCACGCAAAAAACACGCGTGTTTTATACCTACAAGACGGCCTTCAATTTCCGCCATCTTGGCTTCACCTAAAGATAAGGCTATTTACCTGAAGGTATCGTTCCAGTCTTATTTGAGTTCACTACTGAAGGATCGATAGAGAGATAAGAATAAAAATATTAAATAATACAAGGAAAATAACACAAAGAAATTTGCAGCTATTAAAAGATAAGTTATTTTTGGTTTGTTTTTGTAATTTCTACCTGTTTAGCGTATTTTAAACAATCATTTTGAATTCATTTTGAAATGTACTCAAAGTCTAAATAATTTGAAAATATAATCTGGTTTTTGCTCTAGATAAAGGCACAAGTATCTGATAAATAGGTTATCATATTCGAGACTCGGTAATATCAGTTTTATCGCTCTCGTTACGATATCATATTTTGATAACCTATACATATATATATATATACGAGATCGTTACGATCTCATATGATAACCTATATATATATATATATATATATATATATATATATATATATATATATATATATATATATATATATATATATATATATATATATATATATATATATATATATATATATATATATATATATATATATAGTAATACGTTGAAGTTTTGAAACTGATCTAATTAAAAACATTTTACATTGAAAATTGTATAAAAAACTAAAAGTTGCTAAATTTTCGGCCGCAAGCTGCTAGCCTTCGTCTGAGCAATATGGCTAGAACTAGACTGAATTGTTTTTATAATGCCTATTGTTCTGCTTGATTGAGTTTACCAGTGTTAGATAGCATGATGGGAATTCGGCATGTTCATTGACTGAATCTTGATTTATCACTGAATGCAACGCCTCCAAGAAGATTCTTTGTGAGTAATTTGTAATTTCTTTCTCGAGTATCACTGCATCTGATTTTGCTGCACCGTGTCCAGTCGTTTCAGCATGTTCTTTGATTGCCGAATAGTTGTTTCTCCGAACACCAGGCTTATGTTCCAGCCATCTCGAACACCAACACCGTTTGGACTCGCCAATATAAGTGAACGAGCATGTTCTACATTCAAATTTGTATACAACAGCTTTAGTTCTCTCCTCTGATGGTCTTGTTTTTGGTATACGGAATATATTTGCCAAAGTACAAACCGGTTTTAGTGCTACTCGTACTCCTGCCTTTGTTAAAATACTTTTAATCTTTTCCGAAAGACCTTTTACATATGGAATACATGTCGAGCCCCGTAAATCTTCTTTCCTTTTCTGATTCACTTTTACAGTATGATTAACAACTTCTTTAATAAAACTTCTTTTGTAACCATTTAACTCTAGTGCACGTAAAACATTATGAGTCTCTTCAGTTTGTAAGGTCAAGGTGGATGGAATAGTCTTGGCTCGATCAAGCAATGTTTTTATCACTGCTTTTTTATCATTTTTGTGGCTGTGAGATTCAAAAGGTAAATATTTATCTGTATGGGTATTCTTTCGGAACACTTTAACGTCGATGTCACCAGATATGTTACCAAGTAATTGTGTATCTAAAAATGCAATTGTTTGACTCCCATTCCGGTTAACAGCTGGCATTTCAATCGTAAATTGGATATGAGAGTTAACAGAATTTAAATGTTGATGATAAAAACACATATAAACGCATTACAGATAAAAGACGCAATCCAACGTCAAAAACGGAAACAGACCTGCAACAAATTCTACTGAAATTAAAAGCTTCGGGATCTCTATCAGAAAACGAGTACTTGAAGTTAAGACCTTTCGATTCTTACCCCGCAGCGTTCTATTGTTTACCTAAAATACATAAAGCTCCAATGATTGAACAAGATGATCACTTTACAATAGCAGCAGATACCAAAATTCCTTTTAGACCTATAAGCAGCTCAATAGGGTCTCCCACGTACGAAGTATCTAAATATTTGGCACACATATTAAAGTTCTTATATAATGATAAGTACACCGTTCAAAACTCTAACGAATTTTCGAATTTTATTGCTAACCAAAAAGTTGATCTGGATGAATATATCGTATCTTTTGACGTAACCTCTTTATTTACATCAATCCCTGTTGACCTGGCATTACAAATCGTAAAAGAAGAGCTCGCTATAACAACCCTATGGACACTACATACAAATTTGACTGCAGAACAGATTTGTAACTTATTGAAATTTAGTTATTGCTTAATGCAATAACTTTTTGTGTTTGACGATTGTCATTACCATCAGATCTTTGGATGTCCCATGGGGTCGCCAGTAAGTGCAGTTGTTGCAGAACTAGTCATGCAGAGAATTGAGAAGGTAGCATTGGATTCCTCTCCGGTTTCGGTACGATGGTGGAAAAGATATGTGGACGATTCCAATGCCTGCCTTAAACAGCTAGACGTCCCGCTTTTCCATCAACATTTAAATTCTGTTAACTCTCATATCCAATTTACGATTGAAATGCCTGCTGTTAACCGGAATGGGAGTCAAACAATTGCATTTTTAGATACACAATTACTTGGTAACATATCTGGTGACATCGACGTTAAAGTGTTCCGAAAGAATACCCATACAGATAAATATTTACCTTTTGAATCTCACAGCCACAAAAATGATAAAAAAGCAGTGATAAAAACATTGCTTGATCGAGCCAAGACTATTCCATCCACCTTGACCTTACAAACTGAAGAGACTCATAATGTTTTACGTGCACTAGAGTTAAATGGTTACAAAAGAAGTTTTATTAAAGAAGTTGTTAATCACACTGTAAAAGTGAATCAGAAAAGGAAAGAAGATTTACGGGGCTCGACATGTATTCCATATGTAAAAGGTCTTTCGGAAAAGATTAAAAGTATTTTAACAAAGGCAGGAGTACGAGTAGCACTAAAACCGGTTTGTACTTTGGCAAATATATTCCGTATACCAAAAACAAGACCATCAGAGGAGAGAACTAAAGCTGTTGTATACAAATTTGAATGTAGAACATGCTCGTTCACTTATATTGGCGAGTCCAAACGGTGTTGGTGTTCAAGATGGCTGGAACATAAGCCTGGTGTTCGGAGAAACAACTATTCGGCAATCAAAGAACATGCTGAAACGACTGGACACGGTGCAGCAAAATCAGATGCAGTGATACTCTAGAAAGGAATTACAAATTACTCACAAAGAATCTTCTTGGAGGCGTTGCATTCAGTGATAAATCAAGATTCAGTCAATGAACATGCCGAATTCCCATCATGCTATCTAACACTGGTAAACTCAATCAAGCAGAACAATAGGCATTATAAAAACAATTCAGTCTAGTTCTAGCCATATTGCTCAGACGAAGGCTAGCAGCTTGCGGCCGAAAATTTAGCAACTTTTAGTTTTTTATACATTTTTCAATGTAAAATGTTTTTAATTAGATCAGTTTCAAAACTTCAACGTATTACTATGTAGTCTACTGATCGCCTGAACAGCATATATATATATTTATATATATATATATATTTATATATATATATATATATATATATATATATATATATATATATATATATATATATATATATATATATATATATATATATATATATATATATATATATATATACATGAAGGAATAGGAAACGCTTTAAATTGTAAAAATTTTACTTCAAGTTTCTGGAGGTGTTCCTCCGTCTTCAGAAATTTTACAATGATTGATTATTCATAAAATAACCTAACTAAAATTGTAAAAACTACGTCACTACTAAGAATGTTTATACTAATTCTAATTGTAAAATGTTCATTATTGTGATAATAGTCCCTCTATGGCTTAAAATTTCTAAAAAGAAATGGCGCTCTATGTCTACACGAAGATGCCAATTCATTACGTTTGTTTAAGGTCCCTAGTTCTGGTCTGCTAATGATAAATGTTTTTTCAAGGTTGCATAGTTGGCATCGTTTTGTCTTGTTGCTGTAAGGTTTCGCCCCTCGCAGAATTTCCCATTCTATCTTGTAATCTTTCTGTTGGTCTTTCAGGTTCCAAATGTATTTACTGAGTTCCGTACTGTTGCGTTTGCTTGCGTTTTTAAACGTGGTTTTATGTCCGTTAAATCTTTCCTTAAATGTGTTCTTAGTTAATCCAATATATGTCTCTCTGCTTTCATTTGTTGTAACCGTGGCTTGATAAATAATTGATTCTCTCAGACACTGGCCTTTCATGGGGCAGCTGCTTGGACTCCTGCAGTTGCATAACTTCTTAGCACCGTCTGTACTCTCTTTCTTTTCGCTCTTTTCTAATACTTTCTTGTTGTGCCCATCGACTATATTCTTCATATTAGGCATACAGCAATAACTCAATTTCACTGTATTAGTGTTAAATATTTTGTGTAATTTATGTTCCGGGGGGAATTGCTCTTTCACTATCTTGAGGAATAATCTGCCGATGTTAGTTTGGACGTTACTCGAATACGGAGGGTTGTACCAGATGATATTCCTTGTTCTGTTTCTTTTGCTTTTTTCTTCTTGCTTTTGGTATTTTAACTCGTGGGTATATCCGCTTTTCTTCAATGCCTCTGGGTACAATGGCTTCGCGTTGTTAAATACTTCTTCGCAGCTAGAAATTTCTGATAGTCTTCGATGTTGTAGATTATTATCCATCAATTACTGAAGAATTACTCAATAAGGCGCTTGACTTCGCCTCGCAATTCGATGAGATTACTGAAGAGGAACGAGACATAATTATACACGCAAAGCGATCATTCATGTACACCGAGGGATTATCATGGGGAAAAACCCAAAGAACAGAATTGTTTGACGTTACGATGGGCAGTTGGGATGGGGCCGAAACTTGTGAACTGGTGGGTATTTACATCTTATCCATTATTGAAGCGAAACACGGCAACAACATCGGGCTCTATAGAGATGACGGTCTAGGTGCATTTGAGGCAGCCCCGCAGGAAGTAGAAAGAATTAAAAAAAGTATTTGTAGTATATTCAAGGATAATGGTTTGAGAATTACAGTTGAAGCTAACCTAAGCACTGTCAATTTCCTCGACGTAACGTTTAACCTTGCCAGAAACAGCTTCGAACCGTATGCAAAACCAAACAATATACCAACATATATACATGCAAAATCCAACCACCCACCAGCAATTATAAAAAACCTCCCCTGTGCAATCAACAAAAGACTATCAGAAATTTCTAGCTGCGAAGAAGTATTTAACAACGCGAAGCCATTGTACCAAGAGGCATTGAAGAAAAGCGGATATACCCACGAGTTAAAATACCAAAAGCAAGAAGAAAAAAGCAAAAGAAACAGAACAAGGAATATCATCTGCTACAACCCTCCGTATTCGAGTAACGTCCAAACTAACATCGGCAGATTATTCCTCAAGATAGTGAAAGAGCAATTCCCCCGGAACATAAATTACACAAAATATTTAACACTAATACAGTGAAATTGAGTTATTGCTGTATGCCTAATATGAAGAATATAGTCGATGGGCACAACAAGAAAGTATTAGAAAAGAGCGAAAAGAAAGAGAGTACAGACGGTGCTAAGAAGTTATGCAACTGCAGGAGTCCAAGCAGCTGCCCCATGAAAGGCCAGTGTCTGAGAGAATCAATTATTTATCAAGCCACGGTTACAACAAATGAAAGCAGAGAGACATATATTGGATTAACTAAGAACACATTTAAGGAAAGATTTAACGGACATAAAACCACGTTTAAAAACGCAAGCAAACGCAACAGTACGGAACTCAGTAAATACATTTGGAACCTGAAAGACCAACAGAAAGATTACAAGATAGAATGGGAAATTCTGCGAGGGGCGAAACCTTACAGCAACAAGACAAAACGATGCCAACTATGCAACCTTGAAAAAACATTTATCATTAGCAGACCAGAACTAGGGACCTTAAACAAACGTAATGAATTGGCATCTTCGTGTAGACATAGAGCGCCATTTCTTTTTAGAAATTTTAAGCCATAGAGGGACTATTATCACAATAATGAACATTTTACAATTAGAATTAGTATAAACATTCTTAGTAGTGACGTAGTTTTTACAATTTTAGTTAGGTTATTTTATGAATAATCAATCATTGTAAAATTTCTGAAGACGGAGGAACACCTCCAGAAACTTGAAGTAAAATTTTTACAATTTAAAGCGTTTCCTATTCCTTCATGTATTTCAAGCTCTGACCAGCAAGGACATTGAGCACTCTATCTCAATCTGAAGAGAAACTGGCTTTGGATATATATATATATATATATATATATATATATATATATATATATATATATATATATATATATATATATATATATATATATATATATATATATATATATATATATATATATAATGAGGTAAACAGTATATATTCACTTGGTTAAAAGAGAGCTCAATCCGTACGTAGAGCCTGTACAAATGTTCAGTTGACTATTTACAGTTAAGAACCATTTGGTAAGAAGTAAAAATAAATATAAAAATACTAAATAAGAGTCAGTAACTCAGAGAGTTACTCATTCATTGCCTATTCAAACCACCCCCCTGCAATCCTTAAACATATCCCGAAATCAGTTGGCCAACGAGTATCTAGCCGATCATCCAGCAAAGACGAATTCGATAAAGCAGCTCCGTTGTACAATGTGGCATTAAAAGCCAGTGGTTTTAAAGAGTCAGCCCCATTTGTGGAAATAGATAACCAAGAAAGAAAGAAAAACAGCAAGAGAAATAGACATAAAGTAGTAATATAGGGGCCGATCAACCCTTTTTTTTAGGGCGCCGCAAGGGTACCGCAGGGCGCCGCAAGCCTCCATAGGGCGCCGCAAGGGTACCGCAGGGCGCCGCAAGCCTCCATAGGGCGCCGCAAGGGTACCGCAGGGCGCCGCAAGCCTCCATAGGGCGCCGCAAGGGTACCGCAGGGCGCCGCAAGCCTCCATAGGGCGCCGCAAGGGTACCGCAGGGCGCCGCAAGGGTACCGCAGGGCGCCGCAAGCCTCCATAGGGCGCCGCACTAATTAGTATGCGAGATTATGATTGGTTGAACCGCATACGTACATACCGTGACGTACACACCGTGACGTACACCCCGTGACGTACACCCCGTGACGTACGCCATAGCTATGCTCTGATTGGTCAAACAGCGTGACGTACACCCCGTGACGTACACACCGTGGCTGCGCGAGGTTGCGCAAGCCTCCACAGGGTGCCGCACTAATTAGTATGCGAGATTATGATTGGTCGAAAAGCGTACGTACACACCGTGACGTACACACCGTGACGTTCACTATAGCCGTGCTCTGATTGGTTAAAACAGCGTACGTATACCCCGTGACGTACGCCATAGCCGTGCTCTGATTTGTTAAAACAGCGTACGTATGCCCCGTGACGTACGCTATAGCCGCGCTCTGGTTGGTTAAAACAGCGTACGTATACCCCGTGACGTACGCTATAGTCGCGCTCTGGTTGGTTAAAACAGTGTACGTATGCCCCGTGACGTACGCTATAGCCGCGCTCTGGTTGGTTAAAACAGCGTACGTATACCCCGTGACGTTCGCTATAGTCGCGCTCTGGTTGGTTAAAACAGTGTACGTATACCCCGTGACGTACGCCATAGGCGCGCTCTTTTGCCGACATGATCTGATATGTCGCACCAAGAAAGTGAAGAAAGAGGGTCCTAATCAGGATCGTTTATTCTATTGTTGTCCTCACCCAAGAGAAAGTGCTTGTGACTTCTTTGAGTGGAAACCTGACAAAGACCCCCTTGAGCCAGGTTGTGTTTGTCTGTTTAGTATGCCACCATCTTACCGATATACAGTGAGAAAGACAGGGGAGACATTTACTAGTAAGGAAACGGATTCGTAAGAAAGCGTATGACGAATTCCTTCGGCAAAAGGAAATCGGTGAACTGATTCAGGACTTACAGATCTACTAATAACTATAACAAAAGTGTGACTGTACATATAATTAAATGAACTTAAACATATAACTAAATATTGTTAAACACAAAACCAAATAAAATAGTTTTTGTAAAAGTCCCGTGGAGGGACAAATTGTGTCCCGCAAGTCCCGCAAAGTGATATTAGGTTTTGCAAAAGTCCCGTGGAGGGACACAAAGTCCCGTGGAGGGACAAATTAAGTCCCGCGAGTCCCGTTTCAGCAAAACAAACCAATGCCCGCTCACGAACTCGATTCTATTATTGTCCAAAACCACATATATCGTGTTATATGATCTCCCGTGTTGTCAAGGTTTTATTCGCCTCGGGCAAAGTAAATAAGACACAGATGGTAATAACACGCACACATGTTAGTTGTTGAAAACATATATTCACAAAATAGCTATTTACAGATCAAATATCTAATGGAATGGTTGCAACACCGTCTTCCAAAACTTTACGTTTTGGATAAAAATAACTAAAAGCGTTTTTAACTTGAACATATGTGCACATTGTATTGTTCATAACTCTGAATCCCCTATTTACACCCGACCCACTACGTTTACTTAAAATTACATCGAAATATTTATCTTTATTAATAACATAATTCTTTTTGTTAACCCCTTTGCAACTAAATTTGTCTTTCCCATCCCCAAAACAATAATACGTTTTACTACATAGACTAATTATCCCATCCCCGTGGAAACCCGACGAAGACCTCCTTGAGCCAGGTTGTGTTTGTCTGTTTAGTATGCCACCATCTTACCGATATACAGTGAGAAAGACAGGGGAAACATTTACTAGTAAGGAAACGGATTCGTAAGAAAGCGTATGACGAATTCCTTCGGCAAAAGGAAATCGGTGAACTGATTCAGGACTTACAGATCTACTAATAACTATAACAAAAGTGTGACTGTACATATAATCAAATGAACTTAAACATATAACTAAATATTGTTAAACACAAAACCAAATAAAATAGTTTTTGTAAAAGTCCCGTGGAGGGACAAATTGTGTCCCGCAAGTCCCGCAAAGTGATATTAGGTTTTGCAAAAGTCCCGTGGAGGGACACAAAGTCCCGTGGAGGGACAAATTAAGTCCCGCGAGTCCCGTTTCAGCAAAACAATTCAATGCCCGCTCACGAACTCGATTCTATCATTGTCCAAAACCACATATATCGTGTTATATGATCCCCCGTGTTGTCAAGGTTTTATTCGCCTCGGGCAAAGTAAATAAGACACAGATGGTAATAACACGCACACATGTTAGTTGTTGAAAACATATATTCACAAAATAGCTATTTACAGATCAAATATCTAATGGAATGGTTGCAACACCGTCTTCCAAAACTTTACGTTTTGGATAAAAATAACTAAAAGCGTTTTTAACTTGAACATATGTGCACATTGTATTGTTCATAACTCTGAGTCCCCTATTTACACCCGACCCACTACGTTTACTTAAAATTACATCGAAATATTTATCTTTATTAATAATAACATTATTCTTTTTGTTAACCCCTTTGCAACTAAATTTGTCTTTCCCATCCCCAAAACAATAATACGTTTTACTACATAGACTAATTATCCCATCCCCGTGGAAACCAGACGAAGACCCCCTTGAGCCAGGTTGTGTTTGTCTGTTTAGTATGCCACCATCTTACCGATATACAATGAGAAAGACAGAGGAGACATTTACTTGTAAGGAAACGGATTCGTAAGAAAGCGTATGACGAATTCCTTCGGCAAAAGGAAATCGGTGAACTGATTCAGGACTTACAGATCTACTAACAACTATAACAAAAGTGTAACTGTACATATAATTAAATGAACTAAAACATATAACTAAATATTGTTAAACACAAAACCAAATAAAATAGTTTTTGTAAAAGTCCCGTGGAGGGACAAATTGTGTCCCGCAAGTCCCGCAAAGTGATATTAGGTTTTGCAAAAGTCCCGTGGAGGGACACAAAGTCCCGTGGAGGGACAAATTAAGTCCCGCGAGTCCCGTTTCAGCAAAACAAATCAATGCCCGCTCACGAACTCGATTCTATTATTGTCCAAAATCACATATATCGTGTTATATGATCCCCCGTGTTGTCAAGGTTTTATTCGCCTCGGGCAAAGTGAATAAGACACAGATGGTAATAACACGCACACATGTTAGTTGTTGAAAAGATATATTCACAAAATAGCTATTTACAGATCAAATATCTAATGGAATGGTTGCAACACCGTCTTCCAAAACTTTACGTTTTGGATAAAAATAACTAAAAGCGTTTTTAACTTGAACATATGTGCACATTGTATTGTTCATAACTCTGAGTCCCCTATTTACACCCGACCCACTACGTTTACTTAAAATTACATCTAAATATTTATCTTTATTAATAACATTATTCTTTTTGTTAACCTCTTTGCAACTAAATTTGTCTTTCCCATCTTCAAAACAATAATACGTTTTACTACATAGACTAATTATCCCATCCCCTTCCCACTCTACTTTAAATAATCCCGGCGTTCTCTTATCCATCGACTATTTGGTGGAAATTAGCCAGGAAAGCTATTCGCTATTGTTGGACCGTTTCTCTCATGTATTCGACCAAATCAGTCAACGAATAGTGAACGGTGAGGTATGTTGTGCGTTTGACCACCTAGGTATTTTCGAGACTTGTACTTATTACTATTATGACTATTTAGGTGTGTGCTGAAAGTGGCGATGACGTTGAAGAAATGGTGCAATGTCTTCTCACATTGAATCAGGTATAGACCATATTGTTGGTCAACTTGATCTGTGTAGTTCTTGCTCTTATTACTCTTTCTTATTTTTTTTTTTTTGCTGGAGACCCAAGATGAAGCGGACGCTAGTCAAGCAAGCGAGGACGAAGTGCATGAGGTAAATAATTTTAGAGGTTTAAAATTCTAGTCATGGTTTACTTATCTTTCCGGGCTTGTGATATATATGTGTAGCATTTTTTTTTTTTCCTCCGTTTTTTTCAGGCGAGTGAGAATGAGGAAAGTGGGGAAGAAAATACAATTAAAGGTTCACCCATTAGAAAAATTGCAAGAAAAACTGGAACTTCATCTCATGGAACTACCTGTTCTGGGCTTCAATTCCGGAAAGTATGATATCAACGCCGCTAAAAACCCTTTCTTTGCCCACCTCATGAAACATGAGCAAGTTAAGTTTGTGATAAAAAGAAACAACAGCCACATGTGTCTCAAGACAATACACTTGAAGTTTCTCGATATTACAAACCACTTGGCTCCTGGATTCTCCTACGAACAATTTTTAAAAGCTTACGAGTGCACACAGACCAAAGGGTACTTTCGTCTGACAAAGTTAAACTTATCCACCTTACCGCCCCCTGAAGCCTTGAATTCAACGCTTTCCAACACCGCCATTTCCGAGGAACAATACGAGTACTGCCAGCGCGTGTGGAACGATAACAACATGGAAACGTTTCGTGACTTTTTGGTTTGATATAATAATCTTGATGTCGTTCCCTTCCTCGAGGCTATTGACAAGATGAACAAGTTTTGGAAGGAGCGAGATATAGACATGTTTAAAGACGGCGTGAGTGTGCCAGGTTTGACAATGAAATATTTATTTTCGAATGTTCTAAACGTGCATTTCTCACTGTTTAACGAAAAAGACAAAGACTTATACTATACCATGAAAGACAATAACGTCGGTGGCCCAAGTATAATATTTAACCGATACCACGAAACAGACAAAACTTTTATACGCAACGCAGAAATGACACGAAAGAAATCTAGAGCCTAAACCATGCAAGAAAGTGGTCGGTTACGACACCAATGCGCTATACCTCTGGGCGATCATGCAATATTTGTCAACCGGACAGTTTACGCGACGACTGGAAGGCGACGAGCTCCAACTCTTTTCTCGGTATTTTTGTACCCATGTCTGATCTTTATCTGTTGTTGGTGGGCTTGCCATTCCAACCACTCGATCGGCTTTTTACCGCTCCATTGCTTTTTAGAGCCGTCGCTTTCCAGTCGTCGCGTAAACTGTCCGGTTGACATATATTGCATGATCGCCCAGAGGTATAGCGCATTGGTGTCGTAACCGACCACTTTCTTGCATGGTTTAGGCTCTAGATTTCTTTCGTGTCATTTCTGCGTTGCGTATAAAAGTTTTGTCTGTTTCGTGGTATCGGTTAAATATTATACTTGGGCCACCGACGTTATTGTCTTTCATGGTATAGTATAAGTCTTTGTCTTTTTCGTTAAACAGTGAGAAATGCACGTTTAGAACATTCGAAAATAAATATTTCATTGTCAAACCTGGCACACTCACGCCGTCTTTAAACATGTCTATATCTCGCTCCTTCCAAAACTTGTTCATCTTGTCAATAGCCTCGAGGAAGGGAACGACATCAAGATTATTATATCAAACCAAAAAGTCACGAAACGTTTCCATGTTGTTATCGTTCCACACGCGCTGGCAGTACTCGTATTGTTCCTCGGAAATGGCGGTGTTGGAAAGCATTGAATTCAAGGCTTCAGGGGGCGGTAAGGTGGATAAGTTTAACTTTGTCAGACGAAAGTACCCTTTGGTCTGTGTGCACTCGTAAGCTTTTAAAAATTGTTCGTAGGAGAATCCAGGAGCCAAGTGGTTTGTAATATCGAGAAACTTCAAGTGTATTGTCTTGAGACACATGTGGCTGTTGTTTCTTTTTATCACAAACTTAACTTGCTCATGTTTCATGAGGTGGGCAAAGAAAGGGTTTTTAGCGGCGTTGATATCATACTTTCCGGAATTGAAGCCCAGAACAGGTAGTTCCATGAGATGAAGTTCCAGTTTTTCTTGCAATTTTTCTAATGGGTGAACCTTTAATTGTATTTTCTTCCCCACTTTCCTCATTCTCACTCGCCTGAAAAAAACGGAGGAAAAAAAAAAAATGCTACACATATATATCACAAGCCCGGAAAGATAAGTAAACCATGACTAGAATTTTAAACCTCTAAAATTATTTACCTCATGCACTTCGTCCTCGCTTGCTTGACTAGCGTCCGCTTCATCTTGGGTCTCCAGCAAAAAAAAAAAAATAAGAAAGAGTAATAAGAGCAAGAACTACACAGATCAAGTTGACCAACAATATGGTCTATACCTGATTCAATGTGAGAAGACATTGCACCATTTCTTCAACGTCATCGCCACTTTCAGCACACACCTAAATAGTCATAATAGTAATAAGTACAAGTCTCGAAAATACCTAGGTGGTCAAACGCACAACATACCTCACCGTTCACTATTCGTTGACTGATTTGGTCGAATACATGAGAGAAACGGTCCAACAATAGCGAATAGCTTTCCTGGCTAATTTCCACCAAATAGTCGATGGATAAGAGAACGCCGGGATTATTTAAAGTAGAGTGGGAAGGGGATGGGATAATTAGTCTATGTAGTAAAACGTATTATTGTTTTGAAGATGGGAAAGACAAATTTAGTTGCAAAGAGGTTAACAAAAAGAATAATGTTATTAATAAAGATAAATATTTAGATGTAATTTTAAGTAAACGTAGTGGGTCGGGTGTAAATAGGGGACTCAGAGTTATGAACAATACAATGTGCACATATGTTCAAGTTAAAAACGCTTTTAGTTATTTTTATCCAAAACGTAAAGTTTTGGAAGACGGTGTTGCAACCATTCCATTAGATATTTGATCTGTAAATAGCTATTTTGTGAATATATCTTTTCAACAACTAACATGTGTGCGTGTTATTACCATCTGTGTCTTATTCACTTTGCCCGAGGCGAATAAAACCTTGACAACACGGGGGATCATATAACACGATATATGTGATTTTGGACAATAATAGAATCGAGTTCGTGAGCGGGCATTGATTTGTTTTGCTGAAACGGGACTCGCGGGACTTAATTTGTCCCTCCACGGGACTTTGTGTCCCTCCACGGGACTTTTGCAAAACCTAATATCACTTTGCGGGACTTGCGGGACACAATTTGTCCCTCCACGGGACTTTTACAAAAACTATTTTATTTGGTTTTGTGTTTAACAATATTTAGTTATATGTTTTAGTTCATTTAATTATATGTACAGTTACACTTTTGTTATAGTTGTTAGTAGATCTGTAAGTCCTGAATCAGTTCACCGATTTCCTTTTGCCGAAGGAATTCGTCATACGCTTTCTTACGAATCCGTTTCCTTACAAGTAAATGTCTCCTCTGTCTTTCTCATTGTATATCGGTAAGATGGTGGCATACTAAACAGACAAACACAACCTGGCTCAAGGGGGTCTTCGTCTGGTTTCCACGGGGATGGGATAATTAGTCTATGTAGTAAAACGTATTATTGTTTTGGGGATGGGAAAGACAAATTTAGTTGCAAAGGGGTTAACAAAAAGAATAATGTTATTATTAATAAAGATAAATATTTCGATGTAATTTTAAGTAAACGTAGTGGGTCGGGTGTAAATAGGGGACTCAGAGTTATGAACAATACAATGTGCACATATGTTCAAGTTAAAAACGCTTTTAGTTATTTTTATCCAAAACGTAAAGTTTTGGAAGACGGTGTTGCAACCATTCCATTAGATATTTGATCTGTAAATAGCTATTTTGTGAATATATGTTTTCAACAACTAACATGTGTGCGTGTTATTACCATCTGTGTCTTATTTACTTTGCCCGAGGCGAATAAAACCTTGACAACACGGGGGATCATATAACACGATATATGTGGTTTTGGACAATGATAGAATCGAGTTCGTGAGCGGGCATTGAATTGTTTTGCTGAAACGGGACTCGCGGGACTTAATTTGTCCCTCCACGGGACTTTGTGTCCCTCCACGGGACTTTTGCAAAACCTAATATCACTTTGCGGGACTTGCGGGACACAATTTGTCCCTCCACGGGACTTTTACAAAAACTATTTTATTTGGTTTTGTGTTTAACAATATTTAGTTATATGTTTAAGTTCATTTGATTATATGTACAGTCACACTTTTGTTATAGTTATTAGTAGATCTGTAAGTCCTGAATCAGTTCACCGATTTCCTTTTGCCGAAGGAATTCGTCATACGCTTTCTTACGAATCCGTTTCCTTACTAGTAAATGTTTCCCCTGTCTTTCTCACTGTATATCGGTAAGATGGTGGCATACTAAACAGACAAACACAACCTGGCTCAAGGAGGTCTTCGTCGGGTTTCCACGGGGATGGGATAATTAGTCTATGTAGTAAAACGTATTATTGTTTTGGGGATGGGAAAGACAAATTTAGTTGCAAAGGGGTTAACAAAAAGAATTATGTTATTAATAAAGATAAATATTTCGATGTAATTTTAAGTAAACGTAGTGGGTCGGGTGTAAATAGGGGATTCAGAGTTATGAACAATACAATGTGCACATATGTTCAAGTTAAAAACGCTTTTAGTTATTTTTATCCAAAACGTAAAGTTTTGGAAGACGGTGTTGCAACCATTCCATTAGATATTTGATCTGTAAATAGCTATTTTGTGAATATATGTTTTCAACAACTAACATGTGTGCGTGTTATTACCATCTGTGTCTTATTTACTTTGCCCGAGGCGAATAAAACCTTGACAACACGGGAGATCATATAACACGATATATGTGGTTTTGGACAATAATAGAATCGAGTTCGTGAGCGGGCATTGGTTTGTTTTGCTGAAACGGGACTCGCGGGACTTAATTTGTCCCTCCACGGGACTTTGTGTCCCTCCACGGGACTTTTGCAAAACCTAATATCACTTTGCGGGACTTGCGGGACACAATTTGTCCCTCCACGGGACTTTTACAAAAACTATTTTATTTGGTTTTGTGTTTAACAATATTTAGTTATATGTTTAAGTTCATTTAATTATATGTACAGTCACACTTTTGTTATAGTTATTAGTAGATCTGTAAGTCCTGAATCAGTTCACCGATTTCCTTTTGCCGAAGGAATTCGTCATACGCTTTCTTACGAATCCGTTTCCTTACTAGTAAATGTCTCCCCTGTCTTTCTCACTGTATATCGGTAAGATGGTGGCATACTAAACAGACAAACACAACCTGGCTCAAGGGGGTCTTTGTCAGGTTTCCACTCAAAGAAGTCACAAGCACTTTCTCTTGGGTGAGGACAACAATAGAATAAACGATCCTGATTAGGACCCTCTTTCTTCACTTTCTTGGTGCGACATATCAGATCATGTCGGCAAAAGAGCGCGCCTATGGCGTACGTCACGGGGTATACGTACACTGTTTTAACCAACCAGAGCGCGACTATAGCGTACGTCACGGGGTATACGTACGCTGTTTTAACCAACCAGAGCGCGGCTATAGCGTACGTCACGGGGCATACGTACACTGTTTTAACCAACCAGAGCGCGACTATAGCGTACGTCACGGGGTATACGTACGCTGTTTTAACCAACCAGAGCGCGGCTATAGCGTACGTCACGGGGCATACGTACGCTGTTTTAACAAATCAGAGCACGGCTATGGCGTACGTCACGGGGTATACGTACGCTGTTTTAACCAATCAGAGCACGGCTATAGTGAACGTCACGGTGTGTACGTCACGGTGTGTACGTACGCTTTTCGACCAATCATAATCTCGCATACTAATTAGTGCGGCACCCTGTGGAGGCTTGCGCAACCTCGCGCAGCCACGGTGTGTACGTCACGGGGTGTACGTCACGCTGTTTGACCAATCAGAGCATAGCTATGGCGTACGTCACGGGGTGTACGTCACGGGGTGTACGTCACGGTGTGTACGTCACGGTATGTACGTATGCGGTTCAACCAATCATAATCTCGCATACTAATTAGTGCGGCGCCCTATGGAGGCTTGCGGCGCCCTGCGGTACCCTTGCGGCGCCCTGCGGTACCCTTGCGGCGCCCTATGGAGGCTTGCGGCGCCCTGCGGTACCCTTGCGGCGCCCTATGGAGGCTTGCGGCGCCCTGCGGTACCCTTGCGGCGCCCTATGGAGGCTTGCGGCGCCCTGCGGTACCCTTGCGGCGCCCTAAAAAAAAGGGTTGATCGGCCCCTATATTACTACTGACATAAAAACGTTATCTGGTTTAACCCCCCATATAGCAAGAATGTCGAAACAAATGTCGGAAAGCGATTCTTAAAGTTACTTGATGACCACTTCCCAAAGAGCCAAAAATTGCACAAGATCTTTAATAGAAAAAACGTAAAGGTGAGCTACGGATGTGTCGATAGCATTGTACAGATAATAAGAAGCGCAACAAAAAGGTCCTAACACCAGAAAACACGTCTCCCCAAGCGGCATGTAATTGCAGAGATAAACCAGTATGCCCATTGGATGGTGCATGCTTGACAAAAAGCATTGTTTATCAAGCAGAGGTGAAAACAGGTGATGGTCAAACAAAACAATACATTGGAATGACGGAGCGCCCATTTAAAACAAGATACACCATGCATAAACAATCTTTTAGAAATTCAAAATACCAGCACTCTACCGCTTTGTCAAAATACATCTGGGAATTGAAATCAAAAGGCAAAAGCTATGAAATAAAATGGTCAATTATGAAACGAGCGAAACCATACCAGTCTGGGACAAACCATTGTAGTCTATGTACCCAGGAGAAATTGTGCATTATTAATGCAAACAAAGAAACTCTGCTGAACCAGAGATCGGAACTAATCTCTAAATGTAGACATGAAAACAAATTTTACGCATGTAATTATAAACCTCAAACATTTAGTCTGAAGATCGCCAACGAGCGTGAAACTCTGAGTTACTGACTCTTATTTAGTATTTTTATCTTTATTTTTACTTCTTACCAAATGGTTCTTAACCGTAAATAGTCAACTGAACATTTATATATATATATATATATATATATATATATATATATATATATATATATATATATATATATATATATATATATATATATATATATATATATATATATATATATATATATATATATATATATTCTAAACACAACTAAATTTGATTACAAAAATTGTTTATAACATAAACATAAATAGTGCATATATTTAAGTAACATTGACACCAAGTATGGTAACAGTTTTCAAAAAACTGTGAATAGACAAACAAATTTGTTAATTTCAATTGTTTCCCACGTTTCAACTACCACTAATAGTAACTATACGTAATAAATTGTTTACTTTAACCTTAATAATAAAGGCAAATTAAAGGGTCCAATAAGAGAACAAAAAGAGAGCCTTTAATCTTTCGCTACCAAAAGGGTCGTTAACGACCCTGCTGGGATTTATAGGGATTTTCTTTTTGATAAGAGGGATAAAACGGGTTTTTGGATTCTTACTTCTTTTAAATTGTGTCCTACATGAAGTACATACTATTTGTTGTAAATATGGCTACTAAAATGATATCAGAAAACAGCTTGAAAAGTTAGTTGTGTGCTCTTTTATCAACAAAATGGCGACATCTTCGCGAAGGCAATTGGGTGAAATTCTACCCGAGCTTTTAGCCGTCTGATTGCGAGATTTCTACTGAAGATGAATCATCCAGCTCTGTGGAATATTTAGAAACGACAACAAATTCAAATGAGGGGAGAATTTAGCTTACAGACAACTCAAATGTCTTATGAGAGAAGACCCATGTGACCGAAGCAAATCGTTTGCTTGATGATGATGATGAACTAATCCATGATGATGAAGTAAGTACTATTCTTACATTGTTTTGTATTTTTTTAGTTTTTTTTTTGTTTGGAATTGTGTATAGATGTCTAAGTTAGAATACCAGTGATCTATTTCATGAACAATACTTGTATGTATGGGATTTACAGTTGCCACCAGGCTCAAAGCCAGGATATGATGTACAAATCTCTGGATAGTTATTGTAACTAGTATTTTTGTGCTTTTGCAGGATCCTTCAGTGGAAAATGAAGTTCACTCACCAATTCCTGGTAGGAGATCAAGGAGTAATGATACAAGGCTACATTGAAAACATTTTGCTGAGAGTCGCCCTCCTAAGCGTGGAAGGTGTGGATATTGTGGGTACAAGAAAGGCATAAACGGGAAGAATAAGGACACTAAAACTTCAAATTATATGGGAAAATGTGACAAATTTCTCTACGAAACCTGTTTTGAGCCATATAATACTAGAAGTAATGTGTAAATGACCAAAAACGGGGTAAACTATTACCATATCAAAAAATGTTGTATTCCAGTCCAAAAAATGGTGTCATATTACTCGGTCAAATTTGAGAGCATATAACCTCGAGTATGCAGTTTGGCAATATTAATTGCAACAGTGGGGTTGATTTGTGGAAATTGTATTGCATTCACTCTGATTTTGTCATTTATTCAAATTTTATTGGGTGGAAATAATTAGAAATTAGTATTTTTAGTATAGTTTTCGTAATTGTCATTATTGTTCACATGACTTGTGACATCACACTTTCATAAGTAGTATCAAACTAAATAAATATTATTAAAGCTTATGTTCTGCTGATTCTAAAAATGTATAACTTTGTATGCCTACATGCAAGAAAAATCCCATTACAGGCAACTGAATGCGGCATGTTGCAAATTTGAAAAATCACAAAAAATTATCTTGGTAGCTAAAGAAATTAAACCAAAAGAGATGTTGTGGGAGTTGAAAACAATCAACAATCGAATGTTTGTAGGAGTTGAAAACAATGAACCAAAAAACATGTTCACAGGCACCCTAACAAGTATGGTAATCCAACCGGAACAATATCAAAGTACACTAATATACAATCAACTCAATCACTCGAGGTTCTCCCAATAAACATACATTCTTACGTTCAACTAAGGTATACCAAAACCCTTAGCATTTCTAACAGCAAACTGAAAATCAGAAGTCAACATACTCAGTGTGACCAGCAGGAAGACGGAGAATCCAGGAGCAAGTGTTTGCTTAAGAAAACTTTGAGAGAAGACCATTTTCTTCTGGCTCATGCAAGAATTCTTGCTGCAGTAAAATGCTTCGACAAGGAACAACCCTCAACCCTGATGCAAAAAATAGAATGTCAGAAAAAGTGAGTTCACATTCCTTTTCCTCAAAATCCAACAGGAAATCTCTCCAAAACGCGAGAACTGTTCTGTTCTCTACCTCCCATCTGTTGGAGAGCTGTTCACTTCTATTCACAACGAAAAGTTGCTCCAATGAATCAGAACTTAAAACTTGTGGATAGAAACAAAACACTCTTTGGAACAAATCTGAATTCTTAAAAACAGCATCAAGCAAACCTAAGCATGTTATTCCACTTTTAAAGCTCTCATAGGCTGCAGTAGTCCTATCAAGGACATACCAGTGAGCAATCTCACAAACCACATCTTTAGCATCGCTTATGCTTCTCAGCAGACTCGGACTGGCCCTAATTAAGGGGCCTTGCCATTCTAGCACTGAGAGGGGACCTGAAATTTTTTGCTATCCTGAATGTTTTAGGTGAAGATTTTATGGTATTCGGGAGAGAGCATGATGAATTATTTAACTGCTTCCCTGAAGAGTTCAAAATTCCAAATCATTCCCATCTGGTCCCTTTTATTTTCGTTTCGTACTGCTTGATAGTCTGTTCTAAACATCTTTGAATGTTTACAAATACGAAAATTAAACAACAATTGTCAAGGGCCCATTTGATGTCCCAGTAGGGGCCCATGTGCCATGGCACAGTGGCACATAGGCCAGTCCGAGCCTGCTTCTCAGAACCCTTAGGGTGCCTGAAAGCTCTTGAATTTCCTCTAATTTCTTATTTGCTATCAACCTATTAGCTTCATCGACCGATGAAACAGACATTAAATTTTTAAGAGTCGACTGCAGCTCCAAATCATACACAGCATCAATAGCAACATGAACTTTCGCATGACTTTTAATGGATAAAACAACGAAAAGTTGCTCCAGCGTGAACTAGAGCCATTGAAATCAACTGACCAGCCATGAAGTACTCGTCATGTTTCAGAGCCTTAGCATCATAAGACAACAACCTTGAATGCTCTTGCCCACAAAAAAGTTTGCTTGATAATATTGCTTCAAGGAATAATGTAAAAAATTCCCTCATTGGCCCACCCATATCCACTGCACCTTCAGAGAGACCGATATCATCAGTAAATTTGACTGATAACTTTTTGTTTGGAGAAAATGACTTCCTACTCATTCCTCTAAAAATGCCATCGCAAATATTACTGCGGCATATGTTGAATTTGGAATTTTTTTCATTTTCGATTTTGGCAGATGCAAGCTGTTGTAAAATATCACTAATATCCATAACAACTTCATCATCGTTTGGAGAATTTTCATCAACTTTTTCTTCAATTATTTCAGTATCTTCGTCTGATAGATATTCAGCATTAATCTCATGGAACAAAAGAGAGGCATACAGTAAATCATCACTTTCTTCTGTGCCCTGCATTTTGGTAGACTCTGCATCGCCAGTCTCGCCACCAACCTATATGAACAAACTTAGTAATTGGTTGTTCACGAAGACAATGAAGTATGGAGATTATTGTTCCAAGGAAGCACTGTAACTATTGTTTTGTGAAGACATTCACATGAATTTATTTTATGTAATAGATGGTCTTATAATGTAGGTTATGCGCATGCGTGAGAACAAGCTCTGGCCACTAGGTTCTACCTAAAAATTAAAGATGTGTGAGGGGGCTCCCATAAAAATTTCATAAGAATAGTAGGGGTATGGAAAATTTTGTTAAAAATTTTTGTTTCTCCTCCAACAACCCCCCCCCCCCCCCCCACTGTATTTAATTGTGCATATTTCAAAAGCAAATATATTTTACCCTATTTCCATGCAAACTATTGTCAGAAAAACGAGTTTTTTAAGTTTTCACAGCAGCTATACTCGAACTGTGTAATTTCCTATACTTATTGTTTGATATTTTCCCATATTATTTTCATGTTAGCATTGCAACTACTATTGTTTTTAATAATCAAATACTTCAGGTGGGAACTTTTTGGATTTGAACTCAGCGTGTTCGAAGTGTTAGTTCCGTAAAAATATTTCAGATCTTTTTTTGAGGTCACAACACACAGACTATTGCTGCATGCATGTGCAATATGTATTTTTATTTTTAGTTTGGTATTTACCCTTGTCTCTGGATTGTCTGTTTTACTCGGATTATTCAGGAAGGTAGCCTCAGGTAGTATTTCTTCCCCATCAGCATCACGAGCATCATCAACTTCAATAACACTTATATTCTGATCCCTATTATTTCATATTAATTTATTACATGATCAAACATTAAAACTCAAATGAGAAAATAACTGGTTAATAAAAACTCATTAAATTTATGGTGTTGCAGATACTGTAGAGACAGGAGGCCAGGCTTTTAGCTAGAAAGGCTGGTACGCCCCTAGAATGATAAATGGACACCTTTGGACGCCCAAATTCTAGGGGGAAAGGGAAATTATTTTCAATTGTTTTCCTAAGTATATTAATATATCTGAAACGAAACAGCTTCAATTCTCATTATTATTATACATTTGACATTTTGGTCAATTTGATGGTGTACCTGGCTGAATAAAAATGTCATAGTCAAAAGTAAAGAAGCATTGCGGCACAAACTCACAAAGCCAAATGCTTTGAAAAATTTCAAACAAGCTTGGAACAGATACTGACATGAGGTAACATAAACTTCAAAAGTTTTTCAGAGGGACATTTTCCCTCCCCCCCCCCCCCCCCTTTTACTGTCAATGTCTCGTTATACCAAAATTGGACGCCCTCTTTTAGATTCCTGGCTAAAAGCCTGCAGGAGGCAGTGGGGGTAATTCACTATTGGCAAATTAAAAATTTAAAATTATAGCATGATGGGTGGGGGTGAATTAAACAAGTGCTTCATCAATTGACTGTAATTTTGTTGCAAAAAGAAATTTTGGCCTTTTCAAGGAAATGTGATTGTTGCCTAGGACATAAACATTACAATGAAATAGCAAGGAAATTTTGCTGTCAAAAAGGAAATAAGAAGGAATTTGTGTTATTTCTAATAAATCCCAAGAATAAAGCAATTTCCCAAGAAAATCCACATCAGAAATTGCCAAAAATACTGTCCTGCAGGAATGGAAAATCTGAAAATCTTCTGGAGGAGTGCCCTCAATTGCTATCAATTTTACTTTTTACAGTTGATCTTACATAACTTTTCTCTGAATGTTGCGAACTTTGTTCCGAACTTCGTTATGAAGTTAAAAAGTTCATACTGAAATCCACAAGCCGGCTTGTAAACAAAGCCTCTGATTGGCTTATTTTTGTACAGGGATCAATCAGACGTTTTGTTTACAAACCAGCTTGTGAATTTCAGTATGAACTTTTGAACTTCACAACAAAGTTCCAAATGAAATTTGCAACATTCAGGGAAAAGTTATACGAAATCAACTGTAATAGTAAATTTAGGTAAACTCCCATTTTGATGAGTGGCAAAAGAAGCAATTTGATATTGGTGGGGGGGGGGGGGGAGGTTGGAGGAGGAGACATCTTTCTAAGTCAATTCCATAAGTAAGCATCCTCCTCCATGAGACATTGCCGGGATATGCCTTTTTCCTCCCAAGAAATTGCTAATGTCCAGGTATATTACAGGGGGTGGGGCATGGTTACTCATGGAATTGTCTCATGGATAAGAGCTGTTTATCCTTAATCTGTAGTGTAAGCTTACCTGGTATTTCTCGAGGTAGTTGCCGTTGTTGCCGTATTATTTGCAGGACATAAGTAAAGATGTTCCCTCAACTTATTCATGGGGAATATATTCATACAATGATTACATATTTCTTCTATGATTTCTCCTTCATATTTGGCTTTAACCATAGCTTTTAATTTAAGTCAAGATTGCACTGTATTGAGCGAATATATGCTCGTCCTTGTCCGACAAACTGTTTGAGAAACTCAATGGTATACCCATTTTCTCCCTCATCTATAACGGAAAGCTGACGAGAACTGGCTTTTGCGTACATAAATTCATACCCACCACCACCGGTCAACTTTGGGTATATGTTTCCTTTAGTGCAGCCACAACATCAGACGAGGTTGAGTCTGCTTGTAGGGTTACCTTCTTTTCGCCAAGTCCAGCGACGAGCAACTGTTGCTTTTCATTATTATTTGGAACGTCTGGGTGGGTGGTGCTCGCAAGACAGAAAAACTTTATTGATATTTCTTACACTGATTTTCTTCTTTTCAGTGCTTTTGCATGATTTGTAGATGCTCTTCGTTGGGGTATATTGTCATTCAATGGAACGGAACGAGAGGTGGACGCATTTGCTTGATTATACGGTGCAAAAACCCGCCGAAATTCATCCCTCGCTCTCGCCGGCCTGTTGCTTGTCTCCGGCTGATTGGTGACTGCCGAAGATTCTGTGCTCGGTCACGAATCATGTCTCCACTTTTTTTCGCAAGTGCCCTTTTAAATCCGCCATATTGAATTTAACCAGGAGTTGAACTGCAGAGTGTATATACAAAGTTCATCATAAATAAATCACTTAAATAGTATCACATTTACAGTTTAGAATATAGTGCTCTTGAAGAAACAAAATGAAATAAAGATAGTTCTTCATATAGTCGTGTATTTAACACACAAAACTATTGTAGTTTTGCGTAAACATGATATAATTTTGAAACATTTTGCATTCTCGAAGGCGAAGCATGACTAAAAATTTCGCTATAAACAAAGCCAAAGTGGCCAAATAATCGTTTTTCATTGACTTCTGAAGCTTAATAATATATCTTTAAGTTTCCGTTTCAAAAAACAGCAACTATGTAAACTATAGTAAACTATTATGTTGAGTGTAAAATGTAATTGTATGAGCAAATATCGATTACTTAATATTGTCATTGCCAAATTGCATGCCTTTTAAATATAATATTAAGAAACACAGACAAAAACCAATGAAAAGTAACCATTTCGTTCTTTGTAGCTATCAATCATCTTAACTGTTTTCATATATATGTATTTTAGAACGCTAAAACACACCTGTTGAGACTGTTTTTCATCCTCTGACTCTGTTTTTGAGTTTTATTTTTTTCGGCTTAAGCAGCAATCTTGAAAACTTGTATTTTGTAACTCCAATTTCTTTGTATTATCTGCTCAGGACTAATCCTTTCTCGTAAAAGACTCATAAAATTCGTTTTCCTTTGTTTAAAAGTTTTTATGAGCCATTTTTCCATGTAAAGTCACGAATTTTTATCTTTCGGTAAACTTTGCTTGACAAAAAAAACAATCGCACTCCTCGCAACCGCGCGAAATTCTCTGCGTAAGAGTCTGGGACTAGCCAAAATGCCCTTATAAATCCGCCATTTTGTGGAGACAAAATTTTTACTGAGAAAAGATAGGAGTACGCATTCTATACCTATTATTTCTATGCAGAAGACGAGCAGCTTCGGCCAGAGCTGGTTCTTTGGCCATTTAAATAAACTTTTTGAATAAACATTAGTATAATAAAATGCATGCGAAGCTGTGAATACTGAACACATGTCAACATATATTTATGCTGAAAAGTGAATTTCAATGACTTCCAGTCCACATGACCGCGCTAGTCCCAGACCTCTGGCTAATGAAAAATTGGTGCTGAATAATAGAAATGAGCTGAATAATAAAAATAAGCTGAATAATAAAAATAAGCTGAATAATAAAAATGAGCCGAATGATAATAATAAGCTGAATAAAAATAAAAATGAGCTGAATAATAATAAAAATAAGCTGAATAACAATAAAAATAAGCTGAATAATAATAATAATAAGCTGAATAATAATGCAAAAAATAATATGGTATTCATATAATTTTGGCGGATATGGCACCCGATATTCTACCTAATTTCCCGCCTTTTTTACCAATATTATCTCATTGATTAATATGATTATAACATCATGGCGGACATTAACGCAGCTTGTTTAGCTGCTGCAAATGCTCTACAAGCACTGCAATCATCCACAAAATATATTGAGACTTTTTTAAATAACTCCCCCCTTCCCCCAATTTCAATGTTGAAACGCCAGCATACTTTTATCAGGGTATATTGTACCTCCAAAACTCCAGCTATCACATTGGCAGTTAAATTTTAGCGTTTCACGTTAGAATTAAGCAATGTTATACTTGAAAACAACATTGAAATAGGGGGGGGGTTCGTCTCAAATATTATGTGGACGATTGTGGGTCATTTACAGCCCGGTTTTTGTAGCGATATGTCTCCTCGATTAATGGAAAATCAAAGGCGACAATTCGACAAAGCAGAAATATCTCGGAAGCAGACGAAACACAAAGCACCCAGCTGAGTCAAAGTGGAGAGGCCCAGCAAAATATATCCATACAATCACGACTTCAGTCGTGTTTTCCTACTATTGCTAGTCGCGTATGTCGTAATACCGTTCGAAACAATGGAGTTTCTAAAAGATCCAAATCACGCAAATCAGGAACTCCTGGACGGCCAGAAAAGTTATTGTGCACAAAGATTTGGTTGTTATTCCTGGACCTGATATTGAAAAAGTGCCAACACACAGCAGTCGTGTCAAGCTGGAGGAGAGGGAACTGGTTTGTCACGAGTTCCCATTTAACAAAGAATGGGATGAAGCAACGTTAAAAAAGAAATCCTCAAGCAATTTCTCGCAATGATCAATTTCGACTTTGTAAAGGTGAGATGCTTTTTACCAATGATGATAATATGATAGGCGCCATCCATTTAGTACGTACGCACAGGAGGGGGGAAGGGGTATGATTGCTGCGTACATTAGCGTACAAGGGGGAAGGGGGGTAACCAGTGCTTCCGTACGTACGCAAAACAAATTTTTGTGAAGACCAAAATAAGTTGATCTGAAAAAACTGACAACTGCACTGATTTGGTATTAAGACTATCAAGCGAACGAAGGTCACTAAGTTGGGTTACATAATCTTAAAAACTTCAAGATTGACTAACTTGAAGTACTTGGCCACGCTATAATATCCCGCTGACCTTTCTATTCCTGTTTATAAATTTAAATAATCAACATCGAGACACAATATTAAATATGGAGTGCATATTCCCCATTCATTGAAGGATGGAAGGTCAACAACGATATGACAGCTTTGTTCAAGCATTTCGAGATGCCAATCCTTATCTTAATAAACAAACACAGTTCCCGGAGGCCCAAAAGACAACCAGAACTGAACCTAAATCTAAAAACTGAACCAGAAAAGCTTAGCCAAAAAATGAGCGAGTATAAGGCAAAAGCGGCGGAATTTAAGACTAAGTCTTTACGCTTTTGGTTAAAAACGTCCAGTGCAATTCCGGAAAAAAGGAGTAGAAACGATGAGGAGGCAAAAACTAATGCTCAATGACAACAGACTTGTGAAGATGTCAGTGAAAAAACTAGTGATGAAGGTATGCTTTCACTCAGAGACTAATAAACCCCCCAGCTATTTTTAACAATATTAATCTAATAATTTTCTTGTTACTTGTCTGTTTTGATACTCCTTATTAACCCAGCGCGATATCTGTACAGCAAAATATCGGACCGAGGTCTTTTTTTGTATCCAGCTGCTTACTGAAGCTATTTTCGTTGCTTTTGCTTCTAGAAGAAGAATGCTGTGAAAGTAATTTATTACCTTGTCCTGGAAAAACGGCTATTCTAGTGCAAGATAAGCTAAGTAATGAGATCAGCGACATGAAGACACAGCTTGCATCGCTGATAGCATTAAAGAACACGGGGTTATCTCTGGTAAAACCAGAAAAAATTAAAGAACTCAAAAAATCTATTAATACAAAGGAAATGCAACTTAAGAGGTCAGAATGAAACGAAAAAAGTTGACAGTCAGTAACATTAATAGAAATCCAAGTTTACCCATTTTTAATGTTTTTAGGCGAGTGAATGAAGCAACGAGACAAAGGAAAAGAAGAGCGAAGTTGAAAGAAAGTATCAGAGCCATAAGCGAGAAACACCAAGATGCTGCGCAAGTCTTTAGGTCTCTTTCCCGAGATGTAGTAGGTCGCCCAAGACTTGACGTCGACCAGCCATATTTGTTAAGTACAATTGTCGACATAGTGCAATCTTCTTCAGCCTCTGCTGATAGGCAAAGAAGTGAGATGTTACGCACCATTACGACATTAGATAATTTGAACAAGGAACTTCTAAAGCTCGGGTTCAATATTAGTCGATCTGCAACATATCTTCGCCTTTTACCACGACGACAAGATAGCATAGAATGTAAACGTCATGTGAAAACTGTACCAGTAAAATTGCTTTGACCAGAAAACACTCTCAGGAAAGCAAACGCTGATCGTATGTATGCAAAATGCTGTGTCGATGATGTGCAAAGAATCTGTTCATTGTTTGGACCTGATGCAGTGCTGTTTCTTTCTAACGACGATAAGGCTCGTGTACCCCTTGGTCTTGCAGCTGCCAACCTTCAAGCTCCTATCTTGATGCATTTGGACTATAAAGTACGATTAAACGATCATTTTTTTGTAGTTGGTGCAGGGCACAACCAAATACCATCAGTGTACGCTGTGTGTGAAGTGAAACCAAATGGTGATTTATCGTACTCTGGGGACACGTTTATAAGAGTGAGAAGTGGAAAGCACGATTCTTCAACTGCGTTTAGGCATGCTTACGCATGCTTACGCAAGCAACAGCAGTCTTCTACCTGCCACTGAAAATTCTTTTTGCTGTAGCAATCTTGTACCTGTTAGTGCAGATAATTCTTTCAATCAAGTAAATTTTAACGAAACCCTACCTCCTTGCCAAACAGTTCCACCTAAATCCACACTTGAAATTGATTATTCTGCAGAAGGTAATCCTACATACAGCAAGAGCGATAAAAGCAGCAACGCGGCAGCTGAAGCACTTATAAATCTTTCCGTTACGAAAATGTAGTGAAACTGCGATATTTGAAAGCAGTGACAAAAATTAATTTTGGGCCTTTACGTGATGCCATTTTAAGCCGGTTTTCCACTAGCGAAAAAAGTCACTTCGCGCAAAAATATCCTGAATTCGCTGGTGGAAACCGGCTTTAGCCAAATGGGGCAGTTGATGAAATGAAAATTCTCGGACAGCATGTTGATATTTGAAGTTATTAATCGTTGAGTTTTAAAATAGTGTAGTATTAGCATATATGCAGATTTAGCACTCTATATGAACTTTGGAATATAGCTGTTTTATTGTTTACATATTCACGGTCTTCTGTTTCCCTTAACATTATCAGTCTTGAAGTGTTCATTCATAATTGGCTATGTTATCTTATTTTCAACTAGGATATTTCTATTGTAACATATGCTAGCAATTAGTAAGAAATAGGACACCATTAGATAGAGATTTGGTGACAGGCAAATTAAGATATAATCGGGGATGGGCATATGGTGTAAACAAATATATATATAAATAACAGAGGAATAAAGCGAGTGTTGCTCTATTATTGTCTTGTTTTTGGCGTATATTACATTTGGTGCCGTGACCAGGATGGCCACAACGAGAAGTAAGAGTGTAGCGCTTCCTGAGGTATTTTCAGATGGGGATATTGTTTTATGGCTGCGAAAATTCGAGCTTTGTTCGACGGCAAACGACTGGAAAGATGCCGATATGTTAAAACGGTTACCGACACTTTTGTCTGGTAAGGCTTTTGCAGTTTTTGAGCGTCTCTCAGCGGTGGAAAAAGGAGATTATAAAATGCTGACGAAAGCCTTGTCGACGGCGTTTGGTGGAGATACAACGGGCAAACACATTGCTATGATGGCGTTCCGTAGCCGAACGAGAAAGCCAGACGAAGACATCCAAGTGTTTGCCTACAATTTTGTTAAGGCGCGCAATGCCGAACATCGGAAACGCAGACAGGGAAGTCCTTCTCCAGCAACAATTCATTGAAGGGGTAGACGTAGAACTAAAGAAGGAACTATTACAACGACCGAGCAATTCGTACGGAGAAACGGTCTCGGTTGCGCGGCAACTCGACCTAGCGAGTCAGATTTCATCACACCAAACGGGGGTCAAGTCAACTTGGCGAGTGCAAGCGGCAGTCTTCAGCCAACAATGACCAATCAGCCACTGGTTACCCAGTTGATGGAGAACATGGAAACCCTTACCAGGAAAGTAAGCGAGCTATCTGTATCTGTCGCGAATGTCAACGCCATGTCAGCGCGAAGCTCAGCCAGGGGAAGGCGTGGGCCTTGTTATCAATGTGGCAGGATGGGCCACCTCGCCAACGAGTGCAGAAGTTCCGGTACCGGAAGTAGACGGGCAGACTATCGACAACACCACGCCGAAAATTATTGCTTTGTATGTGGGCAAATCGGACATTTCGCGCGAGAATGCCGCTTTCGGTTCCAGTCCCCTGCCTCGGGCCAACCGCGTCAGGGAAACGATCAAGGGCCGACCCATTACTAGGCGGGGGGTCCGTCCACGATAATACGGCCTTGCCTATAAACTGTATCCAGCCTACCGCGGTTTTCACCCAGATACACGTCGGTGGACACGATCAAAAATGTTTGGTGGATACAGGCGCGACGGTATCGTTGGTAAGTGGAGAACTCGTCAGTGGCCCTTTAAAGCCATGCTCTTTGAAGGCAAGAGGGATCGGTGGGGAGGAATTGCAAGTTCTTGGAATGAAAGAATTGAAAGTCAGGATCGGGACGTTGACTATATCCCACCAGTTTTTGGTTGTAGGAATGAGAAACACGTGTATTTTAGGTGCTGACTTTTTGAAGTCAGGGCGAATGGTTGTGGGTATAGCGAATTCGAAATTGACCTGGTCAACGGGAGAAGTGGCATTGACAATCGAGACGACTGCCCCCACTGTCAATAAATTAAGCGTACTGTTAGAGAATTACTCGGATATTATTGTAAACGGACCAAACGACCCTTTAGGGCGGACCACTCTAGCGGAGCACCCGATCGACACAGGAGACAGTCGTCCAGTGAAACAACGGCCTTATAGAATCCCTGTTCATCTCAACGCCGTGGTAAACAACCAAGTTAACGACATGTTGGAAACAGGTATTATTCGAGCTAGTCCCTGGTCTTCACCAATCGTGTTAGCACCAAAGAAAGACGGTGATTACAGGTTTTGCGTTGACTTCAGACGAGTAAATTCGGTGACAAAGAAGGATGCTCATCCCATGCCTCGTATCGATGAAATCCTTGACCAGTTAGGCGGTGCGTGCTACTTTAGTACCTTGGACCTTGCATCCGGGTATTGGCAAGTACCATTGAGAGAAGAAGATATGGAGCAAACGGCATTTTCCGTTGGTGCGGACCATTATGAATTTACAGTTATGCCCTTCGATTTAACTAACGCTCCGGCCACATTTCAGCGCATGATGGGTAATCTATTGAAAGGAATTAAAGGCTGCCTAGTATTCATCGATGACATTATTATTTTTTCGGACACGTGGGAGCAACATCAGCGTATTTTGAACGAAGTATTTCGTCGCGTTCGGGCGGCAGGGTTGAAGATCAAACGCGACAAATGTCAATTTGCACAAGAGTCGGTAAAATTCCTTGGTCACATTGTGTCAGCGCGAGGAACGGAACCGGTACAAAACCATCTGGTAGACACCGGCTAGTCACTGAATCCGTGATTCAGACATCATGGCGACCGGAGGTACAAAAGTGAGCTCAGACATTGTTCAAGATTTAAGCGAAATATCTGATGTCGTTAATGATTTAAATGAAGAAAATAGTGACTGTTTAGTCGCTACTCACATTGAATTAACAGACAAGGGCAAAATTAAATGGAACGGGCCGTATGAAATGCTTCAAAAGCTCATGGTCAAATTAACGGGAGAGGATGTTTTGTGGTCTACACCTGGCGGTGACTGCAAAATGTTGAAGTTAAATGAAGTTGAAGTGAGATGGTATACAAGTAACAAGTCGTTAACTATAAATGGGATAAAGAAAGAAGATCTTAAATCACAACTTAGAGTATTAGCGACTTTGGTCAAGGAAGGGGAGGCTAGCGGGGACTGCCTTGGTGAATCGCAGAGCATCGGATCGTCGAACACCGAAACGTTGATTGATGTTGTTCGAAATCTTGAAAAAAGGGTGAACATAGAATTGAACAACTTCAGAGGCGAAATTCGGGACTTAAAAACTAACTCTCAATTGAGGCGAACAGGGCGAGAAAAGAATAATATCCATGATAGTGATAGTAATCAGTCGTTATTGGCAATGAGGGAATTCCTGTTAAAGGAAAACGCTAATCTAAAAGAGCGGAACGAAAAACTGAACAGCGATTTGAATAATTATAAATGCATGACTTCAGACCTTAACATGAGGGTAAAAGAACTAGAAAACCAAAATAGTAGCCTCGTTACGGTCATTAATCTATTGAATAAGGAACAAGGAAATGACGGTAACAAAGAACAATGGAAAACGGCAAATAATAGAAGACGATCTCGTGTTGAATGCAGGGACAATAATATTCATGACGACGTGGTTGAAGTTGTTCCATTGGAAAATCGATATGCCTCATTAACGAAATATTCAAACGTTCCTTTAAACCAAAGTGAAACGTTCTTTAATGAGTCTAACCAGCACCAGCAACAAAAACAAGCTCAACGGCAAGTTCAAGATCGTAGTCAACAACAAGCAGAACAGCAAGATCCAGAACAGCAAGATCCAGAACAGCAACACCAACACCAACACCAACAGCCACGACGACCACGACAAAACAATCGACGTGATAGGAATCGACAAGCACAAGTATCACAGATTGGCGAACAGAAACGACGAATAGACATCGTTGGAGACTCGATGCTAAAAGGTTTGAAAGGGCATAAAATGTCCAGAACCGACAAGGTTAGAGTAACTACTTTTTCTGGTTGTTCTACTAGGGACATGTTTGACTATATAAATCCAACTACAAATAGGAAACCAGATCAGCTTATAGTGCATGTTGGCACAAATAGTCTGCGAGACAGTCCCAACCCAGAAATCATTGATCTTGCAAATTCAATAAAAGATTCATTGCCTACAACTGAGTTAGTTCTGTCAGCTTTGATAACACGCTCAGATGATGTAGAGCTTGAAAGACAAGTGGGCGAGGTAAACAAAATACTTAGACAGCACTGTGACAAAAAACGTTGGAATATATTAGAGCATTCTAATATTACAAAACGTCACTTAAATCGAAGTGGACTACACTTAAATAAAGTGGGAACTACTCACTTAGCATGTAATCTCATTCAATGCATACAGCATGGAAATAAATAGGAAATGCTAATGTGATGATGATGTGCTAATAATTAACGAAACGAAACTAGATAGTACGATCGATAATCGAGAAGTAAATATACCGGGTTACGAAACAATTCGGAACGACAGGAAAATTAATGGCCGTAAAGGTGGTGGAGTTTGCATTTACATACGGTGTAACCTAAATTATACTTTAAGAGATGATCTTGAAGTAGAAAATTTGGAAACTTTGGTGATCCAAGTAAACAAACTAAGATCCAAACCAATATTGATTAGCACCTGGTATAGACCTCCGGATACACCGATTACTATTTTTGATAACTTTGAGGAGTTAATTGGAAAAATGGACTCAACCGGTCACGAAATATTTTTACTGGGTGATTTTAACGTTGATTTTATGCCAGATGCAAATGCAAACAATACCAATAAATTGAAAGATATTTTTGCTACTTATGGCCTTGAGCAGCTGATCAATGAACCCACTAGAGTAACGCCAAATTCAAGCACATTAATCGATCTATGCGCTACTAATACCGCAACTAAAATAGTTAATTCTGGGGTTCTCCACTTGGGTATCAGTGATCATTCGCTCATCTATATGACGTATAAAACAAAATATGAACGTAGTGGAAAACGTATTATCGAAATTCGAAGTATGAAAAACTTCAGGAAGGAGCAATACCTTTGGGACTTAGAGCAACAAAATTGGAATGATATTAAGTTAAGTAGTGATCCAAATACAATGTGGTCTAAGTGGAAGTCCCTGTTAATGGAATGCATTGATAGGCACGCTCCACTGAGACATAAACGAGTAGGTAATAAGAGATCTCCATAGATTACTAGTCAACTGCAGCGAGAAATGCGCAAAAGAGACTATCTTAAACAAAAGGCAGTACGAGAGGATAATTATCAAATTTGGGAACAGTTTAAACACGCACGTAATCACACAAATAATCTTATTAAAACTGCCAAACGCGAATATTTTGTAAATAACTTTGAGATCAACAAATCAAACTCCAAGGAAACGTGGAACTTGATCAATCAATTAAGTTCTCGATCATCTAAAAAATCGGTAAATATCTCTGAGATAAAAACGGGGACTAATGTTATAAATACTCCCACAGAGCTAGCAGAGACATTTAATTTACATTTTTCAACTGTTGGCAAAAAATTGGCTGCAGAAATACCAAATGAAAATATGGAACCTGAAGCCTACATGCAACGTACGCAACATAGATTTTCCTTAAAAGCACCAACAGTTAGTACAGTGTACAAGTTATTGGAAAATATAAATGTCCGAAAGGCCACTGGCCTTGACGGGGTTTCAAACAAACTACTGAAATTTGCGGCTCATATAGTAGCCCCTTCACTTACAGAGATATTTACGTCTGTAAATACGGGAATATTTCCAACTGAATGGAAAATCGCCAGAGTAACGCCAATTTTTAAAAAAGGTAAAAACAATGATCTGAATAATTATAGACCGATTTCAGTAATTCCGACTGTAGCAAAAATACTGGAAAAAATTGTTTATGAACAATTATTTTCATATTTTAACGATAATAATCTTCTGACGTCCTGTCAGTCTGGATTCAGATCATTTCACAGTACGCTCACTGCCCTAACTGAGGCAACGAATAGTTGGTCAGTTAATATTGATAACGGGCTATTAAATGGAGTTGTATTTCTTGACCTCAAAAAAGCTTTCGACACCATTGATCACAGCATAATCTTACGAAAACTTCAATTCTATGGTATAGAACAAAAATCACTTAAATGGTTTCAGTCGTATCTTGACGATCGAAAACAAGTGTGCTGTGTCAATGGGCACATGTCGAATTCGCGATCAGTTTCATGTGGGGTTCCTCAAGGTAGCAATCTTGGACCGTTGCTCTTTCTTATATACATAAACGACCTACCAAATTGTCTCAGCACGGCTTCCCCGAGAATGTTTGCAGATGACACTAACGTAAGTCTCGCATCATCCACTTTATTTGAACTCGAAAACATGTTAAATCAGGAACTCCAAAATCTTAATATTTGGTTGAAGGTTAATAAGCTCAGCCTTAATATAGCGAAAACCGAATTTATGATAATTGGGTCACGCCAACGATTGAATGTTAATGTTGATGGACATATTAACATATCAATCAATGATCAACCGATTAAAAAAGTAAAACGGAAACATTGTGCATGACAATAGATCAACACCTTACTTGGTCTAAACCTGTCGAGGAAAAATCGAAAAAGATCTCCTCGGCTATTGGTGCCCTAAAGCGTATAAGACCCTTTATAACAATAGATGTCGCCAATAAAATATATAAAGCAATAATCCAACCCCACCTTGATTATTGTTCCATGGTCTGGGACGGCCTAGGTGTGACTTTGCTTGATAAAATACAGAAATTACAAAATCGAGCTGCAAGAATAATAACGCAGTCGAGTTACTATACCAGTGCAAGCAGTCTCTTGGAGGAGCTGGGATGGGACAATGTTTTAACTCGTTGGAAAAAACAGAAAGCAATCCTAATGTTCAAAACACTGAATAATAGGGCTCCTGAATATTTACGTAATCTTTTTATCGATCGAAACACACATTATGATCTTAGAAACGCTGGTGGTAAGCTTAACTTACCGCGTCCACGCACGGATTATTTGAAACGAAGTTTTAGTTATAGCGGGGCACAGCTATGGAATAATTTGCCCGAATCTATTCGTACTATAAAATCACTTAAGAATTTCAAAAAAGTTATCCAAAACTATTTTGAAAACGATTAGTTGACTCCCACACGGCAATCTTGTAAAACAGTATTCAAGTTGTAAATATGCATGTAAATTAGATTATTAGATATTTAACTATAGTATAGTTTTGTTTATTAATATTGTGTATATACTGAAGATTTTACCGTGTATAAATAAAGAGTGATTGATTGATTGATTGATTGATTGATTGATTGATTGATTGATTGATTGATTGATTGATTGATTGATTGATTGATTGATTGATTGATTGATTGATTGATTGATTGATTGATTGATTGATTGATTGATTGATTGATTGATTGATTGATTGATTGATTGATTGATTGATTGATTGATTGATTGATTGATTGATTGATTGATTGATTGATTGATTGATTGATTGATTGATTGATTGATTGATTGATTGATTGATTGATTGATTGATTGATTGATTGATTGATTGATTGATTGATTGATTGATTGATTGATTGATTGATTGATTGATTGATTGATTGATTGATTGATTGATTGATTGATTGATTGATTGATTGATTGATTGATTGATTGATTGATTGATTGATTGATTGATTGATTGATTGATTGATTGATTGATTGATTGATTGATTGATTGATTGATTGATTGATTGATTGATTGATTGATTGATTGATTGATTGATTGATTGATTGATTGATCGATGATGCGAACCGTGCGTAAATAAGTCGGCAACGCGCTGATCGTTGGAACATGGTGACATTAAATCGTCCAGGACAACGAGCGAGTGATCGTGCCCACGAACCATATCGTTCAAATGATCAGGAAATCCTTCCGTCAATTCCGCGCAGGGTGGCAGTTCGTCAAATTCTTTCTGATACTCTCCATAACAGTAGATGATTTTCATAGGAACGGGGTAAAACAGCTCTTCCAAATAACGTAACATGTAGCACGTGAAATAGGATTTTCCACACTGCGTCTGCCCGCAAATGTAGAAATTCGCAGGCGTTTTAAACCTGACATCCATGACGTAAATGAGTCTCAATCCGCGTGTTCAAATTCTTTAACATACTAAATCGTTTGGTTCGTCATCAGTTACGCCCAGGCATTGACGATGGAACGCGCGCTCCGATTATTGGAAATAATATAACAATAGAGTTGACGTTCTCGGGCATAAATATGTTTTTGGCCCGACTCAGAATCATTTTAGCCCGAGCGTAGCGAGGGTTAAAATGAGCAATGAGGAGGGCCAAAAACATATTTATGCCCAAGAATATCAACTCTATTACTATTACGAAATTCAAAATTTACGTCAGGACGTTTGCTGCAGTTGCAAAATATACGCGCAGGATTGATTGAGGAAGGATGGGATATGCACGGTTTGGCCGCCATGGAACGCGTTAACTACAGCCCTTCGGTTTGGCACGAATTCCTCGACGTTTTGGACATCTTAAACATGGGCGTTCATCAAGAATTTGCCGACCATTTAATGGGATTGCAGAACGACCCCAATCGCTATTTTGTCGAGGCTCTATTCCGCGTATACGAAAACAACCAAGCGCTGGTGGACATTCTACACAACTTACCGCACCCTACCGCTCAGTCTCTGGAATCTCTCAGCATTGGTTATTTCAGTAATCCCGGGAGTTACAAGTACCATACAGGGGCGGATCCAGACTGATGCAACTGATGCGAATGCATCAGTCAGAATTTTTTAAGCTTAGAATTTTGAAGAAAATTATTATGCTAATTATAAATAAATAGCACTTATGTTAAAGCATAGCAATAATAGCATTTTGACTGTAAATGACACAAGAACGCAGTTCTCCCATATTATTTCAAATGAAATAAATAGTAAAACCATATTTCTTGAATTAACTCGAAAGTCGTGTTAACAGACGGGAATGCCTTCCAAAAAACGAGTTCACGAACTTATACGATATCTTGTCGGCGTACAAATCTCGCGATGGCATTTCGCCAAATATGTCGGCAATTTGTTGGAACTTGGAAGTGCTCCATTGCGCTGCTACAGCTCAGTGGAAGCATAACTTTTACGCCACGTTGGGAGAGAGTGCATCACTACGTCACGTGGGGGAAAAAAGTGCATCAGTCACGAGTCTTTTTGGCCGAGTTTCCCCAATGACACGTCATAAAAACCATCGTTCTCGTGCCTACGTAACGTTGGGAAATGGATGCTGACTGATGCATTCAGCCTGCGATCAAAATAATGCGCTTGTGACTGATGCATTTCGCCCGCAGTCAAGCGATTCTTTCGCCAGCGTTTCTCGAATCATCATGGCAGGACGTATGCACTACGACCTTTGTTCGTATCATAGTTTCAAAATAACAAAGCTGTCGAATTGGACGCAGTGAAGAAAAACTGTGAATAATATTACAGATCTACAGCCATTGCACAGGCGAAAATTTGGGATCCATTTCGAAGTGGAGAGCATATAAGAGATCTTTATGCTGAATCGCTTGTCCCTAAACATATAACAAAACTATGGCAACGTGGAGTAGCACTACGAGCCTTAAAGTGAGTGTTAATTATATATTGAATATATACAATAATTGTATTTACACTTTGTTTACGGTAGTAATAAATAAATAATAGCTCATTTTGATTATTTTGTGTTTATATATAACTATATAAATATATAATGTCAAAATATGTGTTGAATTTATAGTTTATAAAACAGAGCATTGTTTAATATTTGAGGGGTATTTAGGGATATTCATTATCACTCATGGTTAAGAGGAAACTGAGATATGGTTAGATTATATGTATACTAACCTAGGGTGAGCTGCAACATGCAACTAACAGGCGACAGCATTCACAGCAACCTGCAAACCTAACCACTTAGGCACTTACCAACCTCTTAAGCCAGATAAAAATTGAAAGGGATGCTACTACAAGCTGTTGTTGACAAAATAATGTAAACAAGAGTGTCCTGTCAAGTGGGATAAAATATAACAATATTAAAGCAAAAGTAAAGTTCGTTTCACTTACCGTTCTAGACTGAGTTTTTATGTTGTTCAGGCGGCCTGAGTTTAATACAGTACAACTTACAAGCTGACCTGTTTATTAATGATGAGTTGACTGAAAAGTACACACTGGTTACAATATATCTACATTATAATTATTGGGATAATAATATATGATAGGATAATAATGTGTTATATTACGGTATACATGTATAATATAGGCACTTGCACTTGAAATAGAGGCAGAGGCCCAATATTATCCATTGTGATTGTAAACAAGTAGTTTGCCTGCCAAATAAGAGTGAATGAGATGTTAATGAATGATTGAATAGTCAATATAGAATGAACTTTATGCTTGCTTTTCAGAATGGTCCAGTCATCCTGCTGCTGTTGGAATAATCTTTACTTTGCTGTTGGAATGATCTTTACTTTGATCTTTACTATAAAGTGAATAATTTACCACGTAACCGTAACAATTTAATTCAAATCCCCCTTAACAGGAAACCAAACAACGAATCTAAAACTAAATTAGCATATGTCCCTTCCTTTCTGCTGTCGAACGTGATGTCGCTTGTTCCAAAAATTGATGAAGTGGTTGAGGTCATACAATGTACCCATTATGATTTCATTTGTTTCGTTGAAACCTGGTTACAGCCACATATTCACGACAATGTTGTCGCTCTTGGTGGTTACAACATCGTTCGTAGGGACAGGATAAACAAATTACACGGGGGAGTGTGTATTTACATCAAAGACTCTATACATTATACGGCAATAAATGAGCTTGCGCATACTTCCTTTGAAGCATTATGGGTTCATCTCCACTTAAGGAGATTACCCCGGGGTTTTAGTAATCTTATTGTTGGTGTTGTGTACCACCCTCCAAGATCGGATAACGCAGCAATGTTGGATTATTTATCGAATTGTTTATCCTACATTGAGTCGCACTTTCCCAACAGTGGCCTAATCCTCCTTGGAGACTTCAACAAATTGAACATCACACGTCTGTGCTCAAGTTACAATCTTAAACAGATTGTTAAATTCACAACGCGGGGTAGTAATACTCTTGACCTAATTCTGACCAACCTTAGTTCCTTTTACGCCTCTCCCATCAGAATTTCACCTTTTGGGCTCTCGGATCATATGTCGATCGAAGTTAAAGCTAAGGATCGTTCCCAACTCCCGGCAGTGTCAAAGGTCAAAGTGAAAACAAGAGATTTACGTCCATCTGCTCGCCTTGCAATTCGTCGTTATCTCGAACTGGTAGATGTTCCGAGTCTTATCAATCAAATGCCATCATGTGAAGGGAAAGTTTCTCTTCTCGAATCTATTGTTAAGATCGGGCTGGATTTTATTTGCCCATTTCGTCATAAAACAGTACATTCAAACAATCCTCCCTGGTTAACTGCAAAATTAAGTAACCTTATTAAAAATAGGCAAACAGCGCTTAGGGCGGGAAATATGATGGAATTCAAACGTCTCAGAAACCAAGTTAATCGGGAACGGAAGTCTAGTCGATCAAAGTTTTACCTTGCCAGCGTCCATCATCTCCGTCAATGTAATCCTTCCACTTGGTGGAGTGAGGTTAAAAAGCTTAGTGGAATGAAATTAGGAAGTGCAACAAATACCGAGATATTAAAGTCGTTGAAATCTAATGCCAGTCCTGCCGATACATCGACAAAGGGCCTAGCTAATGATATTAATAAAGCGTTTTTATCACCTATGCGGCATTTTGTACCTCTCCCCTCGAACGTTTCTCACAGTATTGCCAGAAATACAGAAACTCCAATTACGGTTACGAGAGACTCTATTTATCTTAAACTCTCTAAATTAAATCCTAAAAAGGCTCAAGGTCCAGACGGTATTCCGTCCTGGCTTTTGAAAGAGAACGCGGACTTGCTGGCTGGACCAATAACTGACATTATCAATTGTTCGTGTCGTGAAGGTTGCCTCCCCACCTCTTGGAAAAAGGCTGACGTGGTGGTCATTCCGAAACAGAAACCAGTTAAAGATATCAACAATCATCTGCGTCCTATCTCTCTTATCCCTATCATATCTAAATTGGCGGAGGAAATCGTAGTAAAAAATTACGTGAGACCAGCGGTCATAGAAAAAATTGATGATAAACAATTCGGTACAATCCCAAATTCGTCAACTACACATGCGCTCATTAGTATGCTTCATACTTGGACGAAAGACACCGATGGAAATGGTTCAACTACAAGAGTGGTCCTATTTGATTTTCGTAAGGCGTTCGATCTAAGAGACCATCGCATTCTATCTCACAAATTGCTTACGTATAACCTACCCAAAAGTATTGCCAGTTGGATTTTGAATTTTTTAACGGATCGTACACAGAGGGTGAAATTGAGCAACGACTGTTTTTCCGAATGGGGCTCTGTTCCTGCGGGTGTACCGCAGGGTACTAAATTAGGTCCCTGGTTGTTCATTATTATGATAAACGATTTAACCGTGTCTGGCGTTGATGCCCTGTGGAAATACGTAGACGATACCACTCTGTCTGAGTCACTGGCCAAGAACGACCCAAGTCTTTTACAACATCATGTGGATGACTTTGTGACAAAATCGCAGTCTGATGGTTTGCAGTTAAATGAGTCTAAATGTAAGGAGTTTCGCGTGGATTTTTCTAAACCTTGTAGATCGTTCCAGCCCATTTTAATCAACAATAAAAGCATTGATGTTGTGCCATCCGTAAAGTTGTTGGGTCTTACAATTAGCGAAGATCTCAAATGGAATCAGCATGTCATGGACATTTGTAAAAAGGTTTCTTCACGCCTGTACTTCCTGAGGCAACTAAAACGTGCTAAAGTTCAATCTAAAGAACTTGTCCTATTTTATACAACTTGTATTCGCCCGGTTACTGAATACGCGTGTCAGGTGTTTCACAATTCCCTCCCTCAATACTTATCATAAGAAATTGAAAAACTTCAGAAACGAGCGTTTCGGATTATTTTCCCCGAGTTACATTATCAAGAAGTTTTATATCTACTAAATATTCCGACACTTTACGACAGAAGAGAATCTCTTACTGAGAAACTATTTAGTGACATTGTTACTAATGATCAGAATAAATTAAGAGCCTTATTTGGGACAAAATGGGCCGTGAAGATATTTGATGAATGGCAAAAACATCGTGGTAATAAAATAGCAAGAAATGAGTCTTTCGGATTCGAATGCAAGAGGTTAGATAGTCTCCAATGCGAAACCCAAGTTAGATGTTAGCAACGCAAATAACTTGGATGGAAGTTGGCCCGATGTGGAAAGCTAGGTGGTGTACATGAGAGGAAGAATGAGAGCGCTGGTTTTTCAGATTGTTTTACGAATTTGATTGTAATATAAGTGACGACATTTTAGCGAGCATAGATTTGCTATCCATTCTTCCATCTTGCCCCACTTCAAATGAACGTGTAAGTAGTGTCATGGGAAATGTTGCAAGCTATAGAACCAGGGGCGGATCTAGGGTAGTTTCCGTAGTTTCCGGAAACTACTGAGAATTTTTCGACAAAAAAATTTAATCACCACTGTCAGTTTAAGAATCTTCACCAAAATAAATATAATACAGAATATTCTTCTCAAATATCGTATTTCTGGCCATTTTTTGAACGATTTTTAAAAAATTTCGCGCAAATTTTGCTGCTTTTCATCGCATTTTCCTGCTGGGAAACTGGGAACCAGTGGGAAACACGCGTTTATAAGGAAACTATTAGGAAACTACTGAGGTTTCCATATATGGCGATTGGAAACTACTGCGTCAGCAAGATTTGCCTTTGGAAACTACTGCGTCAGCAAGATTCATTTGGAAACTACTGAGCCTCGAGCTCTGATTGGTCGGAAACTACTGTGGAAACTACCGAAAAAAGTATAAATACCCAAGCCTACAACCCTACGACCTCTGTTTTGTTAGATGTGTTTTACTACACTCCGTTCAAACGGAACGCTAGCACACGCTAGTTATAATAAGTGTGATTTCAATGATTTTGGTCGATCTACGCTCGAAATATTACTGAGAAGAATACTACTACTAGTGCTTTTTCTGATACATAGGAGTTACGATCATTTTGCGCGCATCATTTACTATACACAGAAGCAGTTACGTAAACGGGGAGTATTCAAAGTGATCCAACCATGCCGATGATACTTAAGGTGGCTCCCTATGGTTTTGTTCAGTTATAACCCGATTTATAGAGATCAGACGCTGTCCGCACGAATCACGCGTGGAATGTTCGTGGCCAGCTATAATAAAATTTTTCACATTCAAAGTTGAAAACATTGTTTTTGCCGATATTTTTGTGTTTCTACACACAAACGACATGTCACAAGACGACAGTTCTTCCTTACAATCGCTTGTGTTTCCAAGTTCAAGTATTAGGTGCTTTAAATCAGTTTTAAAACAATTTTTAGGCGCTTTTTTATGTCCGGTAATGTAATTTTTGTTGCTCGAAATTTTACGAAAGTGTATGGACTCCGACTGAACCATTTTGTATTGTCTTTATCGACTTCATGGCTCTTCTGAAATGTTACCGAAGCTTATGTAAGTTTTCTTGTTTAATTAAGGTCGGATGTCTGTCGTGTTTTAATAACATAGTCTTATAACTATCGTGCATACAGTCATGAGTTTTGAAAATATTTTCGTACATCGGTTTTTAATGACAAGAATAAATTTAAGAAGCAGTGGTTTGATTTTATGCCTTATTATGTCTTGTTTTTACTTCTTGGCAATGTGAATGTCTTTTAATCTCTTCTTAAATAAGGTTAAACCAAAAATTTCAAACGAAAAAATACTACGGCTATTATCAAAAACACGCATTTCTCGCTGTTCTGGTTGATGTCCACGAAATGTGCTGGACTCCACGCGTGAAAAACTGGTTTCAAAAATTTTATGACGTCAAAGCAAAAAAATATAATGAAATTAAACTGTAAATTTTGCCCGTTTCCTTCGGTGAATTTTTTTAAAATTTTGTTCACCAATTACCATCGCCCAAGTGCTTGAAATGTCATTTTTTAGAAAAATTTTATGGAAGGGATTTTTTTTTATATTGATTTTTGACATTTTGTAGGGTAATAAAAAAACCTATCCATAGAATTTTTTTAAAGTGTGTAAGTGAAACCCTTACGTCAGTACCATACAACATGTTCAATCAAAAAATAATTCACCGAAGGAAATCTCGAAAATTGCGGAAAGAAGACGAAACGCAAGCCATGTTCTTATCCATTTGTTGCCATGGCAACAATCTTCTAGCGCAAAATCACCACTTTAAAATCTTCAGCAAGACTTCAATAACACTTGTACTGAATTTCATAGTTTTATAATGAAAGATGTGGAAATGAGACGGTCTTAACGGCTACAATGCACTTTATAACTAAAACCGTAGGGAGCCACCTTAACAGACAAATTCGTCGAGCTAATGCTCCAGCTGCAGCATTAAAGCAGTATTACAAGATAAATTTGACAAGAGTGTTCTTGGACCATGCAATTCAACAACTTGACATCAGATTTAAAGCTCAAGTACATATTTGCTATAATTCCATGAATTTTGCTTGGACAACCCCAGGATTGGAAAAATAATGTAAAAGAATTTTGTGAGAGCTACAATCAAGACATAACAAACATAGCTGGCTTAGAAGCAGAATTAATCCTGTGGGGAGAGATTGTGGAGTGAACAGAAAGCAAAAGAAGAAGTATCCTGACAGACTAGTGCCTTAATAAAACTCATTGACAAAGAATCTTTTACAATATTTTTGCTGTCCTACAAGTATTGGCAACTATTCCAATTTCATCCTTAAGTTGTGATTGTGAAAGATCTATTTCAACTCTTCGAAACCTAAAAAACTGCTTGAGGAACACAATGAGCCATGATAGACTCAATGGATTAGCACTCATGGACACTCATGCAGAGATTGAGCTGGATCTTAATGAACTCATTGATTTATTCCAACCCACACCCCAGAAGAATGAGGATGGCAAATATCTTGGAAGATTAGATACACTGCTTTTTCTTATTTCACTAGCTGTTTCTAGAGTACTTGACTGTGAGTTATGAACTGTATGGATTTTTTAATCCTTAAACTGACAGTGAACAGAACAGAGGCAAAAAAGCTGGTATCAATTTGCTACACATGTATTTGCTTCCCTTTATTTGCTGACATTTGTTCTCATGGACTCTGTGTTGTTGTGTGAATTCCTTCCTGTTCTTTACTTTTATTGATTGTTGATCCTTGCTGTCTACCAGGAAAATATCAGGTATATATTTTTTTACACCATACAGCTACATACATAATCTTTATTTTACTCACAATAAAGTTTAATTATCTCTAATTATAATGGTGTTCATTTTTCATGTATTTATTATTCATTTTATCATCTTTTAGATTACTTGTTGTTGCTGTTATTAATGTTTTTAAAAGAAACTGACTGAGATGTCAGGTATAACTTTATGTAGTTCATATTGTTAATCAGTATTTTTGTAGCTGCAATGAAGTTTACTCATCTTTTGGCAGGCTGTGGTATTGAGGTGGTGGATGTTCCAAAAACCAAGAGATAAGTCTATACAGTTCTTATGCTGGTAACATTTGTCAACAATCTCCATTGAATAAGGGGCAAGTTTGGAATTCAATTGTACTTATTCAGTGATCTAACACACAAGTCCATCACAAACTTACTCCAACACTACAGTAGTTCGACAGGAATAAATTTGTAGTATTAAATATATCATATTTGCATGGTCTTGTGTGGCAAATGTTGTTAATGAAGGTATAGATTTATCTTCAATTAAAGTACTGTTGTCTCAATGAATACTTTTTTGTTTTAAATGGGGGTTGGGAAATATCCTCCAGGGGGGAGATCCTAATGTTACAATAAAAAAATTGGAAACTACTGAGGAAAAAGTCTAGATCCGCCCCTGAGAACGTTCAATAATTGTAGCATTAACTCTGTTATGAACTCGAAATAATGATGTAAAGTGGAGCTTGATAGAGTGCACCATTGCGTCGATGTGTTGAGTTGTGAACTTGCGTAGTTGCGTGTATGTATGTGTGTAAAAAGTAAATGTGAAATGTCTTTTTTGGTTACAAGTTGGTCAATCTTCTCTCAGATGATAGAGATCTGTATCAAATGATACAGATCTGTATCATTTGATACAGAATACTAATGAGGTTATTAGTATTCTGTATCAAATGATACAGAATTTTAATTTACCCCGTAATTTCCCTGCTGAATATCAAAGCCCCCCCCCCCCAGCTTTCAAACAGTGGATCTAGTATCGGATATACAAAGGTTATCACGTGTCATAAAGGAAGAGTTTTTATTGGTAATTTGACTAATGAATAATTAATGAATTTCACAAATATATATATAAGCCCTGGATATGAGCTTTTGAAAACCAAAAATACTCTTAATTTAAAGGAAAAAATTGTAATTTTTTGTAGATATTTGTAAGCTATATTTCTAAAAAATATGATATTTGAAATGCTTTCTTTTATCCTTAGTCATTTTACTACCATTAAACACTTTCATACCAAAATTTTTAGCTTTTTTAGTGGTTTTTGTGATACTATTTTCAAGGAAAACTTGAATTTCATTTTCATTCAGCTCTCCAAATCTGTCAGCCATTTTGTTTACAGTGCTTTATAGTTACTTTGTCTGCTAGTACGATATGAGCTAATATCCTACTAGTAGAGAAGCAATCAAATTGTAAAATCTCGTATCCAGTGCTTGTGTATATAATAACATCTAATACTTAATATTTAAATTGCTTCAGAACGTTCATGTCCACTGGTTTATCCATTGTCATGCCCTGTTTGCAAGACTTCAACTATTAAAAGGACAAATAGCTCTACTGTGCTGTTGGTTACATGTCAAGGTTTGTTGGTCAGGTTGATAGATTGTAAAAGTTTGTAAGGCTAAGTTGGTACATTTTTCTTAGTTACATGATATTAATCAGGTGGAACTAGCATAACCTGTATATGTTAGATTTTTTATTTTAATATGTATCCATGTTTGGCTTTGTTTGATACATTTTACTGCTGATACTTGTATCCTTGAGCACACAATAGTTTAACATGCTTTTATGCTGCCATATATTCATGTATGGGTTACCTGTGTTTATATACTGGTCAATGTAATGTTGACTATGATAAATATGGTAATTAGCATTTTTGTTTTAATTGATATGTTATTTAATTTTAATTATGTAGTTTAATTTTGTTTTTTTATGTATTTAAAGGATGTTATGACTTAAACTGGTTTGCAGTTGGTTGTCCATCATGTTTGTGGCAGTGGACACCTATTTCTGTGGAGTGCATTGTTGAATCTGGGTTCTGGCCTGGCAGTCCAGGCAATGTTAACTACCTGTTCGACCAAAAGTTGTTCAGCTTGTGGGATGCTTTTAGGAAACGAATGCCAGGGTCATCACAAACAGCATTCTTACGTAGTTTAGAGGATTTATCTTTTGAAAAAGGGAGGGTGAGTGCAATTAAATTTTCAATAACATATTTGTTACACTGAATATTGTTTCTTTGTATCTCATTAATAATAAGAGGTTCAATAGGTATTGAATATATTGTAATACTATGTATAGTTATGTCCAGGTTATGTTTTGAACACAGCAATTTTGTGGACCTTACAACTAGCTTATCTTGATCAGAGATTTATAGAGATTAATTAACAAATGTTAAATGTTTTCTTATGTATATTATAATTATGTAACTAATTATTCTAAGTACAATATCCAGTGAAATGAAAAGAAATGTTGTGAAATTTATTTTTTACTTGCAGGTAAATGTTGTCAATCCTGTAACATTTAGGAAAGCTTTTTCCAAAAGATGCTATTGCCAGTATGAGGTAGATAACCTATGTGGCAAAGACTGGACAAAATACCCTCCATGTACTATCGACCAGCATTCCTGCCATGTTGATGGCAACCAGAAGGTTTATAGATTCAGTAAAGTACCCAGGTTGGTTTATGAATTCAAATTGAATTATTCAATTATTTTCAGATGCCAGTTTTATATGTGCTGAGACTAATGTAAATTTAGCAGATATTTTTGTAATTAATAGATGAAAAGAGTTTCTTTTATTTGACCTGTTTTTTCCATAACGCCAGCATTATCCATTATGCATGGCAAATCACACAGCTGGTCATGCCAAGTATGTTAAATACAGTATTGTGAGCATTCAGTTACAATAAAATGATTAAAAGTCTAACAAATATTTTTCAAAAGGAAAATTTATTGCATAGTCTCGGGACCACCATACCTATGTAAAATGAACGGATTTTTATAGGTGATTTGGAGCGGAAGGTGCAAGAAGGTGCTGCTGCAACTGCTGGGGAGGAAGTCGAACAAATAAATTCGTACCTATCATAACTTGGTTCAACAACGAAAAATATGACTGCATCGGGTATGACAGCTAGTAACTAAATTTGCTCTAAAATTTGTATTGTACAAGTGGAGCAGTAATGGGAAGATTGTCTCGCCAACTACCAAAATTTTTCCTAACCAGCATTTAGATGTTTATCGTACTCCTTTCTACATGTCTTTCAGGGCGTGAGGATAGTATTACTGAACATCTTCTCAGTTGGAACAGAAGGAAAATAATAAATCAGCCCATGTCATTACTTACTCACCTGAGGAAGGTAAAAAAATAAAATACAGTACTTATGAGTTTGTACTTTGTCGTTCGTCGAATGCTTTTTTTCAAAATTGTTTTTAACATCATCAATAAGAACGCAACTAAATACGCAGCTGAGTTATTCTTGGTAATTGGTAGCGTATCTCTAATTCCTAACTTCCTTTCTGGTTGTTGTAATACTTTGTTTCCTAATTTTTGCATAATTTTTTTAGACCGATACGAAACTTGCAGAAGCAAAGAAGGACTTAGCAAACATGAAGTCGCAGCTTGATATGCCAGACACTGAGTTAGATGGTTCTATCATTCTATGGAAAGAAGAAGTTCAACAGTTTGCTAGGGGTATATGAAATGTGTTAAAGCAATATTAGGAAAAAATATGTACAATGTTTTGCATTATAAAAATAGTGGCATAAATAACTGAAGTACAAATAACTATACATAATTATGTCTTTAGAACAGCAAACTGGATTGCTGGCTTGTCCAACTGCTTTGGAAGAATTTTTTTCGTTGCACTACAAAGTAGAAAATGCCGAACGCTTGAAGATTTTCCTTAGTGCAAACGACGATCAGACGCAGACACTGGTTGGTGAAAAAGATCTTCTTCGTATGGCACATAATAAAACCAAGGAACTGGAAAAGAATAAAGCAAGGCTTCAACAGCTGAGGAATAAGTTAAAGTGCCAAGATAATGAAACAGGGCAGCAAATTTTATTACAGGGTAAAGATCAGCTGGCAAGAATTACAATCAGGAAACTGCAGAAGCAATTAGAAATGTTGTATTTTTCTGTCGCAAAGCGAACCAAAGAAATTTCATCACTAGCTGGTAGGGTTTTTTTCTCAAGTTAACGTACTTGATCATCAGTTACCTCGATTATAAATTCAGGTTGCGTTTTCATTGATGCTTTACTATTAATTCACAGCAAAAATGTAGATTCTTCGAAATGTTTATGCTTGCAGATTCGAGTAAAAGACGATCCTCCATGCGAGCAAAATGTTCTAAAGAGAAGGCTGAAATCGTTTCTGCTGTAGAAGAATTGAATTCCATCTCAAGCCTTTGCGGTTTGCCACCAACAAATACAGAAGACGTTATGTCAGGAATGTTTTCATGGTCTTTTAACGAAAGTGAAACGGCCTTGCTAGGTATTTTACAAGTGCAACAACCCTTCATTGTATTGATGTTGTATAACATCATGTTTTCTGCACTATGTCCACGTGCTATTCACATGACGTTGTCATGTTTGTTTACTTTATATAGGAGTTCCAATACGTATTAAGGCTCAACTCGTTGAAAAATTTATGCTTGTTAAGCGGTTAGAAGAAGAAGAGGCGCTACTGAAGACGGAAATGAAAATTTTTTTAAAATTTTATCTAGATAGGATTTTGCCTAGTCTGGGGGAGGAAAAGGATAAGATCAAGGAACGAATAGGTATTAAATCGTTCTGGGTATTAATATATCTTTTATTCACGAAGTTGTAGAGAAAATACAAGAGCGGCAACATTCAAGTTTTTACCTGCTGACAGTAAAATAAAGTAAAACATGTGTAAAACAAATGTTAAACTACAAATAATAAGTACAAATAATTTTTTAGATTATGTAAACAATGTGGATGAACCAGATGACAAATACTCTCAGGAAAAAACGGTACAAAAAACTTTCGTTGCCCAAATTGTTGACCCCGCATTCCATTTCAAATTTTTTGCGATGACAATATGCTTTGACCGAAGTAACTGTATCTATTAATGACTGTATCTTTTTTTACTAGCGTTTCTTTATCCATTTGTAGAATTTGGTTGACAAGAATAACAACCGTTATTGCACACACAATAACACAATTACGTCTTTAGAAGGCCGCCTTGCCATTGCAAAGGAAGGGATTGCGTTTGCCAAAAGTCAGATACGAAAAGGATGCAGTTTGTTTGTCGATCTTTAGCAGTCTCTAAGCATCATAGAAGACAGCGACGACGAATTTCTCAGCGATAATGATAACGATAGTGATGATGAGGAAGATTTGGAATGCTATTCCAGTGACGAGAACTAACTGTAGTTGTTTATGTAATAAGTAAATAAAATATGATGAAAGTTAACGTTTATGTTGTGCACATGTATGGTAACATAAAAGCGTGTTTTGGTAGTCGTATACTGCATAACAACCATGCCAATTTAATTAAGCCAACCTGTACAGAAATTAGAGAAAGTTGTAATGAGCAAAAATTCCCTTTTTTCAATAAGCAAAAATTTCCATGCACTTTTTCAAAGACACTGATAAAATACATAAACGAATTGTTCTGAGAGTTTATACCCAAAACGTATAATATAACAAAAAGCAGCTTTGAATGGCTACTACCATTGATGTTAGGCTGGTTCAATTCCAGTGCAAGACATTTCCCATAATTTGTTATGTATGCGTTTTATATAAGTTTACTCTGGAAGAAAAGGTTTTATTAAATCTTGGCAAGCCGACTATATATAATCAAGCATTGGTAAAAGAACAATTTATGTATAGGTATATTTACGGACATGTCACTTTTTGTGGGCACGCATATTTATGCAAGGTGTGCACTTTAATTAACGCCTACTGGATTATTAGTGACCACAATAGTGCAATAATTTTACTACGCAGCCAGAGCCGAAACTAGAATGTTAGTTGGGAGGGCGGTGCATATTCATATGTTCATTTTCTGCCCGACGAGTTTCTTTTGAAATTGATCAATTTAAATTTGGTTTTACCAGAATTCATTGCGGTCTGAAATCGTTTAAAAAGCAAAATTGAAACCAGCTATGGACGTCATGGGCTCCTTTTAAAACTTTTGGTAAATATCTAATAAAAACAAAAAAGTAAATTAACGTGACTAGCTTATTCAAACTGTGTTCAACACTTCACGCAATTATGCTACTCGCGTTTACGCGAGCAAATTTGCCGAGTTGAAAACCGAAATAACATCACGTAAGTTGTCCATATAATATCAATAGGCATGTATCAGTTTTATTTAAGTGGTGTTATTTAACATACGATAGTGCAAGATACTTAAGATAGTGTTATTTAACAAACATGTGTACTTTTAGGTCAATGATTAAAGTTGCATTGATTTCAAAACTCTTTGTTAGTCTGTGCACAATAGTACGCGTTTATAACAAATACCTCACGTGCAGGTAAGTAGAATATATTATATTTTTAATTCAAGCCGGGTAAGAGATTATAACAGGGGTATTAGTCCGGCAGATAGAGGCCGATATACTTACCATATCGAGGGGAAATTCCATTTTGGTTTTATCTTGTTCCTTTAAGGTTAGTATGTATATTTCTGAATGATGACCGCGATGAAATTTCTTGTGGGCTCTTGCGAACACGTTTTCTACGATATTACTATAAAAATTTATTACTGTCAAAAAAGGTGATATTTCAAT